>OX387424.1:6698491-7436538 GCA_947563755.1 Lochmaea crataegi
GTACCTGGAGCGAAATTAAAATTTGCACAAGTTCAAAATCATCTTATTCGGGATTTGAAACGATAGCTTGCATGCCGCGATTTACCTATTTCAGGTAATAAAAATATCCTTGTAGAATGGTTCGATATCATTGTATGTTGTCAAAGATTTAGAGTTCTGAATATTTCATGAGAATTTTGTTATTATTGATATTTTCCACCATTTGTAATGTATTCCTCAATCTCTTATATATAACAAAAAATATTCAATCATTTTACAACAGACTAGACGTATTATCAATAAAAACTAACGTTTCTTAAAATATATTTTCATTACCTGAAATGGATAAATCACGGCATGTAGCTTGTGCAAATTTTAATTTCGCTCCAGGTACATCATCTTCCGTTCATTCCATTTTTATCTGGTACGTTTAACGTTACTGTCAAATGGAAAATAAAAACATATCTACCCCCCACTAGTGCGACCTCTGGCGGATTATTTTTGAATCTCCAGAGGAAACAGGCTAATTGATTGAAAATATACTGTATTTGTCATTGTTATTGAACAGATTGAAGATTATGCATTGGGTTTCATCCTAGACCTGGTGAACCATTTCACTATTCTTTTATAGCTCATTTACTGATCATACCAATGTCATCTACATAGAAATGATTATTCAAGATTGTGGTTCCACCATCGCTCGGTGTCATTCCTTCTCGAATCACCAGAAATTTTTCAAATACACATCGCATTATTAAGACATAATAAGGTAGTGTGTTACGGGACAAAGAATTATTGGTGCCTCTCTTTCAAACATTCAAAAATAAACTCTGTACCTACCAACTGCTATTTCATTAAAAACAGATCCTGATTGTTTAAGTAGGATTAATACAATTAAAGTCTCAGGAATCCTTTCACTTTTCTCAAGCGTCTCCCTGAAGGGCTCCTAAAAATAATAAATAAGTATTTACAACTTATTATTTACAACAAGTAGGAATAATAATAATCAAATATTTATATTCTAAATTTACCGGATTCTTATTTAAACATAGGATGATCACCCGATCATAAAAGTTACTGATTTAAAAATACCTAAGGCTTAAAGGTTATTTTGTTTACATGGTGTACAAAGTAGATGACAATCTTGTCATATCTGTCAATCTTGAAAATAAATCTTCTCAAAGTGATTTCAATTTTCCATCATAATGTCCCTTTTCTATTCATAGATCTACTGATTAAAGATCATTGACCTTCCTTATCAATTAATAGTTTCTTCTTTTAATTTCTGTTATCAGAGCTTATCTCTGGTGTTAAGTACTTTGGTAATAAAGAAGTAAATGAAAAGAACATACCTTTTTTTCTAGGCCCATCCATACGTAGATAGGAGATGGGTTTTCTTTTTTCTTCCATGTGAGGTTCGTGATAGACCACATGGTTTAGCAATTTTGCTGATTTTTGAAAATATATTTAAGTGAGCTTAGATTTTATTAGAGTGATCCTGTTGGAGCTCTACCACTCTGTATAAGTGGATATTTATTTTCGCTCAGCTTAAGTTCCTGTTTCCACATCCGTAGGCGAAACCACTTTGAGGCCACACAACTTCTACGGTGAGTTTAATTTGTCAGTTTACTATACTCAACCCTCATAACATTTAATTATTATTACCAAATACTTACACAAGCTCCTTTTTAGGTCTCTTTCTTTTCTTCATTCTTCTATCTATCTTCTTTCTTTGGTTATTTCTTCATTCTTTGGCTTTATTTTATACATCGATATCTTCATTTCATTCCTGCATCGACATCATCTATAAGGTACATCATCTACACCCAGTCATCATATCGGATACACCTCTACCTACAAGATATAGTAAGCCACCATCAGTTCTTTTGGAGGGACATACCACAGCACCCAATTGTAAACAGGTAACCTTCATACCTTACTTTTAACAAGGAATCCAGGGGTTTGCGTAGAAAACACATTTGACTGAAATAACAAATATCTTTATGAAAAAGTATTGTAAGTAGAGTATTTTGCCATACCTACTGAGGAACTTAGTTTCCTGGTGTCTTTACCCTCTGTTGAGGACAACTTGTATACTATTTAATAACAATGAGCACAATCACTAGAGTTTGTAAGCCAACGTATGCATACAAAGGTAGTTCTTTAATATAATTCTGTATCCAACCACCCCTAAGGTTTGTTTGGATAGTGTAAAACTTTTCTTTTTTAACTATAAATTTGTCCATGTGTTAGTTTAATAAAATAATAACCTAAAATAATCTAAAGCTAACTTCATATAAATCGTGTGGTATAGCGGAAATCCTTCAGGGAGTTTTTGGCGTTACAATTAGTAGGCCTTGGCTGTTTTCAGTAAATTCATATAACAACCAACCGTATTTTATTATATTAAACCAACATTACATCTGAATCGGTTTTTATTTCGAATCCCACCCTGAGATTAACAAGACCTTTTAATCAAGGTAACAAGTGTAAAACTTTGAAGAGAAAAATCAACTACACATTATAATCATATTTATTTATGAAAGTGATTGTAATATATCTATGATATTATAAATTTGATTATTACTAAAATATATTATTCACGATTCTCTGATAAGATTGAAACACATTTTTAACAGATCTCGTATAACAATTCTTAAGCTCTAGCACTTCAGTGAGTGGTTCATTTGACGCAGACGAACTGATTATATTAATATAAATATGATAATATTGTTATAACTACTCAGAAAATAAATACACTGTTCATTATTATTCTAATTAATAATTGTCATCACTGTTTCATCAAAGAAAACGATTTCTGATGTTTTAAAGGCCAGTTATCCAAGTATACTTTACGCAATTTTTTTATTTCTGCACTATGAAATCAAAAACCAATAGTGAAGAATAGTTGAATTCGTGACATCAGTATACCTTTCGTTGTAAAAGAAATGTGAAAAACTGATAAAGATTTGCAATTTGTCATCAATGAATAATTTTGTTGTCACCACAGTGCTAGAAAATGAATTCTAGTATCGAATTTTTAAATAGTAAAGCAGAATCGCGATTACTACCGCAAAAATCTGATGATGCGTAAAAAAAATGACAAGTTTATTAAATGGATGGGAGAGCAGAAGATATCAGAACTAAATGATGGAGTTGTGCCTGCTTACCTTCAGAAAATGTTGGAGCAGTACAAAACGTTTATTGAGGATAAACAAAGGAGTCGATATACGTGAAATTGAATGCATTCATGGAAGCAGTTAGTGGGAACAACGGAGCCAAAAATGCATATACAGGGTGGTTCATTAAAGGTGGCGACCAGCCGTATCTCGGAAACCGTATACCTATGTCTTAGAATTTGGGGAAAAAATTCTTACGAAAAGAACGATTGAAAAGGTTTTGGTGTCCATATTTTTTCGCTAGGTGGTGCAAATATTCACAATTAATTTGACAGCAATAAAAACTCAAAAGTAAACAATAGTGTAATTTCCAAAGGTAACTTGATGACTTTTGAAATATATATCTGTCAACAGCTCAACATCATTCGTAATATTGCAGCTTGTCCATATACAACTATTAGAGACCTTTCGGGAGATTTGAGATTGAATTTTCACTGTCTGAAATTGTGCCTAGCAAATGGCATTTCGTCTATTTGAAATAGTTAGGAAGTCATTTTTTGTTTTGTAATTTTCTGTTAGTTTTGTTTCATTATGTAATGCTAATAAGTATGTGTTTTTACTTGTTATTTTATGTTTATAACAATTTTAGCAGCATAAAAAAATCATCAATAAGTACTCACCAAAAAATGCCAATATCTTTGGAATGACCAGATATCGGTTTGCGGTTTTGACAGTGCCTTTTTGTGAGCTGGTTAAAACCACAGCATTTCATTTGAAATTGAAATTTCTTAGAAAAAATCATAGAGCTAGGTGTTACATAACGCCATCTAGTTTCCTATTCAAAAACTAAAAGTGTTATTTGTTCCTGGAATCTACCTGTAATGCTCTTTTAATTAGAGTCTTCGTTTTTGAAAACCGTTTCAGGCATATGGAAGTTACAGTCTTTTTTACGTTAACAAAAGAACACTTCCCCCACCACTTCAGAATACCCAACTAGCAAAGTTGTTTTATAATTTTTGGCTTATATAACAATTTTATTTTAATGTTGATTTATTGCTGCTTTCAAGAATGCAACTTATTATATAAAGGTTCCATAAGAGCAAGTTTAGCTTTTCGTAACCAAATTGTTTTATAAATTTATCACAAAAACAATTTGGAAACAAAATTATATAATATTTATAAAGCAATTTTATACGTGTTATGTAAGAGATTTATAAAACATTTATTGTTCATAAAATTTGGTTCTTTTATAACACTTTTTTGAGAGAATTTGGTAGCATTTATAAATCAGGTATAAATACATTATAAAACTATTGTTATTAACACTTTTAGCAGCTTATACAATAATTTTATTAAAGCAGCAGATGCCGCAATTTTATTGCCATTGAAAATTGTAGTTACAGACACAGCTATAAAATAATTATATAATTATTACATTGGAAGCTGTTATGTAGCTAACTAATAAATATACTAGATTTGGCTTGGCAGTTTCAGAAAAACGAACCGCGTAAAATGTCGGAATTGAGGGAGTGGGAGAAAATCAAAAAGAGTGGAGCGTTTCGGAGAAAAATAAAGAAAAACTTTGAAAGTATTATGATTAGCAATAAAAAAAAATTTAGTAATACGCCTGCATGTTCAGATAGTCATCCACAAGAAGTAATGATAAATCACTCAATAATAATTACAAATAATGATACTATTCCAGAAAAAGAAACCAAAGATGAGAACTTATCATTAGAAGTGCCAAATTTTATTGGAAAAAGTGATAATAATAGTACAATTAGAACCTGACAACGAAAGTGATCTGTTGATGCTAAATTTAAACAGAAATTCTGAATTTAGAAACATCAGATCATGGGCTGTTCATTATGATATCTCACATATGGCCCTGCAAGTATTATTTAAAAATATCAATAAAAGGTTACCCAGTATACTGCCTCGAAACCCTAGAACATTGTTGAAAACTAGACAATAAATAATATAATCGTGTTGAATTTGTTTATCAATTCCTTTATTCATCATATTTTTAAAATACGGTCCTGTTTTGTATGGTTCTTTTAAAAATGAGGTATATTTTATAAATGTTTCAAAATTATCACAAATGTTGGTAAATTATTTTATAAAACCTACTTTGTCCACTAAACTGTTATATTACTGGCAGCCATGTTAATAATCAGATATAGATAAAATTTTAATAATATCTCTAAACATAAAAATATATTTCACTTTTACAAATAGTTTTATGTGAAAATAACATTGAGTATAAACAAATTTAGAAGAATACAACTACTAGTTTCAATTATTACTACCAAAACTTGATTTTTTTTATTTTTTATCTTCTAAAATTATTATAAAACCTTGATGAAATTGGAGCGCAAGAAAAATTCACTGCATTTATACCCTATAAATCATCTGCGAGGACTTACAAGAACTTAGACGGAAGCACTTTGGAGAGGAAGTTATACAACCATCACAACTACTGAAAATCCCTCCAGTCAAACTAGTGACCTTTATAGAAGACACGAAGCTTCTGGAATGGAAGTAGATAACATGGGAAATGGTACAAAGATTCAGATCAAGTGCCTGGGCTGATGAGCACAACCCAATTTATGAATGAATGAATGACCCTATAAATCACGATAAAATTTGTTTTGCATCAAAATTTTTCTTCTGTCGGAAACTACTTAAATGCACAAAAATCAAAATTAAGTGACAAATTTATTTTCTTTCTAAAGTTGTGCTCGATTTATATCATCACCAGCAACTCTGAAATATAATTATTTGAAAACAATTTAGATTTTTACGAACATATTAATAAAACAAAGTTGATGTATTAGTACTACTACAATAGCAATAAAGTGGCATATAATTCAATTATGAAACATATATAATCATTATATAATAATTTTTTATAAAACAATTTCATTGTATTTTTATTAACATTGTATATCTGTTATATAGTAGTCGCTAGAGTACTTATAAAATGTTTTTCCTTCGATCACTACCCAAAGGAGGCTTTTGCACACTCAAATATAACCGCAAAGTTGATGTTTTCCGCGAGCTGTCCTAATTTGACATTATTGGCGCTCTTAAGCAGAAAGTAACTTTGGCGCACGCCTAATTTTATTTATAGATAAAAGAGAGCTAGTAGTTATTTCAATATAAACTGTAGAATAAATAAATATTTTAGTTGATTTTCTAATATGTTAAAGCATCCAACAGTATTTTCCGTAATAATTTAATGAGAAATAGGGAAATCTAAAAAATATCTGACATTAATGTAATAAGTGTTGCCTACGTACATAGGTACTCGAAACTGCAATCTGGAAACTGCTAAGTACAAACAATGGCAATAGGTAGGCAACACAACATACTTGCAAATAACTTACGGATTATAAGAATCAAGTATGTCTATGTCAAAGAAAGAACCTAGTGCAATGTCACTGAAATATTTTTTGAGATAGTTCCGTACTGTGTAATTGTATTAATATTTTACTATAAGTCAGTAAGTACTTAAAAAAACAAGAAAAATGGATACAAGTGATACTGATTTTTCAAATACACTGCCAGATATTGTCGAAGCGGCCAAAAAAGTCACTTTAAATCTACTTCCGGAGAAATCCAAATTAAAGTACGGAAATGAATATAGTCTATTTATAAGTTGGTGCAGATCCAAAAAAATTAAAAGATATTCAGAAAATGTGTTATTAACATATTTTGGGGAAAAAGCAGCAACATTAAAGTCATCAACCCTGTGGTCCAAGTATTCAATGCTAAGGCAAACATTGAAAATTAAAAACGACATTGACATTAGTCAATATGCAAAATTAATTGCATTATTGAAAAAAAAATCTGTCGGTTATAAAGCAAAAAAATCTTCAACTTTATGCAAGGAGCAGGTGGAGGAATTTATTCGCATTGCACCCGATGAAGACTATTTACTGAAAAAGGTAATAAATAATTATTTCTATGTCTCCAAAAAATATTAAATTTAATTTTTTTAATTTTTTCATAGGTTGTCTTAATTATGGGTATTGCTGGTGAGTGTAGGAGAGATGAATTGGGAAAAATGAAATTAGATGATATTCAAGACAAAGAATCCCTTTTGATTGTTCATATTCCAGATTCGAAAACAAAGCAGAGTCGAATGTTCACAATTGTTAATAACAACACACCAGAAGAAAACGACATTGATTTCGTTGCGTGTTGTAAAAAGTATATTTGCAAAAGAAAGCAATGCCAAAATAGTTCAGAAAATCGCCTATTTTTCCGATATTCCAAAGGAAAATGCGCAAATCAGGTAGTAGGATTAAATACGATTGGTAAAGTACCTACTGATATTGCCAAATATTTAAATTTGCCGAATCCTGATTCTTATACAGGACATTGTTTCCGGCGTACATCTGCTACCTTATTAGTAAATGGCGGAGTTGATTTAATTCAACTAAAAAAACATGGCGGATGGCAAAGCAGTAATGTGACAGAAGGGTATATTGATGAATCCATAAACAATAAAATAGAAACTTTTCAAAAAATATCTGGTCAAGTTTCAGCTCAAGTGCCAGAAAAAATACCCTATCTGATTTGTAACCCTTCAGAGCCATCAACATCTGGAATCAACATTAATACTTGCCACCAGAAAGATTTGACATTTTCTAACCTTTCAGAGACATCTACCTCAGGCATAAACATAAAAAATTGCCAAAATTGTACCTTTAATTTCAATTTAGTTAATAAGTAAAAGGTATGTTTGTTTATTATCGTTCTGTATTCCGTTTAAATAAAATTTAAAAAAGTTGTTATTCATTTAATAAACTAAAATATTCATACAACCATAAAATCATAAATCTTTAAATCATAAAGTCTATTGTCATGAGTAGGCAACACAGCATACACAATTAATCTTTTGTCTTCAAATAGTAGGCTTAATATGTCAAATAAACTTCCAATATTGTAATGAAAGTAACACGTTTTTAATAAAAAATTAATTTTATTTTGGTGTGATCGTAGAAAAAATCTTGTGTGTATTTCGAGCAGAAAGTCCTTTGGTAGTCTCGACAGATTGCCGCGCTCCGCTAACGCGTCGCGCGGCAACTTTCTGTCTCGACTGCCAAAGTACTACTTTCTGCTCTTGATACACAAATAGCTATTATAATTTGTGCCCATTTTGTGTTTATAGATATTTTATGAACATTTTAAAAACGTTTCTGAGACTAACATTCTATAATGTTTATCGCCAAAACATTCCTAAGACTATTATAAAATAGCATATTGTTAGTTGGGTAGGTAATACAAAAAAAAAGACAGTAGTTTCTGAAGTTAATATTTTTACCAACCTAAATTTGAGAATATTTTGTAAGAGATCCAATTATATTGCGCCACCTACCGAAAAGCTATGGACTCAAAAACATTTTTAAACATTTTTTTAGGGCTGATTTTCTCATAAGAATTTTTTCCCAAATTATAGTACATACGGTTTCCGAGATACGGCCAGTCACCACCTTTTATTAATCAACTTGTATATTCAATGAAGATGATTTGCAGAAGTTTTTCATAAATGCACCGGACATTACGTATTTATTTTTGGAGGTGGTAGGAAGATATGAATTATGCGATTTGCCCTTACATGATAATTATCAAACAAGAAGAAAGCGAACTAGTTATTACTATCCGACCGTCCAAGACTGCGAAGGCTCGACGTTTCAAAGTAGCTAACAGTGAAGCAATTACCTAATATTTGCGTTTGGTGGAGCAGTATTTATCATTGCACCCTTAAAATGTAAGTACAGGCAAAATTTTCCTGATAGGTATGATAAAGGGAAATGTACCAATCACGTACATACATTCGTATCATGTCCCTTGAAAATTGCACGTTATCGTAAATTGGATAATACTGAGAAATACACGGGAGATGCTTCCTGGTTTACATCTAATTTTCAGGTTTAAGAAGGTTAGATTTCGGGTTAGGTTAGTTCGAAAATAATATTATCTTTGATCTATTGGTAACACGCGTTACTAAAATATGACAATTTTACAGGAAATTGTAATTAGGTAAATAGGTTAGGCGAGGTTAGGGTTCGGCTTAAATTCAGGTTCAGTTGAACTTGAGAGATAGATGAAGCAAAATTTGGAATCCGAAAATACCATCGTTGGTATTGATGGCGCTTGGGTATTAGGTGGATACGAGAAGGGATCCGGTGAGAGATCTTACCGGTTATTGTAGAATACCAGACATCAGAAACGAGTATATTGAGAAGCACAATGCCTGCTGTAACAACGATATACTCGGACTGCTGAAAGGGTTACTCTTAACTAGCCGAGCATTCCAAATATTAGCACCTTCAAGTGACTCACTCACTATATTACAACGATTCAGAGACCAGGATTCATACAAATGCCATCGAATCATCCTGGTAAATATATCGGGACTGACTAATTTCACTTTACATTCTGTTTTGCTTTTAAGGCGCCACGCAAAGGCAGCTTGTGTGATATCTTGCGCGTTATATGATTTTGAAGATGGCAAAGGAATTAGACCAAGATCCGCTCTTTTTTTCGATGCTGGTACGCGATCTTCACGATCCAACAGCAATGGCTGAAGCCAGAAACCTTGATGAACCAGACTCGGAGAGAGGAGAAGACGTGAAGGAGGAAATTGACTTAGAATTACACTAGATTTTATTTCAAAAATTCATAAATAAACGGCTGCGGAATACTATAAATCGATTCAAGATTACTCCATATGTCAAAACTATCTTGGAGTAAACGGAGCAATCGGACATGAGACTTCAAATGGGAAAAATGGTGCATCAACTAAAAAGATATATTCAGACATTTACTTGATTACAATTTCCTGTGAAATTGTCATATTTTAGTAAAGCGTATTACCAATAGAGTTAATATCAATTATAACGCCTTACGAAGTTTTGAGAAATATTTTTCAAAAAACAATGACCGTTCAACTCAGAAGGAACAACTACTTCTCGAGCAATATGCCCCGACAGACATTGAATTACATTTCTAAGCTAAACGGGGATTCTGGTTTGTAATTAGAAGGGACAACATCACTTGTAGACCGGTCTCGGCGTATTTGCGCATCATCAGTATAAAGTAGATATCCTTCGTCCAAGAGCTCTGAGAGCTAATACTGGACTGGAGACAACGCTGAAATCACATCAATATACATTAACCCAGGTGAAGGAAATGTTAAAAATGTGATAACAGCGACATCCCCACAAGTAACCACAAACCAAAATTCTATATTGACAAAAAACCATCTCAGTTTTGTAGTGTGATTCCATGTCTGTTGGGGCATATAGCCTGAGAAGTAGTTGCACCTACTGAGTTGAACAGTCATTATTTTTCGAAAAATGTTCTTCAAAACTTTGTAAGGCGTTATAATAGTATTAATTCTATTATCTTAGATCTGTTATTTAGACAGTCAGCTTTTGGAAATTGCATCATATCGAACCAAACAAGATGACATATAGGATATATTTGAAATTAAAATTGATTTAGTTACATATGAACAAATTTGCCAATTAAATCTGGTCGTCCTTGTGGCCGATTGCGTTGAATGGAATATATATTTCCATCCAGATTAATAGTGTTGGAAAACTTGAACACTCATCTTCTATTATTATTAGATAAATGATGAAACTTTTCCTTATTAATGCAATAGTTTTTTCTGCGATTTAGTTATATATCGAATAAGTGACTTGGATATATTTTGCTTTTCAGGTAAATAACTTAATACATTACGTCCTACATGCAAGAATTTCAAGTTGGGCATTTTCCCGAACAGCGGACTGATATCCTGAATGTTATTGTTATCTAAATATAATACCTCCAAATTTGGTAATTTACTAAAGGTTTGATCAAAAATAAATGTGATTCTATTATTACTTAACATCAATGTTTGCAACACTGTAGACGAAAGTAAAGGTCCTCTTCTAGGTACCGAAATTCTGTTGTCATCAAATAGTAGTTTTTGAATTCTTGGTGCGATTTTGAACATTTTAGTCGGAACTCGTTTTATTTTATTTCCCGAAAGATCAATTGTTTCAATGTTCGGAAGAGATTTAACAATCAAGACAGGAAATTGAGTAAGATTCGAGTGGTCCGAATAAAGAGTATCAGCTGCTTGGACTTCTTTGAAAAATTTCGTATAATTTGATAAGTTAATTTTGCCATGCAGATTCTTCTTGAAACCGGTGATATCAACACAATTCGTTTTATTGGCAGGCAAAGTCCATTCACCAACTCTCAGAAATGCAGTATTGCGTATTGAGCATGGTTGTCCGTAAAAGAAGTCACCCTGTACACACTGCAGCGAAGCTACAAATCTGTAAAAAAAAATTATGATATGTTAGTCCATCAACATCTATTCGTAGGTACTTATAATGAGTTCCCAAGAATGGTGAAGATATTTCATAAGTAGGGAACATCTGTATTATTTTACAGGGAGTCCAGAAACTCTCTTGCCAAACGCAAACCACAAATACTAGATATGATTCTATGCTCTAACCTAATTATCCTTTATCCAAAAGTTCCTCCTGAGGGAGCTAGCGCCCTTTGAAGATGAAGCTGTTGAGTCAGTTTTTCAAGCATACAGAGTGAGTTTTAAGTATGGAAAGCCTCAATTTGTTTCTTAAGGATTTCAATAGGCAAAAAATATACAGGGTGATCTTTTTTAAATAACAAAGTTCATCATTATTCCGAAAAAAGGAAACATCTGACAACAATGGAAATACAACCTAGATATCGGCCATATCACAAGATTCTTGTACACCAAAATCTATAAAAATCGTGCGATCCGTTTCCGAGATAATTGGGGCGTTCCATACTTAAAACTCACTTTGTTTAAAATAAACTGCTACATACAAACTTCAATCTTCATTGTATAAATCGACAGTGATAAATTGTTCACTATAAACCCGCGTTTTTATTGCCTTCACAAACGTTCAATGTGGAAGGTGGTGTGATGTATTTTGGGCATTACATTAAGAATTAAATTCATTGAAATTATCTATTATTAATTAATTCATTCAAGGTATTTATGTTTATAAAAACAATCTATTTAGTTATTTGTTATATCACGCGAGGTCACGAACGTGACAGTGAAAGGCCAGAGAACTATCACGTAAATGGATAGTTGACCTAGGGCAGTACGTATATATGCTGATGAAGCAGATAAGCGAACGATTCAGAATAATTCATAAGAAACATTCAGAACCAGTAAGAGACATTCCGATCTATTCACATACATTTAGTTATGTTAAAATGTAGTTCATCGATATCAGATCCAAAACTATGTTATACCAGTAACATGATCATCTTAAGACGTCAAAAAATAATAGTTCAATACTATTAAACGCTTTACAAAATTAGAAAAATTAATTTCCAAAGAGCAGACCGTCCACTAAGAAGCAACAACTACTTCTCGGGCTATATGCCCCGACAGACATTGAATTACACTTCAGTAGTTGTTGCTTCTTAGTGGACGGTCTGCTCTTTGGAAATTAATTTTTCTAATTTTGTAAAGCGTTTAATAGTATTGAACTATTATTTTTTGACGTCTTTAGATCACGCTTTACTTATATGACAATTATTTACAGGTAACTGTAATTAAGTAAATGATCATCTTAAGTAACACATATCTAAAACTAGTGTAAATAGTTAAGTATACAATAAAGCTCATCCCAGTGATTACTATGGTTTCCTTAAGTAGAGTATTCCATCAGGATCCGGGCTTCCACTAGTCCCTGTGGAACTCCGCATTACTGACATACAATACAAATTTTACATTAATATTAAAATTTTAAGGTTTTTCCCAAAAAAAAAACGATTCTTTTGTTTGAATTCGTTTTTATACAGCATTTTCAGGGATAATTTCAACTTTTTGTATTTTTGGCATTCAATATCAATATAAGTTTGAGAGTTATTGTCATTGTCGCTTTTTATAAAAATGGCTAATCATTTCTATGAAGAATATGCTGCTTTGCATTCAATCTATGGTAAGGTGCATTGTAACGCTCGTGCAGCCGAACGAAGAACGATTCCCTAGCAGAATCCGGAGTTTAGTATCTGGGAAGTCGCGGCTATGTATCCTGCAATTACTAAAACCTCCAATTACTAAAACCTCGATCCGTCTCACTTTCGGAAAGTTCATGCTATACTAGATGGTGATTTCCCTGTTCGAGTAGTTCTTGCTGGTTACTGAACAAAAAGTTGGGCAGTCATAGTAGATTGTCCTTAGAAGAGGTACCAGACCACTTAAATCACAAGGGCAATGAAGAGGCAGACTCACTAGCCCGAGAAGGGGCACGATGTGCTCCCATTGGCCCAGAACCTTTCTGAGGTATAGCGAAAGCGCTGCAAAAAACAAATAGCAGTACTTGGATAAAAAAGCAGTCTCGAGAATGGTGGAACAAGAATGAGGTAGGCCAAAGGGTTCATCAAAGAATCTTCTCCAGAATTCACGGAGTACCTACTTAGCCAGAATAGAAGAACAATGAGGATCCTGGTTGGGCTCCTGACAGGGCATTGTGGACTTAACAAACACATAAGTAACATCAGATTGTCAGACACAACCAAATGCGGATTTTTCAAAAAATATGAGGAAACCTCAGCACACATAATATGCTACTAGGCTGAAGTTTTCGACGTTAGGGGAGGAAAAACCACAACCCTCCAAATATATGGAGGACCTGAGTGAAAAGAACGGGTCTAGACAAGGAACTCTAGAATAACAGGAGGCCATACACAATAGATCTGCAAAGGACGTAGTAGAGAGGCTCTTAAAAGTACATAAGCCCCATATTTATCTTATCTCTTTTCTTACTGAACAAATAAAGGACCAAGATCCCAATGTTTTCCCAACCACTTTATTTTGCGATGGAGAGACACTGGTGAAAATTATATGTCAATTTTGAATTTGTTCAATAGCTTACCTCAAATAAAGCAACTTAGAAAAAATTTCGCTGGATCATTCACTAATTACTTAAAAAATCATGAATTTAGTTAAAAAAATTGCACTTTCTCAACACTTTTTAATGCTATTTTGCGATAAATATTCCCACTTTAAACTGTAAAGGTTATTATCCTAAGCTGAATAGAACACTGATTCACAAAAAAAACCGGGAGAAAATACTTTAATTTTGCCAATTTTTAGAAAGATTTGTGAGCATAATTATTTTCACTTGACAATTCGAAGTAGAAATGGGAAGTAGGTGTGCGTATCGTACAAAATGTACAGCACACTTTGATGTACGGTGTACGTGCCGTACAATTTTATTATACTAATAGTACAATCCACCATTAGTTCATTGGTTTTAGTTGCTGGTTCGCCGGTTTGGTGCTGGTGTGCTGGTGAAGTTATTAGTATAATTACAGTAAAACAATATTTAATTCTATTACTACACCAATAAATAACCAGTAAGAGTGAGTATGTACTGTACGTATTGTACTTGTATGTACTACGTTCCATTCTTTCTCGTTCTACTAACTACTCCGCCTCGGCTGCTAATGTTGACGTAAGTCGCACTCGATCCCATCGTAGCACTGTACGTCACAACTAGGTGTACTTCACGTACACAGTGTGCTAGTACAACCAATTCTACTGGTTTTGAACATCACTAAATTATAGGTTATAAAGTTACACACTAAAATCTTATGTCTATGTAGCCTAGGTTCACAAATTAGGATACTGGTGTGATCAGTTGATAGTTTTAGCGTCGTTGTCAAATGGTGTTTATTTTCTTGAAGTTGAATTAATTTTGTATTGTAATAGAATACATAAATATATAAAAATATAAACTCATTCGCACTCATAATAATGAAAATTTAAAAAATTAACATCCTTAGAATATAATGTTTATCTAAGATTTGCTTTATACCTCACATTGAATAAAAGAGTTTAAAATAAACTTACTGCTGGACCACATAGTTTTTTTCATATACACTGTATTCATTTGAAGAGGACCCACCCTTAATATTTCAAAAATGGGACATATTGGAAAGAAATACCGAAACACGTCAACTTTCAACTTGAGGGGGACACTTTTTGGCGCTAGTGTCATAAACGTCAGATTCACCCCCTCCCTACTGGAGACACCCCTTACATTTTTTCAAATGGCATTAGGTACCAAGTCACACCTCATTTAAAAGGTCTGGTAAATCTCTATTCAATTATTTTGTTTTGCCTTTGATACCAGCCTTCCTTGTTATTCAATCGTTGTTTAAAATTGGCTCTCTTTCAATTTTTCGTTTGACCCCGTATTGTGTTATGATAGAAATTTACAAACAGTAGAAAGAAAAAACTGCTAATTAACCATGTGTACAAAGTGACCACCGTTAACATTCAGGCAATAAAAGTATAGAGGAGACCGGCTTCGTTCTCATCCCTACTCCGTGATGTTTGCTGGATGAGAGGTGACAAAGGTAGACACCTGGAGGGGATAAATGATCGATTGATAGTTGATCAGTTATCGACCGGCGAGGGCGGAATTGTATTGGGAAAAAAATCATAATTAAAGGAAATTGAAATTATAAACTCTGAATAAGAATTTATCGTACTACAGTTATAATATTCGATTACCATTTTGCAGCCCTATTGCGGCTCTGTGGATAAAATAAAAATCGCGATGGAAAAATAGAAGTTGATCGTATAAGAGTGAAAATGAAGACTAATATGACATTTTTTATTCTAAGTAATGTCAAAATAAAACAAAAATCTTGCCAAGAAATTAAAGTTATAATCAACAAATAAAAAATAGGGGTTGATCGTATAAGGGTGAAAATTAAGTGTAATATGAAATTTTTCATTCTAAGTCATGACAAAATAAAAATAAAAATCTTGCCATAAAAATTGAAGTTCATAATTAACAAATAAGAAATAGGGGTTGATCGTAGAGGGGAGAAAATTTAGGGTTGTATCTATTTTTGAATGCTGTATCATAAAAAAATAAAAACAAAAAATTTTGTCTGGAAAATGTAAAAAAAAATATAGGGTGGACCACCCTTAACATTTAGGGGGATGAAAAATAGATGTTGACCGATATGCAGACCTACCCGATATGCACACAAAATTTCATGAGAATCGGTTGAGCCATTACGGAGGAGTTTAATTACAAACACCGTGACACGAGAATTTTATACAGCGTGTCCACGGATGGGGTATCCTCTATAGGTGAAAAATGTTTAAATATTAGTTTCAGTGAAAAATGTCATTCTTGATAAAAAGTTGTGCTGCATTAGATGTTTAATTTGAATTGTTCCTAAATTTTTTTAAATAAATAAAAGTTACTTGTTAGGCTTTTCATTTTTATAAATGAAGATACTCGTAGAAAAAGTATAGTATAAACTTGAGTTGTGAGCTTATCACATGCTTGTAAAATTACTGAGCTCGCCGCTACGCGGTTCGCGCGCAACTTTTTTGATCGCATCTAATAACTAAGCTTCGTACATCTCTCGTTATGTAATATATACTAATTTTTGAATTCATTTTATTTATTACTTGCTCATTAAATAATATGCCACAATAAAAGAACACATGGAAATAATTTCTTGATTATTAATACTTAATGGCATACATAGGTTAATTGTTCGAAAATGCTCAATATTTTCATTCATTAACAGTAGTTTATAACAATTAGTAACATTAGGAATTGGGAGCAAATCTTGCAGTTAGCATCAGAACAAAAATGTTTCACTGCACAAAAGGTTTTAAGTATAAGTTAATTGTTATTAATTATAACTTTTACATCATACTTGAAAAATTATTAACAAATGGAAGTATCGAGGAAATCTAAACTCTCTTCGGTATACATAACTTAATTGCTGTTTATATCTTCTTTCCTCGCCTTATCAACCCTTACAATCACGTGGATTTGTATTTCATGTTTTTTTTTGGATGATAAAGAAGTAAGGAATATATCCAAGTACACGGCGTCCATAAGTTAATTGTTCTAGTTTCGTGAAAATTCTAAGATCTTCAATTTTAACTATGGCGTCGATTATCCAAGGGTCTTGAGGAAAAGCCTTATTCTACTTGTTTTTTTACATGACACTCGATAGTGAGAACGGCATTCATCCGAAATAATGGAGCCTACATGTATCATGGGCTACCGGTCTATTAATTTGGCCCATTCTGTTACGCTCAGAACTCGTGTGTGATGCATTTTTGTAATCAGCTTTTCAAGCCCTTTCTAATAGTGTATAGGGTAACCTACGCTGTCAATAAAAAACTCCAAGATGGTGGGCGTGCCCAGCATTTAGTTATTGTAACAAATTTTTCACTTGGTAGATTGTGCGCAAACATATTTTATTTAACTTTAGAAATTATTAGATCCGTATATCAAATAAGCAGTATACGTTTGATTCCATCTTCAATATCTACCCTGTATATTATAATAAAGTCAATTGTTATTACGCAATTAAAAATTCTCTAACACTTCAAAAATTTCATCAGAACTCTTCAACAGCTGCCTTCTTGAATTGTGACCAATTTACACTTACACCATTTTATGCAAATGAAAATTTCTTGGAAACGAGTACAATGGAGTAATTAACATGTTTGTGAAACCTGCTATAACTGGATGTAAGGATTAAAGTATTACAGAGCTCTCTGTTGTACGAACGATCCACTTTTAAATACGCTCCAACAGGGTAATGTTAAGAACAATGAATAACTTTGGCATAATATTATCATAAATTATCGTCAGTGAAAAACAAGAAATAAATTGAACCTATTCCAGTAAAATATTCCTGAAGAGAATGAATTTCCCACAGGTATCTTTTTTAGTCAAATTTAATGGAAAATGACAAACAAAAACTTGCAAATTTCAATAAATTATTTTTTTATTGCATATACATATAGCTTTAAAGTCACGTTCCCACGTAGATTTTTAAGGTTTGTCATATTTTTCGAAACGCAATGGATGAACCTGTCTGGTGGCTATCAGTCTCCAAAATTATGGAGTGGATTCTCAGTATATGGAACATGAACAACCACTCGATTCATAGAAAAAGTGGTTTTTATTCATACCACGAGGAGTACTTACTCCATATAATTATTAACTATAAACTACATGCTCATTTTACAAGGTTTGACTATTAAATAACGAGACACTAGTCAGCATATGAAAAAGAGTTTTCTTTTAAAACTTTTTCTTTTCTTTCAAAATCGAATGCTTCCCTTCAATGTACTACACTCCCTTCGCTACACACCGTTCCATCAGTGTTTTCCAATGGTCGAATCAACAAACAACTTGCGAAGAGTAAGTTTGGTTCAGTTTAACCCTCCGGAACCCATCCAGTCATCACCATGCCGTTGATGTCGGAAAAAACGATTAACATAGCTTTGAATTTTCATTTCAACATTCTTGCTTTTTACATTCAGGAGTTTTCCATGGTATGGATTGCATCGCAGGTGATGATTTTTTCCTTGAATTCAGGATCTTGATCCAATCTCTCAAGAAAATCTGAGCAGATCGGTTGACGGACAAGTTTTTGGTAATGGGTCAAATTGTGAACTTCGCACATACTTTCTTTATGTTTAATTTGTCATTGTCAATTTTTTTATTTAACGGTTTTAATAGTTTCACCAATTGTGTGCTCATAATTTCATTAATTTTGGCCAATGTTTCTGCGGTTGGAACAAAGAAAGTCGACTTGGACGTTAGTTATCTGTGGTGCTCTCTCGACCGTTCAAACCTTCCAAGAACACGATAATTTTGACCATAGTCCTCTCTTAACAAATTATAGACGTTCGTTTCTAACCTCTATAGAAAAAGTTTTTCAGTAAAATTCTATGGAGAGAATTCAAAAACTAGTTTTTTATAAAATATGCCCAATTATACTAGGTGTTGAATAAGTGAACTAGAAATAGGACCCACTTTCGCTCAAATGTGACTCAGTACGAACTCTTCTATTTTTTCGAATGAAAAGTGGGTGGGGAGTGGAAATATTTCCATGAATAAATAATTATGAGTTTGGCTTGGATCAACCGAGCTTAACAAAATTAGACTCAGCGTGGATGAACAAATTATACATAAGGTACCTAAGCCAATTATTGCCACCCTAAGGAATTTTTATTTCTTGTTTCAAGATTTTTAGCTAGATCCACCTGTCACTCAGAGAGAGCATCCTACAGCATGTTTTTAAATTTCTAAAGTAAGAATTTTCTTAAACGTTTTTTAAAAATGTTGTAAAATGCAATATTAAGAATATACAGGAATAAACAAAACTTTATTTGCATTAGTATCCTTTATTATATCGCGTAAAATAATAATAAAAAACATTCTTTAAAAAATCGTATAAAATTAAAAGAGAGATTCTTAAAAAAATAAACAATTTGACAGTTCGGACAAATGAATATCTCTTTGTCGGACTTCGTCAGACTGACACACTCTTCGTGAACATATCTGTTACATAAAGAACACATCCTCATATCGATTTGCCTGTCCGTGTTGCATAGGAAGCAATACCAAGTCTCAACCACACGTGATTTATTTGGAGCAGATTTAGTTTGTGCAACTTTCTTTAGAGGAGATTTTGTTTGTACCCTTTTCTTTGGAGCGTATTTGAATTGTATCACTTTTAACTGGGGAGAGAATGAATCTCTCGTTACTTCTTGAGCCCTGGAATTGATAGCAGGCTTTCTTTTTGCTGATGGAACTCTCATCTCAGGGGTAACCAAAAGACCCATGCCTGTGAACGAAATGTCCAAATCATCACCAAGATCTTTCTCCGGAATTTTCTCTGTAGAAGCAGAAACCAATTTTATTAGTGGTTCGTTGTCGCTTTCTGTGTAGGTGTCACCACGAAGGGAATGTTCTGACTCTGATGATGAATCACTTTCCAAGTAAACACTATCTTTTTTATTTTTGGGTTTTGATGAATTTACACCGTTTGGTCCGGGAATGGGACTTGTTTCTGCGTTCATTTTGGATTCATTTTTATTTTCATCTGTTCTTGTTCTTGTCACGACGCTGGGTGCAAATGCAGATTATGGGATTGCATCAGGGCAAAAAGGATGGATACCTGTACTTTTAAATCCAGAGATTATATTGCACGGCGACATTGCTTCTAACCACACCTTTGAAAATATTTCCCCGAACCTTATTTTGGTTAAAGATTTTTCAGGTTGGGCTATTAAAAAGTTCAATACTTCTTGGTCCCAAAATGCTTCGTAGCTACGAAACACAGCCTTATCCATGGGTTGGAGCTCATGGGTGGTGTTGCTTGGTAAGCATAATAGAGTAATTCCATGCCTTTCTGCGACGTCAATAATAGATATATCAAGGTGTGACCATTAAAAATGAGAAGTTTTGGTCCAGGGTTTCTGAACATGGCCAAATGTTCGAGCCAGGATATGAAAGTTTCGTTTGTCATACTACCTTTCGGCGACATGTTAATCTTGGACCCAGGGGGTAAATGATCACCCCACTCAGGCTTACAACGTTGTCATTTGAAAAGGATCATTGGTGGAATTGCCTGTCCCAATGCGTTTCCACATGCTACTACAGTGACATTTTCGCCGTGTCCGGGGGCCACTAAGTGAACACGCTTTGCTCCCTTTTTCGCCAATACACTCTGTTGCTTATGAATCGTTAGACGACAACCTTTCTCGTCCATGTTGTAAACGTTGCCTGGTTTGTCGAATAATTCTAATCTAGTGTAGACAGCTTTTAGCTTCTCAAAGTAATCATTAACAATGAATGGATTCATTTTCTGTTCTCTAGCAGGGTTCATCTGCTATGACTTATGCCTGGCAACTTTCTGCCTGCTAGTTTTGAAGTTAGAGAAAAGGGGTTAGGAATATTGCGTTCCGTCGCATAGGAAAACACACTTCTTCTCACTTCCTTAGGCGTAACTGGCAGCCCAACTTCTGCAAGTCTATGGATTCTGTTCACTAACTCGTTTTTTTGTTCCGTTGTTAGAACACTATATCGCCCAAGACGTTTCGTTGCATTATTTTGTCTGTAATGCAGTCCAAAAGTTGTTCGGGGAATCTTGTACACATCTGCGGTTTTGTTGATGCTGGATCCATTCCTTATGGCAGTCAACGCTTTTTTAAGGTCTTCCTCAGACCACTCAGCCCTCTTTTTCTAGAAAGCCGAAACGAAATCGAAAACACGTGCAATTTCTTATAGCTAGAAATGAAGCAATCTTTCTCGCTAGGATGATTTAGACAGACTGAACACTTTTTTCGCTCGTTGGACTGGCTCATCTCAACATGCTGAATGTTGTAGTAGGTATACCGGCCGCTAGAGTAATGACGTCAGGATTTTGGATCGGGTGGCAGTATTAAACATGGCAATAATTATTGGCTCAGGTACCCTACTATGAAACAATTGCATTTAGTTTTCATTGGCATAGATAGAGGACACTTTCGAAATGAAAAATAAAAACTGAAATTTGTCTGTGTAAAAACTCCCAAATCGAAGAAACTAAGTATTGTGGGTAGCAACGGAAATCAAATTCGTAACAAAATAGTGTAAGCCATCTCTTGTCTAACTCGAAATATAAATAAAAACGCATGAACATAAATTAATATTTGCTTACCCAAGTAGCATTTTGACGACGATAGACACATAATACTCCAAAATTAACGTTCGACTTCGTGTCGAAATTAGTATGCAACGTCGCTCTCTAAACCATCAGACAACGTCGTCCTAATGTTAAGAGGGCCCTCCGCGCAGGTGTATAAACCTTAAAACTTACACAAAACTTGTTACTTATCTAGTAATTTATTGGTTCAAAATAATTACGATAGTGCTAGTAGCACCGAATCGGCTTTTATTTATGCAATTTATTTTCTCTCTCCCTTTTTGTCTTTCCACTCTTGACCGTATAGGTATAAAGTATTTATCTATGCTCTTCACGATTCAAACAAACTTCTCTGCGGATCAGCTGTTTCGATGTTTTGGTTTCAAACAAACACAATTTCTGCCAGCAAATATTTTTATTTTCAATCGCAATAGGTAAATTATTTGCCATTTTTACTCAACAGCTAGTATGTTTATTTTACCTATAGGTATTCTCTTTTCTTCTCTAATTTTTTTCTGTACTTTTATAGGTTAATTTTGAAATTAAAATAATATTCCAATCATTATCGTCGTTTCTCTATATTTTCAAGTTTTATATATCGAGATTTATATTTTCTATTTATTGAGGAGTAGATAAGTATAAGGTACCTAATGATAAAATACAAAGCAAACCAAGCCGACCTAACAAAAATCCATTGGAATTATCTGAATGAAAAAACACTGTTGTTAATCTTGTGAATATTTTCACGTGATAGGTTACCTATAGATATATTATATACAACCCATTATTAATTATTACGGACCATTTTTCATTTTTTTTAAATAATTTATTGAATACGAAATAAACTAGATATATACCTACATTAGATATCAAAATTTAAATTAGATGTGATTTTTGCTCAAGAGTCTCAAGTAGGTACATTTATGTTGGACAATTTCAAAAATTATAAAGAAAAGATGTTTAGAATTAACAATAACTTCCAAATATTCAACACATTGTTTTACATCAAAAATTTTTTCATTTCACAGAAAATGTCGAAAAAATTATTGTTTTGATCTAAATAAACAATATTGAATACCTATTTGAAAGTTATTTTTAATTCTAAACATCTTTTCGTTTTCAAAAGATTACTTATTTTAAAATATGTTTATACAAAAAGGAACTGAATTTGACCGAGCTTTTCGCTAAAACATTTTAGAAACTTCATTTTTTTTACCCATTCTATACGGACCTACCCTCATTCCAAAAATAATTGAAGCCACATAACTAGTACCTACTGATAAGATAAGAAAGCAGATTGAAGGAAAAAATAAATAAAGCTGAGAATAATTTATTTGTAATCTTTGACCAAGTCTATGACGAAGAAGCGCTATTGCCATTTCTAGAGTAGGTAGACGAAATTAATTGTTTAGTCTTCCTTTGTTTTACAATATTTTTCAAATCGACAACTAACACTATTACTAAGTCATCGTTTAATAATAATAATTTGGATTCTTATTTTCTTTCATTGTTTTAAATACTTATATAATCAATTAATTTGCAAGGTAATTTCGACTAGGTATATTGACAAGACAAAGTTACCTACAAAACATTTATGCTTCGAAATTTTTTAAAATGTAATGTGTTACCTACCTCATTCATTAATTTTATTCAACAATTATTATTACCTATGGCAAGCTAAAAACTAGATAACCATCCTCATCTCTTTTTATCGTCGTAATGGAGAGGATTATTAAATTGTATCTAAGGATTTCTAGGGATAATTTTTACATTTGGCATCGAAGCTTTAAAATCCAAAAGAGCCAAGTAAAATCGTAAAATACAGAATGCTGCATTCACAACCGATGTTGCCATGTTATACGAAAATCCTCAAACAAGGAGAAAATTTTTGTATTAGTGTATTAGGCATAAGGCAAATTGTGATTAATTTTTGGGTTTCCAAAATAGAAATATATCAGGTAAGTATGTGCTTATATTTTGTTATTGTTTCATTTCAGATAATTGTAGGTTTTTCATTATTATTTTCTCGTTACAATAACTAGGTAAGTAAATTCAACATTATTTTTATAGTTGTGGCAACTATGTAAATTCTAAACATTTACGTTTATTGTGCAAAAAACGAACAAATTCGACTGGGTAGGGGTAGCGTGTGTTTTTAGATCCAGGGGCAATCGGGCAATTAAATATAACCGTTGAATGAATAAATAATACTCAATCAACAACATATATAACCAAAGAATACACAAAAATAACTAATAGTCACAACACAACGGGGTTGTGTTGTGCTAATAGTAGCAGATGTTACTTTGTTGTGTTTGTCTGCGATAATATAGATCTATATATACAGGAAATTGAGATAGATAGAAAAATATGGGCCGAAGTCTGAAACTGAAGCAATTCTGTACAGAATGTATAGCTCCTGAAATAATCAGAAATCAAATAGGAAAAGGACAGAAATGCATTGACCCCCCTTATATCAAGCAAGCAATATCAGAATATGAGAAAAATAAGTCTGACAAGACAGAATCCAGATAATTAGGGCCAAGGTATGGATACCGATACTAATGCGTAAGTAAAAACACTAACAAGACTTGTTTACAAAAATCTAATTTCTTTTCATTTTCAGAACTGACAAGTGACTGGTCCAAATAATTTTCATATAGCAGTGTTCGCTAGAACTATTCAGTAAGTTAAAAAATGTCAAAACCTATTTAGAAGAAACATCTAATCTTCATATTTCATTTACAGTTCTGATTATGTAATTAACACGAAGCCTGATGTAACTGCCCTCACAGGTCCAAATAATATTCCATATAGCAGTGTTCGCTATAACCATTCAGTAAGTAAAAAAATGTCAACACCTATTTAGAAGAAACATCTAATTTTTTTATTTCATTTACAGTTCTGATAAAATGGATTGTTTAAAACTTTTTTCTGAAATGAGTTTGAAATAATTTTGTTGGTAAAAATATTTATTTAGAGTATTTAGAATTAAATTGTTTTTTTTTCAGTCTTTATAACTATATGGATCAAGACTTCAGTATGTCGATGGGTGTCACCACCCCTTTGTGAGCGTAGAATCGTAAAAAATGGATAATTTTATAAACCTTTTCTTTTCTTTTTGTTCTGAGGAGAAATGGTAGAGAAAAATGGAAGATGAACTTCAGCTGCTATGTACTAATGAATATGAAGACAAATACATTAAACATAATGTAAAAATAATTTTATTTATTTTTATAGAATATTTTTGATTTGTTTCTTTTCAATAAAAACATACATACACCTATTTTTGCTGTGATTTTTTTTGAATAATTAATAAGGATCATTGAAAAAGCAGACATGTCTGTTTATTGCTATAATAAACATTTTTATAGTTTACCTAATTAATTAGCATTTCTTTCTGTATTATAATTAATATAAAAACTGCCTACTTACTCTGTACTTCAAATTTGTAATACTACAATTAAACAAAAAGATTGCCTAAATGATTTGTTTTTGTTTTCAATGAAAGAAGACATTTTTGGTATAATTTAGTTGAATAATTAAGAATAAAAAGAGTCAATGGAAAAACAGGCATGTCCGTTCATTACAAACTGGAGGAAAACTGCAAAAAGTATTTATAATAACAATTCGATACATCACCTGGAAAAATTGAAGATCAAAAATATATAACATTTTTATTCCTGTGTTTCGAAAATAAAAGATTACAACAGTATAGAATAGAATACGAAATGTCTATTTTGGTCAATTAGTAGAATGCATTTATTACTATTACCAATGTAGTTTTTCTCACTAACTCGGGTGGCCGATGTATGTATATGCTGATGAAGTCTATGGTTGTGTGCAGGTCCCCGGAGGAACCAAAAGGCCCCGATATGGGGATCAATAAATATAGGGCACTTTTTTGTGGGATCACTACATAGAGTAGCTTAAAATATTTGTGGTTTATTTCACACCTACAGGCACTAAACACGTCACTTGTGATGGAGCACATGTGGAGTAAATATAAAGAGCATTTACGAAGCACAAATTTACTTTTTCAGCATGAAGATTATTTTATTATAACCACTTACAAATACTGACAAGCTATGCTATTTTTATGGACACAAATCATCATCTGTCATTGAAGTTCCATACAGCGCCATCCATCAAGACGGTGGAACGTCTGAACTAATGTTCGTTTCCAAAATTTTGTATGCAACAAATCTCAAAAAATACAATGATTTGAGATTTCATATTTTCAGAATGGAATTCTCTAGGCTTTCTTTTGAAGATCAGATCTTGGCGTTTAAATTGGTGACCACGAATTGTCAAAACTGTCAAAAACACACCATCACATAATGGCTAATATCTTTTTTATAACAATATAAAACTTGACCAAAATACCTGATCCCCAAGACAAAGGTCCAAGTTATATTGTGTTAAAATTTCAACACTCAATTTTACTGCGTTCTTTAGATTTTTTGTTTACAAAATGACCTAAATTTTGTTGCAAGTCAGGGGTGCCAACTGTTTTGAGCTGTCTAATTTGGGAGCGCGCTCTTAAGCATGTTAAAGTTAAAACACGACGTTTTTACAACCTTCACCCAACTGACTACTAGTAGTAAATATTTTAGTAATGAGATAAACGTTTCAAAAACGTTTTAGTGGCAATTATGTTAAACGTTTTCCCGGCGTAGAGCCAACTGTGTAGGATCATTGATTAAAGAAATAACAGTATGATTCAACTACCGGAGCGCAATTTTTAAGTTAAATTTAAAACGTGTTCGCGTAGTCATTTTTGCAACTCACCTTTTTTCAAATATTTCAGAGGACATGCCGCGATTTTTAGATAATAATCTTCCTAGTTCTTCATTTATTTTTTTTATATTCATAATTGGCCATTAGCACTAGGTAAAATATATTACATTAGCTTTATATAATATGTAAGCTTATTTAATAAATTTACGAACAATAAATAAAAAAAAGGAAATAATTAAATTTTGTTTAGTAGATTCTCTTCTTTTAGTAATTGGATGTTCGAAATTTCTTTCATAGCTGCTTTCAACTTTTTTACTAGGATGTGCTTAGCTTTTAATAGGAACTGGCAATGTTGGCAGTTATGTTGAGGTGAAGAGCTCATTAAGTGGCCGTGCGTGAGTACGCAATCTCCTGGCAATGACCTTCTCGTTTCTCCGTAAATCGGGAACATCGAACTGGTCTACTGTCGAATGTATTCTGTGTAGGAATGTTGTGAAGGGATCCATATGATAATGATGGAAACATCTTGTAAAATGAGGTTTTGGTATGTGTCGTGAATGCGTTAGACTGGAGGATGATTGGTGAATCAATTATTGATAGACTGAATGGATGAGAGGAAGTCTGTGCAGATGGCTATATGTTGGTGGAGTACTTTGCTTAGTTTGAATGCTTGTAAAAAAACCTACTGTTCACCAGTGTGAACGCATCAAGAAGCAGAAATTCGGTAAGACCCAACATCTGCTTGCGTGGTAGAAAAAGCACATCTGACTCCAGTTTAGCTTTTGGATGCGTCGTATAAAAGAAGACCGGAAGAAGCTGAATAGCGGTTAAGCTAACCTCAAAAGTTTATTTGATATCAACCGGCGTTTAACTCATGGATTTGAACTCAAAATGAAACGTTGCCTGACTTGGCTCTCCGTAGGGGGCCAGTAAACTGATCAATTTCCTTCTTATTGGTGGGGTATCGGTTCTACCTCTTGAGTGCTTTTAATATATACAACTTTAAAATATTCAGCCATGCTTTTCAAAATATATTTATTTTTAGTTTTCAGAAGTATTCGAAAATAGGGCAAGTCTTCGTGACGTAATGTGACAGTCGCTCTAATAAATCTGATGATAAACAAACACATGGTTCTCAATAGTTATTTTGATCGTGTTTGAGTTCATTCAATTTCAATTGGTGCTTTCTTCCTCGTTGTTTTAACTGCTAAGGCATTTTAAAAACTATATCTGACTGTTTATAATGAAAAGGATCATTAAATCAACACAATACAACCAAATTACAAATTTAAAATCTATCCAAATGATTGTTTATCCTCAGGACGACTGTCATTAGTGTCAATTGTCATTTTTGGACATGCCTACCTGCGTCTAGTGCCACAGTTTAATTTTCCAGCCCGCATGCACGCATGGGCATTTCAAGATCAATTTGCCTTCTAATTTCGAGAAGGGCAAGGAAAATCATCGAAAAAGCTATACAGAAGGGACAGGGTGAATGGAATGGTTAATTTTCCTTCCTCTTGTTCAAAAATTAACCAATGATCTGTTTTAACCAAGAAAATTATGAAACTTATTAGAAACAAAAACAAGTATTAGTTCCGAATTATTCTAACCTAAAAATTCAGAATGACAAGACAAGGCAAATTGATCATGAAGTGCGCATGCGTGCAAAATTAAACGGTGGCACTAGACGCAAGTGACATGCCCTATACAAATATACGTTAAAAAAAACATGGCAAATGACAGCTAACTAGACAACTGATCGACAAGGAGCGCTCCAAACGTGTTCGTATGACACGTGAAGTTTTGGTCGGATAAAGCAGCTCGGTCGCGTTCGGGTATAAAGTTAGTTGTTTTACAGACTAACGTTGAAATCTCGTATATTATTCGGTTATCTGATACCAAAGTCACACTAGCGCCCATCATATAGCAACGATTTGTTTGAAGTGATGGTCGAGCATTGAAATTTGAAATGAAACAAACGTAAATAGAGGAATGAAAACCTTGCATTTGTGTTCCAGAACTGATTCACAAATATAACGTTTATTTCACGTTTCAATAAATATCATTGTTCATCAAATGTTCCATTTTTTTAGACTTGAGAAATTCGCAACGGATTAAAGGCGCGCGTGTTTTTTGGTATAAAGTATAAGTAGACCTGCATTTGTCCATGATGGGCGATTTATTGATGAGCAAACCTTTTTGGATCACGGATGCTATTCGACGGTCACCTTTTTTCGTTCAGGTGAAATTTTACTTTTTGGGATGCAACTCGTCGGTCGCCAAATGAAATGCGTTAATAATTTATATTTCGAAATCGGTATTTTTCGGAAATATAAGCATATATGGTAAGTAAACGGTCATCGCCGCACAAGAGGGTGCAGATAACAGTCGTTTTTAAGTAAATTCAGGAACGTTTAGGAAGCGACCGAGTGCTACCTAAAGTTAAAACCTAAACGGTTTAAAAGTCCAAAAATGATTGACCAAATTGGCTTAAAACAGGGTTGCGACAACGTTTTCTTAAGGTCCTCCATGCAACTTATGTTTGGTTGCGCAACTTTCCTGAATTGGTCACCGCAATTGCTACTTGGTGTTATAACTCAAAATAACAAAATTGGTCAAAATTTGGTATAGCAAAATAATTTGAGAGTGGATATTTATTTTGACTATTGTCTTCCATAAGACCAAAAGTACTTTTTCAAAAATACGTCCTCTTAGTAGGCTGTGGATTGAAGTCAAATTTTTGCTATCTTTCTGAAAAGTGTGAGCATACAATTCGAATATAACTTTTCCTGAGTATTCTTTTTGTTATTTATTTTGAGAAATCAAATTTTTTTTATATTTTTTAATTCAACGTTTCAGTAGCGTTCCAGCTATCGTTATCAAAAACAATTAAGTCTTCATAAAATTCTGGTCCCTTTTTTGTGATTGATTTACCAAAATAAATGACACAAGAATAATGAATATACACAACGAGGAACATACAGAAGATGTTTTCCTGGGTAGATACTAATATTACTAATACCAGGTGCCGAGTGTATTTGAGCCCATTTCAATTGCCCGTATCGACCCTTCGTCGGGCGCATATAATCTCACAGATTCATACCGTTGAAATTACAATGTATTTGTGCATTCTAGTGTTAAGGTGTGCTTTGCAGTGAGTGTTCTAATCTCTCAGATTCATTGCGCCCGATCGGTATATTTTCTGCATTAAGTAGAAATATAATACAGAGTTAAATAGTGTATTCATTTTTATTATCCAAATGTAGCAATTATATTATGTTATGAATTTTACAGAATCATTGCTCCCACTTATGGTGTTTTTTGTTCCCCACTAGAAACCTTGTGCAAGAATGGGAAGACGTCAAACACTTTACAATCCAGACAACCTCGATGATGCCAAATCCTTCTTATATTCGTTAATTATTATGCTTTTGTATGTATTTTTGTAAAATGATGTTTATTAAAACAATACAATATTATTCAGTTCAGTTTTTACTCTAATTAAATTGGAACGAAAAAGAGCTCGCTCAAGAATCTAAGATATGCATTGCGCCCGAACTCGGGAAATCTACTATTGCGCCCGACGGAGGGTTAAAAAGTTTGTCTGGTGTTAAGATTCGGTTTTCACCGAACACTTTTGAAAATAATTATCATATGTCAAGTTTGTACACCTTTTACACTGGAAATGAGTATGTCCTTTTTGAAATAAAGGGTAGCTTTGTTATTTCATGTAAAACACCCTGTATATTTTCCATTTTTCAGATATCCTAACAGTTTTTCAAATTTGTGTTGATATAAGGACGGTCTTGAATAATTGTTACAAATTTCAATTCGTTACAAACTGACACATTTATTTTCATTTGACACTTCTGCAGTAGCGAAGGTATCTAGATGTTAATGTTTTAATAACGAATTAATTATAATTTGACACTTTCACGGCAACGAAATATTTTATTCCATACGTAGTGAAATACTTGGCACTTCAAAAAAGAAGATTTATATTGAAATGTAAAAGAATACCAAGTGTTAAATTCAATTTTTCAATTACGTAGGTTCTTCGCCTCACTGATTTTAATTTGGAAATAATAAACCCAGTTCTCAGGACTTTATTACATGTGGAGTGTAGATATAGAAATCTGAAAGATATTTATATAAAGGGGGCCACTTATTACATTTCGTGGAAAAAACAATTAAAAATAATTCAAATTTTAAATCACCTAACATTTAGTTACTGTCATCTGCCTAGAGATTGTGAAAAGATCTAAGGAGTACACTGAAGTGAAGGAAATTTTTGTTCCTGTGTGATCAATAAAACGTAGGTACTATATAGAAATTTATACATATAATGAACAAAATAGAAAAATTCTCAAATAGAAATGAAGGAGTTAGTAATTAAAGCTCAAGACTTACATATTTAACAAACTACTTTCCTTGTTGAAGATTTTTCTAACTTATAATCCGGGAACTATATCATCCGTGAACTGAATCCAGGGAGCTTACTCAGGAAAGTTGTGTATTCCCGGAAATGTGAATTCTGGGACATGTAACGTGTATTCTAGAAACTTACTTCAGGAAACTATGTCTCCAGGAAATTGAATCTTTAGGGAATTGAATCCAGGGAGTTGTGAAATCCGGGAACTGAGCATCACAGGAACTTCTGAATTACAGAAACTCCCTATTCCAGGAAACTCCATCTTCAGGGAATTGAGTCCTGGAAACTGAGCATTGCAGGAACTCACAAAAGGGAACGGTAACTTCAGAGGATTGACCCCTGGGAAATTTATATTTCAGGAACTGTCTATATTAGGAACTGTGCAGTAATCCTAGTAAAATCTAGACAATTTGAAATACCAAATTTTTAAGAAAAATTTTACCAATATAATGAACTACTGCACAGTTCCTTATTACTTTATGACTCCAAAGGAAATGATGAACAGAAAGCCGGAAACCTCTCTTATACGAAATTTCAATATTTTAAATTCTGCGGTAAAGTTAAAAACAGGATAGACCACATTATTGATTTTTAATCCGAACACGATTACTATCTATTCCACCAAAAGATAAATTTCGAGAAATGTCGAAGTATTTTTATATTTGAAATGTTATTGACAAAGATAACGTTTCGGTAACTAGATATAAGAGTGTAATGAAATAAATCCTACCTGTTAAGGAACAGGTCAGATTGAGGTTTCAAAAAAATAAAGAATATACAGGGTGTTCCATATGAAATTACTAAGTTGTCCGATATCTCACAAAGGGAAACTCATTTCCGGCATAAACGGAAGTAGCTGTACAAAATTGACATTAAACCAAAGCAAACTTAATTATTTTTAAAGATGTTCGGTAAAAACCGGACCGTGATATCTGTATAAAATACTTTTTAAGATGGGTTCATTTAAAATAGGCTCAAATAGACTTGGCCACCTGATAACACTAAATAATTATCAGCATCAATTTATAAACATTAAACATAGCATAGTTTGGCAAAATTCCAACTAAAATCTCATATATTATAACATAACACATAATTCGAGAGAATAATATTGCATTATGTACTCACAAAAATGTTGGGTCTTCTTCAACAAATGCTAAAAAGGAATGACCTTTTTCGCAGATTTCAGGTGTAAATGTTGATAATATTTCTCTACAACACAATTCACGCACTCCCCTGGACCTTCTAATCCAGGTCAGGCCAGATGTTCAACATTTTTTATGTCCCAGTTGGCCGAGTTAAAACTGTCCCGAGTGTCCGGTTACTTCGTTATATTATGCCAAATACTGGATTGGATGTATTAGCTTTTCATTGCAGTGCTGCTATGTTGCCAGCTATTCAAAATTTTCCTAAATATAGTAACATACATAAAGTTGTTTTTAATTAATTATTCTTTTTCAAGCAATTTTAAGCGACTTATTTTATTGCTCACTAATAAATTTGTATTATGTATATATTTTTAAATATTTCCAAACTAGCTTTCTAAGAACATCACGAACTAACAGTTTACTGAAGTAAGGAGAACATTTGTATAGTGAGCCTAACAATTCTAGAAAATATATCTGACAACATTGCTTTTTTTATTGTCGTTACACTGACTTTGGTATCACTATAATTGAAAATAAGTATTCACACCATGGGCTGCTATAGCACTTTTCAATCTTCTGCCAAACAGCCAAACAACGTTCTTATACACTCGAGGGACGTTCACATTTATCCAGTTTCCAGTTTTGGTAACAACCACTATGTTAACCATAAACTCGCTGTTTTATATTGTTAGAGGACTTGGAACATATTCACTTTGGATTATACTACATGGTTTGAAAGTTTTCACTCAAAAATTTTCTTTGCTAACAAAATTCTTTTCCGCTTATACTTATTACGCTTTTATGGAAAACCTAGAAAACTGTCTTGCCCGCCTTTATAGTGGCTTGGAAATAATTCTGTAGAAAGAGTTCAGTCAGTGCGTTTTTATTCTCGTTGAAGATCCCTTCTTATTTCTAGCCTGAGATATCTTTGTGATGTTTCTTTTTTTCCTGCCATCCCTTTTTAAGATCAAATAATAGTTATTTATGCAACAAGTGCATAAAGTGGTGCTTTTTTTCACGAGTGGAAAAGTTGACACATGAGCCGCAGGCGAATGCGTCAATTCCATGAGTGAGAAAAAGACACTTTATGCATATGTTGCATACACTATTTTTTCTACAATCAAGCAAATGGACTGAAAATGGCATATTTTATGAACGAAAATCGATTTAAAAAACGTCACTTCCATTAATGATTGTAGAAAAACAACTTTTATGAACATTTACATCAAAAACCACTCAACTGAGATATCAATTCTGTTTAAATTCAGCAGGAAACCCTTGTTTTTCGCATCTTAGTATAGTGCCTTGATACATTGCCCCTTTTGTCGTCAAAACGTTTATATTTTTTTTATTCCACGTCTTCGAAATACTTACCAATTTTTTTTTTATTAATTTTTTTCGGCGAAAGGACTTACTTTCTCGAATCACAAGACTGATTTTTATTGAACTTACACGCCTGAACAAAATAATCCAATAAATTGCTCGCAGATATTTTTATAAAATATATTCGTTCTTATTCCAAAGAGTGATGTCAATAAGTAGAAAGTCAACAAAAACATGTTTTTATGTTTGTCGATCTTGTTTTGATACATGAGTGAGTAGGTCTCGTAACCACGTCAACCACTTGGAGTGTGATTGATGATTGGGGGTTGTTGCATTTCTGAATAAAATTGACTTCTATTAAAAAATCCAAGTTATTGATTGTCTGATTGGAAACCCGATGACTGCATGAAATCTTCACACACGCCACTCATAAAAGAAAACTTGAAATTCCAGACAATGAGCATGTGATTTGTTTTATTTACCATTGACGTTGTGTTATGACATTTATCGTAAAATATTAGGGGTGATAGCTGTTTATCTCTTCGATTATTAAACATACTATAGTTTATTTCAGAAAGGTATAGAGTAATAAAACCTCATTAGGTATGCAAAGGGAGCACAGAGTGACCCAACGAATATTTAAGCCACTTTCATAGTTTGGCATTGATTTCATTATGAAATTCTTTCTTTTTATCAAGTGCAGGTAGTACCGCCCGGTTTGGGGTCAATATATGTGTTTAGCCTATTGTTATCCATCCACAAACACTGAAAATAGTGTAACAAAGGCGTGCCGGTAGGATACTCGTAAAAAGGAAAGAATTTTATTTTAACAGAATAAAAATTAGGCATTATGTACATAGTATTAGGTACACTTATTTTTTATAGAACATTATACAAAAAATACATTATACAGAAATTAAATTATAAAAAATCATAATATTCTTCGTCATCTGAAATTTTAATATTACAAACAATACTATTTCAAGACCTACGCCTATGGCCGACACCGAAATTGAGCCGAACTGGACGGAATTCCCCATTTTATTACTCTATACCTTTCTGAAATAGACTATAGATGAATAATCCGCTATACTGACAACACACTTTGTTTGAAGCCAACATCTAAATCGATTCACTCATTCCAAAACAAGGATAGCAATACAAACAGATTCCAATAACAGTGCCGTGCTGTGTGATTTAAAATGTGTTAAAAATATTCACCTTAGATTTATTTATCACTCGAGCAATGGATTTTAGTTGCAGTTAATATTGAATTATGAACATGTATAGTTTATTGATGAATTTGTGTTCCTATTAGAATGAGTAAATAGTATGTATTTATAAAATGATGTGACACTGGTAATTTAAGAACTGTAAAACTGTAGAACTGTTCAGAACTTGCTGCTCACATGTGAAAGGATGTATTTTAAACATCACTTATACGTACTTTATTTTTTGCATAGTACACAACGATTCACCATCTCGTTAATATTATTTAACTAATGAATGAAGTAGGTATCCTTAAGGGTATTCGTTACAGAATTCTCTCATGGAGAATTAAATACAAATGTGCGTTCAAATATCACGAACTTGAGTAGAGATATCAAGAAAGTTATCGATTATATAACTTATTAAGAGTCTACTTAATGTATTGTACGTATCATATTTTGGGAATTTTTTTTATTTAATTTGAATTGATTCATAAAAAGTTTCGAAGAAACGTGTCTTTTCAGTTTACCGGGATCTATAAATAAATATGTATTTTTGTAACAAACGATTTGAAGATAAAGTAAAATAAATAATAATAGGCGAGATCAGAACTCGATTCGAATAAAAATGACGGAGTTATGTGATCGCATTAATTCTGAATTAAAAATGTTTCTGCAATTTATAATTTACAACCTCTTGAAATAAGTAACCGCAAACTTAGATTTATGACCATGATTACAGAGTGATAAGGAAGGGTCTATTTTATTGTCCTTTTGTCTAGGTACCTGCTTCAAAAGAAAACTAACAGGGCATTCTACTGTTGTGAATAATTTATTTTTATTTTCAAACTTTTTGATGTTATAGGTGCACACACTTTATTTTACTGTTCGGATTACTAAAAATCAAGAATTGCTTTTCCAGTGAAAAATGGTATTACCATGAAAACAAATATGCTATCTACCTACTCTATTTAAAACAGTTAAAATTCAAAGATGTTTCGGGTCAAATGGTTTACAACGGTAGGTACTCATAAATTCGATCATAAATTAGCCACTGGCGGGGGCAACCGCATTTTATTGTACTTGTTGCCTGTCTTGACATGCAAGCTCGAAATCTGGAATTTCAAGGCCATTTGTGGAACGAATAGCTTTAATTGATTTACATTAAAATTACTTCACAATATCTACTACAGTTGAATGCAACAGTCATAACATATTCAGTAAAAATCAAAACAGATGTCAAAAAAATCTAAACATTCAATATAAGCGGTTTTGTCCCATTTACTGAAAAATGCAGAGTTACATAAACCTTCAAATTGACATACTGCTTATAAACATTCACTCATATATTATTGAAATTTTGTATATTGTCAAAGATTGCGGAAGCTTCCAATTACAATTTGATAGTATTTGAATATTAATAGTAATAGTTGTTTCTTTTTAATATTTGACGAACAATTGAACAAGTATCTTTTGTTTAATAAATAAAATAAATTTAAATTTGTTCAAATAAAGTTTATAGAATTCAACATAAATTCATTTGTCCATTTCTTTAATCTTCGAAAGAGCCGCCCCAAGAGATATAGAGTTGAAAAATACTAATAATTAAATAACTATTGTGTATAACAAGCATTAATTATAACAAATGGCGCCCAACGTGGGGCCTTTTTCATTTTCTAGCAATTGATTCTACATAAAATATAATATTAATCAATACTTAAATTTTCTATTAAAATTAATTGATTCCAACAATGCCTAATACACGAGAAAAAAGATATCAGAAGAACACAGAAAAGGAAGAAGCAAGTGTAGCACAAGAAACTGGAGAAACAAGAGAACAAGGAACTAGCAGTCAGGGAAGAGGAGATTCTGAATCAAAAATTACATCCATGGCAACACATAGGCAAAAAGATCGACCAGAACAAATCAATGACATAGGAACATTATATGAAATGATGAAGACAATGATGAAAAATACTAATAATTAAATAATTATTGTGTATAACAAGCAATAATTATAACAATATACACAGTATATATATAGCTCATGGAAAGCGTGACGATGATTTATGCAACAATATATACGCTCCATTGTCAATTGTGTTGCATAACCAAAAGTATTATGTGTGGTATAAAAGCGTGACGATGACGAAAAATCCTTATACTTTCTTCGCCCAAAAAAGTGCTCAACGCGCCTAAAGAAGTTTTCACTTCAAAATTATGTATAGGGTGATCCAAACTGAAATGAAAGATAATCGGACTCAAAATAATACGCAACTTTCTTCAATGAAATATGTATGATAAAAAAGATAGAGGGTGGCAAAGTTGGAAAGTGAAAAATGTTTTTTTACAGTAAATTGAAACATTTGGAGATAGGTGCTTTAAAGTATGAAAAGGTATTATATAATATCAATGTTGTTTATGGAGGGCGCCACATAATCCACATGTATGACATAAATGCGCGTAAAACTTTTTTTTGGTTCAATTTAAGACTTATGTATCTTTCGAACGAAAATCAAAGCCACGCCATTGTAACATGAAAATATGAACTTGCTGCTGTCGTACATCCTTTCCCCCCTCGTTTAAGTTGATTAAATTTTTATCTTCATACACTGAACATCTTTCTAATTTTGTTGAATCTATAATCAATTGTGCATTGAATTGTTGAGTTTGGCTTTCGAATGAATTATCTTCATTTGGCATACGGAACATTAATTGTTGTTGCAAGATGGCGCCAAAATCATAACATAATGAACTGTCCAATAGTCAAATTCCTCATTAAATGATCTTTCCCTATTTAAATTTTGTTGGTTATAGTGACAGAGGAGTGGGCACATAATATACGACAGTTGAGAATACGATCGAAAGATGTCCCCCTTGATATAAAAATCTACCTGTTTTTGCATTTTCTTTAAAAAAATTGTCTCCAATATATTCAAACATATCCAGTGCCGCACCCTATATATAATATACAGTTCCAACTTGCATTTAGGAACCGTTCTGGAATCGTATCGAGTACTGTATAGAGTGCACAAACTTGAATTAGGGATGGATACATCAACTTTATCACCTTTTCCAGAAGGTAGTTTTTGGACCGTCCCAAGAACGATACTATAATTAGTTGGAACGTGGAAGAAATACAGCACTTGCGCGAACGCTCTCTGTCCATCCAAGCAACGGAGTTTCCTAAAACAGTATCATGCATAGTGCATGTGATCTCTCAGACGAGGCATCTTGTACAGAAGTCGCACCCTCTCAGTTAAATCCGATTGGCCAGCATAGGGAGGCATATTTCTTTTAGCCAATAAATGCAAACGCGCATGGTGATCATACTTCGATCACGCATCTATCGTTGTTTGGGTCGCTCTGTTTGTTCGATGGATATACTAAAAACGGTTCTATCGCCAGTTGGAACGAACCTTATATTAACAACTAATCTACACCGCACTGCTGCGAATCCAAGAAAGTTTCCATTGGCTATTTAAAGATAACTGTTAATAATTTGTAGAGGGCGGAGAACGAAAAAGGGGTTTTCTGACAATTTATTCCGATTTCATGTGATTATTCGTTTTTGTTACGAATACTGAGATCATTTAGTTTTATAGGTAGGTTAGGGTCAGAGAAGAGATGAATAATAGAAGAAAGTTTCAATTCTGTTTGAACAATGAATAAAACTTTAGTTGGTTTCAATTCATTTCCCTCAGAGAAAACATATATTATGGAGAGTTTTTTATGGAAAATAACATAACGAACTTCTAGTTTCCAGAATCTAATATAGAAAAAATACTCAAAGAGAGGATTGCTAACTTCAAAATGTCAATTTATCACGAATATAGCTAATGGTAGTATCAAAAGAGACCAAACCTTTTTATAAGCTTTAAAAGAAATATTGATGAAAATATTTCATTGTTAATGCTAATGGACTTAACCCTGATCTAAATTTCAAACTTGGGTACTGAACAAAGCCGTTACTATGACTTTTATTCAAGATACCGTCAACAAAAAATTTATTCAATCTAGAATAATATTATTGCACTGTAATACTCATTTTAGACATCTATCAAGGTTTAAATCGTTTTTTTTTTGGATAATATTTTTTCACAAAAGTGGTTCATAATATTACAGTGTGGACCAGGCAAAGAAAAAATTCATTGTATCGTACATATTCAAATTAATGGGTCAATTATGTGCATATATGTAAGCACTTTATATAAGCCTATAGACAATTTGAAATTCTGCGCTCCCTATAGCTTACAGGAAATCCTGTAGGATTGTTAATATTTCCGATTTGGTGTTTGGCAATCGATGCGTCTTACAGTTTATTTTTGTGAGGTTATTGTGCCGTGTATTTTCCATTGACATATAATCGGGGGTGATATAAGATTATTATCGATGATAGGCCGAGTTAGAGTCGATGAAGATTGAACGAGTGCGCAGCTTTAACGAGTAGTATCTTCGATAATTAATCGAAGCACATGTTATATTTGGGGAGAGAGTACAGTATTCGCCAGCTAACTTGATGTCCCAGAAATAACCAACTAAGAGAGACAGAGTAATAGTGCCCTGTCTACTCGGCTGCTATTGGTGGTAAAATTTTGACAAACGCCAATTGTATCGAATCTTATCAGGTGTTAAGATTTTCAGTAGCGTAGCGTCACACAGTTATTGTTTCTGCTTTGTACAATAAAGTGTTTGTAAAAATGACAGCCGTTAATGAAGAAAATCGTAAATGTACTGAAGGACAAACTCGTCAAGTGTGTATCTCTCAAGCAAAGAAATTGTATATGATTTTATCATCAAACATGAAGGTCGTATAAAGATTAATAACGAAGAAATACAAGCGTGCAGACTTATCACTCCAACCGAAAGACTTCTTTCATCCAATGTATGTCCCACCATTCCACATGACATATCACAGAAGGAATTTGAACATCTCGGCTGCAAGCTGTCTTCTACGATCTCCTTTTTAAAAATAGGCACAACCAACCCAAATTATACAAATATATTCTGCTTCAAGAGGCAAGTATATATTGCACCTTCCTCAACACCGGTACCAGACTCAATTTTGATAGCTCTTGAGGGTAACACATATCGCATTTTTCTCTCTAAAGATAACATGTGTTATAATTGCAAACAACATGGACATTTATCTAACACCTGGGGCTCGATTCTTGAATCTCGAATGCGAAATCTCGAACTCGACATTTGTCATCGGCAATGTCGATCACTGATGTCAAAACCTATTCTTCAATACGAATCGAGATTTAAAACGCATGCGGCATTATTTGTCGAATGTATAAGTGACAACGCTGTAATATTGTGACACAGGGTCATCTCAAAAATAAGACTGGTATATGAAATCAAAAATACATTAATTCAGACAAAACGCCTTAGAATGGTTTTGTATTGCTAAATTTGAAATACTAAATTTGCTTGGACATAATTAATACAAATTTAAGGACCGTATTGAAAAAACAAATAGTTAATGGTGGCCTTGGAAGAACGAAACGTCGAAATCAAAATTTAGATGTGGGAGATTATAGGTAATTTCATCCATAAAATGTTATTTTAAAGACTTTTTTTCAAATTTCTTGAAATAACCTAACTATTGAAGAAAAAGGAAAATGGGAATTAATCACAGTATTTTCCACGGCTTAGGAGATTCCTGTAGTTGGACTTTAAATCCGAGCCGCCCTGTATATACATATAAAGCACAACAGTTTTATGAACAGAAAAATTAATATACCCAAGTAGGCGACCACCGGAGTTATTAATAAATGAAATAATATAAAAACAAAAATTCCTCGAAAATATTATTGTCATAGTAGATACTAGGAAGAAAGTTGTCTTTTACTAGAAATTTAAAATTGGTATATGGTGCATTGATGACTAAAAATAACAGAAAAATGCGTGTACATTTTTTCGAATGAAACATATTGCAGTTATTCTATTTTCAGCGACTTAATTTGTAGTTTCTGGTTTCTATAGAATTAGAAAAAAGAATCACATTTATTGTAGCCAAGAGTTAACATATTGTAAAGTATGTTCAAACTTATAGTGAAGTGACACACTATAGTCCAGTAAAAATATCTGAAATTTGATCTTTTGTGCTGCTCTACTGCGAATGGACTTATAAAGTCAATTTTGGGACGAGGAATCGAATACACGTACTCGCAGGTTTCCAATTTCCTGAGAAATCGTGGAAATGGCGGAAAACCGTCCCAACTCTATGTTTTTCACAATTATTTCCGTAACGGTAAGTTGTACTGAAAAAAGTTCCAAATAAAAGTTGTAGATAGATCAATTTTAAGTCGAAATGGTAAACTTGAATAAAATGGGACAATAACCATTTCACCATACTCCATAACATTAATCATGCTGCTTATAATATCACCTGAGAAATCTACAAGACAATAAAAATAAGCTTGCAAGGATATAGTTTAGTCTATAAGCTTAAAATGGTGTTGATTCTACATACTTTTATCTAAATTATGTGTTCTTGCTCATTCGATCCTGAATAATGTCTAGATCATTGTGCCAAATAATTGAATTAGCCCATAAACAATTCCAAAAGTTATAAACAATTAAACACCTTCAAAAAATAGTGTTTGGTTTGTAGCTTATTATTCGTAAACTAAAAAATTTTTCGAAATTCGAAAAAAAGGTCCTTAAAGACGAGGAAATTTAGTAAAAAAAGTTCCAACTCCCGGAACTGTACCTCCATTATTTATAATTTTAATTTAACGCTGAAAATAACCCTACGTGCGCCATTGTTAGGCTGTGCGCATGTCCTCGAAAGCAAGTACGTCACTTGAAAAAAATTTTTTAAGTACTTAAAGTTAATTGAGAAATCTTGAAAAAATATAGTATAATCTAAACACTTAATATTTTTTTCAAGTTAACAATAAATGACTGATTTGCCATTTTTTGCTAACTTATATTACTTATTATAAACAAAGTATTAACATTTTTAAAACTTTGATGACGAAATCTTGTTTTGTATGTATATAAGAAGATCTCCACGAAGAGAAATAATTTTACGGCAATTATTTAAACATTTTTTTTTTAGAACGATGAAGAAAGTTTGAAAAAATTTTGTTAATTAACAATCGTCTAGCATATTGAAAAATTTGTTTTTATGAAAAATTAATTCTTTAAAGTGTTTAGATTACACTATAATTTTTTTTAAATTTTTCAATTAACTTTAATTACTTAAAAAAACATTTTTTAAGTGACGTACTGGCTTTCGAAGCCGTGCGCGCAGCCTAACAATGGCGCGCGGAGGGCTATTTTCAGCGTTTAATCAAAATTATAAATAATGGAGGTAGTTGGAACTTTTTTTTACTAAATTTCCTCCTCTTTAGGGATCTATTTTTCAAATTTCGAAAATATTTATAATTTACAAACAATAAGCTACAAACCAAACACTATTTTTTGAATGTGTTTAGTTGTTTATAACTTTTGGAAATTTTTATGGGCTAATTTAATTATTTGGCACAATGATCTAGACATTATCCCGGATCGAATGAGCTAAACCACATAATTTTAATAAAAGTATGTAGAATTAACACCATTTTGAGCCTATAGACTAGACTAATATATTTCGACGTGGTCGATTTACAACTTTTCCCAATACAACTCAGCTTTACGGAAATAATTGTGAAGAACATAGAGTTGGGACGGTTCTCCGCGATTTCCACGATTTCTCAGGAAATTGAAAACCTGCGAGTACGTGTATTCGATTCCTCGTCCCAAAATTTACCTTATAAGTCCATTCGCAGGAGAGCAGCACAAAAGGTCAAATTTCAGGTATTTTCATTGGACTACCTACTAGACCCCTAATAAGAAAGACCCGTGCAAGATGTGAGTTTGAAATATGACCGAGCAGGTCCGTACTTTGCTCAGAATTTGATCATTAAAATGGAATTTGGGTAGTATCTTATTTATTTTTAAATAAGCAATTACAAATGAAATTATTTTATTATACAGATTTTCCAGAGACTCTACTGACGCATACTACTAGTTTATGACAGTCGTTTCCATGCAATATATACTATTATGGAATATTAATTTTTGCGTTTGATAATTTGAATTATTTATTTTAAATTGTTTGTGTTATGTTTGTCTAAGTGTTGTGGTTCGTATTATCTGTCAAAAGAATCATATATTTTAGCCACGGCTTCTCAGAAAGAAATTCGACTACTTACCTCAAGGTCCTGTTTCAAGGACATTAAATATGTCGGTCATAGATGGCATTCCAATCTAATTATTTAATTTATGTTTTCTTGTACGTAAGGAATGAAATAGTTATATACCCTGATTTTAGTTTAATAAATAACTACCAACAAAACAATATGGAAATAAAAAATAACATCGACTAATATAAACAAAAGCAATGTGAAATACTCTTATCACTAATATTCGCACCTCTCCGAATTACGGAAGATGATGTTCGCTCCGCTTGAACAGCTGATCTCTAACTTTCCTCGCAGAAATGTGAGGACGTTACCTAAATTGAATATTAATACCATTTACTTCAGTATCATGCGAATATTAGTAAATTTGATATCAAATTTAACGTAAATATGCAACTATTAATAATAATGAATACAACCCATAATTAAATGCCTTATTTATACACTCTTCATCACTTTCAATGCGTTGGTTTTTCTATTATAACCTCAAATTCGTGAAGCAAATAAATTGTTGTAAATAAGAACCGTTACAGTTTTTATTTTCTTTCAGCTCCTGGCCACAGCATTCAACTCCTCCAAATATTTATTATTTAATGAATTATGATTTATATCTCGAACAAAATTTACTGGATCGCAAATTCAATATAATAATAAATTGGTTATCTCACCATATGCATGAATAGGTTGTCCTAATGTGGACAGATATACTACAACTCGCTCGTAGACCACGTTCTGGCACTTAATACACAACTCTTTCCTTCTTGTTTTTTCTACCAGGAAAGAAATTTACACCAAACCGGAATTATCTGACGCTTCCTGCCTTTCCAGTCAACAACTTTTTTCTGGATTTTTCTACCAGAAACGAAAGAAAAATTATCTGACGCACCTCTCGCGTCCACGGTACACAACAATGCCTCAGTTTTCCCTCAGCAACCTTTTTTTCATTTTTTTTTATTTTCACTTCCTTTTCAAAACATCTTACCAACCAATATTTAATATTTCGGGTAAGTACCTGCTTAAATTTTTACATTTTCTTGACATATTTCTATGAAATATTTATTTATAATATTACTATCTAAAATTCACAAATTAAATAAAATTAGAGTATTATTACCGCTGGTTTTTAATTTTATAAACTATAAATAATTCCATGATTTACAATAGTGACATACAACCATTACTTTCTGATTGTGTACCCTATTGACATTATATTAAAAAAAATTATTATAATGAATCAAGCTTTAGATATGAAATGTTGACATCCGTCCTTACACAAAATATGTATACAGGATGTATAAAAATTTTTAAAAATAATTATAAATTTCATTGTTTATAAAATAATTTGAATTTATATTCTAACAAACGTGATCTTAAATTTAATTTGATACAATCGTATCACGATTCCATAAAATCCATAACAATACATTATGGTTTATGGCACATTAAAACATTTTTCCGTCGACCCTTCGTTTTTTAGCTAGATTAATATACACAAAATCATTGATTGATGACCCCTGTTAATGAACGGTTTTCTATTAATAATCGATTATGGTATAGGCAATTTAACATACAATAATATTTGAAAAAAGCCGTGAAACTGACTCCTGATATAGAATACTTTTTAACTTACATATCGTTTTTATTATCGGGTTTTTATTAACTCACTTGTATGTCTGTCCGGGTGGAACTTTATACATGATTTTTAGTATTATTTTATCACGTTTTTATTAACTCGCTCTCCGATGGGTTAGAGTTATAATTTATTTGGATGGGATTAAAAGAAAATATGGAAACAATTAAAGAGAAATAGAGAGTTATTGATAAAACATCACTTTCGCGTTTCGATGTATATCATAATCATTGGTTCATAAAAATACAATATAGCCCGAAATAAACAGTACTTAACTTGTAATTATTTTATTGTTTCAAAAAATACATATTATTGACACTTTATTAAATATTCTAAATGTGCCCCTCCTCGCTCAAGACAGACTTCATACCGATGTTCCAAGTTTTTCGTCATGTTATGGTATAAGGGTTGTCCCAGGTCCGCGAAGAAGGCTCTAATGACATCCTTTAATTCATCGATGGTTTGTGGTGCCCGTTTGATAAACGGAATCTTTAGCCATGCCCCAAATGTATGCGTCTGGAGTTGTGAGGTCTGGAGAATGTGAAGGATGAGGGAAGTCAGTAAATCGTGAAATGAATCTGCTTGGAAAATGTTCCTGAAGAAATTGACGAACTGCTGGAAAAATTGGTCTCGAAATGCCAAATTACGTGCACGACAGAATTGACGTAGATCAGGGATGAAGCATGTTAAAATTTGTATGTACCTCTCTTGATTAAGTGTGACTTGCCTACCATTCTCTTCGATAAAGTACGGACCAATGATTATGTCCCAAAACTGCACGCCAGACACTCACTTTTACACTATGTAAAGGAACTTCTTAAACCTCATCTGCTCTGGAAAATCCCAGAAATCGATTTGTGCGACGATTTACTTGGCCCGACAAATGAAAATGTGCTTCGTCTTTACCATGCGTTTTTGAAAAATTCAGGATTTTCATACTGTAACGCAAGAATTCTGGCGCAATATTCCACTCTACTGCGATAATCCCGAGGATGTGATTGTTGATGTACCTGAATCACATACGAAAATGCACCCAGATTCTTTGCAAGGAAGTTCCTCTCAAGCCAAGATGCAACGCTGTCCTTGTCTGGCTGGCTTTCGGATTTTCTGAGATTCGCTCAAAAACACGTTCATGGTTATTATTGTTGTTGTTAACTGTCCTGGGACATTACCCGTATTTCTAAACTTTTCAATAACCTTCAAAATTACAGCATTACTTGGAGAACGTTTACTAAACCTTTGTGTGAATTGATCACACACGAATCGCAGACTTCCCAAGTAACATTTTTAAGTCAAGCAAGTTTTATATATGTTTTATTAGAGTTTTATAAAAGCAAAATTATATACTCTCTTTTCAAAAAGGTTATGATATGTACTTTTATGACTTAAAGGCAATATTGTTTTATAGGATAGCTTTAAAAAGAACTTTAAAGTATAGTCTTAAATCAAAATTATCTTAAAAATATTGTATTCTTATTACTCTGCTATTAGTATCTTACAATTTACAGTGATAGGGCAGTTTACTCTTATAATACTCCTAGAGATCATTTTGTTTTTAAGGTTAGATTTATTGTAGTTCCCTTATGAAAGTTTTAAAAGTTAGTTTTAAAGAGTACAATATGCTTAGTTTTCTAGATAATGAACACTTAAAAGTTGTAATTTTAAAACTGATATAAATAAGTAAATTATAAGAGGTGAATAAGGCAGTATTATTTAATAAATAATTCAAAGCTATTGGTTCAAACGATTTACATTCCACTCATGTTCTTTTTGTGAGGGATTCTTCTTCTTTTTATTCAGTGTCGCTTTGACACTCCATCCTTGAAACTTCATCTTGTGCTTCTTTTCTGGAGGCACACTCTCGTTTCGACACACACATGTTTTTTTTCCCACTTGTATTTTACTGGTAGCGAATTCTAATCATTTATAACAGTTTGTTTAATAAAAACTTATTTTTATTTGGCCAGTATAATAATCCGTTTTCTTCCCAATTGCTGGGAACTACGGACAAACAAATTTGATTGTCCTCGATGGTTTGGACTTTTTTAAATGGCATTAAACCTCTGATTTAAACCAGTAAACAACAAGATAAACAAAACGTTAAGAGTAAATAGGTTATGTCAGTAGGACTAAATAGTTCTAAAGATTATTTATTTTGTTCTCTTGATTTAATACATACTTTTCCAAGTCAAAATTACCTAAAAATAGCATTAAATAAATACATTTTTAGAGTAAATAGTTTTAAGAAGGTTTATATTTATGCCAAATGGTTTTTACTCGTTTTGCTGTCGACATTTTTTGTGGTAGTGGCTATTGCTCCCAACTATTGTATTTTAGATTATAATTTTAGAGTTATTTTAATTTACCGTTATAAAATCACAAATTTAAAATCATTCATAAGAGTTATCACCTATTGCTCAAAGAGAATAACTATTATGAATAATTTTCTATGCAAGCAGAAGACTATTTATTTTCTGTACGATTTTATGACAAAAGTTAATCTTTATACATTTTTCTGCTTATTTTAATAATAAGATAATAGTCCTCGGGCCCATGCCTTGTAAAAATATTTGTATTACCTACCGTTGAAACTTTGGTATATGTGTTTTTTTTAGTATGTCGAGTAGAATTGTACTACGAGACAATTTTTGGTAGGGGGCGGCTTTTAGGGGTGTCGGAATGTGGGAATGACCGAATATATTTTTCGACATTTTTTTATTGTAATAACAAACACTTCCGATTTAAAGAAAAAAAATATTTTATATCATAAATTTCTTTCTATAAAAAATTAATAAGTTTTTAGGGGGACCGAGAATTGTCTCCAAGCTAGTGCAAGTCATAGTGGTATTGTGCGACTATTTGCAAAGAAATACTTTAAAAAAATGCAAAAAATACTTTAACATCCTGTGTTAACTAAGAGTTTTTGTAACATGTCTATCGACCTGTTTCGATTTTACAGAATAAATCCTTTTAATTAGCGCTCGTCGTCACTAGCCACATCCAATTATAGTTCTGTGATCCCAAACTCTTCAACCCCGACCGTTAGACAATTGACGTCTGCCAACGGACGCTTCCATTTTTTCCAACACCACGAGAGACACCCCTTTCCTTTCTGTTAACGACCGCCTAAGGGGAGAGATCATCTTTCGCTATCTTTCATATCTTAAGTACCTATCTTATGAATTTTGCTGTGGTAAGTTCAAAATCATAATTTATAATTAATAAGCTTCTTCTAAAGTACTGTCTGATATAATTTTCGTATGCATTCTTTATTTTTTTACAAAGATAGACGAAATTAAATTCAACACGTGGTCATAAACTGTTCTTTTATACTAATATGGTAGTTTTAAGCCAAATATTCTTTTATAATTCACTGTTTTACTTTTATACAAACATTTTCAAGCTTTTTCAGTTGCGAAATAACTCTTTTAATTATAAAATAACATTTTTATAAATTACCGTTAACCTATAAAATATTCTTTCGTAACGCCAGTGCCGGTTTCATATATTTCCTAAGCACGATATTTTTTCATATAACTAAATAAACTTTTTGCTATGATTAGTTTCTTTCGGATCATTAGTATATTTTTTTAATTTAGCCGATAATTGCTATTTTTACTGTTTTAACATGGAACATATAATGTTGGAAAGCTTTCAGTAAATTAAATAAATTTTTTGACTTTCAAATAACTGCCTTCCTTTTCTTTAACCTGAAAAGCTGACCAACATAATGTGCCATTACATTCAAGTTCCTACATGTCCCTGATCCACCTGTACTTCTAGGTAAGCACAGCCCCTAGGCTAGGATATAACCCTAGGCGAGAATATAAGCCAAGAATATAACCCTAGGCGAGAATATAAGCAAAGAATGTAACCCTAGGCTGGGATATAACCCAAGAATATAACGCCGAGGATATAAACCCAAGAATATAACCCTAGGCTAGAATATAACCTCAAGAATATAGCCTAGAATACAACCCGAGGATAGAACCCCAAAATACCGCCTTAGAACAGAACACAACAGTTCAGATCAAGACCTGACTTCTTCTCCAGGAAACCACTTCATCTAAGAGCTAAGTACCTATAAAAGTACAAATTCCTGTTCATTTTCTGTGGCAAATAAATTGTAAATTTGTTTTTAATTCTTTTTTTATTAGAAATCCTCAACTATAAAAGTTGAGGGAGATACCGCCCGGGGTCACTTTTCTTTATTAACTTAAATTTAAATTTCACAAGGCGTTTCTACCTTTTCCGCCTTAGTTTTCTTAGTATTTTTATCGTCAAAAAGGTAGTGGCGCCCTCAATTTTTACAACCCTTCTGTTGTCCCTGTGTGACATGAACTTGGGGTCGAATCACCCTTGAGAGGAGTCTCTAGCCGGAGCCCTTCGAGCTGGTGCCCTGTGAGGTACAGGCATTCACAGTTACAAATGCAGCAAATAATATTGCACAAATACTAAAAATTGGAATTTTAATTTGAAAATTGTTATTTGGGCTTGACATTATATTATAAATTATTTGTATAAAATGATAAATTATTATAGTTTTTTGTCTCCTGAAACATTTTTATGTTTTCCTAATTCACATCACCCAATCTAAGATTTTTTGAATAAGCAGAATTTTTTATAAAGAATCACTTTTTGTCGTGAAATTAACAGTAAAAGACTGCTTTCCTCCTCTCGAAATAGATTTAAAAGATATTTATTATTACCTATATCCTCTTAGTTTCAACGACCATTGACAATTATTTATAGTTCCCTCAGATTTCTGATGATTTACTAGCTAGCCACTACTAATATTTTCTTCAGTAAAAAATATTTCAACTTTTTATCAATTTCGATTAAAGAAAACAACAAAAATGGTCTTGTAACGTGAATTAATTGTAAACATACAATACATATAATATAATATAACATAAGTAAATAAATAGAAATACTTGCAAAAATAGTAGTGAAAAAATGTTACTGCGCAAACTTTTTTTTTTTAATTTTATAAAAATCAATATTTCACCGGACGCGTCAAAATATATGTCCCATCATAGTAAGTTTTAACAGAAATGTAGTGTTCGTTTAAAAATTTATGGAACCAGCTTTTGCAAATAATTTTAGCAGCCATTTATGTTATCGAATACATTCTTCAAATAATTTGTTTATGTTTAGGACATCTTTGAGAATAAATTGGAGATAAGAGTACCATAATAATATTATGAAAGATTTTCTTTAAAACTATTTTAAGAGCAAACACATTTATAATTTATAAATTTAGTCTTATGATGCTCTTATCGTTCAGCTTTATCATACTCCTGAAGCAGTTCTGGGATTTGTTACTCTTATAAAAGTTTTAATAATAAGTTTTATGGTTATCCTAAAAACGTTATACAAGGCTTCAAAATTCAGCTAGTAGGTTTTAGAAAGATCTTTTAAATTACTCCTGAAGACCGTCTTAGAATTCTCCCTTTTATCTTAAAGCCTACTTGTGACAGGCTTTATAAGTATCCTGAAGATAAAGAAGTTTTATGAAAATGGAATAAAATAAGCTATATAGGTATCCTGTATACCAAGTTAAAACTCAAATTGTTACTTGGGTTGCACCATTACGTCGGCCGATTCCGTGTGAGCGAAAATAATGCTCTACCAGAAACACTTTCTCCTCTGTACTTAACACCATATTTAACAATTAGGCCCTACTAATTAATTGTTCAAGGTTTACTTGACAGGACTATACTAGTTAACTTGGGTATGACAGCGCGCACATAGAGACACCTATGTTTAGGTGATGAAATTATGAACTGAAAGTGTTGGGTTCGAGTCCGGGACCCAGTGATATTTTTATTTGTTTGTTATATTGTGACATTTGTATATGAATAACCTTTCCTATTATTTCGTGAACACACCTTCTAGTAAATCGAACGAAAACGTAAAAAATAGATGAAATAAAAAAATTAAGATACCACGTTTTTAATACGAACTAAAAAGTAAAAAAAAAATGATAATAACAATAAACGTGGGGCGCATGCGATACACCTACTTTCAACATTTTTATGGAACTGTCCCATGCGCCCCACGTCTATTATTTTTTTTACTTTTCAGTTCGCTTTAAAAACGTGGTGTATTAAAAAAAATTTCATTCCATTTATTATTATATTATTCTACAAAACTATCATCAAAAACTAACATCGGAAAAAGAATTTAAGACAAACGAAAACAGTGACATTTGAACCGACGACCTTATCTGTGACATTACAATGTCATGATTTAATCTTGATAGTACTTACCTATTAAACAAATAGATATTTTTTAAATATTGAGAGAAAAGAATACAACTTGTACAGTCGATGAAAAAGTTTTATACTTATACTTATAAGAGTATTAAAAGGACGATCAATCTTAAACATTATCGCGCTCTCTTTGCTCGCACGTTCAAATATCTCGATTGATAATAGCCCTTATGAATATCTACACTTGTTGGTTAAATAACTATTGATATAATTTCAATTCAAAGAACACACCGCTCACTAAGAAGAAACAACTACTTCTCGGGCTATATGCCGCGACAGACATTGAATTACACTTCTAAGTTAAACGGGGTAGGTATATCTGTTAAAATAGAACCGACCATTGTGGTTTGCGATTAGAAGGAATAACATCACTTGTGGACCGGTTTCGGCGTATTGCACCTCATCAGTATAAGGTAGATGCTATTCGTCCAGAAGCCCTGAGAGCATAATCCTAGACTGGAGAGTACGTTGAAACCACGCCGATACATTAACCCCAGCAAAAGGAATTGCGAAGAGAGCGATAACAGCGACATCCCCATTTCTAATCACCAACCAAAATTCTATATCGACAAAAAACTATCTTGGTTTGGCACTTAATTACAGTTACCTGTAAAAAATTGTCACATTTTAGTAAAGCGTGATCAATAAACGTCAAAGATAATAGTTTAATAGTATTAAACGCTTTACAAAGTTAGAAAAATAAATTTCCAAAGAGCAAACCGTTCACTAAGAAGCAACAACTACTTCTCGGGACATATGCCCCGATATTGAATTACACTTCTAAGTTAAACGAGGTTGGTATATCTGCAGGATATAACCAACCATTCTTAGTGAACGTTCTGCTCTTTGAAAAATATTTTTCTAATTTTGTAAAGCGTTATAATAGTATTAAACTATTATCTTTGACGTCTATTGATCACGCTTCACCAAAATATGATAATTTTTTACAGGTAACGTAATTAAGTGAATACGTTTTTTAGTTTTTTCCATTTTTTGAAATTTCTAATTTCTTAAAACGTTTAATAGTATTGAACTATTATTTTTTGACGTCTATAGATCACGCTTTACTAATATGACAATTATTTACAGGTAACTCTAATTAAGTAAATGAAAATAGAGAAATTCATTGGGAAAGAGATAAAGGTGATTAAAGTGGCAAGGGAGAGGAACGGGATGAAAATGGCGGTGGTGAAGGCGGAATGGTAAAAAGCAGAAGCCTTAATGGGGAAAAGGGAGATTAGATTTGGGTGGAAGTGGCGGAAGATAAGACGGTTTATGTTAAATGGTACAGTTAATCGCCACAATTGTACATATTGGAGTGATACTATTCCTAGGTGGATGCGAGAACATAGAACACAAAGATCTTTAAAAGTTAATGTTTGGGCAGGTATTATCAACACCACTGTTATCGGACCATTCTTTGTAGAAGGCAATTTAAACGGACCAAAGTATTTAGATTTATTGAGAAATCAAATAGTTCCTGCAATAAGAAATGCAGTTGGTAACAACTTCAATGACTCTCGGTTTCAGCATGATGATGCATCACCACACTTTAGTGTTGCTGTTCGAAATTACTTAAATGAAGTTGTCCAAGGCAGGTGGATTGGATAAAGGGGCACAATTGAGTGGCCAGCCAGATCTCCCGATTTATCGCCTTTAGACTATTTCTTCTGGGGATATCTGAAAAACATTGTGTACAAGACAAAACCTGATAATCTGGATGAACTGAGGAATAGAATACTGTTAACAGCACATCGAATAACAAATCAGCAATTGCGTAATACCATATCAGATTTTTATAATCGACTTGGATACTGACAAATAGAAGAACGATGACAATTTCGACATCTCATTAAATAAGATTAGTTATTTGTTCCTGTTAATTATTTTGGTAATAAAAACTTTCCCGTAAATTATTTTTCTCAATATCTGTAAAACAAATGAGATTAGAATTATGCGGTCTTATCGGTTGTATTTGTAATTTAATAGATTATGAAAAACTGAAAATATTTACATGGTGTACTATTTGAAAAAATATGTTAATAAGTTATTTTGGAGCCACGGTGCACCCTGTATATTTCTAATCGACTTATGCAGATGGTTTGGATTATTTGAAAAAACTTTTATTCAACATTTTTTTTTGTAAACCTAACGGAAATCGAAATATTAGCAAGTTACGTCACTTTATGTACACACTGTAGATGTACAAGTGCGCTGGTTCGTAGCGTAACCAGTCATTTTGGGCGGTGAGATCGGTCGTTTATAGCCGATTTTGCATAATTTTATTACAAATCGAAAATATACGTTCCGTTGCCCTGCATCTATACTTTTTAAAAGTTTTTAAAAAATTTGAAATCGGACTGCACCGCATCCAGACACGTTGCAATTATAGGATCAAAAAAATAAAAATTGCAATTTCAATAAAGGTAACTTTCACCTGGCGACTGCTCACCGCAATTATAAAGTGCATTTGCAGCACTTTTTTGTACAAAGTTTCAGCCCTTTAAATTGGAAAATGTCGAAGATATGAATTTTCAAAAACTAATTTTAACGAATTTGCTCGGTTCCTAATTATCCGATCAAGTCGCTTGACACCTCAATTGGCTTGTATTCCAATTACCCACGCTCTTCCATACATACCATTGAGATTGCTCCAGGGATTTTTACGTTGTACGGAAAAAACTAAGAAAGGTTTCTTCCGCTTCCTTTTCCGTTTCCGTTTTAAATTACCGAAAAACATTCGCAATTCCAAAACAGATCAAAATTATACCACGTGAAGTCTTTTATTTGATGTCACCATCCGTTTTCTACTATTTAAATATCGCGATTTTTTTCAAGTCGTTCAAAGATTCAGACAAATAATGTATACAATATGTAGCTGCTACTATAGAAGAGAAGTCACGCACAATATAAAGAAAAACAAAAAAAAAACACTTACAAAGTTATCACTCCCAGATAGAACCTCATTTCTAGCAATTTTAAATAACTTCTGAATTGTTGATAGAGATTCTCGATTTTATGTCCGTATGATGGTCAGGATTGGACTGGACGAATTGAAAAACGGAATATTTAAATCTTATTCAATCCAATACATCAATATTCTTACCAATTGTTAACATAAATTTAATATTCCGATATATTTAAGACCCACATCTCTATAGGCCAAACGGTTGACCACCGTGAACGTTGTGATTCTTCCTTGAACATGTCACTCTTGAGTATAGGTAGAAAACGACCGTTTCCTTCTCTAATACTTTCTTTCTGGAGCCGCCCTTAGGTCTTCTCCCACACTTAGTCCACCCACCCAGTTATCCCCGTACCGTCGAGTAGGCTATATAGGTACATGGAACGTTTCATTGGCCTATCTGAAAATTGCTTATATTCTTGAGTGCAGTGCATCGCAGTCTGATAATATGCGGGTTACAGTCTCGTTATCCATGCCACAAAGTCTGCAGCTAAGAACCCCCTTATACAGCTAGGTACGTCTCATGCAGGTGGTCTTTTCCTGGGTCATGACCCGTTAGATAACCTTCAATATTCATTAGACAAATCCCATTGATATTCTTCTGCCCGTTCAATACATGTAACCCTTGTTTAAGGTCTAAGGTAGTAGGTATGCCTACTTTGGAGTGTTACTCCAATGTAGTCTATGTTGGATTTGTACCCATTTTTGTATTTGTTTTCATTTGTAGTCTCAATGGCTGGTTCTGGTTCAACATATATATTGTTGCTGAAACTCTTCGGACGAGTTCATTAGCTTGTTTATTTCCAGAAATATCGCTATGTCCCGGTATGTCTGAATGTTACCTTGCAACTAAGTATTCAATGGCTGGTTGGGGCTGTATATCCCATTAATGCTAGTTCTATATTGGTTGAGTGAGTAGGAACATCTTGTGTTCCTCATTTCACTGTACTCTCTGGCTCCTGTCCTGCTCTTTAATTCTGTAACTATGAGTGAGATTAGGCTCCCACTGGATATCTTGAATACTTTACCATAAAATGCGTTATTAAGTGTACGTTCTGATCAGCCAAAATGAAAGCTTCTACTGACCATTTTGCAGTTAAAATAAAGACGCCAATTTCAAGCGAAAGTTCACGCCATAGGAAAGTGATAATGATAAAGCAAAGGCAAAGGCAAAGGAGTATCATCATGTCGAATAGTCAAGCAGCCATTGAAGTAAATCTCAAATGGTATGGGAATGCCTAGGAAAATACAATGAATTAGACTAGAATATTGTCGTCACCTTAATGTGGGTTCCAGGACACAATAGAATAGGAGAAAATTTAATAGCAGATGAACTAGTAAATAAAGGGGCGGAGATACCTAATTGGGGGCCGAAACCTTTTCTCGGTAATATCGGAAGAAATAGGCAGAGCTAAGAAAAAGAAAAGATCTAACCATTGGAAATATTTGGTGGAACTCAGACAATCAAATATGCTTCTGGGTGACTACAACCAATTAAGAACAAATGAATGCCAAAGTCAGAGCAAAACTGAGTTTTAACAGGTGTCTTGTCTGGATCAAAGTAGTGGAGCAAGAAGAATATAAATTCTATGGAATGAAAGAAGAAAACTCCATTCACATATTTGCGGATTGCATGGCAATACAAAATTCTAGGGCACAAAACCCAGGAAACTACTGTATTAAAAAGGGACATTTACCTAAACTAAACCCTGCGGATATTCCATAGTTTCTTCGGAAACATGTCTTAAGGAGCTACGAGTATCTACCACTTTCCTCAGGAAATAAATTGAAGGAAAAGGGGACCATGGATATTTCAGGTCTCAGATAATATCACCCCAGTATACATTCATTCATACATACTCCTGCTGTTGCTGACAGATGACGTGAATTAACTGCAGGATTTTGATTTTGAAGCAAAATTTCATCTTCTTGATTAGAAGTGGATGCTAAAATTATTCCTTCTGTAATTTCGGAGGGTATTTTTCTTTCTACTTGTTATAACTTGATCCAATATTATTCGTAGATACATTTGGAATCGGTTATCATCGTTTAAAGCCAAATCTCAATACCAATTTTGCCAATAAGCAAATGAACATCAACGTAGACAAGGATTGGATGGTTTCGTAATTGGACGTGAGATGCCTGTCCTGTCTTATATGATAAATACCGTTATCACAGATGATATTCAAAAAAAGCTGAATAGAATACAAAAAAGCAGGAAAATACCGTCGTCACAATAGGTGGAATGTAATAACAAGCACAAGATTTTTTGGACCCCAACAAAAATTTAGAGAAACAAGACATATTTTGAGTGAGTAAGGTTGAAAATATATCAAAATAATGACAAACAGTGACAGAGAACCAAGCTGTACACTTGCAATTGAAACGTCAGAATTAGAGTTCTGAGAAAAAGTGGGAATATTTTTGTAAAAAGAGGAAATTTGAACAAAAAAAAATTTGTTGGGGGAATCAAGCAGCGAGAGTAATCAATACTATCGAAATTAAATCGGTAAACCATAAATAACTCAAAATTATTTGAAAATATATATTAAAAAAATGGCAAGGCAGGAATTGATTCGTTTCGCTTTCTAATTGGTATAAACACTCTATCAAATTAAGATCATTATCAATATTATTATAACCGTTCTAGAACTATAATATGAAATAATTTCGAGAAAACTAATTGTTGCAACTGTAATTAAATTGATATTCATACATGCTCAATCCGATCCTGACTACAATAATATTATAATGAATGGTTGCGCACTACCACGGTTTTTTGGGCAGCTGCCAATATGATTTCATTTTCAAAGCACTGAATAATCACATTTAAAAATTTTTTCTCTTCAAAATAAGATTAAATAATAATCTCAATCATTTGGTCAGATAAGTACGGAATATTTTTTCATGCTGATTTACTACAATGGACTTATTATATTACTACGTGGTGTGCATAAATAATATAAATTGCATGCCTATACATTTAATACAGTTTCTTTACAGCTGACGAAAACAGTGTTAGAGTTAGAGCATCAATTATTTTTATGCATTTGACGCATGTGCTCAAAGACTTTTTAATATAGTATCAGGATTTTAATAAGAAATTAAACATATCTGAATAAAAAAGAGCCAAACTATAATATTTATTATAGTGAAAGGATATACAAAATGTAATAATTTGTCAAATATACAGCAGCATATTCAGATTGCGGTGAATAATTGAGGTTATGAGAGAGTCAAAGTTCCTTTGGTGCTAGTAATTTAAATTACATTAATTTCTCTCTCGGAAATTAGGTTGACGTTCCAAAGCAAATCCAATCACAATTTTCACGCATTTTGCTTGTGAACCGATGATTCTAGATGTTTGCATTCTCTTCACTGAACTTACTAGGAAAATACGTCTATATCTAGAAAGCCGATGATCATACACATTTATAATAAGAAAAATTGGCAGTGGCCGAGAGAAAAACAAGACCATTCGAAACCGAAGTGATATAAAATTTATTGGAGATTTCAATATGGTATATTGTTTTACTAGTGCCGAAAGTAACATTTATTGAAACGCTAGTTTCACTAGCTTCAAAAAATGTTTTCGACGAGTGAAACACTATATTTTTCCTACAATTCCGTTGATATCATAAAAATATGCTAAAAAATGTGATTTATAACTGGATTGCATTTTTCCATTTTTATTAAACAAAAAAATTCAAAAGAGTTCAAACAAATATATCTCTCCTCAGTTGTTAGACGATTCTCGTAAATTTTTCAAAGCTTCAACTTTTTATTTCTACGCAAACAATGCCCAACCTCTGGAGTTATTACACTCAGAGAAATTTCTGTTCATATGTACCAAAAATGTACGTCAACTTTACAATAATAATTTGGTCGACCATAATTATTGTAACCATAACACCTTATTTATTGTTAAGTTTTATTCTACAATACTTCATAGATTTTTAACATAATTATTGTTCTACAATAAATAAAAATGTTAGTATAACAAGATTCTTTTCATATTGAAGTAGAATCCGAAGTATATTATACAACAATATTGTAAAAGCATTTAAGCAATTATTGTTGCTTCGAAAATATCTGCTTGTCATGTTAAATGTTTTGTTTGCAAAGTACAACAGAGTTGTTGTCAAAAGAAATATTTTTTTGTTGTATATTCTAAAATAATTATCCTTAAGAAAACCTTCAGGTATTGTCACTGGGAATAATTTTGTCTTGTTGTATATACATTGCTCATATTGTGACTGTTGGTTTTAGACTTCCGTCTGAACAATATTAGCAATTGTTTGATTGTTGACAATCAGAGTAGCAATATGTGATTTTTGAGATCCAACTTACATTGTCTTGGTTTTGTTCCAAACGGAATTTATCTTGAATCGTCATCAAATGTTAAACCAGTGGACGATTTGAAATAAATATCGATCAATTTAGTACGCCTATGTATGAGTATATATGTTACGGGCCATGTCCGCAATCGGGCCGGGACGTCATGGCCCGGGCTATGTTGACACAGCCCGGGCCCTGACGTCCTGGCCCGACCTTCTTGGACTATGTCGTCTTGGCCCGGGCCATGACAGCGTAGACCGGGCCGTGACAGCAGCGCCCGGGTATTGTCAAGACGGCCCAATACTATCCGGGCTATGTTGTCAAATAGTTTTTTTTGCAAAATTCAATAAACGTATAAGTACATTACAAGATGAGAACTTTGACCAACCTAACAAAACCTAACCCCAACCCCAGTTAGATTCGACGGCGGACCGAATTACGAAAAATTCGGAGTGCGATTTCGGAATTGGGTCCCATGTACCTACTATTTGTTTAATTTGACCAACCTAACAAAACCTAACCCCAACCCCAGTTAGATTCGACGGCGGACCGAATTACGAAAAATTCGGAGTGCGATTTCGGAATTGGGTCCCATGTACCTACTATTTGTTTAATTTGACCAACCTAACAAAACCTAACCCCAACCCCAGTTAGATTCGACGGCGGACCGAATTACGAAAAATTCGGAGTGCGATTTCGGAATTGGGTCCCATGTACCTACTATTTGTTTAATTTGACCAACCTAACAAAACCTAACCCCAACCCCAGTTCGGTCCGCCGTCGAATCTAACTGGGGTTGGGGTTAGGTTTTGTTAGGTTGGTCAAAGTTCTCATCTTGTAATGTACTTATACGTTTATTGAATTTTGCAAAAAAAACTATTTGACAACATAGCCCGGATAGTATTGGGCCGTCTTGACAATACCCGGGCGCTGCTGTCACGGCCCGGTCTACGCTGTCATGGCCCGGGCCAAGACGACATAGTCCAAGAAGGTCGGGCCAGGACGTCAGGGCCCGGGCTGTGTCAACATAGCCCGGGCCATGACGTCCCGGCCCGATTGCGGACATGGCCCGTGACATATACATGTTTTCGTTTTCTAAAAATATTTTATAATATATAAGTGGAAAAAGTGCGAAATTTTGATTTCTTGACGTAGCAGTTTGTAAAAGTTTCCGTGAAAAGCAGGTTAGTCCTCTAAGTATTACTATTCAATTACCAAGTCATGCTAACCTAAAAATTGAAAACATTGAAAGATAAGCCTCAATTTATCCATACCATCCAGTCGTATCACGGGGTTTGAACTTAATATAAGTATGAGCTCCAAAAATGAAAAAGAAGCACAGAGCTCAGCAAAATCAATTGATAGCCTCAGACAAGATATTCTAACAAATAGAAAAGAAATAATCCACACAATAGATGCGTCTGAGACAAGACTATCACTGCTCAGCAAAAGAGTTGAAGAACTGGAAAATGCAAATTAATTGTTGAAAATAAACGTGGAAACATTGGATTAAACTACGAAAACATCACACTTGATGATTTAAAAAAATGTATCAAGAACCTATTGGTCATTGATATTGACACTAGGGATATTAATAACTATTATTAACTGGGCCATTCAAGAAATAAGCCGATAAAAGTTGAATTCTTATCCTACCTAAAAAAAGTCGGAATCTTAAAAAACTGTAGAAAACTAAAGGGAACTCATATAAGCATCAGTAGTGATCTGACCGAGCTCCAGCGAGAAGAAAATTTTATTCTCGGAAAACACCTAAAGAAGGCTCGAGAAACTCCTGCTAACACATCTTATATTAAAGGTAATAAGCTTTATATAAATAATAAACCATACAAAGTGAGTGATCTAGAAATAAGCGAAAAGGAGTCCTACCAAAGAGACAGAAATAGTGCCCCTCCTACACCAAATATAAGATACGTACAAGAAGAGGGACCTAGTCACTCATCTCCCATATTTGAAGAAAATCTAACACCAAATAGGAAAAACAGTGAATAAACAGCCGATATCAAGGGTAAAAACTCCAAATCAAAAACCACCAAGGACACATTCCCTACAAGCAACAAAAACGAAACAAATCAGCAGACAAGGGTTGAAGAAATAAAGCAAAGAACACGTTTCGGTAGTGGGTCTTAGTTTTCCTTTTCTTTTTCTGTTTTTAGTAATAGTTTTTATACTCTCTGTTTATGTATTATAAATCTTAATTTTGTGATATTTTAAAATGGATCAATATATTCGTGACAAAAATTATGAGGTCTATAACACTGCCGAATGTTTCAATCCTGGAGATGTAAACAAATTATTCAAAAATGATGAAAAAACTTTTAGCATAATTCATCAAAATATATGTAGTCTAAATGCACACTTGGATGAATTCAAAATAATGCTAGAACAACTAAGCTGCAATTTTGATTGCATTGTGCTAACAGAAACTTTTCAAATATATATATCTTTTTAATCCAGATGGCTATAAGACATTTTATAATCAAGGACTGTTAAATAAAAACGACGGTGTTGTTGTATATGTAAAAACTGAAATTAATGTAAGTTGCTCAATTATTGATATCGGCGATTCAAAGGCATTGCAGATAAAAATTGACTTACAAAATAATAACAAGCGTTCCCCATCAAATACACCTGAGTTCTTCATCTGGTCTTCAGAAAATTATCTAGAGCAAATAAACTATTCTAAACTAGATTATCATTTATTAGTTGGTGATATTAATATAAACATTAAAGATGAAAATGATAATGTCTCTAGATATTTAAACATACTATATGAATATAATTTACATTCTATGATAAATAAATATACGCGCATTCAAAAAAATTCACGTAGTTGCATAGACCATATATTCTTCAGAGCAATAGAAAAATATACTTTCGACGAAGCAGTCGCGGCTGTGTATGGAAATAGCATTACTGATCACCAGGCAACGATAATCAATTTTCCTATAAAAGCTAAATCTAAATACATTGAAACAGATAAATACAAAACAGTTATAAACTCTCTTAAAAAAACACAAACCATAAAATTAAATAAAGATGATCAAAAACGACAAAATTGGGTAACAGCAGGTATTGTCCAGTCAATAAATAATAAAAATAAATTATATAAAGAATATCTACAAAATCCGAATGATGAGGGAAAAAGAGAAATATATGTCAACTATCGTAAACAGGTAAACCAACTAATTAAAACTGCAAAACGCAACTATTACCGAGCCGAAATACAAAGCAATTCAAATAATTCAAAATATCTATGGAATCTGGTGAACAAAAAAGATAAAGCAACAAATAGTATCAATGAAATAATTGCCAAGTAGGGCAAAAGAATTGGAGATAAAAAAGAGATTGCAGAAGAATTTAATAATTACTTTGCTTCGGTAGAAGATAACCTAGCACGAAAAATATCAATTTCGACAAATCCTCCTCCAAAACGAAAAATAAATTCTAATACTTTTTATTGGTTACCAGTATCTGAGGAAGAGATCAAGAAATTAATATCATCACTCAAAACAAACAAAGCAACGGGAATAGATAACTTGAAACCGAGTTATTTAAAAAATTGCAGAGCGAGCTAATCTGGCCTTTGGCTAATCTTATAAATCTCATCTTTGCTAGTGGGGTTTGTCCTTCTATATTTAAAACCTCTGTTGTTACACCAATATATAAAAAAGATAAAAAAGATCAAATGTCCAATAATAGACCAATTTCCCAAATTTCAACTTTGGCAAAAATAATGGAGAAAGCTGTAAAGAAAAGACTGATGGACTTTATAGACAAGCATCAATTATTGTCAGAGCGACAATTTGGATTTCAGAAAGGGTTATCAACGAATGATGCAATTAAGACCTTGGTTTCCTCAATCTATAACTCGATTGATAAAACTGAACCAATAGCGGAACTGTTCCTAGGCTTAGCAAAGGCGTTTGATACTGTGAATCACTCACAACTATTAGACGTCCTAAATGATGCAGGGATACGGGGACTCCCATTAAAATTTTTCAAAGGCTACTCAACTAACCGAAAACAACTAGTTAAGATGAATGGAGAACTCAGTGAGGAAAAAGTTATATCGGCTGGAGTTCCTCAAGGTACCGTACTGGGACCGGTTTTATTTAATCTATATATTAATGATATATTTTCTTTTAAATCTTCGGGAAAGGTAATCGGCTTTGCAGATGACACTGCTGTGATATATAGAGATAATACGTGGGAAAACCTAAAAAATAAAATGGAAACTGATGTAAAAAAATTATTTGATATATTTAAACATAAAATTCTTACGGTTAACTATGAAAAAACTTATATTGTTCCGTTCACCAGTTATAAACATAAATTACCACTACGATAAAATCTCTATTACAAACAATAATATATCTATTAATATTTCTTTAAAATCCGAAATAAATTACCTTGGAGTAACAATAGACTCACATTTAAGATGGACCTCACACCTATCTGGTATAGCTAAGACGTTAAGGTTTTTATTATATAAATTTAAATATATTAGAACAATACTAGACTTGCAGCATCTAAAAATAATTTACCATGCTCTTGTGGAATCACGTCTTAGATATGCCATCATAGGTTGGGGAGGAACAATGCAAAGTCATCTAGAACAAGTGGAAATCCTACAAAGAAAAATTTTAAAAATTATGTATTATAAAAATTTAAGATTTAACACAAATCTTCTTTTTAGAGAAGCAAGTGTAATGTCTTTGAGGTACCTATATCTTGATAGTTTAATTATTCATTTATTCTAAAACAAATAATTAAATACAAACAAATACTGCTAAAAAAACTATAGGTACAAGATATTTCGGTTTTTTAGCTCCACGATTATTTAACTTCGACCTGATATATATATAAAATGTATATAAGAAAACTAAATTCAATCAATCTTTTAAAATCAATATTTAAAACATATATAAAATTATTAGAATCGAAAGAAATAGAGAAGATTATTGAAAATTGACAAAAAAAAAATTTAAAGTAATATTTCTTAAATTAAAAATCAATGGAATAAACCAAGTAGCGTATTTAAAAGTATTCCTTTTCATCACTTGTCATCCATGCTCAAACTCTATAGTCTTAATGGGTTATACCGATAAAAATACTTTTAGTTTTAGTGTTATGTATTATCGCTGCTTTTTTTTTAGTTTAAGTAAACAGTATTATAGATAAAATCATTAGGATCAAAACATATAGAAGAAATTGATAAAAAAAAATTCAAATAAATATTTCTTGAATTAAAATCAATGGAATAAAACAAAGTAGCGTATCCAAAGGTATTCCTTTTCATCACTTGTCATCCATGCTCAACCTCTTTGGTCTTAATGGGTTACACCGATGAAAATACTTTTGGTTTTAGTGTTACGTATTATTGTTGTTTTTTTTTTAGTTCAAATTTGTACTACTTTTTTATATGTATATCTACAATTTGTTAATTCTCCTAAATAAACGTTATTATTATTACGTTGTGTACAAAACTATCAAGACTATGGAAGTCGAAACTCAATAATTAATTAGTGATACTTGTATAACATGTAACTGTAAAAGTGTGCTTTTAGCTGGGCGCCAATTTGTAACGGTAAAGGCGCCAATTTGTAACGGTAAATGCTGTACCTCACAGGGCACCAGCTCGAAGGGCTCCGGCTAGAGACTCCTCTCAAGGGTGATTCGACCCCAAGTTTATGCTGCACAAGTGCTACAGGAAGGTTGTAAAAGTTGAGGGCGCCACTACCTTTTTAACGATGAAAACTACAAAAAACTAAGGCGGAAAAGGTAGAAACGCCTTGTAAAATTTAGATAAAAGTTAATAAAGAAAAGTGACCCCGGGCGGTATCTCCCTCAACTTTTATAGTTGGGGATTTCTAATAAAAAAAGAATTAAAAACAAATTTACAATTTATTCTGCCACAGGAAATGAACAACGGAATTTAATAGAGGAATTTGTACTTTTCATAGGTACTTAGCTTAGATGAAGTGGTTTCCTGGAGAAGAAGTCAGGTCTTGATCCGAACTGATGAGTTCTGTTCTAGGGCGGTGGTTTGAGCTAGGGCTGTATCCTTGGGGTTATATTCTCCGGTTAAATTCTTCGGTTTATATTCTTGGGTTCTATCCTAGCCTAGAGTTATATTCTAACCTAGGGTTGTATTCTTGAGTTATATACTAGCCTAGGGTTGTATTCTTAAGTTATATACTAGCCTAGGGGCTGTGCTTACCACAGCAAAATTCATAAGATAGGTACTTGAGATATGAAAGATAGCGAAAGATGTGTCCCCTTCGGTGGTCGTTAACAAAAAGGGGTGTTGAACGTGGCGGTGTGCAAAAAATGGAAGCGTCCGTTGGCAAACGTCAATTGTCTTATGTTCGGGGTGGAAGAGTTTGGGATCACAGAACTATAATTGGATGTGGCTAGTGACGACGAGCGCTGATTAAAAGGATTTATTCTGTAAAATCGAAACAGGTCGATAGACATGTTACAAACAACTTCAAAGAATTGCTAATATTGTTATTTATTATGTCATTAACATATACCTAAATCGTGGAAAATGTCTCTACTTATACTAATCTTGAAAAAACAGTAAAATTAATGGAAAGGGATGCAAAATAAATCATATAATATTTACATATTTTTTATTAAAAACAAATAAAAATTCTTACAAATAAGGTAAATATAAGTTACATACGTAGCTGTTGATCACACGTTTATTACCTTCTGAAACAGAAACTGAAGATTCAAGGTAATCATCCAATAGTTGTTTGCAGTTCCTGTCTTTGATTTTTTCCTTAAAAATGTTGAATATAATACTTGTTAATAAATCCCATTTAAGAATGAGAGCATCTGCGTTTGGAAACCGTTCTTTAAAGTCTAATTCAACCTAAAAAAAATTAAAAATTAATTAAACTCCAGCCAGGCAGTTTTTTATAGTAATAAATTATAAAAATCCAGGTTATTTCTTAAATACTTTGATAAAAAAAATCATTCATAAAACTTGAATAATTTCTCTTAATTCTGATGTAATAGTTTGCAAATTTTCCATCAGATATAATAACGTTCCTTCACCTGTTGTCCTTTACTTTTTTCTCTTATAACTTACGATATATTGGATTTTAATAAAAAATCAATAACCAAAGTGTACCCTAAATTGTTTTTATAACCAGGCCATCCCTCAATGAAGTCAGTCACATTTTTTCCGTTATTCTCTATCAACATTTTTCTGTAGCCATTTTTCCACCACATTTTTATTTCATCTCATCTTTCTGCTTCTTGCGCGTGTTTCAGTTTTAATTTTTATTCCACTGCTTGCTCTTGAGGTACTGGATGTTCTAAAATCAGAAAGAATCGTTAAAATAAATAATATTAGGCTTGAATTTTCAAAAATTTATATGAATTAGAAGGGAAACATAAAGAAAAAAGTAATTGATGACATAAAACAAATTAATTTGTTTAAATCTTCATTATTTATTTAGAACTGACGTTCAAATTGAAATTAGTGACGCGTTTCGCTACACAGTAGCTTTTTAGTTTGAAAAAGCTACTGTGTAGCGAAACGCGTCACTAATTTTAATTTGAACGTCAGTTCAAAATAAATAATGAAGATTTAAACAAATTAATTTGTTTTATGTCATCAGTAGTATGGATCTTCATCAAGTAAAAGCCTCATCTATTCAAAAAAGTAATTGAAAATTACTACCTTGTGGAATAATTTCTTTTTCTTTTTTCTCATCCTCAATTATTAATCTTGAAGACAAAAGTTTTCTTCTATGATTTTGGTGCTTATAAATTAGTTTTCGTTTTGGTGTCTTTTCTGCCCGAGGAGCAAAATAGTATTCCTAAAATGTTATTTAGTTTGTTAAAGATAAAGTTCAATGATATTTTCTACACATTTATAACAACTACAAGTAGTAACCAAATCCAAAGATAGAAAAGCATCTAAAACTTAAAAATAGAAATCAACTAATTTATTCTATTAACCACAAAAATTATAAAAATATTAAACAATTTCTTTCTACTTACTGGTACACTTATCGGTAACTAATTCTTGGTTAGTAATTTTAAATTTTATACACAATCTTGTAACATAACACCATTGTTTAAGTAGACTATACAATGGTATTATGAACTGTATCGGTTACTGAGAAAATAATTATTTTACTTTTACCATATTCTATTACTTAATTTAACGACTCTCTTGTCACTTTTAAAATTCGACATTGATAAAAGAATTACAACAACTTACCGTTATTATAATAGTAAAATGTGTGATGAAAACCGTTTTTATATTATTTAACACAAAATAGCATGGTCAATGTATAATTTTTTTATTTGTTGTTGTAACATTCTTAAAAATGGTCTTAAAATGAAGGTATTGCTAATAATACAAGAAATTTTTCTGAGTGTAGCAGGGTGACATATACAATACAATAGGTGATTCAAATTTCGTGATACATATGGTTCAGGTAATTTGTTTATGCAGTCCATCATACACTTAATTCTGTTGTTGGTTCTTTCTGATTAGGGTTGCCATCCGTCCGGGTTTCCCCGGATAAGTCCTAGTTTAGAGGGCATCCGGGGAGCGTCCGGACGGGGCTTCATTTGTAGTCCGGGATTAAAAATTTAAAGTGTTGGGCCGCCCGCGACACATGCACTGCGAACCGACTCGCTAAATTCACCGTCACTCACACTTCCATTATAAATGTGAAAGTAACTGTCTGTTTGAAACCTTTCTACGCGAACAGATTAGACTGGATCAATTCTGGGATGTTCATCCTCATCAGCACCTGGAATATCTCGTTGGGTCGGCTTTTCTGCTCCTCGGACAACGATGATGAATTCATTCTACGGAAACTTAAATACATTATACATTTACGGACTTTGAATCTTTCATGTGTACTCGGTTATAGCGTTTACCATTTTGTCTTGCAAATCGTATCCTACCGGAGAGATAACTCGCACGACTTTATACGGACTGGTGAATTTCGTGGCTAGCTTAGCAGCTACGTGATCAGCGGAAGATGACAAAGTATGTTCTTTCTTCATAACTTTGTCTCCTATCGTATATTTCCAGTCTCGACGGCGTAAATTATAATAGCGGCTTTGACTGGTGAGTGCTTCAGACAAATTCAAATGGACAAGATCAAAACAATCTTTCAACTTTTCCATTCGCAAGAAATACGGTTTCGAATCCTCTTCGGCAGGGTCGTCCTCTCCAGTATCTTCTTTCGGATTATTCTCGGAAGCATTTTCAGCTTTTTTTTGGCAAAATTTCGGTATTTCGGGATCTCTTCGATAATTTAGGAAGGCATGTGAGAATCCAGTCGAGTCGTGTCTTGAGATATTCATTGCAAATTTCAAGTCCGGCAACCTTATATCCCAGTCTCGGTGATTCTTTTCGGAATATTGCGCAATCCTTGTTTTCAAGGTGCGGTTGGCTCGTTATACTGGATTTGCTTGTGGTGTATACGGCGGAATAAAATGGTGTCGGATTCTCAGTCTACTCAGCATTCCCTTGAAAAGCTTACTGTCGTACTGAGTTCCATTGTCGGTCAGTACGGTACGGGGACATTATGATATAGCAATTTCCTTTCTTACTCCTGGGTAACGTTCCAATAATATTGAAACTAACGGTTTGCCATGGTTACCTTTTCAATGATGGTTGCATCTTCCCTGGGAGCTTTTGTTGCGACGGCTTCTACTTTTAACATTACAGACATCTCCCCACATATTTGGTGATGTCCCTAAACATTCCTGGTTAATTTCTGCAATACGGGTGATGGTCTTAGTAATTCTCAGATGACCACCGTTCGGAGCATCATGGTTTTCTTGAAGTATTCGATTTCGGTCAGGTTTACCTACACATAACTTCCAGGGTGGCGGTACAGGCGGTCTTCTCGAATGCAGTAGTCCGGAAATTTATCTGGGTCATTCAGAACCTCCTTCTTCTTCTTCCAGTACCATGAACATTCGGCGGTTACATCTGTCAAACAGAGAGCAGGCATCAGAAACACGACTTAGCGCACCTTTACGGTATTGTATTTCGAAATCATACTGCTGCAGAAGATACTCCACGTAGCTGAACGTTCGGACGCACTCGATATGGAATGCAGCCATCTAAGAGATTGATGATCGGTGACAACCGTGAAATAAGGACGCATCTTTTCAATCCCCCAAACAATGGCAAGACATTTTTTTCAGTCACGGAATACTTCTTTTCGGCAGGACTCATGGTGCGACTTGCATATGGTACCACATGCTCATGACCATCCTTCTGTTGGGTAAAAGCTATTCCCAAACCATATTCGGAGGTATCGGTCTGTAGAGTGAACGGTACGGTGAAATCGGGACAGCTCAAAACGGGTGCTTCTGACAGACATGTTTTAATCTTAGAGAAAGCGGTTTCTTGCTCTTCAGCCCAGTTCCATGGCTGAGACTTTCGTTAACGGAGCCACCTTTTGTGAAAACGATGGCACAAACCTCCTATACCAGGATGCATTTCCCAAAAACCTTCTTAGTTCTCGGATATTTCTCGGGACTGCAAATTTAATTATACTCTCGACCTTTTCGGGATCAGTACGGATTCCATCTCCAGTGACTACATGGCCCAAGTATTGGAGTGAAATTTCTCCGGGCTGAGTTTCAGTCGTGCTCTTCGTAATCGGCGGAACACTTCGGACATATTTTCCAAATGCTGTTCAAACGTCTACCCCAGAACTGTGGATGTCATCCAAATAAGCAAAAGCGTAAGGGCAAACACCTGCTATGATGAGAGAAGTTCCTCTTGAGGACGTTATCAACTATAATAAAACCATAAGCTGCTGACGTACTGAGAGGGACTTCCAGGAGGATGCGCAAATGGTTTAATGAAGCTTAGGTGCCGAGGGGGTTGCCCTACCCTCTCAACTTATCAGATCAGATCAGAACAGCTGAACAACGCCTCTGCATACTTTCAATAAGGTCGATGAAGTGGCCTTGATCGATTTGTCATACGTTTTGCATTATACTGTAGCCCGCTAGAGGTCGTTTTTGGCAGCACCCTCATAATCTAAATTTATTCACAGCGTCTATGATTAAATAAAATAGTGATTTCAAATTTTGAGAGTATAATACTAGTGAATAGTTTCAGAGACGACGCGTATTTATAACTAACTGCATTGATGAAATATTAACAATATATATTCACGGTTTCACTAAATGGAATTGATACTTCTAGCGACTTCCAACAAGGTTGCGTTAAACGTTTAACACTACCATGGAGGGGGTATGGAAGCACTGTTGCGATACACGAAGGTAGAAAATAGGAGAGAGAAAGATAGTGAGTCGGTAGATCCCAAGCACATGCGCGTGGTATTCTTGCTATGCAGCGAAGTAAACAGTGTGAGCGTCGTGAAATTAGCTGAAATACGTATTTGTTCTATTTTAATTTATAATACTCATTATTTCATTTGCTTGTTTTTTTAGTTTGATTTCGTACACATATAATTTACATTAGTTATCATAATCCCATTGTAAATGTTATAGATTTGGATATTTCTCCACTCGAAAATGATAATTAAAAGATGCGATCAATTGTGAATTGTAAGCAATGTTAATGAAGTTTGTCTTAAAAATCAATTTCTACCCCTTCCTATTTTCATTTCCACATTACGAAGTATCACTTCTTCCGCGCGGAGGGACTCCACGCACTATTTTTTTTGAAAAATAATATGCATCGTCTCTTCACTTTGTTAGCTCATAGAAACCCAAAAATGTTTAACCTATTTTTAATCATAAAGAAGAGAAACGTCTTTGAAGGTATCATTACTTTTTAAATGTAAAGCTCAATTGAAAAATGTTTCCAATATCTATTTATGTATTGAGCAAATAACTATCCCGTTTCAAACAATTCTACAAGGTTGTTCAGAACGTTAGAACTTTTTTGGCGTGAACGCACTCAGCGCATCGACTCTAATGTCCCATTTCACCAATCATTTCCTGATTCGGGTATTATCTAACTCCAGAAAATATTGGTGAAATGGAGCATTAATGAATTCATACTTTAAGGTTGCCCTGTGCAAACGAAAGTATTACATGAATAAGAGTCTACTATTTTGATAAATCGACTCAGCTCGGGTCAGTACGGCACAGCCCCATAACACTTTTTTATTCCTACATAAATAGATTGAAGTGCGCGCATTGCTTGTCAATATCACATCATCAGTCGTGTGTACTTCATGAAAATTGCTGCTTTTTTCCATTCCATAAAAATCTACAGCAACTATATTTTCATCAGTCGAATCTTCTGATACGCAAGCCATTTCAATTTATCAATTTACTATCTTTTTTGGCAATTTCAATGAGTTTTTGGCTGTTTTGATCAGAGTCAATGCGCGGGTCCTAAAAGATGCTGATAATGTCGTGCCATACCGAACCGAGCCCATTCGATTCAATGCGTTTCCAGCTCAAACGAAATTTGAATAACAAACACTGATTTCCAGTGGCGGCTCGTGAACTTTTCAAGAGAGGAGGCTGGACATAAAAATTGTTGAAAATTGTCCAAATTTTTAAAAAATGGTCAAAAATTGTCAATAATTATAAAAAAAACTGTCAAAAATGGTCAATAATTGTTGAAAATGGTCAAAATTTTTGAAAAATGATCAAATTTTTTGAAAAATTGTCAAGAACTCAAAAGTGTTGGAAAATTGTCAAATATAATTATTATAATAATAATTATAATATATAATATAATTATAATAATATAAAATATAATTATATAATAATTATCAAAAATTGTCGGAAACTTTTGCTAAAAATGGTTAATAATTGTCAAAAATGGTCAATAATTGTCAAAAATTAGTCAATGACTGTCAAAAATGGTCAATAATTGTTAAACATTATTAAAAATTTTGAAATATGGTCAATAATTGTTAAAAACTGTCAAAATATTTGGAAAATTGTCAAAATTTTGAAAAAATTGTAAAAAATTGTCTAATTTTTGTAAAAATGGTCAATTGTCAAGATTTCGAAAAAATGGTCAGAAACATTCAAAAATGGACAATTGTTGTGAAAATTCTGAAAAATAGTTGATAAATGTCAAAACTTCAAGAAAAATGTCAAAAATTAGTCAATGATTGTCAAAAATGGTCAATAGTTGTTAAAAATTATTTAAAATTTTGAAATATGGTCAATAATTGTTAAAAACTGTCAAAATTTTGGAAAAATGGTTAATAATTGTTAAATATTTTCAAAGACTGTCAAAATATTTGGAAAATTGTCAAAATTTCGAAAAAATGATCAAAATCTTTCAAAAATGGACAATTATTGTCAAAATGCTGAAAAATAATTGATAATTGTCAAAAATTGTTAAGTTTTTTGAAAAATTGTCAAAAATAGTCAAAAATTTGGAAAAATGGTCTATAATTGTCAACAATTGTCAAAAATTTTGAAAAAATGGTCATAAATTGTCAATTATTGTTAAAAACTGTCAAAAATAGACATTCATTGTCATAAACTGTCCAAAAAGGGTTAAAAATTGTCACTCATTTTGAAAAACAGTCAAAATGGTCAATAATTGTTAAAATTTTGGAAAATGGTCAAAATTTTTCAAAAATCGTTAAAAACTGTCAAAATTGATCAATAGTTGTCAAAAATGATCAATAATTGTCAAAAAATGGTCAATCATTGTCAAAACTTTTAGAAAAATGGTCGATAATTCCCAAAATGGATCAATAATTGTCAAAAAGGTAAATAATTATCAAAACTTCTAGAAAAATTGTCAAAAATTTTGAAATATGGTCGATAATGGTCAAAAATCATTAAAAACTGTCAAAATATTCGAAAAATTGTCAAAAAGCTTCAAAAATTCTCAAAATTGATCAATAATGGTCAAAAATGGTCAATAATTGTCAAAACTTTTAGAAAAATTGTCAAAAATTTCGAAAAATGGTCAATAATTGTCAAAAATCGTTCAAAACTGTCAAATTATTTGAAAAAATGATCAATAATTGTCAAAAATTATTAAAAATTTTGAAATATGGTTAATAATTGTTAAAAACTGTCAAAATTTTGGGAAAATGGTTAATAATTGCTAAATATTTTCAAAAATTGTCTAAATATTTGAAAAATTGTCAAAAATGTTTAAACATTTTCAAAATTGTCAAAAATGGTCAATAATTGTCAAAAAATGGACAATAATTGTCAAAACTTTCACAAAAACTGTCAAAAATTTCGATAAATGGTCAATAATTGTCAAAAATCGTTAAAAACTGTTAAAATATTTGGAATATTGTCAAGAATTGTTAAGTTTTTCAAAAAATTTTCAAAAAAAAAATGGTCAAAAATTTGGAAAAATAATTTTGTCAAAAATTTTGAAAAAATTGTCAAAAATTGTTAAAAATCGTCAATTATTTTTAAAAACTGTAAAAAATGGACATTCATTGTCAGAAACTGTCCAAAAATGGTTAAAAATTGTCAAAAAATGGACAATAATTGTCAAAACTTTCAGAAAAACTGTCAAAAATTTCGATAAATGGTCAATAATTGTCAAAAATCGTTAAAAACTGTCAAAATATTTGGAATATTGTCAAGAATTGTTAAGTTTTTCGAAAAATTTTCAAAAATTTAAAAAAAATGGTCAAAAATTTGGAAAAATAATTTTGTAAAAATTTTGAAAAAATTGTCAAAAATTGTTAAAAATTGTCAATTATTTTTAAAAACTGTCAAAAATGGACATTCATTGTCAGAAACTGTCCAAAAATGGTTAAAAATTGTCATTATTTTGAAAAATGGTCAAATATTGACAATAATTTTGGGAAAATTGTCAAAAATTTTCAAAATTGATCAATACTTGTCAAAAATGGTCAATAATTTTCTCCTTTGATCAGTAATTGCTATTTGCTGGATAAATTGGTGAGGAGGCCGAGCCTCCTTAGCCTCCTTCGAGGAGCCGCCACTGCTGATTTCGTCATCGTGGTATATCACAACGTCAAGTAAAGTCGACCAGAGATCTAAAAGGTCGTAAAACAATATAAGCCGACAACCCTCATTATTACCTATTGTTTGAAACATAGACAAGCAATAAAAGTGTATGTCCCTTGATAGAATTCCAGGTCCGGAATATAATATCTCATGAAATAGTTTAGTATTTTAATAATAGTAGGCTCTCCATTATTTTCAAAATTTATTGACTAGGGAAGGTAAAACTCAAGTGCTGGGCGATTTATGACCTTCTTAGATCTCTGGTCGTACTTTACCTACATGAATGCGTATGATAAAATTTCATCTGAATCAGTTTGAGTCGGCATTATGCAACTAATGATCATTCTTTTATTTTCAGGTTACTCATTGGCCGCTCTTTTAGCCCTGCTGTGTGTATTACCATTTGCCTGGAGGGTTTTCATCCACAGAGAACAAGGTCATTGGGAAGAGTCAATTCCAGCATACTATTTTGCACATCTAGAGCTCTTTCTTGGAAACAGTTGCTTAGGAATAGGTGTTATGATGCTATTAGCCTTAACACTGGAACGATATGTTAGTGTTTGTCATCCAGGTCATGCTAGACCAATTTTAGGATCACCGGTTCGAGTGGTCACTATCATACCTCTATTCTCCACAATTTTTTATATTCCAATTATATTTAGAAATGAAGTGAGAACGTGTCAGTTATTGCCTGAAGGAACTATCATTTATCAAAGAGTGGAAGACACAGTTTACTTAAGCAGTCCGTTATTTAGTGTATATAAAGTGGTCCTAGAAGTAATTTTCAAGATAATTCCAGTGATTTTATTGGCAGCGCTGAATTTGAGAATTTTAATTGTGTATAGAAGATCTTGCGAGAGAAGAAGAAAAATGACCAGCAGGAAAGCGTATGGTGAGGATGATCCCAAAAAATTTGCCGAAGAGAGGAGACTAGTTTTGTTGCTTGGATCTACTAGTATTCTATTTTTGGTGTGTGTAACACCCATGGTTCTCTTAAACGTAACGCTCTCTTATGCCAATTTGATACATTACCCATACCAGGTAAGATCCATTCAAATTATTTATGTGTCCATATTTTCTATAGAAATCGAATCAAATTGAAAAATCCAAAAATTAAACTCTTTTCTGTACAAAGATATGATCCGGTTGAACTCAAGACTGGTTTCAAATTTTGATGGAACTAGAATCTTCATACATGTACCGCAGATGAAATTTTATGTTACCGGTGGGGAAAATTGTAGCAGTGAGAGTGTTAGTGTTAGACAAAGAAAGTATACGGGGTAAATTCGGAAAATCTCAGGGCAAATGTAAATCATCTTTTAAGATACCAAATTTTTATAATTTGTCATTATACGTGAGGACATAAAAGTCTTTTAAGAAACTAAATTTTGATAATTTGTCTTTATACGTGAGGACATAAAGTCCAGTGAACCAGTGAGTATATAATGATGCAATTTGGAACGATAATATATAACCCCATTCTGTGATTTCTGAAATAGTATTATAGCTTAATACAAGACCATACCGCCAAAAAATTTAAATCTCACCAAGATAGTTCTCATTTTTTCGCCTTACTACGCCTACATCCAAAAATAATTCCAAACCTTCGTCGCTGGATTCAGTACCCAAATAATCACTGGCATCCGAATCACTCATTGTATTTTTTAAACTTCAAGGAATACAAAAATATTAAAATAATATCATAGAAAACTTAACCTAAACTTCTGGAAAACTAAATCTACATCAAATTATACATCACTGCGCATGCCATCACCATCCTTGAACTAGTTCCAGAACAGTTCACGTTACGTTGGAACAATGAACCAATTCAGTGCCGAACCGATTCCCTTATGTTGGAACGAACATTTTCATTTGCGCGTGCTCCGCCAAGTTCTGAACTGATTCTAGACCTTGTTGGAACGAACCTACTATCTAACCTAACGCGCGTTTCGATAATCAAGTTATCTTCTTAAGAGACTGACGGTAAACTCTAGAGCCTGAAGATAATTGGTTATAGAAAAGAATATTTTCGGGAAACAATGGATTTTATTGGCATCTATTTGTGACTATTTCACAGAATTCTCATCGACGATCAGGATCATCGTTATTTAGCTCACGAACCAAATGAATTTCCAACATTCTCAATACAAATGGTTTACTTATATCATTATCACCTGCTACCATTCAATAAGAAGGTGACGAAGATAGATTTGTCCAGATCGTCAACTTGATAAAAAGCATGGTAGGCAGAAAGCCGAAGAAGATTAGATGCTGGAATTCTGGCGAGCTAGGGCATGTACGCACTTCGCGTAAGCGCCCTAGGACTCCAGCAAACCAGGAACCCCAGTCCCAGGAAAACTAGAACGGGTTGGCAACGAGGGAGCAACACCGACCCAGGACCGTTCCAAAGACCTTCTCATACTAATAGCCTCCCTCAGATGCCGTAACGATAGTGTATATGTGGATGGCGAAGTGAATGGCAAGAAATATACTCTGCTGGTAGATACTGGATGAACTAGAACCATTATTCGGCCGGAGATAATAACATCTGAAAATAAGCTTTTGCCAACGAGGCTGCGACTCCGGACCGCAACAGGTGAGAGTACCAATGTGCACGGAGAGACTCAAAACCAATTGGGAATTGGTGCAGAAAAGTTCACGCATACGGTAATCGTAGCTGACATCGAAGAAGACGTGATTCTGGGAATGGTCGTAATTAATCTACATGGTTTTCAGTTAGACTTCAGAAACAGAACCATTAAAGTGGGTTCCGAAGAGGTATTCCTCCATCCATATGAAGACAGCACGGTGTTGGCAGCTGTACAGGAAGGTACCGTTCTAACTGCACGAAGCGAAACCATGATAGCAGCGCGGCAACGAAGAATCATGGAGGAAGGTACACCGGTTATGATGGAGCCATGGAACCACGACAAAGAGTTGGTGGAGGAGTACTTATTGGAAAAGGATTGTGTTATGTCAGAGAAGGAGATCTCAGTACGTGTCATAAACGTGAACGATCACCCAGAAACCAGAATTGGATCCTGCGTACCAGTGACGTCTATCGTTCGTCAAGCAGCGACAGCTGACAATTCTAGTGACAGATCCGAACAGATGTGGTCAATAGCTGGCCAATCCTTGAATCGAGCTGAGAAAAGGAAAATGAGAGAATTACTCTTGCAGTATCGAGACCTTTTCGTACCAAAAGGAGGGAAGACTGGCAGGACACAAAATCGATACTGGTGATGCCAAGCCAATTAGACAATCAGCTCGAAGACTGCCACGAGCGAAGAGAGAGGAAGCTGAAAGAATAATTCAAGAGATAGAGGAAGATAAAGTAATAGAACCATCCACTAGCCCATGCGTATCTCCAGTAGTGCTCGTCAAGAAAAAGGATGGAACTACCAGATTCTGCGTGGACTATCGCCAGCTAAACAACGTGACGAAGAAAGACAGCTATCCTCTGCCTCGAATTGGCGATACGCTAGACAGTTTGGCCGGCAGCAAACTGTTTTCCACCTTGGACCTGAAGTCTGGTTACTGGAAAGTGGAAATGGACCTAAAAGACAAAGAGAAAACTGCTTTTACCACCGGATCCAGATTATGGCAGTTCAACGTCATGCCATTCGGGATCTGTAATGCGCCAGTGACATTTGAAAGTCTCATGGAAAATGTCTTGAGAGGGTTATCTTGGAAAACATACCTGGTCTATTTGGACGACATCGTTGTATTGGGGAAGTTACACGACAGTCCACCAGGAGGTCATCTGGGAGTGAAGAAAACCCCCCCGCTAGTCCGTGGAAGGTTTTATTGGATGAACAGCTCCGACGTTGTGAAGGACTGGTGTAAGAAGTGAACGACTTGTGCTACGCGTAATGGACCACATCGCAAGAGAAAGGCACCCATAAAGCAGTATAATGTTGTATGCCCATTCGAAAAGATTGCTTTAGACATCGCTGGACCATTTCCGACGACAGAAAATGGCGGTAAATACATCCTGGTTGTGATGGATTATTTCACAAAGTGGGTAGAAGTTCACGCGATTGCGAATCAAGAAGCCACAACTGTCGCGGATGTATTGGTGAAGGAATTCATCTGTCGATATGGAGTGCCCTTGGATGTTTACAGCGACCAGGGAAGAAATTTCGAAAGCCATGTATTCCAGTAAATTTGTGACAAGCTAGGAATGAAAAAGGATAGGACAACGGCGTTGTATCCACAGTCAGATGGAATGGTCGAGAGAATGAACAGGACTATTGGAAAAAACCCGTCCAAAGTAGTTTCCAGCCACCATAGAGACTGTGACCAGTATCCTTCCCTATTTGCATTAGCTTATCGATCCGCTATCAATGAGTCCACAAGTCAAACACCTGCGAAAATCCTATTTGGACGCGAAATGAGGATCCCTTGTGACCTGGAATTTGGTTGTAGACCTGGAGAAGATCTAGCGAGAGAAGATTACGTGATCCAGCTGAGAAAAAGTATGGACGATGTGCACGAATTGGTCCGAATGAATCTTCAAGTTGCCAGCGACAAAATGAAAAAACGGTACAACACGCAGGCCACAGAAGGCAGTTTCAAAGAAGGGGACAAAGTATGGTTACACAACCCGACGAGGAGAAAAGGTTTTTCTCCAAAATTACAAAAATCTTGGGAGGAACCGTACTTAGTCAAGAAGAGGATCAATGACGTAATCTATCGCATGAGCAAGATCCCCAATGGAAACCGAAAGTAGTCCACCTGAACCGACTAGCGCCATTCGAAGGAGACCATGACAGAGAGAAAGGAGTGAACCATATCCGGGAAGATCCCGACCCTGCCTTCGAAGAATTTATGGGCGCATATGGAGGTGACGCTTGATTTGGAGTCACTACACAAAACTTTTCGACGCTCCCGGAAGACTATTCACTGGCACACAACAACCCAGCCAGTATAAAAAACGCATGAGGTTTGGCAACCGTCTTTCGAAAGAAGTTTGGTCAACTAGACTAGAAAAACTTGCAGAACGGATTCCAACCACTGTCAAGACGCTGAGACTCAAACTCAATTCACGGTACGTCTTGTACCTGGGAACAAGGAACGAATTTGAAGATCGATCCACCTACCGGTATGTGTGGGAAGCGCTACGTAGCCTTCTAGACCATGTGCTGGAATCCAACATGAAGAAACTAGCTATGCCTAAGATAGAGAGCAACCAGTTGGATTGGCGAGTCATCAGGAATATGATGGAAGTGATCTTCAAAGATACCGTTATCCACCTATTAATCTGCAGCCATACCCCCCTTTATCAGTGTACAATGAAGACAGTACTCTGTTATTTCCATACGACCGGAAAGTGTAGAAATGGGTCCAGTTGCCGATTTAAACATCCAGTCCCGGCTACACAGAAGTTCCAGGAGGAACTTCCTATTAAGGAGGGGGCAATGTTGCGAGGTCACCAACTCTTAGCCGGCCCTGTCACTCGACTAAAAATTTTGGCGAATGCGCCTACCAGAAAAATCGAAAAATCGTTTTGTTTACGCATAGGACGAGCGTAGAAAATACAAGAGTTTCCTAGAACCGATAAAGACTATATATAAGCGGGTTTTTGAGTGAGTTGACAATTAGTGAAACGAAGACAAGGAGTTAGTACACAGACAGTTTACCGAACTTCTTAGTAATCGGACAGTAAATGAAATAGTGAAGACAAATAGTGTATTATTCATGTGGTAAAAATAAACTAGAACTTTATACCGAGTGTATATGAATTAGTAGACATCGAGTAAAGTGTGTATATAACTTAAGTTTAATAAATAAATCAATAAATAGTAATTAACCATAGTGTGTGTAATTTTATCCCACTGGTAAAAACTATTTGAATAAATACCAAAAACATTACCTAACTAATAGACTAGTGAATAGTTACAGGTTTTTTAATCGATTGCTACCAAAATAAAATCAAGTTACTTTTTTCTTGAATACCTACGTGCAAAAATTGGAAAAGTACTATATTGCTAAATATAGATCTGAAAACCCTTTGAAACCCGTTATCACAAACTTCCCCCTTCAATTTTCTCAGGGGTAGTTATTACTTTTAAGGGTTTGAGGGAATAATTTTATACAAAATGTGTATTTTCTTATACAAAAATTGACCCATTACAGGATATTTCATGTGAATTCATAATTACGTAGAAAATGAATTAAACCGTTAGTTTAGAACCTCACTGTATGAAGAATAACAACGAGTGTAGTTATTTAAAAAACCTGAGCTAAGAGAATTGGATATGAAGTAGTCTATTTAGATTGAGACTTCCTGTTGTTCTGGGATGGAAAAGAATTCATATTTTCGTTTTTTCCGGGAACCATCACGGAACATCCAAGATTTTATTGGAAATAATAAATAAGCCTATTCAAAAAAAACTTTGGTAATTTAAATTGATAATCGGAAATGTCTTGAAACTTCCGAAAAAGTATTTGTTATTCTCTTGAATAACTTGAAGTTATTGGCATGTAGATTCACCCAATGAAAAAGTTGAGATTTTAAGCAAAATATGTGTGGGGGATGCTGAAAGTTTGATTACATTATTTATGAGAAGCTAATGATCTTCTGAGATGGGGAGATTACGTACATAATTGTTTTGAAAAAAATTTTGCTATGTGTAATATCTTCACCAATAATTTTCGTGATATATCATTTTTGTTTGAACGATACGACTACATGTTTCCAAGTTTTTGAGTAGGGTGTTTATAATTTTCCAGTATTCCTTTCCTAAGTATACATTTGTTTTTATCTGATCTCGAAATTTATCATCATCCATTCTATATTATGTTTTCAATTAAACGGTTATACTTAGCTTAACCTTTTTGTTTAGGTCAAATTAAGTAACTGAAATTTAACCCTTTTCCTATTGACGCATTGATCTGACATTCGGTACACACCTTTAGTTCCCATGACAATACAATTATCAGAATCATTGTAAATCCATGATGGCCACCGCACAAAATGGCGGATTACATTTTTTTATGGATATCACATGAAAGAGTTTGACTAGTAGAATATAGTTCTTCATAGACAAACAAAATTCAAAATGGCCGCCAACAATGAATGGTGGACTCCACATTCGTTGTATGTGATCACTGCGGTATCTGCTACATTACTGAAATTGTTGGGCCTCAGTTTCTTCGAACCCAAAGTATAAAACAAATGTACCGTAAGTTCGGATCGACTTTGGAAGAGGCGGCGTACACCTAATTCCCAAGCAGAATTTGGACGTTGCGAGATCGTTATATAACGTTGGGCTAGACAACCCAATGTTGGCACCCAACGTTGTAGTGACCACGTTATGACCCAAATTTGCACCCAAATGGGGGATAGAAATTCGAGTCTTTACGACGTCGGCACTGACTTGGTTTGTCTTTTGTACTCGACCAAATCCAACGTTGAATAACGTTTAGCAAACCAACTTCGTTTTAAGTATTGAAATTGTGACTGCCAACAATTGAAAGTACAACTTTAGTAAATTATTTTGGAAGAAATGTGTAAGTCTTTGAAACTCGACCAACGATGGATAAAGTATTTCTTATCAACAATCTGATGTCTTAATGTCTTAACAATATAACAATTATTGACCATACAATTATTGATCATTTTTGACAACTTTTCAAAAATTTTGACAATTTTTGACCATTTTTTAAAATTTTAACATTTATTGACCATTTTTGACAATTATTGACCAATTTTGACAGTTTTGACAATTATTGATCATTTTTTACAATTTTTCAAAAATTTTGACCATTTGTTAAAATTTTAACAATTATTGACCATTTTTGACAATTATTGATCATTTTTGTCAATTTTTCCAAACTTTCGACCATTTTTCCAAATTTTAACAATTATTGACCGTTTTTGACAATAATTGATCATTTTTGACAATAATTGATCATTTTTGACAACTTTTCAAAAAATTTGATAATTCTTGACTATTTTTTCAAATTTCAACAATTATTGACCATTTTTGACAATTATTGATCATTTTTGACAGTTTTGACAATTATTGATCATTTTTGACAATTTTTCAAAAATTTTGACCATTTTTCAAAATTTTAACAATTATTGACCATTTTTGAGCATTTATGACAGGTTCTGACAATTATTGACCATTTTTGACAATTTTTCAAATTTTTAACAATTATTGACCATTTTTGACAGTTTTTCATAATTATTGACCATTTTTTCAAAATTTTGACAATTTTTGACCATTTTTCCAAATTTCAACAATTATTGACCATGTTTGACAGTTTCTTACAATTATTGACAATTTTTCAAAAATTTTTACAATTTTCAACAATTATTGACCATTTTTGACAGTTTTCATAATTATTGACCATTTTTTCCAAATTTTAACAATTTTTGACCATTTTTCAAAATTTTTACAATTATTGACCATTTTTGACAGTTTCTGATAATTATTGACCATTTTTGACAACTCTCAAAAATTTTGACAATTATTGACTATTTTCGATCATTTTTTAAAATATTTAACAATTTTTGACAATCTTTAAGAATTTTTGACAATTTTTGACAGATTCTGACAATTATTGACCATTCACGTTTCACGCTTCTCAATGACAGTACAAAATTATTGCAATTACAGAACTTTTTACAGAAAACAAAACACAAAATGATCTAAGGTAACTTAATAAATATACAAATAAAAAAGAGTGTTATAATGATTATCCCATTTAAAAAGCATTGTACTTTTTCGTACTCTTTTGGGTGTTATAATGAAACTTCCATTTAAAAAGCATTGTTCTTTTTCGCACGCTTTAGACGTATGTATAAAATGTAATTTCACGTATTTATATGAGTTTGTAAATGCTTAATTTTAATGGTGGTCGTAGATAAAATAATATACAAAGTCTCCAACAACACAAACATTGGTCACAAAACCTTCAAAAGTTCTTCAAAATGTTTTATTTTTATAAATTCGTGAATTAAATAATGGCGGCCAAATCACCTACATGCCAACATGGTGGTTAAGCGACCTAATCTAAACCCGAATACTACATTTGGACAAAAACACCTTTTTTCCACACCTAATTGGGACCTTCTCCGACTTTCCTTTTCGTTAGACGTTCAAATGACGGTATGCGAACGTCTGTTGAAAGTTCAGAAGTTACTATCGAAAAATTTTCAATTATCCTTCATTGGATTGCAAATTGAAATCTACCCTTTTATAGAATTAAGTCCTCTTCAGGGTTTGAATTGAAATTTTTTTAAGGCAAGTGCACCCAAGGATGGCCATTTGGTTAATTTTCGCAATGTATCGCGGTTACGATCATTGCGGAAATTAAGGAAAAAAACCACAAAAAAACCTGCATCCTCATCCCGGAAAAGGAAAGGGGAATAGTGTTTTGTGTATTCCATAAATGTAGATACACTCCAGGTACTGAAAAGTGGTGACGAAGTGTCTCGATTACCGCATTCATTAAGATAACGCAAGTTATCTCAAAAATTTTCTGGACTTCCGAGGGAAAGTCGAATGGAATGGGAGGTTCTGGGAGAGTAATGTGGGCTGTTTCCTCGGGTTTGGTGGTTGTGGTTTGCCTTTTCGGGCACTTTGGGTCATAGGTAGCGTGGTCGCCACCACAGTTCCTGCAACAAGGCTTTTTTGCCTTGTCACATTCTTCGGATCTGTGGTCGTGACTACCACAGTTTAGGCAGGTGTTAATTTTGTCTTTACATTCGGATGTGGAGTGGCCTATGTTTGTACAACGTCTACAATATTTTGGGATGGGTGGAAGAGGGTTTGCGTTGGAAATTTCGCAACGATGGTTTAGGCAGTAAAAGAAGATTCCTTTGGAGAGTGCCTGGTGAAGTTGGGTTTCAGAATTAGTGATAACTCTGATTAGGGAGGTTGGAGAATTGGTGGCTTTGGAGACGATCCTCCAGCATTTTAGGAAGTTCATTTGAGGATCTTTGAGAAGATCAAAGATTTCTTCGTTTGAGATATTTTTGTCAACATTCTTGATGACGAAGGAGAAGTTTGGAGTGTGGGTTTTGACTGAAGTCTTGTTTGTGGAGGCAGAAGTTTGTGGATGGAGCGATAAGCTTTATTAATTCTGAGTTGAAGTCCTTCAGGGGAGATGTCCTTCGGAACTTCAAGGAGGGCAGTGTGGTTTGAGTTGGCCTTTAAATAGGAGATTTTACCTCTGAGAATTTCGTTTGTGTTCGGAAGGATGAAAAGTTCCTTCTAAGAGCAGAGTTTGGGTGGGAGGTTTCGTAAATTAAGGGTCTGAAGCAGAGTTGTTTGTGGAGAAAAAGTGTTAGTTGAAGATTTTGACGAAGAAGTCCGAACGGAGGCTACTTCGTCGATTTGGCTGAGATTTTGTGCTTCGTGGACTGAGGAGGCCTGAGAAGAACGGGAAGATGATGTAGATGGAGCCGGAGATATGGCTGCCTGGGCATAGGAAGGTTTGCAGTAATTTTTGGACAATCTGCAGTTTGGCTCTGATTCGGCCATCAATTCGTTGAGATAGGATTTTAGCTCTGTAGAGAGATTTTTGCAGAGTGTTTAGCAGTCAAGGATATTTTTGTGATGTGGTGAATTGGGACGTGGAACAGGAGATTCCATAAGTGGGGGTATTTTGGATTTTTTGGAGCTGCTGGAGGGTGTCTCGGAAGCTTTTTTGGAAGAAGATTGGGAGGTTGAAGTTTTGGAGGTTGAAGATTTCGGTTCAAATTCGGGAATTTCAGGAATTTCCACTAGAAGTCGTGGTTTGCAGTTTTTTAAAGTTATTGAAGTAGAGGGAAGTTGAGGAAGTTCTTAAAAGTGTCGTCGTGTTTGTGTTTGGTTCTGGATTTAGGCATGGTTGGGAAGGGATTTAAAAGGAATTGGGATCACTAGCACTTTTTGACTGTTTAGCACCGGCTGTACTTTTTAGAGCGGTTTCTGACAAGAAACCGACCCTAGGCGCTGTTTTTTCGCGGATTTGGTTTGCTTCGTTCAAGACCTGACCTATTTTTCAGACCGTAGCATATAACGGTGTGAACCAGTGACCGTTAATTTAGCTACGTTCTGTTCGAAAAGTAAACCGGTACTCAAAGTTGGATCGATGGCCCAGTGACTAAATATTCCAACTACCGCAAGACGTACCTTGCGGACCATGCCTAATGCGACGAAAAGACGACCTGTCATTTTCAACGTCCTAACCCCCTAACACCATCCTCGCCTAAACATGGATCACGTACAGATTTTGTCATTGACATATGAAGATTATTTGTCAATGGATTGTGCTAATATTTGAACTACTTTTAAACGTCCGTCCGTAGGTGAAATAATAGGAACAGAAAGTTTTAGGCATATTTTTATGACCAAAATTGTAGCATGTAAACGTCAGAACGTGGTCTATTTCCAGATTAGTATAAAGAAACCAGAAAGGTAGAAATGAACGTTGAGCGAGCATTGTCTGTATAACTAATGATAACGTTCTATTTACGTTGGGTAGTCATTGGCCCGATCGACTTTGAAGTTTCAACGTCAGATTGAGTTATGAACTGACGTTGTCGGTGAACGTTGATGTAAACAACTAAATAATACCAAAAACCAACGTTGATTCAAGTAAATATTATGTCGGAAGTCAGAATAATGCTGCTTTGGTTCACCCTAAAGCCATACAGCTTCCAGCAAAGTTCAACTATGGCATGGCTAAAAGAGAAGAATGTTGCCCTTGATATTGTCATGGATTTCCACTATTCACAAAATGTGAGGCAGCACTGTAGACCACGCAGTTGTGTATTTAGGCTGGAAATTGTTTGAGGAAGGACAAGTTTACGTGGCTGGAAATAAACCTTGTAATAATGAGGCATTAAATGAACTAAATAGAATAAGAAATATTAAGTAACGAAATAAAAACTTGAAAATAAAATAAGTAAAAAAAAATTACGTTAAACGGTTATATTTATATTAAAGATAATAGTGATGTGGATAATGTACTAAACGCTTAAGCATATTTCGATAGTTCTTGGGTACCAGTCAACACACCACTCCTCATCAATCTAGTGCATTTATCAGACCAAACAAATAAAATCGTAGGGCGTCGTAGCCTGAGTAAATATATAAATAGCATATGAGCGGTTGACTATTGGTGAAAATTTCACCAGCCTCACGATTTTATTTTTTGGTCTGATCAATGCCCTATGTTCATAAGGAAAGTGGTGACTGGTACCTGAGACCAATCGAATTATTTCTTAGCGTTCAGTACATTATCCACATCGTTGTTATCTAAATTTTCAATTAAACCGTTTACATTAAAAAATCTTTCTTACATATTTTATTGGTACTTATAATGACAATGAAGATAGAGTTAGCTATTGCTAAGGCGGCTACAGACTAGACTCAAAGTTTGACAAGCACGCATGTTCAAACAATTTTTACAATCTATCGTGTCATCCTTTTATCACAACTCGGTACAAGCATGATTGCACAAGCGCTTGTACAAATGTCACTTCTCGGTACACAATGTCAGCGTTGCTTGCGGAGACTCAGATTGGAGATGCCTTATCCAGTCTCTGATTCAATAATGCGCTTGCTATATAGGATGTCCGGAAACTCACCTGCCAAATGCTAACAGATAAGGTCCGTCCGGATCCTAACTTCTTTGATAATATTTAATTCTTTGTTATAAAAGAAGAAGATCGGTAGTAAATGATGAAGATGATGAAGCCTCTAGAAAAAATAAGAAGACATACAGAACACCTACGAAGAAGGGAAAAGATAGCGATGGAAAACTGGATCAAATATTAGATTTAATGAGAGATATGAAATTGGAAATGCTTGATGTGAAAAATGCAGTCAAAGACATGAGAGCTGAGCAGAAGGAACTTAAAGAGAAAATTCAAATAGTAAGAGAAGAAAACAAAAGGCTTGCAAATGATTATGCAATAATAAAAAAGGAGAATGAAAAAATTACTAACGAACTCAACGATATTAAGAAAAACGTGGAGTGGTTGGAAAAAGAAAAAAGAGAGAATATTGTGGTGCTTAATGGGCTAACAATACAAAGTTCAAACCAAGAGGAATCAAAAGTAGAAATTAGTAACTTTCTTGAAAGAAATCTAGAGGTGCAGACAAAGATAAAAGCAGTACGAAAACTTGGGAATAAAACGTGCCTAATAGAATGCAATGGCAATGAGGATAAAGAAAAAATAATGCGAAATAAACACAAACTAAAAGAAATCAGAAATGAAAGATATTTTATAAGCCCGGACCTAAGCAAAAAAGAAAGAGAAATGGTAAGGAAAATCCGCGAGAGAACAAAAATAGAAAAACAAGAGGGGAAGGAAATTAAAATTGGTTTCCGGAAGTTAACAATTAATGGCGAAGAATGGAAATGGAATAAGGAGAAGGAAGAGTTACAGAAGACAAAAAACTAAACAAGGAGAAGGTTAATGAGAAAAATATAACGAAGCAGGCAATTCACAAGGAAAAGACATAAAAACTCGGAATATGGAACATAAGAAGCATAAGTGGCAGAGAAAAAGAACTAGAAGAGGAATTTGAAAAAATAGGACTGGATATTTTAGGCATAACAGAAACAAAAAAGAAAGGGAAAGGAACAATGTCACCAGATAACGGACACATTAATATACAGTGGAGTCGAGCAGAATGAAAGAGCAGAAGCGGGGGTAGGCTGCATAATAAAGAAAAAAATATTACACAAAATACAAAAATGGAATTGTTACTTAGAAAGGATTCTTATGGTAGAAATGAAGGAAGACGACGGGGATAGATGGTCATTACTAATAGTATATGGCACAAATGAAGACGAGAGAGCAAAGAAAAAGGACACTTTTTGGGAAGAGCTTGACGAAATAACAGGAAACGGGGTAGGAAATATCTACGTAGTAGGTGACTTTAATGGAAGAGTGGGAAGAGCTGATATACAATACAATAGAACAATAGGACGTTTCGGAGAAGACGTGAGGAACAACAATGGAAAAAGAATGATGGAATACTGCCAACTAAATAACCTAATTATAGCAAATACGTTCTACGAACATAAAGACATACACAAATTCACAAGGGTGGTAGAGAGCAGAAGAGAAAAATCTATCATAGACTACATAGTTGTAAATAGAGAATGCCAAAAATACATTTTAGATGTGAGAGTTAAAAGAGGGCCAGAGATAGGAAGTGACCACCATCTGGTAGTGGCAAAGATCAAAGGAAGTACACGCACTAATCCAACCCAAAAGAGGAGAGAAAAACTAGATCATGAAACAATAAAAGCGTATGAACGAAATAACCCAAGCATTGCAAAAAAATATGTAACGGAAGTTAATAGGAAATTAGAAAGACAAATGGGAAATACTGAAGATATGAATGAAAAAGAATTGTGGCAAAAAATTAAAAATACGATACTAGAGGGGGCAAAAAATTCATGTGGCACATTGAAAACAAATAATCGGAAAAAACAAACAGCATGGTGGACGACGGAAATTAGGAAGCAAATACAAGAAAAGAAAAGAGCTTGGAGAAAATACTTGGCAAATAAAACAAGAACTAATTATGACGAATACAAAAAACAAAGAAAAATGACCAAAATATCAGTGCAAAATGCAAAAAAGAAGTCGTGGGAAGGTTTTGGAAATAAAATGGAATGGAACAGTAAAAATAATCAAAAACTTTATTAAAAAGCACCAGAACGGAAAAAACAACGATAACCTCAGGAATCAAGGACCCAACAGGAGTGATACTTACAAAAGAAGAAGCAATAATGGAACGATGGAAAGAGTACTTCAGTAATTTACTAAACACTAAAGGGAATGAAACACGAAATATAGCAGAAACGATACCTTTTCAAGAAGAAGAAGAAGAAATATCAAAAACAGAGCTAGAAGAGGCTTTAAAATTATTGAAAAACGGAAAAGCTCCAGGGCACGACAAGATAACGTCTGAAATGATCAAAAAAATAGGAGAACAAGGAAAGGAAATAATCAGAATACTATTCAATAAAATATGGAATAAAGAAGAGATACCGAAGGATTGGAAAATGGGTGTAATATTACCAATTTTTAAGAAAGGAGATACCATGGACTGTAACAATTATAGAGGAATAACATTACTAAGTACCGCATTAAAACTGTATGAGCAAATTTTAAACCGGAGATTGATAAAACAAGTAGAACAAACACTAACAGAATCGCAAAGTGAGTTCCGGAAAGGACGTAGCAACCAAGATCATATTTTTACATTGAAGCAAATAATTGAAAAGAAAACCGCTAATACACAAAACGTATATCTTGCCTTTTTGGACCTAGAGAAAGCATTTGACAGTGTACCTAGGCAGCAGATATGGGAAAGCCTTTATAAAAGAAATGTGAACGAGAAGCTGATAAGTAACATTAAAGCACTTTATAGAAGAACGGAAAATTATGTAATAAGTAAAAATATGAGATCGAATACATTCATAACACACGACGGACTGAGGCAAGGAGGTGGATTGAGCCCAATATTATTCATTATATTTATGGATGACATCATAAAAGAGTGTAGCCAAAGTGTCGAAAAACTGTATGTTGGCTATCACAATATGCAACGAATCCAAATAGCAGAGTGCGCATTTGCTGATGATATTGTCATAATGACAAACACAAGAGATAGCCTGCAAAATAATGTCAATATATGGAATGAATCGATGTTGAAACATGGTATGAAAATCAACGTGCAAAAATCAAAAGTTATGGCGATTACAGAAGAACGACAGGAACTAAGCATATTTATCGATAATTCGGAAATAGAACAAGTGAATGATTTTCAATATTCAGGGGTCGTAATCGAAAATACTGGCAAGCAAGAATTAGAAATTAACAGGAGAATAGACGAAGCCATTAAATGCTATTATGCAATGAATAAGAATTTTATCAACAAAAACTAAGTTTCTAAGACAACTAAAACGAAAGTGTATCACTCCATATACAGACCAATACTCACGTACGGATGCGAGTCGTGGGTTTTGAACGACAGGCAGAAAAGTAAGATCCAAGCAGCAGAGATGAAATACCTAAGAAGAGTGAAAGGAATAACAAGAAGAGATCATATTAGAAATCAGACAATAAGAGAGGAATTAAAAGTAGAACCTCTGCTGGAATTTATAAAAAAGAGGCAACAGAGTTGGTGGGGACACCTACAGAGAATGAAGGATACCAGAGTAGTCAAACAAGTATGGCAGGCAATACCACAGAACAAACGGAAAAGAGGAAGACCGAAAAACACCTGGGATAAAACAATAAAAAAAATCTTAAAAGAGAGAAATCTAGCGTGGAATGGAGCAAAAATAAAAGCCAAAAACAAGAAAGAATGGTGGAAATTCGTACATGGATAAAAAGAGATTACCTTCCTACACCATACTATATGGTAGAAGGATTTTTGATTATATATATATATATATATATATATATATATATATATATAAAACCAGAAATATTGGGGAAACGGCAAGTTTATAAAAGTGAACTCTTCTTACTAATTTAACAAGCTTTCGGAAACTTTTATTTCCATTATCAAGTTACAGTAAATTGAGGATTGATATAAAATGGTAAATATATATTAAATGTTAAAATTGGTATTTGAATTTTTTTAAAAATATTGAAATATTGTCATTATGACAGATAAACAATTTCATTTTTTTCCTTCTAATAAGTTATAAAAATTATGTCAAAAAATGGAGAGTGTAGGTTATGATAATGTCAAATTATTATAAAAGTTTTTTTAAAAAATTAATTAAGAATTTAAATTTGAAATGTTATTATTGTGATCCATTGATAGTAAGTAGTGATAAATATCACTGAGATTCTTATGGTCACTCTTCTTGTTAATAGTACAAGGTTCTTGTGATATGTGAGCCATTTCTAAGAAAAGTCTTTTTTTAGTATTTGTTTGTATGTCTAAAATATTAACAGATTCAAAATCCATAACGTGGTCTTTATCAATTACATGTTCTGCTAATGCACATCTGTCAGGATGTAATCTACAATCACTTTTATGTAAACTTAAACGACTTTTTAATTTTTGACTAGTGTGGCCAATGTATTTATTATTACAGTTTTTACATGGTATACAATATATTACAATATATTACATTTGATTAAATATTTCATTCTTTCGTAATTTATACTATAAAACAAAGAAATTTCTAAAAACACATTCTAATATAGTTGTTACTAATAGTGATAAAGGTAACTCCACTGTTATAATGTTGAAAGAAAACTATGTTGAACTATCTTCAGAAATTCTGAATAATTCTTCTACCTACACTCTCCATTTTTTGACATAATTTTTATAACTTATTAGAAGGAAAAAAATGAAATTGTTTATCTGTCATAATGACAATATTTCAATATTTTTTAAAAAATTCAAATACCAATTTTAACATTTAATATATATTTACCATTTTATATCAATCCTCAATTTACTGTAACTTGATAATGGAAATAAAAGTTTCCGAAAGCTTGTTAAATTAGTAAGAAGAGTTCACTTTTATAAACTTGCCGTTTCCCCAATATTTCTGGTTTTATACCTAATTAGTCGGCAAAGACTATCCTATATATATATATATATATATATATATATATATATATATATATATATATATATATATATACATCCTTCTATCGTTAAAGCGTCCAGACAAAAATGTGCTTTATGGCGTCCGACGTTGTTTTCTGCAGATATAGTGTTAATTGAGCTGAATACTTTTTAATATAGATAAAGGATGGTTAAAATAAATGGAAAAAAGGACTTTGGCACGGAAAACACAACATTGCTGTATATTTTCCTAACATTATGGCGCCCTTTCAGTCGATGGACAATTGGGCGTTTCTTATATTCAGTATTACGTATATATGATAGCCTTTAGGGCGTCAATTTTGTTATTGCGTTGTTGCCGCAGTAAGTACATATATCTGCTATTTACAGAAAATAGGAGGACAAATAAGATATAATGTGGTTATTGTAAGTAGGAGGGAACTATATTATGTTATTGCAATGAAATTTCAGAAGTATTCATTTAACAAGCTACAAATACTCAAAATATTGAAGACAGTGAACTTAAATAAATCTTCAAATGGACAATTTCTTCACAAAATTGCATTAATTTCAGAATTACATGATAGTTATTATTTTATATGGTGTTTGTTAGGTACTAGTTGAAGAATAGCTATTTATGTAGGCAGTTACAAAAAATATGATTTTTTGTGACATTTGTGATCATTCAGGACACGAGTATTGTCGGTGAAAAGTTTTAACCCTAGTTGAGAACTAATATTTTTCCTGCGTAGATAAATAATCTATTTCCTTAAAATTACGGGAAAATACTATAAGGGAAGTGATGTGATGGAGTGATTTTGACGTTTCGAGATTCGAATAGATCTACACGTTTCATATTAGTCCAAAAAACCCATTTTTAAAAAATGTCGGTCACGATAACTCAAAAACACTACCGAATTTTTCAATGAAATTTTATAAGTAGGTTCAGAACATAAAAACTGAGGCTAAGTTCGTAAATGATTAAAATCTGATTTACAGTTTTTCGGAAAATTCCATTTTCATGCAGTTTTCTCAATTTTCCACCCGAAATAATTTTTTTAACGAATAACTGACAAATTTGTTGGAATCTTCGTATCAAAAAACCTCCTATACAAAATTTCTCCGAAATCGGAATCAAATTTTTTTTGGAAATTTCCTTCAGCTTTAATCCTGTATATTATCTACAATATAAAATGAAAGAATTCAAATGTAGTAAGTAATTGAGATGCATGTTAAACATTTTGCAGTCCTGACCCAAAAATTGTAAATTTTGGTTTATATTGAATGTATGGAAAAAATTATGCAGTATCATGTATTTTAATACGCGGAATCCATTTCTTGTAGTAGTGTTATGAAATTTTTGTTATTAAAAAAATGTTTTCTTAGTTTTTTTCAAGTAAAGTATTAGAAAACAAATTTTGGGTGAAAACTAATAGCCTCGTGCATAAGGTGAAGTCATCTGGGTACATCAACTAGTTCAAATAATATTCTAATACATCAGTCGGAGCTAGATATCTCGTTTATCCTTAGTGCCACGAAACAACATTATTAACAAAAGAAGTAAGTAGATATCGTCAAGGACCAGATTTTAAAAATATTCATACATACAGTCTGCTCCAAAATTCAGTGACGGAACAAACACATATTTTTTATGTAACACCCTGTATTTCTTAATATTTTTCGATTCTCTTCGAAGAGCTGATTTCGAAAAACTATAGTACTTGGAGTCAAATGGTTAAAGTTTCTAAATTCCAGGGTGTTGAAAATAACTTTTTCAACTTCAAAGATTTTTCAGCTAAAACAATTGATTATTTAAAAAAGAATGGATGTCCCTATATTTACTTGGGTTTAGTTGGGTTCTTAAATCAATTTTGGAACATCCTATATATTCATGGATACTTATAAAATCTGCCTCTTGGCGATATCGGTTACTTTTATGTTTCATACATCAATATTGTGTATAGGAAAAGGAATAACTTTTGGCCCTTGTACTAATATTTCTGTTGTTAAAAAAAATTGAATTTTTTGTTATTAATCTAATGGAATTATGTCATATCAACCTGTTGTTGGTTTTTCAATGAGTCTTTCAGTTGATTCTTGCTGATTTGCCATTCCAAATGAAGTATTATATACAGGGTGGTCCGTAAGCAATGGTCCAAAGTGAAATGGGAGATTTTTGGCCTGAAAATATCACAATCTCTTGCAACTTGCTTTAATCAAATATTGATAATGGAAAAGATACAGGGTGGCAAAGTTGAAATGTCAAAAATGTTTTTTCTCAGTAAATTGAAAGATTTTGGATATACAAACGTAAAAATTAAGAGATGGGGGTTTTAAGGCATGAGAAATCGTAATATGATATCCGTTTTGATGTATTTCCTAGAGGGCGCCAAATGAGCTATGTTGTTGGTGTAACTGTGCGCTTAACTTTTTCATCGTTAACGCTATCTCTCTTTTTATTGAAAAATATCAAAACTACATCATTTGCGACAAAAATAAATATGTATCATTAGTCTCAAAAATTACTAGTTTTCGCATTTTAAAAACCCCCTACATAATTATTATTTTATTTATTAGCACAAATAACACCGTACACTAACTAACGTCGTTAGTTAGTGAACGATGCAAATAATAGCGTTAGTAGGCGCTGATGTCAGCAAATTTATCATCACAAGAATTAACATAGTAGGTGCCGATGTCAACAATACTCCTGTCAGTTAATCATTCTTGTTTTGACAGTTAATCTCATTTTACTCTTGAAGTACGAAACTATTTAAACAACTTGTTTCCTGAAAGCTGGATTGGTCGTGGTAGTCCCTTTCCTTGGCCAACACGCAGTCCAGAATATAACCCTTTGGATTTCAGTATATGGGGCACAATGAAGGAAATAGTTCACAGAAACCCTATAAATAGTCGAGTTCAACTTTGGCAAGAAATCAGAGCAGCAACAAATTTTTTTACGCCAATGACATTATTTAATATTAAGCGATCTTTCATGAAACGCATGGATAAATGTATCGAGATGAATGGCGGCATATTGAACAATTACTGTGAAATAATATTTAAATTTTGTTGTTGTATTTTTCAATAAATTGTTCTTTTTTCTCTTGATTAAAAGTTATTGAGTTCATAATGGTTGCTTTATTAATATGTCAAAGTACTAATAAATAAAATGAAAATTACGTAGAGAGTTTTTAAGATGCGAATATCTTGAAAACTACCAACTTTTGAGACTTATGATAGGTATACATTTTTTTCACAAAAATGATGTCATTTTAATATTTTTCAATGAAAAGCAAGATAGTGTTAACGATAAAAAAGTTAAGTGCACATTTACACCAAGAACGTAGCTCATGTGGCTCCCTCTAAAAATACATCAAAACGGATATGATATTATGATTTCTCAGGAACTAAAACCCCTATCATCAAATTTTTACGTTTGTATATCCAAAATCTTTCAATTTACTGAGAAAAAACATTTTTGACATTTCAACTTTGCCACCCTGTATCCTTTTTATCATCAATATTTTATTCAAGCAAGTTGCGTCAGATTGTAATATTTTCAGGCCAAGAATCTTCCATTTCACTTTGGACCATTACTTACGGACCACCCTGTATATATATTTTTATTGTTTAAAAGTATATTTTGCAATTTTTTTTAATTTCATTCATTTATTCGAGAGCTATAAGACCGAGGCAGGAATAAATGCGGAACATAACACCCTCTATGCTACAAAGTGTTAGAGTAGACCTTAATGCCCGGTTAAGTCATGTCTACTGGTCAATGATGAACAAGCTGAACATTTATTGTAAATTTTCTTTTGTTTATTTTGGTAATTTAAAATCAAAAACTGACCTATTTGGGGAATTTTTAATAGTACTTTTTATTTAGCTTATAATAAATTTATGCGTTACTTGGACGCACCCTATTTACAGGAACGTATCTAAGAAATTAAGATCTGGGAAGTAGCTTGGGACTTCGATTTTAAATGAAAAAGAGATTCATTCATATTTTTTCATGTATAATTTGCGTATATTGTTTCGCGTTTACGGCGTCCACTGACCATCCGCATACAACGTGCTAACTCTTTTTTTTAAGAAAACTAAATATTTTTATGATCGAAGAATACGTACAAGTACATGCAATGGAAACGCACAAAGAAGTAAGAGATGAAGGCTGTAGTTCATTAAATTCGAATGATTTTGATTTTTGTATCCCTGCAGGATTTTTATTCAATCTGAATAACTTTGTAGTACCTATTGTAGGACTTTTAAGTTTCTCTGTGTATATGTAGATTTTATAGTAGAAAACTTTTTTTTTTATTATGTAAAAATTTACTTTTTATTTGTCCCATATTCGACATTGTTTTATAATTACTACTTACTAGGTATTAAAACAATAAAATCTAGATTCATAACCTAATTAAAGTGGTTTACTTTAACACGTTTTAGCTTCCAAATAAATTTAGAGGTAGTTAACATAATATAATATTGACATTATACTTGTCTTTTAGATGACCGAGAATAGTTTGTATATAATGTCCTACTCAATAATTAATTATACAGTGAACATCTAAATTATGGAATATTATCATTATTCCGAGAACCGTCGAGTTTTGAGGGAAATCCCGAAACAGGTCGATTTTTGTTGTACAATGCCCATATTATAACGTACATGGAGTAGGGATGACGTAACCGGTGTAGGTGTATTGGCGTAATCGTTAATTTTTTTAAATAGAAATCGGTAGAATGTGACACCTCATTTGAACGAGAATTTAATTATCTATTTAACGACATTACATTTTTAACTAAAATATTTTTTAAGGGTACGAAAACAATTTTTTTTAATTTAAATTCAATCAAATCACAATTAATGCTTGAATCCATGACTTTCTGAAATACTTAAAAAAGCAAAAATAAGTAAAAATAATAATGGACACGAAAAGTTCTCTCATAAACACTGAAACTTTTTGTCATATGTAATTCAAGCAAGTGATAGTGGCATAGTTACTGTAATATTTATTGTCGTAAATGTTTTGATTTTGTGAATTGTTATCAGTTGTCAATTCTAATTTTTACTTTTGAATAGTGAATTATGGCTCACCTAAATGAATCACAACGCATAGAAATATTAATCCTTAGCGGATGCGGAGATAAAAAAAAGAACACAGAACGAGGTATGCAATTTATTCAACGCAAAATATCCCGACAGACCCATCAGCCAATCAACAGTAAGTAAAATAGTCCGAAAATTTGGAGAAACTGGGCACGTTAAACAGATTCGAAACGCAGGGCGTCCTAAAATTGAAGACAATGTGAAACTTGATATTTTATTAAATGTACATGACAATCCTCACAGTAGTTCAACACAAATGGGTGAATATGCTGGAGTTTCCCAAAGATCGGTATTACATATTTAAAAAAAAGAAAAATACCATCCCTACAAAATTCAACTACATCAGGAGTTAAACGACGACGATCCCGATCGCCGGCTTCAATTTTCTGAAATTATGCAGGATTTATGTATCCCCAATCCACTTTTCATCAATCAAATCCTTTTTTCCGATGAAGCAACATTTTTTATAGATGGTACCGTGAATCGTCAAAATTGCAGATATTGGAGTCAAGAAAACCCGTATTGGATGACTGAGGCACACACGCAATATCCTCAGAAAGTGAATGTATGAGGTTTGTTCCAACCAGCGTCAGAAACCATCAGGATTCTGCGCAGTAACTTAAATACGTTCCAACCAGACATACAAACGATTAGTTAACGATCAGTTTCTTGTTCCAACCAAAATTTAAAACGGTTTGAAAACTATCAGAACGGTTTACGGATTTTCTTCTGACCACTAATCTGGCGCATGCGAATCGCTGTGTGTTTATTTTACATTTTCTTTCACTGCGCGTTGAAAACGATTTGAAAATAGTTGGAAATCAGTTTGTGATTTGTGGTTGGAACAAACCTATGGGCAGGGATCATCAATGACAGAATCATTGGCCCTTTTTTCTTTGAAGAAAATCTAGCAGGAAGACGCTATTTAACTTTTTTGAGAAATCAACTTATACCTGTCCTTGCTAACGTGTATCCAAATGCCAATAATCCAAATTTACCTAGAGAAAATATCTGGTTTCAACAAGATGGATCCCCTCCGCATTACGCACGTGAAGTACGTCAATTTTTAAATAATTACTTTCCCGGGAGGTGGATCAGAAGACGAGGTTTTATAGAGTGGCCAGAAAGGTCGCCAGATCTAACACCTCTAGATTTTTTCCTGTGGGGTTACATAAAATCAAAAGTTTATGTCAATAGACCCCAAAACTTACAGGACTTGAAAGATAGAATTAGGCATGAAAAGAGTCTAATTACTCCAGAAGTCACTCGCAATGTACTTGATGAATGTGTCCGTACATTCGCATATTGTCAAGAAACCGATGGATGGCAGTTCGAACATTTAATTTAAAATTATTGTTATGCATAATTTGGTTACTTTAAAGTAAATTATTAATTAAATCATTAGTTGAAATTTGGTTGAATTTAAATTAAAAAAATTGATTTCGTACTCTTAAAAAAATATTTTAGTTGAAAATGTAATGTCGTTAAATAAGGAATTAAATTCTCGTTCAAATGAGGTGTCACATTATACCGATTTCTATTTAAAAAAATTAACGATTACGTCACTACACCTACACCGGTGACGTCATCCCTACTCCATGTACGTTATAACATGGGTATTTTACAACAAAAATCGATCTGTTTCGGGATTTCCCTTAAAACTCGACGGTTCTCGAAATAATAATAATATTCCATAATTTAGCCGTTCACTGTAGAATACTATTAATAAAGAAATGCGCCAGCTCACTGACCTTCCTACCTCATATCTAAACCTTTACTTACGTTAATGTATCGGACTCTCTTAATTCGGCGCTATTAGAGGAGAGTGGTTGACGTGACGCTCTAAAGACGAGAGCGTGTATTTGAGAGAATACTCAGAGTTGAGTAATGTACCAGAAATGTATTTTTCTAACTGTTGCATTCAACAATATAAGCAATTTAACGTTCTACTGAAACTGCAGTGTTGTCAAATCTCGGGACGCTCTAAGCGCGAATAGCTATCAAGATAAAATGTATACTCTATATACAACTTAATACTCCTAGCGTCTCTGCCGGAGAGTTGCGCGAACTAAATATATTCGGGAACCGTATATTTTCGTTCATTTCATGATCAAAAAAGCGTCCCCCAAAAATTTTGTTGGTAGGTTCGTGACGTAATTTCAAGTCCCTGGACAAATTATTACAAGGGGTGTGCATAGAGCGTCCGTATACGGACGCTGTATGCACTTGGACGCTCTATTGAATGCGATTTCAGAATGTATGGACGCTTTAACGATAGAAGGATATATATATATATATATATATATATATATATATATATATATTATTTTATTTTCTTTAACCATTATTATAATAATCGCTTGATTTTTATTTATTGGGTATGGTTAATGTGAATATAATGAAAAATTAAACGATCTTTGACGTTTCGCTTTCGTTTGAAAGCTTTTTCAAAATGTTTATTTTATATGTCACAATGAAGTAAAAAATATACAAATTGTTATTTTAGAATTTAGTTATGATACAAGTACTTACTTCAGAACTAAATCTACGATATTTGAACAATAGGTGAAAAAAAGTGTAGTTATTGGTAATTAATTTGTTATTTTATTAAATTATGATAAATTGGACTCAAATCACAGAATTTTTTTCTTTTTTTATATGTATCATTTCAGAAACTTACAATTAAAGAAATGATACATATAAAAAAAGAAAAAAATTCTGTGAACGATAAACAAGATATCAAAAATTTGAGTCAAATTTATCATAATTTAATAAAATAACAAATTAATTACCAATAACTACACTTTTTTTCACCTATTGTTCAAATATCGTAGATTTAGTTCTGAAGTAAGTACTTGTATCATAACTAAATTCTAAAATAACAATTTGTATATTTTTTACTTCATTGTGACATATAAAATAAACATTTTGAAAAAGCTTTTAAACGAAAGCGAAACGTCAAAGATCGTTTAATTTTTCATTATATTCACATTAACCATACCCAATAAATAAAAATCAAGCGATTATATATATATATATATATATAATTATTGGTACATCGATTTTTATAGAAACGAAGCTGCTTTATACCTGTATTGTGGGTTAATGAATAATATCTTAACAATAGGGTGTTTACAAGTAGTTAGGACGCACACGAATTCCCGTCAGGATAACCAATCTACCTGTTCCATAATTAGGATACGTTAAGCCGTCACTCGAGCTCCCGTCAGGGTGAAAACTGACCTGTCTAAAAGGTGTTTATGGTAATTGCGGGAAATTCTCTGAATCATCTGATATTTAGCTATGTATTTATTGCATATTGTAATGAGTGAATAGTAAAAGTTTCAAGGGAGGTCCGTTTTCAGATGTATGAAATAAGAAATAGTTATAAATGTCTTATGTTTGGCACTCTTACACGCTATTATTTTACATGATATCATTATTGGACTAAAATACGGAATTTTAACTCTACGATTTTATTGCGTAGTACTACTGAACTGAGTCATAAATACATACATGTAAAGAAGCTAACCTAACCTATCCTTTTAAAAATGTTCAAAAAAACGGTTAAAATGTTTAAAAAGATTAAAATGGGGATTCCTATAGACCCTATAGTTTATGTACATAATTATTGATTTTAATTCCCGTTTCTCTGCCGTTCCCTTTCTGTCTCTTCTTTATCCTTTATCATCCCTGAAATGATCTCCACAACACCATTGTATTTATCCTCACTAAGTATGGCTTTGCCTATTAAATTTTGAGGTATTATGTCACCTAGTAGGGCATGTAGTCTGCGTCTGTGACTGCAGTATGTGTTGCAGTGAAAAATGCAATGTTCGGCATCGTCCTTAACTCCGCATGCTATACAGAGATTATCATTGGTCTTGCCGATTTTATGTGTGTAGGATCTGAAGGATCCCTGGCCGGTCAGGAATTGCGTGAAATAGTAATTAGTCCTTTTAAACCTGCAATAATTGTACCAGTCGATTATATTCGGGATCAGCGTTCTGGTCCACGTTGCCTTGGACGTTTCCGCTTCCCATTCATGCTGTCATGTTTCGATAGTCCGGTCCCTTGCCTCTGTTTTCTCTATGTTTTCGTCGTCATATATCATCTGCCTTTCCCTGACCAGCAAGTGAATTGGCACTACTCCTGCAATTACATGTAACGCAATGGTAGATACAGTTCTATAAGAGCTAATGACCCTTATTAGGGGTTTTCTCTGCGTCTTCGTCAGTATTTCCCTGTACTTTCTCATGTGCAAAATGTCAGCCCATACAGGTGCGCCATATAAAATAGTGGAGTGGATAACTTCGAGGTACATCTTTCTTTTGCCGCTATTTGGGCCTCCGATGTTTGGCATTAACCTCTGGATGGCAGTAGTTTTTTCTTCCGCTTTTTGAGCTACCCAGGTGACATGTTTCGTATAACTCAGGCCAGAATCCAAATATATATCAAGGTATTTAGTGCAGGCAGTTGGTGTCAATGGGTAATTTCCCATCTGGAAGGGCATACGTTCCCTGTCTCTCGGACCCTTAAGTATAATTATCTCGGTCTTGTTTGTCGCCAGCTTCAGGTCGTAACAATCCATCCAGGTACCGACTTTTCTACAGCACGCATTTACTTTCATTACTACATCCCACTTCATGTAGCTCTCTATCAGAATGGCTAGATCATCTGCATAAGCGATATATGTTACATTTTTCCATAGTTTATTTTTAGTACGTCATTGTTCAATACGTTCCACAGCATGGGACCCAGTACAGATCCCTGCGGGACTCCCGCGTAGAGTTTCATTTCCTCTTTTTGTTTCAGTTCAATATGCCTGTCCGTAAGGTAATATTTACGAGATATCGTGATACTCGCGCTTCTTCCAGTTTGTGGATAATTAACCTCCAGTTTGCAGAGTTGAATGCGTTTTTAACGTCAAACATAACCATTACTGCCCATTTGTACTTGTTTTTTTTGCTTAGTCTGTTATCCCTCTCCATCGATAGCCGATCTGGCTCTTCTGAAACCGTACTGCCTATCGGAGATGACATGAAGCGCCTGAAGTTCTTCTTCTGATCTACTTTTTATAATGCCTCCATATAACTTTCCTGTACAGTCTTAAAGACATATAGGCCTGTATGAACAGGCTTCTCCAAGCGGTTTTCCAGGTTTTGGAATTAACACCACTTTTGCTGACTTAAGTTCTCTAGGAAAAGAGTGCATTTTAATTAATTCATTAAGGACACGTGTTGTCATGTCCGGTTTCTCCTCCACCATCTGGAGTCATTCCGTCTGGACCTGGTGCTCTAGCCACCTCTATCGATTTGGCGGCCTTTTGTGTTTCATCAATCGTGATTATATTCATAACTCTCGCCGGAATGGTAGTAAAGTTTGCATCTGGTTTATTCGGAAACAGACCCTCCATTATATGTTTTTTCAACTGGGTGCCTATCCCGTGCCGTGTTTCCGCTTTCAGTGTTCTCATGACAATTTTGTATGCATCACCAAAAATATCCTCATTGGGAGCATTGCACATGTCCTTCCAGCAGGTACGTTTTGTCTAGGTTATAGAAATACTAAGAAGTTTTTTGGCTTGTTTGTATTGTGCTGCCAAATGCAACTGTGACCTTTCCCTCTGTGCCCGACGCCTAAGACTGTTGCATGTCTCCCTCAGCTCTTGGATGTCGCTGGTCCACCAGTATGGTACCGTATAAGTTGTCGTAGTTTTGCAGCAGCATCGATTATAGGCGGATAATATTTGTTGTCTCCAGACATTAAAGTCATTGGTATCCTCGGTTAGCTTCCTGATTATTTTACGAAATTCACCCTCATTGAAAAAAACTCTTTCTCAGCCCGCTTTGTTAGTTTCAGTGCCGATCTCAAAAATATCTATGATGTGTAAATAGATTCTCGTCAAGTACCTCCCATTTTTTCACCTCATTGGCTAATGTTTCACTAGACAACGTCACATCAATATGACTGCGGCTGTTGCCTCTTTTGAAGGTGGGCTCTTTGTTGTTCAACACTGTTATGTTGTCTGCGGCAATCCATTCGTCCCATAATTCTCCTTTCGCGTCATTTTGTGGAGAACCCCATTTCGCGTTTATATCTCCAGCGATTATGAAATTGCGTACAATCCGTGCCGTGCTAATGACATTTTTCAGGTGTTCCTTGTACCTCTCCATGCTTAAGTTGGGCGAGATATAGCATGCGATTATAACTATTTCATCTAGTCGTACTAAAATATGCCTTTTTTTTCGTGATTTTGTTAATACATATATTTTTATTGTTTAGGAATACAGCGACATCAGTATCCATATCCGTCATCCAGCCACACCTGTGGGCTATGTTTTTGTTGGGTTCTGGAACAACTATTATATCTGCCTTTATCTCTTGGGATTTCGCATTTATCAGATCGTGCGCAGCTTTGGCTGTGCTGACATTTATTTGAGGTATTTTCAGTTCTTTAAATGTGAGATTATGGCTGATTCGCCTTGTATCTTTCTCTTCTAGTTGCGCCCCCTCTTTCTAGGCCTCAAGCTTTTTTGAGGGCAGCCTTAAATCTAGGACACTCCATACTACCCATCCTATGATTCTCGCTACAAAGAACACATTTTGCCTCCTTCTTGCATTCTTTAACGTCGTGGCCTGCCTTACCGCATTTAAAGCATAAACCTCTTCTGTCAGACCCCCTACATTGCACCGTTGAGTACTCGTGGTCCCACCACCTTGGTGGCTTGGGAGCTGCCACGAATAGGCCTTAGCTCCGTTACCTTGTAATTCACGTCCCAGCCCCCTAGTTCTTCTTTTAAAGCCTCGATCACCTCTTTTTTTGTAGAGTCTGCTGCCATGCCCCTGATGTGTACGGCAATATTACTTTCCCCCCCTAATTGCCGCCTTAATCTTATTCAGCGCTTCCCTGTCTCTCTCAATAGTGATTAGCAACTTGAGGTCCGTTGTGCTTCTAAGGGATCTCACAGCCTCTGCCGAGTTCGAATCTTTGTAGTGTATATTTTAACCTCTGCGTCTGTATTGTGGAAAATAGTCTCGCACATTTTCCTTAGCTCTGTTGTTACCACTGAACTAATGTGAGGCAGCGCCACCTTCCCTTTTCCGCCTATCTCTTCCTTAACCAGTCGGAGCTTGTCCCATGTATCCTCTCTTTTCCCTGAGTGTTTGATCTTAATTATTCTTTTGGTCACACCCGTGTCCTTTTTGGATTCAATTGTGGTCCTTTGCTCCAGAACCTCGAAAGGCTCCTCCAGATCTAATAGTTTGGGGTACTTTTCTCTGTACAGTTTTTGGATACTGTATTCCATTACAGGATCCTCCGGGTTCACCATCACTACTTTTGTAAAGTCATTTGGAGTATCTATTGGGTTTCCCACAATAACCTCCGTTTTTTTGTAAATCTTGTTAGGCCACGTCCAGTTTACGACCCTGTCATATTCTTGGAATGAGTCCACTCCATCTAGGTGAGCAAGATGTTTTTTTCCTCCGCCCGCGTGCCACGGATCCATTTGCGTGCTCATCTCCGCCGTTACCTTTCGTAATGGTGCATATATGGGGTATTTGGGTACCTGTTTCAATGTCCATTTTTTCAGTTGGCTCCTATCGGTGCTTGTTTAACCATTTTAACACCATATCTTTTTTGATATTTCCGGCGTTTTTTGCAGACTTCTGTGTTAGCTCCTTAATTTTAAAGTGGGTGTTAGGTATATCCGCTACCAGTCTTTGCAAGTCAGATACCAATTTGAGGTATGTCTCCAAACCGTCCACGAGGGTGAAGAACTCAACACACTCTCTTTTTTTATAGATATGATCATCCGATGACGATAGGCTTGCTTTTCTTTTCATGCCGCTATCTTTTGGGTTTTTATTCCAGGTATCAGGTAGGGAATTTTTCCTATTCCTTCCCTCTTCAATGTCTGCTCTTCCCATTTTTTCAGAACCGCTTGGGTCGACCGCGGTTATGTCGATGACTTCCATGTTTGCTTTCAAGTTGTTGCTCATATCATTCCCACGAGATGGGTAGAAAAAAGATCCGTCGGGGCAGTGCTCCCTTTCCCCGCTAAGGCTGAATTCCCCTCCGGTTTGCCAATACATCGGGCATCGCTCGAGACACGCCTATGACCCCTGGTGCCATGCATCCCATGGGCGCGATGGTGTTACACCTCGGGATTAGGGGGAATTTTTACTGCTGGTTTACTCCATCAGGACTCTTCTGGTGACTTCTCATCGCCTAGAACAAGAAACCGCACATTCGCCACAATCGCACTAGCATAGGATGTGCTCTGCAGTTTTCCCTTCTAGGTGACAGAAACTGCTCATGGCTTCGTCTGTCAACCCTATTAGCTTTGCGAGCCTGTTAAGCGTACTGTGCCCTGTTAACATACTAATTACTGCTTCGACAGTTTTCCTATCCTTGCTTATTAGGTCTGCCGTAAAAGTTGGCGAATGTCCTCTTATGAACTATTTTGCCTGTCTTTGTCCTGGTGAGATTACCTACCACTCCAGAGATTTTTGTTACTCCCACTTCCTTGTGGCCATTGACTTTGCGACGCCGAAGAAGGGTTCCAGTCCGATGTTTGGTTTGATGAGCCTTGTCTGGTCGTTTCATCCGCCAGTTCGTTGGCCTTATAACCCTCGTGCCTTGATACCCAGGCTACTGTCACCTGGCAAAGGTCTCCAAGTGCGTTTAGGGCACTAATGCTTACTACTACTAGCTTAGAATTGACCTTTAGGGAATCAAGTGCCTCTAGCGCAGCTTGGCTATCGGTGGAGATGGCAACTGAACGGTATTTTTTTTTTCCTGCCTCTTAATTTCTTCAATGCAGTGGTGAATCGAGTCATTTCCGCTTGGAGAGTTGTGATGTCCTTAGATAGGCTTCTTGGAATAGCTATCCTTTGTTTTAGCCCTAGAGTTCTGGCTCCTACGCCGTCCGTATACCAGGTTGCCGCAGCCTGTATACGAACACCTTTCTTTCAGTCTTCCCTACCTGATACAGTTATTTGGAACTTATTATTGAAGCTATATTTCTTGGACATTGCGTCAATGGGTTGCACCGTTGAGGCATCCGCTTTTAGCTCCTCGATAAGCTTCCGGTAGTCAGCACCTTGCGTTTGGCTTATGTGTTGTTGACTTTGCAGCAATTTGTGCGTTACATATTTGGCGTCGCCCTGTATACAAATGTGTAGTGAAGGCAGATTCTGTAAGACTTCCATCGCACTTGTGGGAGTGGTTTTTATGGCTTCCGTGATACACAGGCAAGCAAGCCTTTGTGTGTTAGTCAATAGCCTTACAGCTCCCACTTGCATTGTCTTCGTCTACCACAATACTGATCCATAGGCTATCATTGATATAAAACACTAGTGTATAGCCATTGGGGCATTTTTGGGGCGAGTCCCCAGTTTTTTCCACACATCCTTCTGCAACGGCCGAGGGCAATGGTAGCTTTATGTGTGGTGGTCTTCTGAAGTTGACTGTTCCTTTGATAAAAATGTACTCCTAGGTATCTACTTTGTTTCTTTGGCAAATGGAATCACCTCTCCTCGTACCACTTGTATTGCCGTATTTTTCGTGAAATTGATAATTTGTGTTTTCAGAGCATTCACTTTCAGTCTGTCTTGTATGTACCAATTATCAACCATATTTAAAGCTCTTTGCATTCTTTTCAATATCACCCCAGCAAACTTGCCCCTGACTACAATGGCGATGTCGTCTGCCCATCCAAGACAGTGGAAGTCTGCTGTGGACAGTTCTGTTAGGAGGTCGTCTATTGAGGTTGCCTATAGTAGTGGTGATAGTACTCCTTCTTCTGGACATCCTCCACCCGTCCTTGCCTTGATGGTGACTTGCCCCAGAGTGGATATTATTATTCTATCCTCCAGAGTTGCCTCTATCCATTGGCATATTGTCGTGGATGTCCCCCGTCTATTCATTGCATCAACCAATGAATTCAGGGTAATATTGTTAAATGCTTACTCGATGTCTAAGAAAGTGGCCATCGCTATCTCTTTGTCTTCTATTGACTTTGAGATGAGCCTGTTTAGATCATCTAGCACTAGATAGATTTGCCTGGTTGATAGGCATATTGACGATTGCTTAGGGGTTTCTCCTTTAACACTTCGTCTTTTATGTACCTGTCCAGTAACCTTTCTAACCTTTTTAGTAGAAAGGAGGATAGACTTATTGGCCTTTATGACTTTGGCGTTAAGGCAGATACCTACCTTGGGTATGTAAATGACGTTAAGCTTTTGCCATACTTCCGGTATGTATCCCCATGCCAGACTGGCGTTGAGAATCTTATGTATAATACTAATTGAGCAACATTTTGAAATTATTTTGCCTTGTACAGAGTGTTCCAAAATAAAAAATACACAGAAATATTAAATATTATGTTATGTGTGGATACACGTTTGAATCTACCAAGTTTGATGTTCGAAGGTAGAAACTTTTGGATAAAGATAAGAAACTTTTGGATAAAGGTAAATTAGGTTGGATGGACATAAAATCACATCTTGTATCTGTAGTTTGCGTTAGGCAGGAGAGTTCATGAACACCCTGTATGGTCGAGCTGAGTCCGTGGAATAATAATGATCATGTATTATTTTTCGTAGCTTTCATATTTTATTAACATTTACGGTAATATGCTACAACTACTTCACACCGCAATAATAATTAATAACTGACCTCATAAATCTTATCAAGAGAAATGTATCACATTGAATGATAATCCAATAATAGTGAACTGGAATAACTTCTGATGAATTGATATCCAGTCGTGTTCGATTTACTATTTCTTTTAATCAAAATAAACTGTTATGCTTCCCAAACCCTGACTCCCATTAGGGTGATAGTTCATTCAGTCCACGACCTATTTTATTCTTAATTCAATTTCATATCTAGACAAATATCAGTGGAAAAAACTGAATCATGATATTTAATGATTTATAAAAACTGAAGAACCATTTTGCGTCTTATTTAATAATCAACAACAATAATATCTGGGTCGGCTTAAAAATATTAACTTGAATCGAATATTCTTCGAGACAAAATAAAATATCACCAGAGGTCCAAGGAACAGTAAGAAATACGTTGAATTAGATAAGATTAAATGGAGTGAATGGACTTTGGCCGATCCATTGTTTACGTCCTTACATTATGTTGGAGTTCCTTTAACTATACCTTTCATTAGTACCAGTCCTTAAGCAATATAATGAAAGAAAGTTATAATTTTCCCTCTTTAATAATCGAAAAATCATAACCTCGCCAAGTAACCCTAGTGAAATGGGTGCCAGTATTTTCCAAGTTTTTGTTTACCTTGGTGAAATTCAAATACAGGATGTCCATAACTCTCCCACCAAATGCAAATTACAGATACCTACCCGACTAAAACGGCAGCCCAAATATCGTACGTAGAACATAGATTTTGCCGTCTCTTTAGGCAAACGTCGTCTATTAAATTTTGTCGATTTTGAAAGAGCCTTTGATTGAGTGCAGCCTAATTTATCATGGCTAAAACTATTTAATCTTAGAGTTCAGTCAACAATTATTGGTTCAATAAGAACACTTCGTTCACAATCCACTGTTCAAATGAAAGGCTTGACAAAATTATTCGATCTAACTTTAGGTGTTCCACAAGAAGTACCCTTGAGTCCTTTTTCATTTGCACTATTTATCACCGATTTTGAAGGCTACTTGAATACTCAAGGATTAATTGATTGATTGGTTCGGCACCACTAGTCAGAAGCTTCGAGACTTCGGCGCCTCAGCCTGTAGGCTTTTTGTGCTCTTGTTTGTAGCGTTCATGTGAAGAGTCCAGTAGCCATTATCAGGCTCAATAGTCTTTTCACTAGGTCCTTGTGGAAATCCTCCCTCGTGTGCCCTAATCCTAGGACTCTATATCTCTAATAAGACAGTGCTTCACACTCGAAGATAATGTGTGAGGCTGTTTCCTCCTTTTCCATGCACAACCGACAGACATGTTCCTCCCTATATATGTCAATTGTATGGAGGTGCTTCCTCAGGGTACAGTGAGCGGTGAGTTATCTTGTCACTTTTCTTATCTAGCCCCTTCGGCAGTTTTTGATATTCCAACTGGTTCAGGACCAGTGAATTCAGTTTCAGATCCTAGCTTTGCTAGGGTGTTTGCCGTTTCATTGTCTACAAAACCCTTGGGCTCCTGGACCTACTTCAGTGTTACTCTATCATGATCTAGATCTGATCAGAGGACCTGCTCAAAATGTCAGTGCTGTATGTATAAGGATATTTTGGCCTCTTTACCACCTTTCGAAGTTCATTTGCAAACACGTGTTGATAGCGTAGATTTCCGCCTGATATACGTATGCAAGCTTCTTCAACGATCCGTGGACGTTACACCTGGGTCTAAAGTGTTTCTGTTTGGGGTCTTTATTATCTAGATGCACTAGAAAAAATGCAAGTACATTTCCCAAAATGAATCCTCTTAGTTTCTGTTATTACAATAAATTGGTAGAAAAATATCCTCCAAATGAAAGAATTTCGCTTTCCCAAACTACGAATTATGGATTCCGTTAACAAGAAGTATAATTGAGCATTACCATTTTCTCTTGACATTGATCCATTGCAGTTATGAATTAATTTATCTCATCGCCATCTAACAACACAAAAGTGTTTTCTGAATATTATACGTTCCTGCACCAATCTGATATTACTACATCGTCAGCGTACCCTTTCACGGCTCTTTATAATGCTTTCACCGCAACACGTGAACCAAGCAATTATTTACTGTTGAAGTCACTAATCCGGATCACTCGTACTCTTGCTAAACTCCGTATGGTCAATTGATTCAAAATGAAGTTCACATCAAGCGCCATAACCCCAAGTAGGTACAGATCCTTCCATAACATGTTCTGTTTGTAATATGCATGAGAAGAAAACTATTTTTCATATTTTGTTTGAGTGTCGGATATACACTGTGTTCATTTGAAAAGGACCCACCCTTAATATTTCAAAAATGGGACATATTAGAAGAAAATGCCGAAACACGTCAACTTTTAACTTGAGGGGGAAACTTCTTGACGCTAATGTCATAAACGTCAGATTCACCCCCTCCCTACTACTGGAGACACCCCTTACATTTTTTCAAATGGCATTAGGTATCAAGTCACACCTCATTTAAAAGGTCTGGTGAAGCTCTATCCAATCATTTTGTTTTGCCTTTGAACCAGCCTTCCATTGTTATTTAATCGTTGTTTAAAATTGGCTCTTTTTCAACTTTTCGTATGCCCCCGTATTGTGTTATGATAGGAAGACTCTTTAAAGAATAAAAAATTTACAAATAGTGAACAGACAACTGTTAACAAGGAAAATTTGCTATTTAATCATGCGTTCAAAGTTACCACCGTTAACATTCGGGCAATAAAAGTTGAAAAAGAGCCAATTTTAAACAACGAATAAATAACAATGGAAGGCTGGTATCAAAGGCAAAACAAAATGATTGGATAGAGATTCACCAGACCTTTTAAATGAGGTGTGACTTGATACCTAATGCCATTTGAAAAAATGTAAGGGGTGTCTCCAGTAGTAGGGAGGGGGTGAATCTGACGTTTATGACATTAGCGTCAAGAAGTTTCCCCCTCAAGTTAAAAGTTGTCTTTTTACTATTTGTAAATTTTTTATTCTTCAAAAAGTCTTTCTGTCATAACATAATACGGGGCATATGAAAAGTTCTTGAAATACCTGAAAATATAATGGGACACCCGGTATTACCTTCGGAAAGTCTATTTTGAATGTATCAAACAATACGAATTTTGATTTAGTTTTCAAACAAACATGTTTGATCGTCGGTATTCATAACTGAAACGGGGTTGAATGAATCAAGTTTGTCACGTGTTTGAGAACTATCCGATTTTATTTCGCAATTGTTACGTTAGAATATTTTTTGACTCATAATGGCCCGAACTATTTCCATTCTTGCCCCATTAGTTATCCAAATTTCGAGAACATTCGTTTGGCTGGGGTTTTTGCTATGTTGAAGATATAATGGATCGAATAATGCCATGATTTCTGTTCTTGATGTTTCCTTCACATCCCTTTCTATACGATTTTCTTTTATCAATTGGTTACAAGAATGTACACGTAACAATTTCATTTATCATCAAAGTATCAATGAAAGTACGAGAAAAGCGTGCGTCTCTTTTTGGGTTGATGAACGACTTTGAAAATGTTCAATCCATTTTCTTAGGATTATATCACTAACCCACCTGAAGAAAAAAAGGCTAAAATTATCATGCATGTAGTTGTAGAAAATTATTGGTGTACTACTTTTCTCAGATTTTCATCTTTAAGTAAACTACAAAGAACTATTGCATTTTGTTTAAGATATATAAATAATATTAGACCCCATTCAGTTAAAGCATCAGGCCCCCCCAAGAATTGAATGGTTCTCTCCACTTCAATATAAAAATGCTTCAACAAAAATGTTTCATGAAAAAGCTCTCAGAAATCGACACAAATAAAATCATTCCAAACAAATCCATTTTACAATTGAATTCATTCATAGATAACTCAGGACTATTGGGACTAGGGGGACGTCCTTCAAATTCTAATTTGCCTTTCGAACATGAACACCCACTCTTACTTCCGTCAAAAAATGAAATTGTTAGACTCATTCCAAGGAACAAGCACATGCAGATCCTCAGACTGTCCTTTCAAATTGCCGGTCAAGACTTTGGCCACCAGGAGGTTTTAAAGAAATGAACAAAATCTCTAGAAACTGTTTTATTTGTCACAGCTTCAAGGTCCAGACATTTCAACTAATCATGAGTGACCTTCCTTCTCTTAAAGTTAATCCATTCGTGCTTCGGAGGGTTGGATGAGGGAGGCTGGAAGTGATTCACCCCTAGTCTCTCATTGGAATTGGAGACGTTGAGGAGAGAGGACGATAGGAAGGAGATAATGCAAACAATATGAGAGGAGGGGAAAAGAGTCTGGGAAGAATGGTAGGTGGTTAGAGATAGGGACTGGGATGGTAAAAAGGGAGAGGGAATAAAGGTGAAGGTGGGAAATCCAATGATGGGAGATGAAAAGGTAAGGGTGGTATGGGTGACCAAGGATGACAGTGGAATGGAGAATGGGATACAGAGGTTGTTTAGGGATAGGCACCCGAAACTAGGAGAAAAATGAGAAAAACAGGAGTGGGTCAATGAGGTACGCATTACCGGAAGGAAAGGAGTAAGAGTGAATGCGGAGGTGTTGATCTGTCGGATGAAGGGAGATTGTAGGGATGAGAGGAAGGTGTTCGAGATAATGAGCCGACTGTTTGGGGGAGTAGCCCTCATCTGCTCTTTGGTGCAAAAATTGTGTGAGCATACCAAATAACTAATTATATCCATATATAGTTCGTCCATTCATCAAATGTGGTTGGAATCCAATGAAGGTTTTCAAAGAAACACAAAGTCAAACCACAACGTATTCATAAATAAAACACGCTAATAAAATCGATGAAAAAAAATCTTGAACACTGTTTACCATTAAATAGACAATACAAAACTGACCAACTGTCCAAATTGTTTGCCCTGGACGGCCATATTAGGTCACGTGATCTAGATTGCTGAATTTGTTGATATGACAGTAAATATTACTGCATTCTATGATTGATTGCCTGAAAATTGTTAGTTACGAAAATATATTATCTTGTTCCAAATGTAGACACTAAAATTGAGTTTAAATATAGGTTTTATGAAAAATATAATGTGTGTTACAGGATGAAATACGATTTCAGAGTTTAGGTGAATTGTATTGTTTCATCTCTTGCCACAGAATATGATATTTTATTATTATAATAACCACATTTGCAAGTAACTTCATCCCTGTGCATTCACCTGTCATAATTAAATAGTAATAATTGTCATTATTTGAAGTCGATCGCATCGTATTATAGTGATAGAAATGTTTCGTTTGGAATTAAACAATGAAGATTATCTAAATTTACTTTTAATACATGGTGAATGTGACAGAGTTGTTACTAAAACATGTGTTATTTGCTACAAGATATCCAGATCGACCCCGACCCAGCCGTCACACAGTGAAGACAATATAAAATAATTCGGTTGTTTTCAAGCAAAACTAAAGAAAGTTGAGCCTGTTTTAGATAATAGTGATCAATATAGTCTCCTTACTGTGGATTCCAGGACTCACTGGCATAGAAGGAAATGAAATAGCAGATGAACTAGCAAAGAGCACCCTTTTGGGGGTCGGAACCCTTTGCGGTATCAGCTCCAATGTAATATTGGAAGAAATAGACAAAGCCGAAAAAAATAGAAGATCTGACCATTGGAAACATCTAGTAGGACTTTGACAATCAAAGATTCTTCTGGGTGATTACAACCTGTTGAGATCAAATGAATGCGTAAGTCAAAGTAAAACTGCACTAAGAGTTTTAACAGGCATCCTTATACGGGACATTATCGCCTGAATAGGCACCTGAAAAAGCTCAAAATAGTGGAGGAAAAAGAATGTAGATTCTGTGGCATGGTAGAAGAAATACAGAAGTCCATTTCTAACAGTTTTCTGGATATCACAGCCTTTATTGACAGATCATATAACATACGTTTTACCCTACCTTGAACAACTATTTTGTTGTTATTCCTAATAGTAAATAATATTTGTTAGTAAAACTTTATTTTGTTTTGCAGGTTTTTCGAGCCATAGCCAATCTCCTAGAAATAACCAATTATTCTATAACATTCTACATCTACTGTTCATTCTCGGAAGATTTCAGAAATACCTTATTGAGGACATTAAAATTGGGCAGTAGTACATCGCAACGGGAAGCACTGAGAACACCACAACCCACGGCAACTACTACTACAACTCAACATAAAGGTGCTTGATACAAGCCTTGTCCTTCACAATGGACACTGGTTTAATAACAATGACATCATTATTTTGTGTGTATACCGTTTGCTCTAAAGTAGGATATCTGTGGTTCCAATTACGGAGTTTTTGTACTGTTCAAAAACCGTACATTCAATTTTATACCTATTTAGAATGTTTTATCAAACTATACGTATTAAGTACAACTAATTTAATTCTAAGAATAACCTATTTCACGAATATAAGTATGTTTCGGATTTAGTACGATGACATCGACTAATAGGACGACTATACTGAGAGGTACACTTGTGAATTCCCCAAATATGAAACCCGAAAACTTGTTATATTATACTTTTATTTATTGCTCTTTTATGGGGCAAATCGACTTTTTTGCTTAGAACTAGGCTCGTTAATTAATCAAGAAGCACCCTGTATAAGTGTGATTCACAATGGTTTGAAAACTAAATTGAAATCACAGTGGGTACTTATGAAAAATATTTTTTCTCCCATTTGAATATTTCATTTTATGACAAAATAATAAAGTGTCGAACGCTATTTATTCCGTGAACCAGCGTTTTTGAACAATGATTAACTTTATTTTTGACGTCACAATAGATAATAATTTTTGGCACAATTGCACAACATTGTTTATTTGTACCTAGTGACAAAAGTTTTGCGAACCTTTCGAAGACGAAATTATCACAAGAGGGTATTTTCAACTGATTTATTCATATAAAAGAACAACGTTCTTCGGAGAGAGCGGCTAATTATAATTGAATTACCTTTACTTTGATAACGTTTGAAGGGAAAAAACCCAGCACCAATCTTATAAAAAATTACTTCTAGTGGAATTGGCTGAAAATTGAGTGAAAGATGGTGTATAGTGTTACTCTGGGATATGCTCAAATATTTTCATAGGTCTGTGCCTTTTTCATCTTGACATGTTTTCCTATATTAAATTCAAACCTAAGCTGCCAACGATGTAAACTACCACTAATAACAAATGTTAAAATTACTATGGAATTGTTTTTTGCAAAATTAGGTGAAGGCAAAACTTACAGGCTTATGATATAAGTAGATAACTGAGTTATTCAAGATTACTATCATACAGGTTCAACCAAAATTGTGTACTTCAATTCTGTTCATTTTTATATGTATATAAAGGAAGTCCCACGACGTCTTGACAATATAATATCTAGAAAACACTTTACATGAGGAGTATAAAATATTGCAGCTCTGAAAGGCTGACATTAATGCTTATATTTATGATGGAATCACTTTTATGTCACCCCAACAAATTTTTTAAAAATCTAAAATTGTTAACGCCCTCTGAATATACAAAAAACCAACACCTACAAACTTTAAACTTGGTACATTGTATAACCCTGCAGTGATGAATTGCTCACTATAAACCTGCGTTTTTTATTGCCATCACAAGCGTTGATTGTGGGAGAGGCAACGGATGAATTTGATACATTATTTTGACAAATTTTACAATAAATCCAAAAACTATAGGGTACTTTCCATATAGTGCTCTTGTTTGAATTCACTATTATGCACGTTTTGGAGAAAAATCCATTTAAGTTTTTTGAAAGAATAGACAGACAACAACAATATCATTAAATTTCATAACATATCTTCTACATGACGACCATTTTGCTCAAAATTCCGGGATTACTTTTAATATTGTCTCAGAATTTCAGTTTGTAATAAACATATCACTCCGAACATAATCATGTGCTGAAAACTAAGTATGTGGCGTCCTAGGGCAAAAAAGTGGTTTTATCGCTGGATGTGAGACGAATTGTGAGAAATGTGTTATTGAAACATCGAGGTTGTAGTATAACCGCTGCAGCAAAAGAAACATGTAAGTTGACCAAAACTACAATATCTACAGTAAAATACATTATCAATAAGCCAATATATAAACGAAAAATACGAAGTGACGCTAATAAAACCAAATGTGTTGACCAAATGCAAAAGAATATGATCCGAAGAACGGTATATGTCTTATACCAAGAACAAATGATACCAACCCTATATTGTATAAAAAAGTGGTAAATTAAAGACGAAACAGGAATTTTTTCTCTATTTACTGCCACCTGTTTCGTTTTGTTTGTTTTGGTTCATGTACCTACCACTCAGCTCTTTTTCGGTTTTACTTCAATTTCATATCAGTTATTATTCAAAAAATTTAACTCTCATATCAATGTTCTGCAGATAACCTGAATAGTACAAAATGTTTTTGAAATGTGGCTATTATTGAACCACATATCTTTTATTTGGAACATTGTTATGAGGTGGGCCACCCTGTATGTTTCAACAGTTTAATTTGTTCAATTCCAAATAATAAATGAAAACTACAGGGAAAAAGGGGGCTAAGTCAGATTTTACAAATTTTTCAGGAGAGCCATTTTTAAGTTCCCAGACTCATAACTATTTTTGCTATTTTCAGTACCATAATAAGTGTTTTTGAACTGTTATGTTGTTCAGTATATCCTTGCAAATTATCAAATTTTAGTTGTTATGCGTTGCTATGGTATAACACGAAAACTGACTAAAGTATCAGAATACAGGTTAAAAAAGAGCTAAGTCAGTTTTTTACTGGGATAAAAAGAGGCAAGTCATGGATAAATAACTTGTGTTAACATAGGTCTTGTTACAAAAAATTTATTTTATCTCTTATTTATACAATAACTTTTTGTTGTACATGAACCGAGCTCTACTACTCACAGGTCTACTTTTCCTTGTGAGTAAATATCAGTGATGCCAGTAAATATCCTTTTGCATTGTCCTCACAAAACTTTGAAAGGTGCCTTACATCTTCAAACTTTGCCTTTGATATTGGTACCTAACAAACCTGAAAAAAATGTTGTTAGTTCCACTATGAATCATGATAGCTTACTTTTTTTATATCAAAATTAATATTTACTTAATTACAGTTACCTGTAAATAATTGTCATACCAGTAAAGCGTGATCTATAGACGTCAAAAAATAATAGTTCAATACTAGACCAGGATTATGCTCTCAGAGCTTCTGGTCGAATAGCATCTACCTTGTGCTGATGAGGCGCAAAAACGCCGAAACCGGTCCACAAGTGATGTTATTCCTTCTAATCGCAAACCAGAATGGTTAGTTATATCTAGCAGATATACCAACCCCGTTTACTTTAGAAGTGTAATTCAATGTCTGTCGGGGCATATAGCCCAAGAAGTAGTTGTTGCTTCTTAGTGGACGGTCTGATCTTTGGAAATTAATTTTTCTAATTTTGTAAATCGTTTAATAGTATTGAACTATTATTTTTTGACGTCTATAGATCACGCTTTACTGATATGACAATTATTTACAGGTAACTGTAATTAAGTAAATACCTACAAAACCGAGATGGTTTTTTGTCGATATAGAATTTTGGTTTGTGATTAGATGTAGGGATGTCGCTGATATCGCTCTCTTAACATTTCCTTTACTAAGGCTAATGTATTGGTGTGGTATCAGCGTAGTCTCTAGACCAGGATTATGCTCTCAGAGCTTCTGGTCGAATAGCATCTACCTTGTGCTGATGAGGCGCAAAAACGCCGAAACCGGTCCACAAGTGATGTTATTCCTTCTAATCGCAAACCACAATGGTCGGTTCTATCTTAACAGATATACCAACCCTGTTTACTTTAGAAGTGTAATTCAATGTCTGTCGGGGCATATAGCCCGAGAAGTAGTTGTTGCTTCTCAGTGGACGGTGTGCTCTTTGGAAATTAATTTTTCTAATTTTGTAAAGCGTTTAATAGTATTAAACTATTATTTTTTGAAAATTGATATTGTTTCAAAATATTTTGATAATATCACAATCTGCAAATCTGGTTACTTGTGTATTAGCCTAAGCACCAAGTAATATAACGCGCTATGGCGGTTAGGTTAGGCTAGATTAGGTCAGGTTAGGCTAGATCAGGTTAGGTCCGGTTATTTGCTAGATTCTGTCACTTGTTTACACGCCGGTTAGTAACCACAGCAGCATTAAAATGGCCATTGTATGTATCTCGGTGGAAAATAAACCGAGGATGAGATTAAGCAACCTTCAATTCCCTAATAGGGCGTGTTTTAAATGGGCATTTTCTTACATACTTTTTGCTTAGGTGAGAAGTCCATCGACGAAACATAGTTTGACCGACTTCGACTACATCGAAGGGTTTAGGTTTGACTCTTGCCTCGCGAAAAACACCTGCCCATTAGCTAGGGAGTTTAACTTTGGTTTTTTGTTTCATTATTCCCATATTCTTATCAGTTTCCATGTAGGAACGACCTCGAATCGGAAAACATACTTTTATTTCGTCAAACCTTTTCTCAGTATGGACTAAACTGTGAAGGAACCTAAAAACTGTATAATTCTTATTTTGTCCTCCACAGGAGTCACAAAACACATAAAATTATATACAAAGTGGTGGATCAATGAGCATACATCATCGCTTCCTTTGCTACCAATGGTTTCAGGGTATGTGTAAAACACACTTGTACCGGTAGCCAATACATGAATATTAAAAGTGTATACAGATAACTGGCGTTTGTAATACACGTCATTAGTAGCAATATTTGGAACGGGAAGATTTTTTTGGGAATCAAAACAAATTGCTTCCTCTGATGCATGTAACTTGCTTCTATTTTTAAAAGCTCTTTTTCTATCATAAAATGTTTTTGCCTGTTTTTTATGCAATAAGTGTTTTGTTTTGAGCTTGTTTAATTTTTTATTTATGTATTCAACCAAACCAGTATCAGTGGTCACTGACAGGTGAGCCTGTTCTGTTTCTAAGCTTTTCTTTTTAGCAATAAGTTCGTCGCAAGTGCTACACGTGTCATTTCTTGGATATCCAAAAGATATGTTGTGTTCAGTCGAGAATTTTGTTTTGTAAGTCTCGTATGATACAGGCAAATCTTTATACTTGTCAGTATATAAATCATACATTTTTTATATTTAGCTCTTCAGGTAAGTAAATTTTACTTGACTCAGATAGGTTGTAATGATCTTTTCTTCCTTTAAATGAACGTATGTGCTCATTTACTGCGTTTGCTTTTTCCTAGGCAATGTTTTGTAAGCAGAAGACTGCTTTCCCCTTTTGTCCTTGGGAGCCATTCCAGTTAATTTTAACCCTTTTTGACTTCCAATTTCTTTTTGCCTATTCCGTGTATAGACAAAAATGCTTTACGACATACTTGAACCTCTTTAAGAAGGTTTTCTTCATCTAAGTATCTAACTCTATACGAATAAGAAGCTTCACGCAAACTAGTCTCAGCTTCGTCTTTGCGAGATCGGCGGTTCTGGATTTCCTGAACGATGATTAACTCACAAAGAGAGGTGTTCTGTTCATCAACAGACGACAATAAGTTGAAATCCTTCATAATTTTTTCTCTGCTTTTTGCAGGGACAATTTCAAAACATTTTAGCTTACTACAATAGCAATCAGAGCCTAATGTGTGGCCTTGTAAATTTAGCTTTTTACTCACATCTGCCATGCGACCAAACTTCTTCCGCTTTCTCGTATAACTTACAATATTACGCTCTTCTAATACTTCCCCATGATCATCATCACCACTTTCCATCTTAAAATAGCTTTTAAACACTTAAACTTCTCACAAAACAATAATACACTGAATGAAGTAAACAACATACACAGTGCTAGTGTTGTTGGCTTCACAGCTAACTTAACCCCTTCTTTACCTATAGCGCTCTGACTTAGCCCCTTCTATATGTTACATGTTTTTTTCTTTTAATTATTTAACATGACTAGGCTACAATTTTAAAAGGAGAAACTAACCAAAACAAACAATGGAATACCGTTACTAACTCAATTCGAGATTCTTCTTGACTTACCCCCTTTTTCCACTGTACCCTTCAAATAAAAGTTGAATTTGTTTTAAAAAAATTCGGTGAATTTCTTCACAAAATAAATTTAATTTAGGTTTCAGTATCTAAATTTCGCCGATTACGGATCTGTTACTGTTTACTGTATGGATTTATAAACTAAACGTAGCCTCATTGGAAAATAAAATTTTTGAGAAAATATTGGGATCTTGAATCTTCTTGTCCAGTAACCAGTTCGCAAAAAATACTCGATAAATCACTTTCTAACATCTTCTAACTTTTTGGAAGTGAAACGGATGAAGATCTTCTGCATGAATAATATTCGTTTGGATGCACGAATGTTTCATTGCACCTCACCATCGATTAAATGCATATCAGCATATTCTTCATGGATATAATTTTGTTTTAAAAATTATCTTACCATTTTCAGGAAACAACAACAATAACTCTTCAGCTTCGAAGCAATTTCATGTAATCTCAATTCTTTTTAATTTGTCAAAACCAATTAGATACTGGAAATATCGTTAAGTAATCATATAATGATATTGAATGCCAAAAATAAAAAAAATTTGAATCGAAAACGGTTGATAATAGCAAAATCAACCCAGAGTACATATTTTTTGGAAAATATCCAATAGTTTTTGAATTTAATGTGAAATTTTTCAAGAAATTGATACACAAAAAAATTTATCAAATTCGCATGTTGCCCATAACACGTTGAACGCTTGTTGCGATAATAAAAAACGCTGGTTTTTAGTGAACAATTTATCACTGAAGAGTTATGCAATGTTAGAAAATTGTAGGTAGCGGGTTTTCTGACTTAACAGCGTCATCTTCAAAGTGAGCAAGGTCCTGTACGAATCTAATTAATTCAGTTTAAGAATAGTGTACATACCTGCCATGGGACCATATTCTCAACAAGTGAGCTTCTTTAGGTATACGCACAGTTCATGTCTGAGTTCTTTTTTGAAGTGATATTCTTGACGACCATCCATTTCATGGAAGTTATACTCTTGGAAACGTGCGATCGTAACATCCGACATCACTGCTGCATTTCACTGATTTCGGAAATTGGTTCATTTATTAACGTTTTTTAACTTAAATTGAGACACTGACAATCGGCACTTCTTTGTCACATAAACTGGTGTATAGGAAATCGAGATAATGCTGATTTTATTCATGATGTCTTATCGAGATAGAAAAAGTGAGAGACTGCAACAATAATTGTCTTCTCGAGTATTCTCGACATGATAAATTTTCTAACCATTTCACATACAAAGATGCCGAAAGGGAATGGACAGGAATAAGTATTATACTAAATAACATTGTTTGACACCTTAATCAGTTAATTATTTCTGCTCTATCTATATCTTCATTCATCCATTTGTTCCGCGTCTTTGACTGCAATAATCAACATCAACTGTATTACTCCGTCTTCCATTTTGTTTATATTGTTGACGATTCAAAAATACTTGTTAACAACAAATATAATATCATGAGTAAATACAAAACCCTTCCACCCACACGTCTAAAAAACTATGAAACAAATGATTCAAAGCTCTTGCTTCTCCGAGCACGTGGTGGAGTAGTTAGGTAACGTTCTCGGCTTGCATTTGGAAGGACCGAGATTTAAATCCTACTGACCTGCTATGAGTATTTTCAGATGTTTCCTCGTAGCAATAGAAAAATGCTGGGTCAGTACACACCTCTCAGACATTAATTCCCGTTCCCGTTTCCTCCACTAAAAAATCCTTATCACTTCCAGAGTTGGGTGAAGAGGCTCTGGCAAGCCTATAGCGGCACGCTTCCGTTTAGGGGGAGAATAAAATACCATCCTTTCTTTTTGCACTCGCTGTAATCAATCGCTTTGAAAACGTATACATCTCAAGGTTCACGAGTCAAAAATAGCATAACGTACGAAACTCTCGTGCGTATACGCATCAAATGATCACTTGTCAAGGCTACGGTCGTAATAGTCTGCTTGAATCTCTCAGTATCACAAACTGATATTATTCTTCGGTATCAACCTCCTTAAATTTACTTTGCACATAAGATAATAACATCAACTTGATATATTCCAATTATATGTTCTGATCTAATGAGTTGGGACGTTAGGGCAATCCCACGGCACCTAGGCCTCATTAGGCCCTTTGTACATTTATTTAAGTATGAAAAAACATAAAATTGATTTGCCAGACACTAATTCAGTTGTTAAACCATAAATCAGAACGATAAAGTCTTGAAAAGTAATGCAGTATGGTGCTATTAGCCACAGGAAGTCAGTTGACAGTGCTCTCAGCTGCTCGTTAATGCGCAAGAATGAGACAGTGACGGTGGCGTGATCGGGAAATTGATCATGTGGACGTCCAGTTGAGCAGTTTGTTAGGATTTCATTACAAATCGAATGTGTCCTAAATAACAATTTTCGGTCGAAAAGGTCGGGTTTGGAATGAAATGGAACTTCTGAACCAGTCAACTGTCGTTTAACAATTTTGTATTGTTTCATATAATATTATTCGGAATGAATTTTCCCATTGAGCAATTATTTGATCATTCTGTATTAACTCTCCTCTAATTACGAACGAACAGGAGAAAAAAAGTTAATATGGGAACGCTTTGCAAAATACTCATTTGTTTTGTCCAAAAAACGACGTTAAAAAATGTGATTACTAACACCCTGTAACTCTGTAAATATTCACTTAAGACCCTATGTATGTAGTATTTTTAAAATCAGCTATTCAAGGAAATTAAGAAAATAAAAAAATGTATTAATTGTTCTATTAAAAAAAATGGTGATGAAGTTATCGCACGATAGTAGTTCACCCTGAATATTAGATTGTATTTTAAAACTTGGTAAATTGAATTTTAAATTCAATGAATACTGCCAAAAATCGGAGTGGACTGATTTCTGTATATTTAAGTACATGTTTTATTTTTTCTCAAAGTTTTCAAATGAAATTGGATTTTAATAGAATTGAAAATCGAAAATAAGTGAATAAGAGAGTTGTCTTGCATATTTTGCATAAGTACAGAGCTAGAAAAAAAATAGTAAATAACTTTTACACACTGAGAATACATACTGTATATATTTTCGAATTTCCTGCGCTCAACTGGTTTAGGGTTTTTTGACACCAATTGCCTCTAATTGCTTTCTGTGCTTCCATCAGCAGTTGCGGTTTGCAACGAGAAACTAATTTTTTTACAGATTATTCTTCATGTAAAATTAATTGAGTTGTGGTCTTTGAAATGCCCAATGATGCTCCAATTTCACGATATGTGACATGTTGATCTTCTTGGATCAGCTTAAGTACGGCATCGATGTATTTCTGGATGGACCTATTCTTGGATCGTCGCTAAGATAAATCCGTCCACATTTAAATTCTTAATACCAACGAGAAATTGTCGACTGATGTGTTGCTTCATTGCCGAAAAAAAAAACAACCTGGCGAAGCATTTTTATTGAGACAACTGTCTTCGAAATTTGTGAAAAATTAATGCGCCAAAATTTTCTCGGCTTAATTCCATATTCCAACTGACTCACGTATTAGCCGGGGTAGTACCATTAGTATCGGAGGCAGAAGCCATCAACTGGGCACATGACAATTTTAGGGATAGGGCTTCACACGAGACGAGAGTGGACGAGAATATCAAAAATCTTGTCTCGATCTCGTCAATTCCGAAGAAATTGAGTCTCGTTCAAGTCTCGGTCTTGTCTCGTCACCGGTTGTCTCGTCTCGTTCAAGTTTCGTCTCGTCTCGTTACCGGTTGTCTTGTCCCGTCTCGCTTAATTTTAAATAGTGATAATAAAATCCATAAATAATTTTTGATGACCAAGAATTTAAACATAGCAACGGCATCACATCATATTTCAATGATGTACGTGATTTTGTCATCATCATACCTGCTGTAGAAAATAATCAGAATTTACGGAATTTTAAGAATATTGACAAAGTATTACAGAATGTTTACATGAAAATAAAGTACGAAAAATGCCTAAATTCAACGAATATTAACAAAATTATTGAACAAGTACACCTGGAAATTCGTTAACAACAATTACTCCTGACCTATCTTCTAGGTAAATAAGTTTAATAAGGGGGAATGGTTGATATCTATTTGGTCGTTAAGAAGATTACCAGAATTTTTTTTTATTCATCATAGGAGCTTCTAAAAGATTTAATTTAAAGTCTTATCATATTAATGAAACCTTGACCATTCTGCTGAATTTTACGACCCTATACAGGTATTTGAGGCTATACAGAAAGTGTCGATTTAATTTTGGCAAAACCGACCTGTTTTATCATTTTATTCCACATAGAAAAAAATAAAGACTCACAACTTCAAATTTACAATAAAATATTTTACAGATGGTCACCAGATTTTATATATTGTAAAATGTATTGTTCTCTATGTAGACCGTTTCAAATTGTTCTAATAAAAACTTCTTAAAAAAATCAACGAGACTTTCGGGTTGCGCTGTATGTGGTCTCGGTATCGCCCATATTTTCAAAAATGTCTCGTCTCGTCTCGCTTTTTCGCGACGGGAACGAGACGAGACGAGAAAAATCTCGCTCTCGTGTGGAGCCTTAGTCTCGTCTCGTCTCGCTTTTTCGAGACGAGAACGAGACGAGACGAGAAAAATCTCGCTCTCGTGTGAAGCCCTATTTAGGGACCTCACATGTCACTTCAGGTCCAGAACTGTAGACAAGGCGCACCCGGCACTGTTACGGTTCCCCCTGAAATATACAATACGTCAGATAGTAATAAACAACTGTGGCTTACATACATAAAGAATTAAATTGTTACCTCAATATAATAATTTATTAAAACTACTCACATCATAAATGAGTTCATCTTTGTTGACACTAGATAACTGGTTCTTAGGTTAACCTTGAGTCTCTTAGTCTTCAACAAAAGCAAAAGGTGTCTCGATTCTTCAAGTATTCAGCTAACCACTGACCTTGACCTGACCTTGGCCTTTCAAGGCCGTGGAGAGAGGGCATTGACTTTTGACCTCCTCCATTTTGTTTTGGGTTATCTCCTGGTTCACATAGTTGGTAAACTGTCGCATACTGCGGTTTTTGTGAACTAGGAAAAATAACAATTATCAGGATTTTCCTGTACAATTTAGTTAGTTGTAAGGATTCATGAGTTCATGGATATATTGCCTGATCACACAAAACTTACCTAAAGGTCACATGCCATCTAGGATAAGTAATACTTCTTTTTATGGGACTGGCTTAATCACCAGCAGTGTCGTTGAACTATATTTTCTTTTCAGATCTTCTTCTTATCCCTCTTCTTGTACATATTCTAATTCTTCATCTGTATATACGTTTATTTCTCTTGTATCGGCTTACATCTATCCGAATAAGTCTACCTGTAGAGCGACTACTTCGGGGTCAGCCTTCGACTTACCTCCTACTCACCTAAATCTTTACTTCCGCCTTCCAACTCAACCTCACAGCAGGACGTACCCAGGCAGAGCAAGAAATTGTAGGTACCGTTACAAGGACACCTTAGAAGAGAAATCTCAAGTAAAATCTTCCAAATTTACCTATAGGGTTAGTGATAATAACAAACTTCTTACCTGCTAACAAGTAACGGTACTGAATTTTTGTTCGAAAGGAGCAGTTGACTACCTTTTCTAGATATTGTAAATAATTTATTAACGGGATTAAGGGCATACGAACGCCTAAATAGTATATAATTCTTTTTATCCTCACTACATGAATAATGTGTTAATGCCTAAAATAGCTGTCATATAATAGATATAAAGTAGTGTACATAATTCAATAGGTAATAAGTACTAATCATTTAGTTGAACTTTATACTTACGAGGAAGACAATGTAATCCCAAGAGTATACTTTTGCGGAAGCTTTCTTTGAATAGTAAATTTATATCATCCATTATATAGTTCATATTTATCTTATCATTTATAAAACTGGGAGAAAGGCAAGCCAAGCGCTGTCAGTGTCATTGTCACATTTCATTTGCTTAAAACATTGAATACAGAATTTTACACAAATTCGTCTACTGAGTAGTTCAATTGTTCCTTTCCATTATCGAAAAGAGGAGTTCAGTTTAAGGTCAGTGTGACCAACAAAAAGTGGTTTTTATGACAAGAATGACAGTTAATGTCCCATTCAAAACATAAGATTTTTGCAGGTTTTTTTATCATTACGAACACCTATATGTGGTGTGTACATACTTTCACTTGTACTAATTCTAATCTTGTTAGTTATAGAAAACGTTTGTCATTATAATTGTCACGTCGTTATTATTAAGTGTCATTTTTAAAACTGAATAAAACCAATTTTCTAACTTGGTTTTGACTTATCTTGTATCAATTTATTCAGTTTTAAAAGTTTATTGGTGAAGTAGTAATAATCTTGAAGAAGATGAGTACACCCTCCATCGCTACTAGTACAAGTCCTACTAATATTGCAAGCACCTTACGGGGAGTATCTCGTTACTTGAGGCCAGAACGTTTTGATGTTGATCCGAAGACCAATTCTGCCGATGTTGATTGGATTCATTGGAAATATACTTTCGAAAATTTTTCATCGGAAGAATCTGTAGAATACACTGAAGCCCAGAAATTAAAACTACTAGTTAATCATTTGTCTCCAGCTGTGTATAGGAATATTCGTGACAGTACAGATTATAGGTCAGCCATTTCATTATTAAATGATATATACATTAAACCAAAGAATGAAATACATGCTCGTCATCTACTAGCAACTAGAAAACAACGTTCTGAAGAAACTGTCGATGAATACATACGTGAACTGAAAAAGTTGTCTCAAAATTTTACTTTTAAAGATGTTAATGCGGAAGTTTATAAATGCGAGTATATACGAGATTCATTTATTGATGGCTTAAAATCACAAAAGATCAGGCAAAGACTCCTAGAAAATTACTCTCTTACACTTGATCAAGCTTATAATCATGCGATATCTTTTGAAATGGCTGAATAAAACTCACAATCTTTTGCAAATAATATATCTCTGAATGCTTCCATAAACGAATTCGATACTATTTCAAAGCCTGAAGATTCCTTGGTTGTTTCTTTAACATTCAAGAAAAGATGTTTTTTTTGCGGTAGTAACATCCATCAAAGAGTTAAGTGTCCTGCGTTCAAAGTAACCTGTCAATTGTGTATGAAGAAGGGACATTTCGCTAACGTATGTAAAAGTAGTAGATCTACATCAAATGCAGCAAATATTTTAGAAAATATTACCTTATCCACCATTTCAGCTGCTTCTCCTTCTAGTTTACATAAAGCTACCGTGTCTATCATTTCAAACGATATTACAGCTGATGCCTTAATCGATACAGGTAGTTCAGTTAGCTTTATAGATAGTAATCTGGCAAAAACTATGAACCTAAAGAAGAAACCGTGCCATCAAACTATCACATTAGCTTCGTTAAATCATGCATCATTAGTTGAAGGAGTATGCACTGCAACTATTACATTAGGCCAACATATTTATAATGAAGTTCCACTGTTAATTATCAACAATCTTTGTGCTGATATTATAATAGGACATGACTTACTGAAACACCATTCAACCGTAGAACTTTTATTTGGAGGATCAAGAAATCCTTTAAAGATTTGTAATGTTATGGCTGCTACTGTTCCACCTGTGTCTATTTTCTCGAACTTAACAGCTGAACTGAAGCCTAAAGCAATAAAATCTAGACGTTTCTGTGAACAAGACCAACAATTTATCGCCAACGAAATTTCTAGACTATTGAAAGACGGGGTAATCGAAGAAAGTAATTCGCCTTGGAGAGCACAGATTTCAATAACTTCAAGTACAACCCATAAAAAGCGCATCGTAATTGATTATTCACAAACCGTTAACAAATTCACCGAAGTTGATGCTTTTCCACTTACTAATATCGAAACTGTGGTAGCTAAAGTAGCCCAAAACAATTTTTTTAGTCAAATAGACTTAAAAAGCGCTTACCATCAAGTTCCTATACTTGTAAAAGAACGACCCTATACAGCTTCCGAAGCTTGTGGAAAACTTTACCAGTTCACACGAATTCCATTTGGAGTTACTAACGGTGTATCTGCTTTTCAAAGAACAATCGAATATATTATAACGGAAGAAAATCTCAAAGGAACATATGCTTACTTAGACGATGTTACAGTGTGTGGAAAAAATCAAAAAGAACACGATGTAAATTTACGAAATTTTCAAGACGTCGTTAAAAAGTATAACTTAACGCTTAACACAGACAAATGTAAGTTTAGCATTACTTCAATAAATCTGTTAGGTTACACTATTGAAAATAACACAATTAAGCCCGATAGTGAACGATTGAAGCCTTTGATGAATCTTCCTGTTCCAACAGATACTGCTTCACTTAGGAGAGCTTTAGGAATGTTTGCCCATTACTCAAAATGGATTAAGCATTTTTTAGAGAAGATCCAGCAGTTTAGTGAATACCAATCATTTTCCCATGAGTACTGAAGCCATCTCGAATTTTAAAGCACTTAAATTGGATATAGCTAAGTCGGCACTAACAGTCATTGATACTGAAGAAATATTCACGATAGAAACAGATGCATCGGAGCATTCCATAGCAGCTTCATTATCACAAAAAGGACGACCAGTGGCGTTTTTCTCACGTTCATTAACGAATTCTGAAAAGCGTCATTCTTCTATTGAAAAAGAAGCTTCTGCGATTGTGGAATCTTTAAGAAAATGGCGTTATTACTTAATTAGCAAACCGTTTTCACTCATTACAGATCAACAATCTGTTGCTTTTATGTTTAACCAAAAACATTCAAGCAAAATTAAAAATGAGAAAGTTGAAAGATGGAGACTGGAACTGTCGTGTTTCAAGTACGACATAATCTATCGACCTGGCAAAGAAAACGCTGTTGCTGATACACTCTCAAGAATTTGTGCCACTGTCCACACTGAAAAGCGTTTAGTAGAACTTCACAACTCTCTATGCCACCCAGGTATCGCACGAATGGCTCATTGGGTAAGAGTGAAAAATCTTCCCTATTCTGTTGCAGATATTCGACAAATTACTACATCATGTAGAATATGTGCAGAAATTAAACCACGTTTCGCAAGAAATAATAGCAAATTAGTGAAAGCAACATCTCCTTTTGATAGGATTAGTATTGATTTTAAAGGTCCGTTGCCTTCAGCCAGTTCAAATAAATATCTACTTACCATCATCGATGAATTTTCCCGTTTCCCTTTTGCCTATCCATGTAAAGATATTTCTGCCTCAACCGTCATTAAATGCTTGAGTGATCTTTTCCTGACTTTTGGAGCACCTGCTTATGTACACTCAGATAGAGGATCGTCGTTTATGTCCCAAGAGGTAAAAGCGTTCCTTCTTCGACATGGGGTGGCATGTAGCAGGACGACCCCGTATAATCCTCAAGGAAATGGTCGAGTGGAGCGACTGAATGGAACTTTATGGAAAACGATACAACTTTCATTGCGCTCCAGTAATATGGAGATATCTAATTGGGAACAAAATCTGCCTATAGCTCTAAAGGCTATTCGATCTTTACTCTGTACTTCTACAAACTGTTCGCCACATGAACGAATGTTTTCTCATCCTAGAAGAACTTCTAATGGGGTATCACTACCTTCTTGGCTATCTCCCGGTCCCGTACTAATGAAACGAAACAATAGAAATAATAAATATCAAACGCTGACCGAAGTTGAACTACTTGTGGCAAATTCTTCTTATTCTTTTATAAAGTTACCTGATGGAAAGGAAATAACGGTTTCTAATAAACATTTAGCTCCATTCGGTACAGCTTACGATTATATTATTGAAGAGAATCAGGAACAATTACAGGACTTACCAGATGATAGGACAGAAACAGTTTTGGAAAATGACGAACTAGAGGTAGAACGAATAGTCCCGGAAAACCTTTCGCAAAATCAAGAATTTGAACAACCATCCACTTCTATTAAGGTACCGGGACATCAGCAGATCACTGCTGAAAATTCTGTAAGATATTCGATACGACCTCGAAGGCGTCCGACTTATCTAAGAGATTTTCAAGTCTAAGGAAAATAAAAAAAAAATAAAAATATAGAGGGGGTGAATGTGGTGTGTACATACTTTTACTTTTACTAATTCTAATCTTGTTAGTTATAGAAAGCGTTTGTCATTATAATTGTCACGTCGTTATTATTAAGTGTCATTTTTAAAACTGAATAAAACCAATTTTCTAACTTGGTTTTCATTTATCTTGTATCACTATATTGTTTTAATAAAACAATGAATACACCCCCGAAGCGTAAATCTTAAAATGCCGTTTTAGCTGAATTTTTAATGCATCGGTGGCCAGTAATTCTAGGAACTTTCGGTAAATCACCAACTCTCATCTGTCATTATGTCACTAGTTATGTCAGATGTCAGTGTTATTTGTTTTTGTTGATATTTAAATCGTTTATGTTTATTTTCCATACCTACTTTTGTAGTGGTTCTAGTTAGTTGTATCTATGGAGGGTAGAAGGAAGGAGCACCATCTGAATGTATTAAAAAGTGTCCATCGAAAGGAAGGAAATTAAGATGGCGTCATAGTAGCAAGTGGAAGGATTTTAAAAACAGCGCCATGAATCATTAGAGTAAGATACAAACTTAAAAAAGGAAATACTACGTAAATAATTGAGATTTTAAATACTGCATATTTCTCAACTACACAAGTCACGAAAAATACTAAATTTTTCAACCTAGCACACTTCACTCGGTTTATAACCCTAAATTCACATCATTTCCATTAGCTACACGAGCGCCATTTCGGTGAATCTTCGAATTATAATTTGCTGTTTACAGGTGGACACTTTTTCAACTTGTCACCCATACAAGATGGTGCTCCTTCCTTCTACCCTCCATAGTTGTATCAAATTACTCTTCTGATTGCTTTTTCCACTGACATCTGACATAACTAGTGACATAATGACAGAAGAAAATTGGTGATTTGCCGAAAGTTCCTGGAATTAGTGGCCACCGATGTATTGAGAATTCAGCTAAAACGTCATTTTAAATTTTAAGATTTACGCTTCGGGAGTGTATTCATTGTTTTAATGAAGCAATATAGATGTTCGTAACAATAAAAAACCTGCAAAAATCGTATGTTTTGAATGGTAGACATTAACTGTTATTCTTGTCATAAAAACCACTTTTTGTTGGCCACACTGACCTTAGACTGAACTCCTCTATTAGATATTTCGACCACAGACTAACCCACTTCTAGAGGTGAAATATAGTCACTCACTATAAGTTTAACCCCCCCCCCCCACTCCACGCAGCGGGAAGTCCTTGATTAATTTAAATAAATATATCCTTTTTCTTGTAGGGTATAGTGACCCTACATTTATCCCTTTCCTCTTTGTAACCTTGTTACCTTCGACAACCGTTTAGGTCAGGTGACCCACGGGGAAAAGGAGGTAACAGCACACAGAATACCAATGGGGTATGCGGAAACAAAGACAGACATAAACATCTATACAGACGCTAGCAAAAAAGACAACAGTACGACGATCGGTGTATTTATTGTCACAAAACAAAGACACATCACAACGAACGAAAAACTGGACACGTACAGTAACATACTATTGGGCATACAGAAAGGATTGGAGTTATACAAATCGTACAGACAAGGCGACGGACAAACAATGACGTTACATACAGACTCACAGAATGCTATTCACATGTTACAGCACAACAATTCCGGACAAAAACTGAAGGCACAAATAACGAAACTAACACACGGACTAAACAAGGACCACGATATAAGTTGCTCCATCACACACTCCAACATTAAAAACCCTGGCATAAGAAAAGCTCACCAGTTAGCAAAGGACGCACATAGCAGACAGGAATACGATATCTTACATGCTAGCAAGGCAGACGTCAAAAGAAAAAGGCATGACATAAAATGAAAAACTGGCAGACATACTGGGACACTTGCCTGACGGGACGTAAAACACACGAGCTTATTAAAATGGCACGGGACAAGGCAATAAACATAAATTGGAAGACAGTACAATTACTAACTGGTAATGGACATATAAAAGACGATTACGTACGTTTTAATCTAAGGGACATCGATGGAAATTGTGACGTAGACGAAGTACAAGATACATGAAACGTGTAACGGTAAATGGCTGTAACCTTCAAGGGCTCCGGCTAGAGACTCCTCTCAAGGGTGATTCGAGCCCAAGTTTATGCTGCACAAGTGTTACAGGAAGGTTGTTAAAGTTGAGGGCGCCACTACCTTTTTGACGATAAAAAGTACTAAAAAACTAAGGCGGAAAAGGTAGAAACGCCTTGTAAAATTTAAATAAAAGTTAATAATAAAAGTGACCCTGGGCGATATCTCCCTCAACTTTTATAGTTGAGGATTTAGAAAAAAAAATAAAATTAGAATTAACACAAATTTATAATTTATTCTGCCTCAGGAAATGAACAGGAATTTGTACTTTTATAGTTAGGTACTTAGCTTATAGAAACTGGTTTCCTGTGGAAGAAAGTCAGGTCTTGATCTGAACTGATGTGTCCTGGTCTAGGGCGGTAATCTGGTCTAGGGATGTATCCTGGGGTTCTATCCTTGGCTAGGGCTTATATTATAGCCTAGGTCTTGGGGTTATATCCTTGTCTAGAGCTTGGGGTTATATCCTTGCCTAGAGCTTGGGGTTATATCCTCGGGTTATATTCTTGGGTTATATTCTTGGGGCTGTGCTTACCTAGCAGTACAGGTAGATCAGGGATATGTAGGAAGTTGAATGTAATGGCACATTATGTTGGTCAGCTTTTCAGGTTAAAGAAAAGGAAGGCAGTTATTTGAAAGTCAAAAAAATTGATTTGATTTACTGAAAGCTTTCCAACATTATTATGTCCCATGTTAAAACAGTAAAAATAGCAATTATCGACTAAAAAAAAATATACTAATGATCCGAAAGAAACTAATCATAGCAAAAAAATATTTAGTTATATGAAAAAATATCATGCTTAGGAAATATATGAAACCGGCACTGGCGTTACGAAGGAATATTTTATAGGTTAGAAGTAATTTATAAAAATGTTATTTTATAATTAAAAGAGTTATTTCGCAACTGAAAAATCTTGAAAATGTTTGTATAAAAGTGAAACAGTGGATTATAAAAGAGTATTTGGTTTAAAACTACCATATTAGTATAAAAGAACAGTTTATGACCACGTGTTGAATTTAATTTCGTCTATCTCTGTAAAAAAATAAAGAATGCATACGAAAATTATAACAGACAGTACCTACTTTAGAAGAAGCTTATTAATTATAAATTATGATTTTGAACTTACCACAGCAAAATTCATAAGATAGGTACTTAAGATATGAAAGATAGCGAAAGATGGTCTTTCCCTGTAGTAGTGTATATATATATATATATATATATATATATATATATATATATATATATATATATATACATTTAATATCACCTGTAATTATAATAAAGGTCAATTCATCTCCCCCGCTAATTTTTGGAGTGTGGTTGTTGGGATGGAGTTCATCTTGACAGTGGCTTTGTTAGAAAGAGGGAAATTTGTCTGATGCCGAAAGGTGCGTAGACAGACCCTACTGGGCCAAACCCCTATCCCTGACTCACCAACTTAAAAAATTCAGTTAAACGGAGCGGTCCGAAACTTTGGCGTTAAGTTAACTAAATATGACAGTTGATTTTGATATTTGACGACGCACCAACTATGTTGTTATATGTAACGCTCGAAAGACAACCCCTGTATTATTTCAACTTTTTCTTTTGAAATATAACCGTTTTTTAGCCTTTAACTGGAAAAAAATGTCACCTTGAAAAGTGGGTTTGTGATAGAGAAACTAATAATGATGTACAATAAATAAATCATCCAACATTCTCATTCTCATAGACATTGTAATGTTTTCAACTTTAAAAAACAAACTTTTGCTTTTTAGGGACTGCTGAAGTTATGTATCTTCACACCAAAATTGATAAGTGCAAGAGATGAACCCAGTAGTAGTAGCCTTTGGTCTTTGTCTTTCATTGTACAAGAGGAATTACTTATTAACAATGGAATTAATAAATATTGTTAACTTATGATCATTTTTTCAAGGTTTAAGACACGATTTGGGTTGAGTTAAATATTTTGCAGATGATATTCGACTTTTAGGTATATGTTAAATACTGAAAATACTCATAACTATAGCTATAAAATTACTGAAGAGAATGTTGTATGAAATGCAAATAGTGAGTAAGTGAGTAATTTTTATTTAGCTCCAAGCTGATTACAAACATATATTTTTATATACATACAAGCTATAACTTCATTAACTTTTCATTAAAGGTGTAAACAATTTTAACAGTGAGTTCATGAGAAACGATTTATTTGTAAATTCTAGATGATAATGTTAGTTTATATCGGCTATGTTGGACTGACAATCCATTTAATTGTCTGAACATATTTTATACTTATACAGGGTGGACCGGATTTTCAACCACAATAGATACAATATTGATTAAATGGAGGTATATTGATGGGAAATAAGATTGTTCAAAAAAAATTTAAAATATCTCGACTACGTGCGGAGATATTCGACAAAATTAGAAAATGGTCCTTTTCGTTTTTTAAATAAAATAACACACTTTCCTAACACGTCAATAATTGTTGTGAATGTTAAGTAAGTAGCTGCTTTTTATTGATTTTTTATTTGAAGTAAAATGTTTAACCCTAAAATTGAAATATCACGAAAACTATGCAGTTTGGGAATACTTGATCAAAATATTTGAAAAAATTGTAAAACCGAGGCAAGTCTAGTGAACAATGGTACGAGACGACCATCACAGACCTAGATAGACTGTAGAAGGTTAATTTTAACTTGTGCAGTTGAAAGTACCTTTGATCTGGCGTTCTGGAATATGCTGTACATTTGCGACTAATTTATGCCTTCAGGCTGGCTAGGATCGGTTAAAATTTTATTTAAATATAAATAATATAATTGAGGATTTACAAGATATTGGGCTTCTTCGCACTAATAAATCATCCTGTATAATAAATATCCCGCTCACTCTAGGTGTGCATTCATACATTCCTTAAAAAATGTACCGCCTACACATATTGAATCTAAGCGTCCAAATAGATAATTAAAGATAGTTGAAAGTGTGTTTTAATAAAACAAATTTTCGATTTAGTTGAAATTTTACTACGGGTTTTTTTTTGGTACGACCACCCTAAAAGATGGGTCAAATTCGCGAAAACAAATGTCTTATAGTCCAGAAAATGAAGGATGAAAAGTAGGCAACGTGTACAAAAATCCTGCCGGTCCATGAATTTTCCGTGAAGGGTAGGGTTTGACTAGTAATTGAACAACCAGAAATTTCACATACCTCATCGGAAAAATGAAGAGTAGTTCATTATTTACAAAAATGATCCTCATGATTTTTTTCGCAACATTAATATTTTTTGCAAAAACCGATGTTGAAAAGTCCATAATTTTCAAGTTTCATGGATTTCTGAAAAACTCGAGAAAGAAAATGTGGGCACAACCAAAAAGGAGAAATTCCCAGCTTTAAAATGACGTATCTTGGAAGAAAATCCGATAATGTACAAACTTTTAGACAGTGATTGTTCGCAAAATATTCCCAACCTCGAAAAACGGTAAAAATTTGGAAATTAAAACACCAACTGAAAAATCGAGGAGCAAGAAAGATGGCCGATAAAAATTTCTGAAATCAATAAAGACCTTTAGAGGACCCTTAATAACAAAAAATCGAGAGTAAATGTCTATTATTGAGAAAAATATGACTAATTTCCCGACACTTGAAAAAAAAGTTATTACAAAATCTTTATAAATATAGTGGAAATATGAAAATGGGCCTTCAATCATCGAATATGATAGCTGTGGATTTCCTTTTTCATCTGAATTTTGAATTGTAAAAAAATATTAATTTGTACCCGAGATATTGAATAATTTGTTCGCCCAGTCATGAGTAAGTGAAAAGAACTCGCTCAACATAAGGATTCCGCTTGAGGGCCATTATTTTGAAAACAATCGAGTTTTTGGCGAAAATTGTGGGAATCGTTTTTGTAGATAATGACCTGGTCTTCATTTTTGCTCTATATAAAAATTCTCTAAATCCCATATTTTAGGAGATATTGGCGGGAAACCAATTTTTGGAACTTTACGGCCGGGAATACCCCCCCCCCCCCCCAAAATGGCGATTGGGTGTATGAAATTTCTGGATGTTCAATTACTAGTCAAACCCTACCCTTGACGGAAAATTCATGGACTGGCACGTATAATGGCTATTACCCGACTAACTATTACCCGAAAAACTTATTGAAAATTCAAGAGACACGGATTTTAAGTAAGATGTTTCTTCTATGAAAAATTAGGAGTAATATTAATCAAAAAACGTATATTTATGGCTTTTATTCACTGTGCGTTTCAACATGAATACCTAAGTGAATAATAGCCATCATATACGAGTAGAATACTATATTTTGTCCACGACTATTACCTATTTATAACTTTTTTTCCGATTTTTCTGGCAATTAATTTAAGGGCACTATTTGTGAGGCATCTTTTATGTTTGGCGAAGTAACATTCATCTCAGTATCTGATTCGCTGTCCATATTAAATTTTCTAGTAATTTCAATTTTAATTCAGTACGTCACTTTCTTAGTTTTGACATACATCATTGAACATTGGACAAAAAACTGCATTAAAACGCTCTATATTCAACTTCTTGGTTGATGAAATATTTTGTCTTCGAAAATGAAGAATTTTAGGCGTAGGGTCCGAATCCTGGAAGCGGTGATATTTTTTTTGTTATATTGTATATAAATAACCTTCAATATAGGTCCTATTTGTTCATCTCATGTAACGAGTTCATTAACATTCACTGGTGAATAATGAACGTCATTATACTTGAAAAAGCACACGTAAAATGTAAACATCGTGGACAAATTTCATTATCGATTTTTTCGAGCCAAATTACGTACCAATTGTTAAAAAAAATTAAATTAGTCCCCATTTGCATGATATGTTATCCATTGGCAAGACATGGTTAGGACACGACTGTGTTTGTCGGGCTTGCTGGTTTTGTATAAAATGTTGATGTGAAGTATTAGACTTCGAACTCAAGTAAAACGTGATCTAATATTGGTATGTGTGATTATCTGTAATTTAGAACCGTGAAGATTTGTCATAATATGTAACTATGAAAGCTAAAATATTGCCATTGAATGTACCATTCACAGTTTCATTATATGTATATACTAGTCATTTTATACAGAGGGTCCCGGAATTCCCTTGTTAATTCCAAACTAAAGATACTAGATGTGATTTTATGTCCATCTAACCTAATTTACCTTCATCCAAAAGTTTAGCGATTTAGCGCCCTTTGAAGATAACCCAGTTTCTAAGCATATCGCAAAAAACCGCTACTGACAAACTTTAAACTTAATACTTTCATTGTATAGTCCTGCAGTGATAAATTGTTCACTACAAACCCAGATCATTTTTTATTGCCATCACAAGCGTTTAACGTGGGAAGCGCAACGTATGAAATTGAATAAATTTTGTGATTATCAGTTTTCTGCCTAATTTTACTTCAAATTCAAAAACAGTAGGGTATTTTCCAAAAAAAAAAAAAACGTGCTCCTGTTAGAATTCGCGTTAGTCAAGCTTACGGAAAGTAAATTTGAAGGAAATGGAGTTCAGCGATAGATGGCGACTGTGTTTGCAGCTCCACCATGTGTGATCGTCGCCATATTTTATCCAATTTTATTTTAATCATATCAACGCGAGTAAACGCTCTGTTGCAAAAGTTACAATTTTCATATTATACAATTTATCTACAAAATGGTCCATTTTGAAATTCAAGGTCAAAGTTTGCAGCAATTCGTTATCACTTATGAGTAGGTGAGTATTGAATAATTACTATACGTTGTTTTTAAACTAGGAGGAGTATTTTAGGAAACCTCAATCACACCAATAAAAGTTACTCGATTGTGGGTGTCTTCCGAAAAGATCGTGTTCAGACTTTTTGAACTAATTGACAATCACGTGAAATATGTATTGTACTGCTCGCAGTTGTCGTGGCCAATGGGGGATTTTGTTTATCAAACGGAATAAATTCTAAAAATAGCAATTAACCTGTTTGGAATATAATACTTTGTTAAAAATGAAACATTAAACAACAAAAGCCAAAAGGATTGAACGAATGAAAAAATTTATATAAATGAACACAAAGCTGACAAATGTCGTTGTCAGTTGTATTAAAAGAGCTGTGTGAAACGGGCGGCAATCTGACCAATCACTAGGCAGCAGAAATGTCAACTTAAATTCAAATCGCTCCTTTTAGTTTGAAAACAAGATATAGGTAGGTATCTACGAAATGAGTTTTACAGATTTGAAAAAATGTGTGTACACGTTATGGCAATAACAAAAAGCACGCTAAGTTTGTTTTATTGTGCTTTGTTTTATTTAAGACAGTACCAAGTTTGAAGACTTAACATCGTCATCTTCTATTCTTCCATGGAAGGAACTTCTGGATGCAAGTGAATAAGGTTAGATGCATATTACATCACATCTAGTATCTGTAGTTCGCGTTTGGCATGAGAGTTCCTGAACACCGAATATTCGTTGAATGTAGATCGGTCATGTCATACCTCCCGGTCGATTTAATGGTACTTTATCGCCAAAGTTAAATGATTAAATAACTTCAGTGAGAATCGATTTGTTTCGATCAAAATATTGGATGCACTTCCCAAAAAAATGAAATGATACTAAAACTCCATGTTTTTTGGGTGAATAGTTCAACATGTCAGAGTAAACTATTTTTTGCCCTAAAAAGAAATTTCCATTTATTAAAATAGAGATTTCCATAATGTCAGTCCCAAAAAGCATATTCAGTTAGCCAACCTAGAATCATGCCTATGGAATTTTTTTCCTTGGTAAAAAAGTTCTCCTTGGAGCTTGTCGGCTGGGAGTTAACATCTTCGACTTGTTGAACATCATTGTTGTATTTAATGAATGTATATCATTTATCCTGTTTGTAACTATAGAATTTCCTATATAGTGGTAATTTACATATACAATTGAATATTGAAATTATTGAAAATATAAATTTACTATATGAATTTAATTGTTTTATTTTTTCACTTCTTATTGCCAGTTATTCTTCCTATTTACCTAGATAACCTTTATTTAATGTTGTTACCACTTACCATTTTTCTGTTCCCAACATTGTATTGAGCATATTAATTATGCAGTTTAGCAGACTTTACTGACTCAAACCATTTTTAAGCTCAGTACCGAAAATTTATGCTTTCCATAATTTGAGGCGGCACAAAACAAGTAATTGTAATGAATTTCTTACCTTATATGCAAATCTCGAATTCCCGGGAAGTGCAGTGGAACATAGTTTACATAAACATACTTAGTGAAAAATCATATAGTGGAAAAACTACTTAGGTACACTATAAAAATATTTCACGAATTGATTTGTAGAAAAGTAACTTGGTAGTATCATTGTAGTGGGTATATAGCCCGTTCAGTACAAAAACCGTTGCACGTCATCAAAGTGTCGAAAAAGAGACGTTCGTTTATATCATGTCATTCGATTGCTGCTGTCAATCCTCTGTCAATCACTATGTTAAGCCTCTCTGAACTCAATAAATATTGAAATTTGTAGGTCGCATTGTATTAAAGAATATAAATATATGTTTAAAGAAAGGTTTCGTAATTAATTTCATATCAAATACAGCTCGTAGGTTAATTAAATATTAAACTCAAACTAACGTCAGTCTTAATAAAAACTTTTTATGTTGGCAAAAATGCGCGCTGTTGCCGCGATTAAAATGCTTTATTTCTGGTTCAGTTGACGTCTTGACATTTTTGGGGTTATGTTGTGACGAAAACTGCAAAGAACTGTGAGTAATTTTTCACAAGCAGTAATGAGTTATCAAAGTTAAAGTCACATCCAAAAAAACGTATAAATGAAACTTAATAATACTGCAATAGTTTATGCATTTACTCCTGATACTATTTACAGCGTTTATGAAGCAAGTATATATAAGTTCAATATCATACCCAATCAACTGTATTTATTATATTCTGTCACATTATTCTTAATACTTGGCAATTATACGTGGACATTTTTTTTATAGATAATCATGTCACTTTAGGAATGTTACTGCAGTAATTGGAGGAAGAACAATAATTATTAAATGTAGAATGTTCCTGAGTAGTTTACTAAAATATGATACATCCACAAAGAGGACTTATGGAACTTTAAACAAAAATAAACCACTGTATAAATTTGTTTTTATTAATGAATCCTGAATTTTCCAAAATGGTGCTGTAGGCTGTTCATGTCAAAAGGTATGTTACAATGATAATGTAAAATTTTAGAATGCAAAATTGTTTTTATTCTAGATATTTTGTATTACATGCTGAGAATGAAAATGGTTATATTGATGGAGCAGAAAGTATATTTTTATATGAATCTCAGTTGAGTTATTATCATGGGAAAATGAATCAAGAACATGTTTTTAAATGGTTTGAAAACCAATTACTTACTATTGAATCTTTCTGAACCTTATGGACAATGCTTTTCGATAATATTAGGTTAATGACACAATATAGAATTCAATCAACAAATGTTGAAGCTGAGCTTATTTATATTACAGCCTATAGTAAGTAGATACAAACTGTATTTGAACAGTGATATAGCAAATTATATGTTAGAATTCAGAAGACTACACAACTAGTTTAATACATTCAAAATTCTTACTTCAAATTATACCTAATAGAAAATAAATGCTGTTTTACTTTTATTTTTACAAAAATAATAATATATGTATACTTGACAAGAAAAGAATTGGTTATTTGAATACTGCCCTTTCAATAAATGTTTTTTTCAGAAACAAATCCCCCAACAAAATACATTGTGGATATGATAGAACAGTATAGTCACAAAGTATTACCTACCATCTTTTTGAAAATCCTATTGAGTTAATACTGGCTTCTGCCAAGCAAGCCGATAGATGCATTCCAGAAGTTGCGGGTTGGAATTGGTTTGTCCGTGAACACCTCAAATTTGAAAGATTTCTATTTAACAATTATTCTTCTACCTTATTTAAAAAAATAGTATTACAAACTTTTCGGTGTAGTAACTAATTTATAAATTTGCAATGTTTCTTTTTAATAAAACAATTCCATAAAAATTGGGGTGGTATTATTTATTATTTTATTTTAATCATGATATTCAAAATAAGTAATTCAGGCAGCATTTTCCGAAGGTACATGTGTATATCACAAAGTTTTATAAAAACTACAAAGAATTGATTTAATAGTTTTTATTGAATTGAAAGGTCTCATTCGATCAATTGTTTTATTAGCAATACTTTCAGTTGCGGTAGATGCTGGAGAGCTAAAACAAAATGGTAAATATAAATTTGGATTGATTAGAAGATGATGGAGTGATAAATAATTCACCAATATACTGATAATTATAATATGTTTTGATTTCAGTCAATCATTTGCATATACCTTCACTCGGAGAATAGAATGGATTTGCTCTCCTTTTCTGAGCTGTGGTGGTGCTTGCTGCACAATTTTCTTTTGCTATGATCAATGATCATATATCTCAGGATGATTTTCCTTGTTGAAAATGACCTACACACTAAAGCTTCACATCCCGGCTTTTCTAAAAAAATTAGATTTATTTCACCAAAATATAAAATAAAATTGCCTACCTTTAAAAAGGGGGTAGATCCAGGTTATCAGAACTTTTTTATTTATAGGATGTCTGTAAACCTTACATAAATCTTTCATATTGTAGTGACAACATTCTAGAAGCCAACATGTACTTAGGTAATTATAACCTAAAAATTATATTAGATATTTTTTCCTTGATACTATATATACATGCATTTTAAATACTAGAATAGTTCCATAACTTCTTACTAATTAAGTGTGTGGTATAAACATACAAATAAAAGTGTTAACTATTCCATACATACCTTTTTAGTGCTCAAAATAATTCCATAGTTTTTAAAATAAGAATTTCTTAGTGCTATACGGTTAACATCTCTGTATGTAACTGAAATAAGTCGAAGTTTCTTTGCACGCAATATCCATCAATAACTAAACCTAACCTAGAATATTTGATTAACTTCATTTGACATATACTAGATTCTCATATTATTTCAAGGGCTTGGCAACATAGTACAGTTATGACAGATATGACGTGCAACGGTTTTAATACTGAACGAGCTATATTAATATTGTTAAGTACAGATTGTGATTTGAAAGAGTTTGTGTTTGGACTGCTAAAATGCTGAGACGTTCCTTGAATTTAGAAACAATATAATGTACCGGGTGTCTGATTAAGAGACGTAACTCGCTGTATCTCATAAACTATTTATCGTACAGCCTATAGAAAAAAATTTGTATGACCAACTCGTATACGAGAAACTGCTAGAAATTATTTTCAAGTTTTCTTTTTTCCACTCAACGCGCAACCGTGACACATTGCATGCGATATGCTCGCCATCTATGCGAGACTTTAAAGTAGGTACTAAGTACTAAGTACGGTATTTATCATTATTTAGTGTCTGGAGAAATCAGCTGGCGTTCATACGTGTTTTATTTTGAGTGCCTACGTGAAATAATAATTTTTGCTACTCAGAAATTCAAAATTGGTAAGTATCAAAAATATTAGAATAGAATATAAAATAAAATAAAGAAGAAAATTTTCGCATTTGGTTTATACGCTAGTTAACGACCCTTTATTTAATCCCTTTTGGGGATTTAAAGAGGACTGGTTATCGCAATAGTAAAGGAAACCTTACAGCTCCTAAAGAAACCGGTCCAGATTGTTTGTGTCGAAAAAATTGCACGGAGGCATTTTCAGCTCTAGAAAAAGAGAATCTCATCCAGTTGCTTTACAACGGAAGTCCAAAAAATTAGCATTTTTTTTTCTAAGTTTTTGGCACTGGCAGAGCCAACAGGCCAGCTATATTTTAGGTTTTTTTTTTGTCAATTTTTCATTTAAAAAGTCATGTTAGTTATTGTTAGTATTTGCTTGATGAATTTTTTATTTTTTTTATAAGGATACTAATTATTTTTTTCCATCTTTATTTTGCTTTATACATATACATTTTTTTTTTGTTACTTTTTTTATATTATTATTATTATTTTCGTTTCAAGCTTACAATACTTTGTTTTGTGATAGCACTGCTACTTACATATTTATATTATTAGTTTTTACATAGTGATATAATACATTATAAATACTATTGTCCTCCAATGTCAGCAAATTTTTGTATATTTATGGGCAATTCAATATTTTGACATAATATAGTTTGATATAATTTGTCTATTTATAGTTTTTTCAGACTACACCCTAGTAGAGTGTGTTGTAAATCGGCAATTTCATCACAAACACATTTATTAATATTTATTAAACCAATTTTGTTATACAGGATGATTGCTTCGCATTCGACAAATCGTTCTTATAAAGTATCCGTTATATTCTTGATGAAACCATGATTTTTGACGCACCCTAGGCTCAATCCGTTTGTAGAATTTTCCACTTTCTCCTTGAATATATTTTTGTTGCCATGCTTTTTCCATTTGTTTTTTAAAAATCTTATTGTAGTCTGTTATTAGAATTTTATTATTCATATTATTCCCACTTCTTGCAGCCTTCTTTGCCAGTTCATCCACTATCTCGTTGTCTGGAATGCCAACGTGGGCTTTCACCCAAGCTATATAGATTTTCCTTTGTCAATAGCTTCATTATATAAATTCAAGATATCTAAAACTATGTGGTTCAAATTAGGATATATATGTAATGTTCCAAGTTTTTCTACCGAGCTTCTGGAATCACTAAAAATAACAAAATTCTCCTCTTCTTGGTATAAGCACATGTTAATTGCGTCTTTTATTGCCATTAGTTCTGCGTTATATATTGATAGGATGTTAGGTAATTTGTATAGTAGTCTGATATTTTTTCTACGGTATTGCGCACCCTACACTATTTTCAGATTTTGATCCATCGGTATATATTTTCTCATGTAAATTCCACCTCGTGTTACATTCTTGAAGATGAGCTCCTTCTACAATCATTTTGTTTTCGGTATTATATTCAAAATTAATGTGCGTTTTGATCGTTACAGAGTAATTTTGGTATGGATATGATCATAATGGTATACCATCTGATTCGAAAATATCTTTTAAAGTTTCTGTATTTGTGATAAAGATATCGACTAATAAAGGATTCTTTTTCTTTGCCCAATATCTGTTAGTTAAACAAAGTACTGCCAAGTTTGATATTTTTATAATTGAATTAGATTTTTTACTAATTTGAGCTGTCAAAAACTTTTCACTCATATATGTTCTTCGTAAGGATAACGGCGGTTCACATGTTTCGACTTCCATAACATCTACTGGAGTACTGGGTAAATAACCTATACTAAATCGCAAACATTTATTTTCAACTTCAATTTTTTTTAGGTGAGTTTCTGCTACTGAGTGTTATAAAATTGATGCATAATCTAAAATGGATCGAACATAGGATTTATAAAATATAAGCATAATATTTGGATCTGCACCCCATTCGTGATGCTTAAAAGCTCTCATTATAATTATTCCATGTTCAGTTCTTTTTATTAAATAGTTTATGTGTTCTTTCCAATTCAATTTTGAGTCCAACATTACACCTAAGAACATTTTAGATGTTTTATTAGAGAATACGTAGTCCGCTAAATTCATCGTATTTGGGTGACTAAAGCCCGTTCAGTACAAAAACCGTTGCACGACATCAAAGTGTCGAAAAAGAGACGTTCGTTTATATCATGTTATTCGATTGCTGCTGTCAATCCTCTGTCAATCACTATGTTAAGCCTCTCTAAACTCAATAAATATTGAAATTTGTAGGTCGCATTGTATTAAAGAATATAAATATATGTTTAAAGAAAGGTTTCGTAATTAATTTCATATCAAATACAGCTCGTAGGTTAATTAAATATTAAACTCAAACTAACGTCAGTCTTAATAAAAACTTTTTATGTTGGCAAAAATTCGCGCTGTTGCCGCGATTAAAATGGTTTATTTCAGGTTCAGTTCACGTCTTGACATTTTTGGGGTTATGTTGTGACAAAAACTGCAAAGAACTGTGAGTAATTTTTCACAAGCAGTAATGAGTTATCAAAGTTAAAGTCACATCCAAAAAAACGTATAAATGAAACTTAATAATACTGCAATAGTTGAAGCATTTACTCCTGATACTATTTACAGCGTTTATGAAGCAAGTATGTATAAGTTTAATATTATACCCAATCAACTGTATTTATTATATTCTGTTACATTATTCTTAATACTTGGCAATTATACATGGACATTTTTTATAGATAATCATGTCACTTTAGGAATGTTACTGCAGCAATTGAAGGAAGAACAATAATTATTCAATGTAGAATGTTCCTCAGTAGTTTACTAAAATATGATACACATCCACAAAAAGGACTTATGGAACTTTCAACAAAAATAAACCACTGTATAAATTTGTTTTTATTAATGAATCCTGAATTTTCCAAAATGGTGCTGTAGGCTGTTCATGTCAAAAGGTATGTTACAATGATAATGTAAAATTTTAGAATGCAAAATTGTTTTTATTCTAGGTATTTTGTATTACATGCTGAGAATGAAAATGGTTATATTGATGGAGCAGAAAGTATATTTTTATATGAATCTCAGTTGAGTTATTATCATGGGAAAATGAATGAAGAACATGTTTTTAAATGGTTTGAAAACCAATTACTTACTGTATAATATTTGCACTAATGACTAGTTGAATTTGACTCTCACAACGTTAAAGATATTCTTCCAAAACTTCAGTTTGAAGAGCTAAGAAATAAAACGGTGTGTTTTCTTTAAACATATATTCAACAGTAACCACCGCCTTCGGCGATGCCTTGCAGGTACTCAAAAAAAAACAATGACCAAAGCGACGTTGCCACTTTGTTTACAAAATAATAATAATTCCTACAAAATAAAAATAACATTTGAAGCGTTAACATGCCGCCCGCCTTGAAACACTTGGCTTTCAACAAAATACAAAGTTTATTATGATATACTCCACATTTTAACAGTCTATAGGTAAAGGACAAATTTTTGTAAACGGTCTTTTTATATGCCCACAATCAGTTTTTATCAGGGCAACACGAGCGACACTATCTTTACCGAGAAACACTTCAACTACTCTACCCATTTTCCACTTCATCGGTGGCGCGTTATCATCTTTAAGAAGCACTATCGCGCCAGGTTTCAAACTGTCACTATTTTGTCTCCACTTGCTCCTTTGTTGCAGTTCAGAGATATACTCTTTGCTCCAGCGGGTCCAGATATGCTGCTTTATTTGTTGCAAATGTTGGTACAACGACAAACGGTTGCACGGTAGGCTTCTTACGTCTGGACTAGGTATGGGGCTTAACTGACGCCCAATAAGGAAGTGTGCTGGTGTCAGCGGAGTGAGATCGTCGGGGTTAGGGGAGAGGACTGACAAAGGACGCGAATTCATTATCGCTTCGATCTCTACGAGTAAGGTATAGTAATGCTCAAAAGTTAATGACGTATTAGATACAACCCGTTTCAAGTGATTTTTCATGGTTTTTACTCCTGCCTCCCAGAGACCTCCAAAATGCGGAGATTGAGGCGGTATGAAGTGCCAATCCACCTCTTCATTGCACAACCCGTTAGTCAAAGTGACCCCATTGTCATGAATAAATCGTCCCAAATCTTTCAATTCTGAACACGTCCCTAAAAAATTACTACCATTATCGGAAAATACGGTGGAAGGTTTACCTCTACGAGCAGAAAACCACCTTAAAGATAGCACGAAAGATTGCGTAGTAAGGTCAGTAACTAATTCTAAATGCACCGCCTTAGTTAGAAAGCAAACATAAAGCGCAACATATGCCTTTGATACTTTAGCTCCCCTTCCTGTTCGAGATTTTATGAGAAAAGGCCCGGCATAATCTACTCCCACTACATCAAAGGGATGTTTTGGAACTAAGCGATGTTCCGGTAAATTTCCCATTATGGGTGTTATTGTTTTCGGATTATATCTACTACATTTTACGCAGTCATGAACAATTTTTCTGCATAAAGTGCGACCCGAAATCGGCCAGTAACTTTCTCGAATGGACGCAAGCAAATGCTGTGGCCCACAATGATACAACTTTATGTGCTCATGCCTCAAAATCAATTTGGTGAGATGATGGTTATGTGGCAAAATTATCGGGTATTTTTTCTCAAATTTAAATTTAGCATTTGATAATCTCCCACCGACTCGTAACAATCCAATTACATGATTTGAGTTTTTTGTTGTGTATTTGATTTATTTCATTTTTGAAAACGTCTTGCTGAACATGTTTTACTATTAATTTGAACGAGTGATCAATTTCATCTTTTAGTAATGGACCGGTCTTGCGTTCGGTAGGCCTTTTACAATTGTTCACAAACCGACGCAATAACGCGACAATTCTTTTCAACTTTATAAGAGTAGAAAACCTGTGAAGGATGCTATTTTCCCCAAGATCAGTAAACGTACTGCAAATAGTTTTTGCTTTCCGAAGATCAGGTATAGCAACCTTTTGTTCCGGATTCTTTGGCCATTCTGACTGGTCCAAATGCAAAAACTGGGGTCCATGCCACCACCCATTTAAATTATTTATTTCGGTGCATTTCACTCCACGTGATAGATGGTCGGCTGGATTAACCTCAGTTGGAACATGTCTCCACACGTCATGATTTGTGAGAGTTTGTATTTCTGAGACCCTATTTCCTACAAACATTTTGAATTTATTTGGTGGTGTTTTTATCCACCCCAATACAATAGTGGAGTCGGTCCAAAAATATCTTTTTTCAACCTCAAGTCTTAATGCCTTCAATACCTTGCATGCTAGCTTAGCAGCAACAAGCGCTCCACAAAGCTCTAGCCGTGGTAATGTTACTGACTGCAAGGGTGCAACCTTTGCCTTTGATGCCAATAGGTGTACGTAAATATCATTGTTGGCATCAACAGATCTTAGATGAATGCATGAGCCGTATGCCTTTTCAGAACTGTCTGAAAAGCAGTGCATTTCTATATATACCGGATTTTTGCATACAACGTGACGTTCAATCCTTAAATTATTTAGCGCTTCAACTTCATGCATAAATTCTGCCCAAACAGATGCGATATGGTTCGGAACTTGATCGTCCCATGCCAGTTTCTCCAACCAAAGACTTTGCAATAGCATTTTAATCACTATAATACAAGGGCTAATTAATCCTAAGGGATCAAAAATTTTAGAACTATTTGACAATATTACCCTTTTTGTAACGGCTTGACTATGAGGAATGTTCTTGACGTTAAACATTAATTTATCTTGTGCGGGACACCAAGTGAGCCCAAGAATCTTTTTCCCGTCACTTTCCCCCAACTGAATAAACTTAGTTAATGGATCGTTATTAGGTATACCATCCAAAACACTTTGTTCGTTTGAAACGAATTTTCTTAAAACAAAACAACCCCTTTTAAGTGAATTGAGAACTAATTCGGTTATACGTTTCGCGTCATAGACATTATCCGCTCCTGTCAACAAATCGTCTACGTAAAAATCACTCCGTATAATATTTGCAATATCCGGATATTCTGATTGGACCCGATCTGCAATTTCAAATAAACATCTAATCGCCAAGAAAGAGGCTGGAGTGGTTCCGTATGTTACGGTGTTCAACACGTAAGTGTCAATGGGTTCATTGGTATTGAACCGCCATAAAATTTTCTGAAATGATCTATCCTCTTCGTCAACCAGTACGGATCTATACATTTTAGTGCAATCAGCAGCAATGACAATGCCATGCTGCCTGAACCGAGTTAAAATCGAGAGCAAATCCTGCTGGATAGTTGGTCCAGTCATTAAAATATTATTCAACGAAAATCCTGTGTTACTTGGAAGCGATGCGTCGAAAACTACCCTTAATGAAGTGGTCATAGCGTCCTCTCTGTAGACTCCATGATGACTCATATAATAACTTGAAGATGCCTCGCTGTCTGGAATATTTACCTTGGACATATGACCTAACTGTATGTATTCCTCGATAAAATCACAATATAATCGTTTGTAATCGCTGTTAGCATTGAGCCTACGTTCAAGACTTAGAAACCTCTTTTTTGCTTCATAAAATGAATTTCCCAATTTTGATACTTCCATTCTTAACGGCAGCTTTACTACAAAAGCGCCTTCATCATTACGTTTGGTGTTTTCTGAAAAATGTTTTTCACAAGCCATTTCTTCTTCCGATAGGAGCTTGGTATTAAATTCGCAATTATCTAATTCCCAGAATTTTCTCAAGTCGTCTTGAATCTGTTGCTCTACCGTTATACCCAGGTTGCAGTTCACTCCAGTATTTCTCTTGTCTTCACACAATGGTCCGGTAATAACCCATCCAAGTTTTGTTTTTTGCAATATTGGATTATTGCGGCCTAAAGTAAGCCTTTCGTTGTCGATAATGTTCCAAAACAGATCAGCTCCAATAAGCATATATACCTGTTGCGGTTTAAAAAACAAAGGATCCGCTAGTTTATAATTATTAGGAATAGACCAGGTGTTGACGTTTATTTCAGATGTGGGTAAAGTACCCGTTATCTTTGGTACAATGAAACACGAAATTGCGGTTGAGTATGTATTGTTTTTTGAATAAATTTTTGTGTTGCACTTGTAATTTATGGTTGACAAAGAGCCATTTATACCGTTAAGTGAGATGTTGACATTTTCCTTGTCCAATTTCAATTTATTACACGCGTCCTCAGTTATAAAGCTTGACTGAGATCCGCTGTCTAAAAGTACACGAAGTGTGGTTTTGTTTTTAGAGTTATCAATAATTTCGACAAGCGCAGTGGAAAGTAAAACTTCATTCACTGTACAACTTGCTGAATTATTATTTGTTACCCTTGAGTTTTCTGGCGAAGAAATTTCATTTTCTTGGGTTGCAAGAATGTCATTTTTATTTGCATTATTTTCGCTACTTGGTGTTTTGTTTCTATGTAACAAAGAATGGTGTTTAGCATGGCATTTTTTGCATGTAGAGCGTCTGCAACCCTTGTTAAAATGACCTGATCTCAAACAATTTAAGCATAATCTCAACGCAATAATACTTTCGGCGCGTTTTTCAACCGGTATTTTAAGAAATTTTGGGCAACTCTGTATATAATGTTCGCTGTTGCAAAATACGCACTTAAAAGCTTTATAATCCGATTGATTGTATGTGACATTGTCGTCTCTAACAACTAAACCCCTAGTGCTACTAATAACCTTTTCAACTTTATTTTGTTCCAAGTTTTCTAAAAGTTCTGCTTTTGCCAATAAGAATGATTTAAGATCATCCAATTTAGGAAAATTTGTGCCCCTAGATTTAAATGATTCCCATTCTCTATTCGTCGATTTGTCCAATTTTGTACTAATAAGATAAACAATGGGTACATCCCACTCACTTACCGACAACCCAATCTGACTTAGAGCGCGTACATTTTTTGTTAAATCATTTAAAATTCCTCGAAAAGCTTTTGGAGATTCCTTACTCATTGGCTCTATACTAAAAATATTTTTAATGTGATTATGGATTAGCATTTCATTGTTGTTGTACCGTTTTCCCAATAATTCCCAGGCAATTTTGTAATTATTCGCGGAGAATTCTATAGAAGAAACCAGTTGAGCAGGTTCACCCCTCAATGACGCCCGTAAATAGTGAAAACGTTGAATATCAGAGATAGATTCGTTACTGTGTATAAGAGACTCGAAAACATCCCTAAATTCCAACCAATTTCGTAACGAACCATCAAACTCCGGTAAATTGATGTCGGGCAATTTTACATTTTTCAAAGTATCTATCAAAGACCCATTATGCGACCTAGAATGCTGAGAGCCCCTTCTACTATTTTTATCTTCAAAATATTCATTAATGTATTTTTTGGCAATAATAATAATTCCTACAAAATAAAAATAACATTTGAAGCGTTAACACTTACTATTGAATCTTTCTGAACCTATAATAAATTATGGACAATGCTTTTCGATAATATTAGGTTAATGACACAATATAGAATTCAATCAACAAATGTTGAAGCAGAGCTTATTTATATTACAGCCTAGTAAGTAGATACAAACTATATTTGAACAGTGATATAGCAAATTATATGTTAGAATTCAGAAGACTACACAACTAATTTAATACATTCAAAATTCTTACTTCAAATTATACCTAATAGACAATAAATGCTGTTTTACTTTTATTTTTACAAAAATAATAATATAGGTATATTTGAAAAGAAAAGAATTGGTTATTTGAATACTGCCCTTTCAATAAATGTTTTTTTCAGAAACAAACCCCCCAACAAAATACATTGTGGATATGATAGAACAGTATAGTCACAATAAAGTATTACCTACCATCTTTTTAAAAATCCTATTGAGTTAATACTGGCTACTGCCAAGCAAGCCGATAGATGCATTCCAGAAGTTGCGGGTTGGAATTGGTTTGTCCGTGAACCTCTCAAATTTGAAAGATTTCTATTTGACAATTATTGTTCTACCTAATTTAAAAAAATAGTATTACAATCTTTTCGGTGTAGTAACTAATTTATAAATTTGCAATGTCTCTTTTTAATAAAACAATTCCATAAAAATTGGGGTGGCATTATTTATTATTTTATTTTAATCATGATATTCAAAATGAGTAATTCAGGCAGCATTTTCTAAAGGTAAATGTGTATATCACAAAGTTTTATAAAAACTACAAAGAATTAATTTAATAGTTTTTATTGAATTGAAAGGTCTCATTCGATCAATTGTTTATTAGCAATACTTTCAGTTGCGGTAGATGCTGGAGAGCTAAAACAAAATGGAAAATATAAATTTGGATTGATTAGAAGATCATGGAGTGATAAATAATAAAATACTGATAATTATAATATGTATTGATTTCAGTGCTACGATTTAGTCAATCATTTGCATATACCTTCACTCGGAGAATAGAATGGATTTGCTCTCCTTTTCTGAGCTGTGGTGGTGCTTGCTGCACAATTTTCTTTTGCTATGATCAATGATCATATATCTCTGGGTGATTTTCCTTGTTGAGAATGACCTACACACTAAAGCTTCACATCCCGGCTTTTCTAAAAAAAATTTAAGATTTATTTCAACAAAATATAAAATAAAATTGCCTACCTTTAAAAAGGTGGTAGATCCAGGTTATCAGAACTTTTTTATTTATAATTTGTCTGTAAACCTTACATCAATCTTTCATATTGTAGTGACAACATTTTAGAAGCCAACATGTACTTAGGTAATTGTGACCTAAAAATTATATTAGATAATATTTTTTCCTTGATACTATAAATATACATGCATTTTAAATACTAGAATAGTTCCATAACTTCTAACTAATTAAGTGTGTGGTATAAACATACAAATAAAAGTGTTAGCTATTCCATACATACCTTTTTAGTGCTAAAAATAATTCCATAGTTTTTAAAATAAGAATTTCTTAGTGCTGTATGGTTAACATACAAATTAAAGTTTTATATGTAACATCTCTGTATGTAACTGAAATAAATCGAAGTTTCTTTGCACGCAATAACCATCAATAACTAAACCTAACCTAGAATATTTGATAAAATTCATTTGACATACTAGATTCTCATATTATTTCAAGGGCTTGGCAACATAGTACAGTTATGACAGATGTGACGTGCAACGGTTTTAATACTGAACGGGTTATATATCGTTTCCTTGTGAATTTTACTATTACCGATTTTTCTTCAGATATTGTAATTCCATTACTGAACATCCAGTTATCGAGTTTTCCTACTGAAGATGTAAGTTGTAAATGACAATTGTATATTTCTTTATGTTTAGTATAAACGACTATATCATCCGCATATTGAAGAACAGAAGAATGTCTGGATATGGTTGATTCCAAATCATAGGTATATATATTATACAATATAGGGCTTAAAATCCCACCCTGTGGTAAGCCTATCGAGGTTTCACGGGGTTGTGAGTATGTATTGTTATTTCTTACTACTAGTTTTCGATTGGTATATAATTTACGTATATGTTTTGATATATTAACCGCAATCCCAATTTTACACATTTTCTGAAACAGTATATTTAAGTTCACAGTGTCGTAGGCTTGTGTAATGTCTAAAAACAGAGCAGAAAAAGCTATTTGTATATCAGTTACTAAATCAGTTATGCTTTCTAAAGTTGATTTTTTTTTCTGAATCCAAACTGAGAATCTGGAATTAACTAATTATGTTCCAAGAAATATTCTAACCGAGATTTAATTAACCTCTCGTAAGTCTTCAATATACAAGATGCTAACGAAATAGCTCTGTAGAAAGAAGCGTGGTTTGGAGGTTTACCCGGTTTGGGTTTGGGTATAATTTTTCCATTCTAATGGTGGATTTGTATTGTTATTCCAGATATTATTTAGAATGATCAATAGAGAATTTCTAGCTATATCTGGAAGCTTGGATACCATCAAGTTTTCCTTTTTTAGATATTTAAAGGTTTTTTTTTGGCAATGGCGTCATTTCTTTTATATTCTAATAAGTTGACCAGAGTTGGGTCATTTACATACTTAGCAAAACTATTTTTCTGATATTTACAAGCTCTTGACATTTGTCATTCCACCATGGTACATTAAAATGAGATACTTCACCAGACTTGAACTTAGGGATTTAAATTTTGAATAAAATTATCATATGCTCTATCCTATGACTACTGCAGTTAGCATTTTTTAAATTCCACTTTAAATATGATGAATTGATGTGAACTCTAGGACATATTGAAATATTTGAAATACAAGGTAAATGGTCAGAGCCATACAGGTCTTTCAAAGTGGACCAGTTCAGCAAGTGTACTATATCAGCTGAGCAAATTGTTAGATCTATAGCTGATGGGGTTTGTTTGTGATTCCCTATAAAAGTAGGAGACCCACTATTCAAATAAATCAAGTTGTTGAATTCCATTGCATCTAATAATGTTTCACCATATGTATCGGTATTGGGACCCCCCCCCCCCAGACTATATTATGACAATTTAAATCTCCTGTAATTATAACTGGATGACTGAGTGATTGAAAAAATCTGTTCCACTCATTTATTGGTATTTTTGTTCTTGGTGGAATATATAAGGATACAATAGTTATTTTTACATCATTATTACAGATTAATGAAATAGATTTCAGGTTAGAATTTGGAAGTTGTACATTATTTTGTAATTCTTTGAATACCAACTTTGTTTTAATCATTTGTAACATGTCTATCGACCTGTTTCGATTTTACAGAATAAATCCTTTTAATTAGCGCTCGTCGTCACTAGCCACTTCCAATTATAGTTCTGTGATCCCAAACTCTTCAACCCTGACCGTAAGACAATTGACGTCTGCCAACGGACGTTTCCATTTTTTTCAACGCCACGTGAAACACCCCTTTCTGTTATCGACCGCCTAAGGGGAAAGATCATCTTTCGCTATCTTTCATCTCTTAAGTACCTATCTTATGAATTTTGCTGTGGTAAGAACAGCCCCGAGGATATAACCCCGAGAATATAACCCTAAACTAGGATATAACCCAAGAATATAACCCTAGGCTAGGATATAGCCCAATAATTTAACCCGAGAATATAACCCAAGGATATAACCCAAGAATATAACTCCAAGAATATAGCCAAGGATAGAACCCCAGGATACAGCCCTAGATCAAAATACCGCCCTAGAACAGAACTCATCAGTTCAGATCAAGACCTGACTTCTTCTTCAGGAAACCACTTCATCTAAGCTAAGTACCTATAAAAGTACAAATTCCGCTATTCATTTCCTGTGGCTGAATAAATTTGTTTTTAACTCGTATCTTTCATTTTTTTAAATCCTCAACTATAAAAGTTGAGGGAGATACCGCCCGGGGTAATTTTTAGAAACTTTTTTTATTATTAACTTTTATTTAAATTTTACAAGGCGTTTCTACCTTTTCCGCCTTAGTTTTTTGTACTTTTTATCGTCAAAAAGGTAGTGGCGCCCTCAACTTTTACAACCCTTCTGTTATCCTTGTGCAGCATAAACTTGGGGTCGAATCACCCTTGAGAGGAGTCTCTAGCCGGAGCCCTTCGAGCTGGTGCCCTTTGAGGTTACAGACATTTACCGTTACACATTATAGCCGTACCTCCGCCTGAGCGATCAGTACGATTATCTCTGTCAATTTTATAACCGGGAATATTGAAATATTTATTAGAATTAAATTTAGTTTCAGAGAGGCAAGCAATATCTACATGATTGTCGTCTAACAAATATAACAGATTTTCTTTATTTGAAATTGCCGATTTAATATTCCACTGACACAGAGTTATTTGATCGATCAATTTCGGAAAAGTTAGTTGAATTATTTTTAATTAGGTTTACAATTTCGGATTCTTCAATATCAAAATGATTTTTGTTTTTAAGAGTTTTTATAATTGACAAAACAATATCTAAAATAACAATAGTAACTTCTGTTTGTTCTTTCGTCTCAGTGGATGAACATTTTATGTTTTTACTATTCGTTGGATTTAATGATATTCCTCCCTTTTTCAGAGGGAAATTTATTGGAGTAACTAGTGACTTATGTGCTACTAATGTCGGGTCCGGAGTGGTGGGAAGTGGTCTTTTCAGTCTTTTAGCGTCAGAATTAATGTGTGCTATAGGTGTTGTTTTTGAGTAATTCTGTTGTCCAGATGTGGATAAAAGTGTCGTAATTTGTGTGTAGTTGTTATCGTTGTAGGATTGAGAATTTAAGTTTTGAGAAGTAGCTTCCGCATAAGACTTTTTGGGAACCAATTTATTGGCATTTTTGTAGGAACAATTTGCTTGTGACATATACTTTTTTATTTGTTCCTGTCTGGTAAATTCCGGACATCCCTTGAAATAATTTGTTAGATGCTCTCCACCGCATGAAAAGCAGACCTTATTTTCGTTTTCACAAGTACTAATATCGTGATTCTGTCCACATTTCAGACATCTTTTACCACTCATATGACCATATCTATAACAGTTATTGCACTTTACTACTCTTCGATTATAGACTTCCACGTCATAGAGTACTTTATTGATTGGAATTTTTTTTGGTAATGTTTGGCATTTGAACGATACTAAAACTGTTCCACATAAATTCGATTTCGTTAGAATAATTTTTTTTAATTTTACGATTCATCCTTTTTACATAATCAATTTCGAATGTGGAGTTAAAATCATAAGCTACAATTCTATTTTTCAAATATTCCTCACTTAATTCAAAATCGATTTGTTTAATAACACCTATACGGAAAATTAAAAATTTTGAAATGTATGCGGAGAGATTATACTTTCCTGAAGCTGTTGATTTAATTAATATATTCGCACTTATAGCCCGTTCAGTATTAAAACCGTTGCACGTCACATCTGTCATAACTGTACTATGTTGCCAAGCCCTTGAAATAATATGAGAATCTAGTATATGTCAAATGAAGTTTATCAAATATTCTAGGTTAGGTTTAGTTATTGATGGTTATTGCGTGCAAAGAAACTTCGACTTATTTCAGTTACTTACAGAGATGTTACATATAAAACTTTAATTTGTATGTTAACCGTACAGCACTAAGAAATTCTTATTTTAAAAAGTATGGAATTATTTCTAGCACTAAAAAGGTATGTATGGAATAGTTAACACTTTTATTTGTATGTTTATACCACACACTTAATTAGTTAGAAGTTATGGAACTATTCTAGTATTTAAAATGCATGTATATATATATAGTATCAAGGAAAAAATATTATCTAATATAATTTTTAGGTTACAATTACCCAAGTACATGTTGGCTTCTAGAATGTTGTCACTACAATATGAAAGATTGATGTAAGCCTTACAGACATCCTATAAATAAAAAAGTTCTGATAAGCTGGATCTACCTCCTTTTTAAAGGTAGGCAATTTTATTTTATATTTTGGTGAAATACATCTTAAAATTTTTTTAGAAAAGCCGGGATGTGAAGCTTTAGTGTGTAGGTCAATTTCAACAAGGAAAATCATCCTGAGATATATGATCATTGATCATAGCAAAAGAAAATTGTGCAGCAAGCACCACTACAGCTCAGAAAAGGAGAGCAAATCCATTCTATTCTCCGAGTGAAGGTATATGCAAATGATTGACTAAATCGTAGCACTGAAATCAATACATATTATAATTATCAGTATTTTATTATTTATCACTCCATGATCTTCTAATCAATCCAAATTTATATTTTCCATTTTGTTTTAGCTCTCCAGCATCTACCGCAACTGAAAGTATTGCTAATAAACGATTGATCGAATGAGACCTTTCAATTCAATAAAAACTATTAAATTAATTCTTTGTAGTTTTTATAAAACTTTGTGATATACACATTTACCTTTAGAAAATGCTGCCTGAATTACTTATTTTGAATATCATGATTAAAATAATAAATAATGCCACCCCAATTTTTATGGAACTGTTTTATTAAAAAGAAACATTGCAAATTCATAAATTAGTTACTACACCGAAAAGTTTGTAATACTATTTTTTTAAATAAGGTAGAACAATAATTGCAAATAGAAATCTTTCAAATTTGAGAGGTTCACGGACAAACCAATTTCAACCCGCAACTTCTGGAATGCATCTATCGGCTTGCTTGGCAGTACCCTGTATTAACTCAATAGGATTTTTAAAAAGATGGTAGGTAATACTTTGTGACTATATTGTTCTATCATATCCACAATGTATTTTGTTGGGGGTTTGTTTCTGAAAAAAACATTTATTGAAAGGGCAGTATTCAAATAACCAACTCATTTCTTTTCAAATATACCTATATTATTGTTTTTGTAAAAATAAAAGTAAAACAGCATTTATTGTCTATTAGGTATAATTTGAAGTAAGAATTTTAAATGTATTAAACTAGTTGTGTAGTCTTCTGAATTCTAACATATTATTTACTATATCACTGTTAAAATACAGATAGTATCTTCTTACCAGGCTACAATATAAATAATTTCAGCTTCAACATTTGTTAATCGAATTCTATATTGTGTCGCATTAACCTAATATTATTTATCGAAAAGCATTGTCCATAATTTATCAAAGGTTCAGAAAGATTCAATAGTAATTGGTTTTCAAACTATTTAAAAACACGTTCTTCATTCATTTCCCCATGATAATAACTCAACTGAGATTCATATAAAAATATACTTTCTGCTCCATCAATACAACCATCTTTATTCTCAACATGTAATACAAAATATCTAGAATTAAAACAATTTTGCATTCTAAAATTTTACATAATCATTGTAACATACCTTTTGACATGAACCACACAGCACCATTTTGGAAAATTCAGGATTCATTAATAAAAACAAATTCATACAGTGGTTTATTTTTGTTGAAAGTTCCATAAGTCCTTTTTGTGGATGTGTATCATATTTTAGTAAACTACTCAGGAACATTCTACATTGAATAATTATTGTTCTTCCTTCAATTACTGCAGTAACATTCCTAAAGTGACATGATTATCTGTAAAAAAATGTCCATGTATAATTGCCAAGTATTAAGAATAATATAACAGAATATAATAAATACAGTTGATTGGGTATAATATTAAACTTATACATACTTGCTTCATAAACGCTGTAAATAGTATCAGGAGTAAATGCATCAACTATTGCAGTATTATTAAGTTTGATTTATACGTTTTTTTGGATGTGACTTTAACTTTAATAACTCATCACTACTTGTGAAAAATTACTACAGTTCTTTGCAGTTTTCGTCACAACATAACCCCAAAAATGTCAAGACGTCAACTGAACCAGAAATAAACCATTTTAATCGCGGCAACAGCGCGCATTTTCGCCAACATAAAAAGTTTTTAGTATGACTGACGTTAGTTTGAGTTTAATATTTAATTAACCTACGAGCTGTATTTGATATGAAATTAATTACGAAACCTTTCTTTAAACATATATTTATATTTTTTAATACAATGCGACCTACAAATTTCAATATTTATTGAATTTAGAGAGGCTAAACATAGTGATTGACAGTGGATTGACAGCAGCAATCGAATGACATGATATAAACGAACGTCTCTTTTTCGACACTTTGATGACGTACAACGGTTTTTGTACTGAACGGGCTATAGGTAATCTTTACATATGACCCTAATTCTATTTTTTCCAATGGACTGAATTTTTTGATTTTTTATCTATTTCTGAGTGTGAACTGAGAATAATCTCTCCTGCTTTTTTTGCGTTTAATTTTCCAACAAAGCCCGGACTATTATTTTCGATGTAAACGTGGAAAAGTCCAAAATCAGTTGCTTGATAATAATAAATATTTCGTTGTTTTTGTTCTAATTGTTGATTTGGAGTGCCACTTTTTCCATCATCTGATATCATATTAACATTTAAACTTGTACTTACCGGAAGTTGTTGTTTACTCAATTGTACTGTACCCTCAGATTTATTAGCTTTTACTAAATCCCTAATCAGTGCCGTTATATCCAAAATTGAATTTAATTTATTATGTGTTTTTCGTGGTGGTAATGGGTCTGGTGGATCAGGGGGATCATCCCCGCTATGCCAATCCATAATTGTTCAACTTATTTATTGGTTTTGAGTTCTTTATTATACACAAACTCACTGAAATTTCACAAAAACTTAAAAATATCTGACCGGTTATTTCTCTTCGATTAGTAGCTGATATCGCACCTATTCGTACGGGAGCTGGTATCGAACTGTGAAAAAATGAGCAAGACACCTTTTTAATGGGACTTATCGCGTGTCAAGTGGCAAGTGGCAAGACGAAGATCATCCAACAACGAATCCAGGCAACAGTCGTCTTCTTTTGTATATTTTGCAACTCGTACAAAAGTCTGCAGAAAGGCATTCTCTAGTCTTTTAGCTGTGTCAAACAAGGTCGTGTTCAGATTCTAGCTGCCCAGGTCTTGACACCTGTTGACATGAGAGGCAAACACGGTAACCGAGGCAATCTACTTCCTGCAGATGTTGTTGCGAAAATAGATGAGCATATATGATCTTTCCCTACCAAGACTTCCCACTATTGGGCCAAGAACATTACCTACTAGGAATCCAGATTAACTGTTTTAAAAATGCACAAACTTTCTGTGTTCAAATATCCAGAATTACAAAAAAAAGTAAAGTACGAATACTATCTACAATACTTCAGAGAAAACTTTGGGTATCGCTTCGGAAGACCTCAAGTAGACGTAGCAGTACATGTGAGGATCTTAATGTAAAAATAAGATCCCCGTCATTAAACGAAAACGCAAAAAGGGTGGCAATAGCGGAACTGATGGTCCATTAACGGAGAGCAAAGAAATTTTATGGTAAACTTCAGGAAATAACACAACTTTCCAAAGAACGAGAAGACGTAATGGGCATCTATATGCAAAATTTACCTGTTCTACACCTACCAGTTCAAGAGATGTTCTACCTGAGGAAGCTTTGGCTAAATGTGTTTTGTATTAATAATACAAAAAATAACTCCAGTGTGTTTTACACTTACCATGAGGGACTGGCCGCTAAAGGAACTAATGAAGTATGTTCATTTATACTCGATTACATCGAAAAGTATATTCCCGCTGAAATGAAAGAAATTTACATATACAGTGATAGTTGTGGTGTACAAAATCGGAACCATACGGTGGCAAGATTATTAATGGCTCTCACAATGACCGGTCGATTTAAGGTGATTCATAGTTTTTTGCCATGCGATAGGAACTTTGCATCTATAAAAAGATGGGTGCGTAGTCATGACTGAATTTACGTACCTCAACAATACTCGTCACTAATCGCAAATGCAAAAAATAACTGAGCCAAAATTTGTAGAACGCGATATGAAAAATCGTGATATCATAAACTTTAAAGATTGGTGGGTCAGATATTTTAAAAAGTCTTCTCAAAGACTTGTTTCCCATAAATTGACATATGCCATCAGTCACTATCGCCACTTTATCTACAGGTCAGAAGAAAAGGGTTGTCTGACTCTATCAGAATTTATTGATGGTCTTATAAATGCTACTATCCGGCTAGTTAAAGGCGAGGAAGAAGTACTTCTACCGACAGACATGGCTTACAATGGACACGTCCCTATCAACAGTAAGAAATTCGCCAATCTTGAAAAGATTGTTAATAACATTCCTGACGAACATTTACAGACTTTTTTACTGAAATATTAGCATGTACAACTGCTCAAGATAGATAGCAGAGTGATGAGGAGAACGTTTAAAATATTTCCTTTTTCTTTGTACTGATATTTTTTTTAATAAAGTATTAATCCAAATTTGTTTATTTGCTTGCTTATGTCCAGTTCCTACCTCCTAATTAGGTTTAGCAGCTAATTTTACTTGTTAAATCAGTTCAAGAGACAACAAAAGAATGTTACGTTTAAGAAATTAGCACTTTATAAACACAATAGAAAATTGAGTGGAAAAAGGAAAACATTCCATGAACTTCGACCCTGAATAATTCATAAATGCCGGTCATAAAATAGAAAATCTCAAGATTCCTTAATCCCTAATATTGTAAATTAAAATTTGTCTGTAGTAAGTTTTGTCATAATAATAACACCAGAAAATTTACAAGCTTTTTCTTTTTTTCGGAAAGCAAGGAAAGTCGGAGTTATTCCCTTTTTCCACTTACCGATTCAAATGTACCGTTATAGTACAACAAAACTTAAATATTCGTAATCATCAGATCATTTTACGTAAGTTTACCCCAGTACTTTTTCATCTATCTTGTGAAATAACTGGTAGGGGTGAGCTGACTAGAAACTGTTATAAGTTTTATCCCGCCTTACCGATTTTGACAAACTTAGTATCATTTGGAAGGGAATTCAATGCCTAATGAAATATTATATCATCATTTTATTCCAGTGGTTTCAACGGTCACTATGAGGCGGCGATTAAACAATTGTTTAATTTTCATCTTTTTTGGGGAATTTCTACGAGAAAAAATAGGTATAATAATATTTTGTGTTATTATTGTGAACTGCGTCCTCTAGCGGTGGAGTAAAAGATTTGAAAATAGTTTCCAAAGTTTTTCGTATGCGATTTGTAATACAGATTTTTTCCTCCAAGCTGCACGATAAATAGTTTCTGAAATACAGCGGGTTACCTATCTTAATCGGACACCCGGTACACTGTACAGGCAAATTTTACCACTGCAATAGACAATGAGGACACGTCACTACCAGTTCCATCTACATACAGATTGCGAAAGTCCCTTTCGTACGCTGCGACTTATACAAGTACGACAAGGAAAATATGAGCAAAACTACGTGAAAGAGAGAGAAGACTTGGTAGCCCAGCGAGCAGTGCCCTCTACCAAAACAGTTGGGCGTGTATTCATCGCCCCTCTAGTTCAACCGATATTGCCAGAAGCTCAAATTGATTTGTAAAAATGATATTTTTGTCACGTTATCGTTAACTTTTTTTCGAGCTGATACACTATTAGGTAAAATTAAACACCTTCATCCGGCAACAGTGTCCTTTACATAGAGAACTCACATTTAAATGTATGTGATCTTTTCGCTACAGACCTTGGTTAGCGCATGCCGTTGTATTTGAAAATAAAACATTTTGCAATGCCCACATTAAAATACAAAACCTGCGAAAAGGTGCAAATTATAAAATGGTATTTTGGAGGTCATTCGGCTGATGCAATAGTCAATTTGTTCATTGTGGCATTTGAAAATCGCCCAATTCCTCACGAACAACAATTTTGAAGATTATTAATAATTTCGAAAAATATGGATGTGTTTCATACTGTAAAAAATGCCAAGCGCCGGAAGATCCAATCGAACGTCCGATAAACGACGAAAGGCAAACTAGAGAATTGAATGTTTGTTTAGCGATTGAAACAGGACAACCATGTTTACGGATGACTCAACCTTTTTATTACATCAAAAACACAATCCATCCGTCACAAGATATTGGTCTCGGTAAAATAAACATCTAAGCATTCCAATCCGAACACAGTACCCGCAGAAGTTAAATATTTGGACTGGTATTTTAGAGTTATTACAAAATCATGTAATTCCTGCAGTTCTTCTTATACTCGATGTTGATCTCAATAGAATTTGGTTTCAACAAGATGGTTGTCCAGACCATAATTCAAGGATATTAATGGAATTTCTAAGGTTCACATTCCCCGACAGAATTATTAGTACTAATGGTACAATTAAATGGCCTCCAAGATCACCTGGACTAGCTCCAAATGATTTTTTTCTTAGGTGATTTTTGAAAAGTAGCATTTATCAACATGAATTTGGAAAAGCTAATAATTTAAATGAATTGAGGGTGAAAATACAGCACGTTTGTGCCAGCATTACGCCAAATAATCTTAGAGATATGAGATCAAATATTTATGACAGATTTGGTTATTGCCAGGCACAGCAAGGTGGTTTATTTGAGCACTTAATTCATTAAAATTATGTTTACCCTTAGAACGGATTTTTAGTTTAATTTTTCCAAGAAGTTCATATTTTATGTTTAGAATAAGTATCTACTTATTTTTTTTCAATTCAATTTATTAATGGAATGGATCTTTAGTTTTGTATACCCAATTACTTTATTATTTTTATCTCAGGAATAAATGTTTCATTTCCAAGTTACAATGGCAAAAATAATATCCTATTGTAGTTAGAAATTAATTGTCAGAATCGATCAAGTTGACAAAAATTAATTTTAAGATGTACAGGTTACATAATAACGAGTGTATTTTTTTATTTCTTTTACAACCTCACTCCTTCCATGTTGGGAAACTACTTAACCAGAGTGAACGTACTCACAGAGAGGGGAGTCAGCCTCTGCTGCAGCGTTGCCAGCTTAGAATGTTTGGTACTTTCTAAGTAATAAATAACTTATTTTGCATTTGACTTTTAACACGGTGTATTTAGTGGGAGAAAATCGAGATTGGTAATATTGACTTTTGAAAAATAATTGAGATCAACACAAATAAGAATAAAATAAGGGATTTCAAGAAAAAATTTGGACAAATTATAATCTGCAATAAATAAAACCCGTACACTGCTTTCGATTTAACAATTATTGGTATTTAACATTGTTGCCGCTTGAAATGCCGTTGAAAATTTTATATCAACGATAGACAAAAATTAGGAATAATTTTCACAGATAAGTACATTTAGCAACACAACAGTTAAAATAAATAGGAGGGGACTGAATACACGCCCAACTGTTTTGGTAGAGGGGACGAATGATCATTGGACTAACAAGTCTTCTCTCTCTTTCACGTATATTTGCTCATATTTTCCTTGTCATACTTGTATAAGTCGCAGCGTACGAAAGGGACTTTCGAAATCTGTATAAACGTGTGTGTGATGCACTGTGTATTGGTTGAACAAAAATGTAGTCAGTATTGAAAAGTGCATAAAATAAAAACAATGTTAAAAAGGACTGTGGATTTTCCCGAAGTTCCCGAACTTTAAATTCGAAATACTACATATAAAATGCGCGAAAAATAATACTTATTCATATTTTATAGAAAATTAGATTCCAAATTTCTCTTCATAGAATAGGACCTCAAGTGATCAAGCTAAAAACTTGGCCCCTTCTACTAAAAAAAATGATTTTCCTTAAGTTATGATGAATGGCTCCTGATACACAAGAACCTCAAAATTTTGGGTAACATTGTAATTAGCTTAATAATTTTGTGACTGTTTTATATTATTGTGATAAAATATATTTCTTCTTCAAGCGTATGATAATAACTATATTACTTTCGATAGCACCGTCCATAAGAATCGCCTATTATTTTACTATTCCTTTTTTTGAATAAAAGGAGTGATTTAAATTCAAGTTGGCATTTCTGTTGCCTAGTGATTGGTCAGACTTCCGCCCGTTTCACACAGCTCTTTTGATACATCTGACAACGAACGACATTTGTCAGTTTTGTGTTTATATATATAAATTCATCAATTAGTTCAATCTAATACCACTTTTTTGCTTTTGTTGTTTATTGTTTTATTTTTAACAAAGTATTATATTCCAACCAAGTTAAGTGCTATTTTTAGTAATTATTCCGTTTGATAAACAAAATCTGTAGTTCATGCTTGCTTTTTCTTGTTAATAATATAAGTTTACAAGTAAAATTATATTTTTGTACATATTTCCACATACTTTACAAAACAATATTATGGTAGGTATTTGTTGATATCAAAACTTCTTTTTACTTTTAGTTAGTGCTAAGCCTTAGCATCAAATATCATCAAGCAATAATTTAAACATATACAATTGCATTTTCCACATATTTATTTATCCTCAAGTTATTAACAAATTTTACATAAACTACTTATTATAACCATAAATTTTTTCACAAAAATGTGACATTTGTGACTTTTGCCATGGCCAGTGGTCAATGATGATTTCATACATGGAGGCTATACAAGGAGATCGAACTCATACGGGAAAATTGACAAAACCTGTCCTTAAAGTCGTCTATCTAAGCAGTTTGTTTTTTCACCGCGGCGACGCGCATTGTACCTAAGATACCATTTTAAAACTGTCACGACAATAACCTTACTTTTTATATTTTACCAATTTGACAGTAGGCAAATAGTAAACATTACTTGTGAATTATAAAAACTAGAAAATTCAAATTGTTAAAAATTGATAATGTTGAAATTTATTGCAATAATGGTTGGTAGTGCAGAATATTTAGAAGGAAGACTTGAATTGAATTTAATTTAAGTAAACCAGAGTTTTTTCAGTTACCAAAAATAATAAGAAATATTCAAAGATAAAAATAAAGTAGGAAATGAAATATTTATTATGATAGAATTAAATTATATACCTTACTTGTGAGAAGTCTAGAAAAAGCACAATTGCATACAAAATACTTTACTTTTGCTGATGACATTATTATGTTCTATACAAGTACAATTTAAGAGAACTGGAAGAAAAAAGGTGAACAAAGATTTGAAGAAAAACCAGAGATGGTTGATAAGGAATATGCTGTAATACTAATTTGAAAATATCACTGGCATGTTCTTTATACAAAAAAATGTGAATTTAGTTGATATTCAGATAAATAGGAAATGAAAATATAAATAGGGTGAGAACATACATTGAAGCAAATATATACATCAAATAGAATAGAATTTATGTTTGCCAATTATTGGTGCACTTTACCAATGTAGGGATTACTAAAACCATAAGACATTGAAACTAATCGGTGACACTTATTTCTTACCAATCTTCAGCTACCTAATTCCAGTGTGGCACACTTGTAGTATAACATTCATAGATAAAACACAGAGGATTCAAAATAGTGTAGAGAATGTTTTGTGCAAGTTCAGTTACAGAACGTCCACAGTTATATATTTTGTGTACGTACTTATGTATGTTACTAATTGTGACTTTCCACTGTGTTTGCTCCATTAGGAAAAAAACTTTTGTAAATCGCAATTTTTGTATTTTTAAAGTACTTAAAAAATTATTTTCATCTATGATACGGAATTATTTAAATATATTTTATATTGAAAATCTGTGCATGAACTAATGTCATTAGTAAGTTGTACCTATTGATAGAAAATATATTGTATTTTTCATAGTTATTGAACAGATTGAAGATTATGCATTGAGTTTTAAGAGTTTGGGCTTCATCCTACACATGTTAAACCATTTCAGTATTCTGTTATAAGTTTTTGTAGCTTATTTACTGTTATTTTGAGATTATTATGACTGATCAAAGCGATGTCATCTATATACTGCAATATGTATGCAAATTTGAATGTTCTGTTGCTAAATCATAGTTGTAACAAGATAGATAAATTGTAGAGCAAATAGGACAGTGAGGAACACTGGAGAAGTCCTTAAATGTTTTGAATAAAACTTTAATTTACTTTTACTTGTGGTGTTCTATCACTAAGGTAGTTTTCAAGATTAAAAGCAAGTATTTAGAACACATCATTTCATATAGTTTGTAGAATATACCACAGTTCCAAACACCATCAAACGCTTCAGTAATGCTTAGAAAAATAGCAGCACCATGTTTTCATCATAGACTAGAGGTTTGTATATTCGATTTCAGGTTCGATAGTGTGCATAGTTGAGCATCTGGTATCAAGATATGTATTTTCTGATATCCTTCAGTTAAATTTTTTGCAAAAGTACTTGTAATCCTATAAAACCTTTTGGTAAATTGAGCAGTAAATATAAAGTATTCTAATTACCTTATTTTAACTTCAACAGTTCACTTATTACTCATAATACCTAAGCTGGATAAGTAAAACAGGCAATATGATAGGTAGGTATCAAGTTAGAGACAAAATACTGATTGTATCTTTGAACAATGTTTAATGATCGAAGGATTGTACACTTTTATTTAGGTAAAAGAAGTTACATAGTGTGTAGTAAATTACTTCTCGTGCAACTCTCTGTATATTCAATATTTTCATAATTTCTTCTTGTAAAGGCTTGACCAGTTTGGAAGCAATCATCTTTCCGTTCATTTCATGGAAAATAACCTAAAATATTAGATATTATTAATTATGTAATTGTTTTATTACTTCTTATTAATAGGACCAAATTTGTGTGTCATTAGAGCTTATGACTACTGGCTATTTATCTATACATACTTTCTATGTTTTCACACTTTATTTCTTGTAATTGCAATTCTCAATTATTAGAAGGCCATTTAATATAGTACATTTGAAGTGGCACATTTCCTCCAAGCATTTCAAGTGATTTTTCCTTTTTTTCCACCGTTTTTTCATATTTTTGTGTAGCTAATATTTTTTTACTATTTAGGAAGCCAGATTCTGAATATCTTTATACATATTGTAAACATATCTCTTTATTCATCTTCAGTTCATTTTTTATAATTGGGCAATTCAACTTGTGAACTTGGTTCTAGAATATACTTACTTGCACGTAGAGTGTCTTCTTTATTCTTCAAATTTCTCTTTTAAAGACATACTCATTCTAACTTTCTAACCTTTAAGAGTGTTCTAAAATTCCATACTGAAGAGAAGACATGATAGTATATATTCATAGTGTTTATCACGTAAAAACATAAATAAATTCAGCAGCACAGAGTGGAACTGATTATTTTACCACCAAACGATTATAATTTTCGATATTTTTGAAAACGAGGACAAAATACGGATTTCTTATTCACAATATTTTCCATTTCTCTGACCTAACCTCACTTACCTCACACGTGAACAACGAACTGTCAAAGAAGCTAGCAACCAATAAAATTGGCTGCCATCAGATTTTTTGGTATCGCAACTTATGTGGTGCCCTCTATAATGACCAGAAATTGGAATACATGGAGTTCGATCTCCTTATATAGCCCCCATGATTTCATATTTAGACATGCCTTGATTCCTCATTGGCTATGACAACTGCGAGCAGTACAATACATATTTCACGTAATTCGATTAGTTCAAAAAGTCTGAACGCGACCCTTTCGGAACACACTCCCAATCTAGTAGCTTTTGGAGGTGTGATCGAGATTTCCTAAAATGCTCCTCCTCGTTTCAAAACAAGATATAGTATGATAATAATAAGAAACAATAACAACGCCTTATTATGGGCGTTGTTATCGAGTATATGTATGAACTATTATTTTAATACTTATTTAATTTGACGTCTGTCAGTTTTGGTAATTTGATTGCCAAAATGTCTTAAGAATTACCATATATGGTTTATTTACGATAAAAAGACGATGACATCATTTTTAGTTACTTTCCTGCTTTTCATTATAAATATAAATTCACCAACCGTAAATACAATTTATTCTTAATGGATAGGGCAATTTATAGTGTACGGGCTGGCAAAACTTCAAGACGTTGTCAGCTCAGTTGGTAAAATTCCTCAGTTTAGTTTGATATTTATAAGGTTCGTCCAACTGGCGATAGAAACGTTCTCCAACTTATTTTATTATCGTTCTTGGGACAGTACAAAAACTACCTTCTGGAAGTGGTGATAAAGTTGGTGTGTTCATCCCTAATTCGACTTTGCGCACTATAGAGTTCTCGATACGATTCCAAGAACGGTTCCAGTTGGAACAAACCTATTGACATTCGATCAGCGTCTTCAGTAACGGGCAGAATCGCATTATTTCAATAATCGAATTATTATCAGGTTATGAGTGATTTCAATAATCGAACGATAATTCGAATTATGAATCACTCATATTCTAATAACACCAGAGGGCACACTAATCGCAAAACCATCATCAATTAATTCGACTCAGACGCAAGCGCATTAGCTTTTTACTGTACATGCAGTGCAATTACCGTTAACAAACTGTCAACTGTCATCATGGATTTCAAACTGTGTATTCAACCAGAAAATGCAATTTGGTTTTTACGTAATTTCAAATTTGGACTCACTGACTTGCGCATTGTAACTTTCAACTTAACCCATATTTCTTTTTTTAGTATAAAAAAAAATCGAATTATTTTGCCATAATCGGATGCTGACGACTGTTGTCATAATCGGACTATGAATGATTTTCAATTCGAATTAAGCCCATCACTATTTGTTAACGCCTCAAAGACTTTTTTAAAATAGCAGTGCGCTTGTAGCGGACCTAGTCTTAAACTCGGACTATCGCGATATCTTTATTTTTAGTTTTGTTTCGTTTAAAAAACGTTGTTATAATTTGACAGTAGTTTTTGACTTCGGTAATATTTCTCACGTCAATGTTATATTCTAATGATATAATAAAATACTATCTAAAAGCAAGAAAAATTACTGGTTTATATTACTTCTTAAGTTAAATAATAACATAATGGTCCTTCCAGAGTCGGATATTTTCCAGTAAATTGTATAAAAGTACAACAATATTACGCAATTTGTCGCTGCCTGCAAGACACAGCCTGTTTTAGTGCATGGTTTCGACGATCGCTATCACTGAAGTTCTACTCCATTTACAATAGGAATACAAACAGGAACATTACGCGGTAAAGTCCGCTAAGAAGTTGAGTATCTTTTTATTATTCCCAGGTAAGGTCTTTGATTGATTACTGTTTCGATTTGTATCAGAGTGTATCAAGCTTGTGTAAAATAGTAAAATTACTTTTGATTACGGTTTTAATTTCTATTAAAAATACTTATATTACCACTTCTGACAAGTCAAACATAACTTAAAGTACAAAATGTCTACCGAGGAACTCAAACGTAAAAGACGTGGGTTAAAAAGCAAACTTACAATTTTTTCTAAATTCATTTCGCCGTTTTTAACTAAACATATTAGGGATATTACAGATATTGAGGCTATGAATATCAAAGAGAGATTAGAGAAATATCAAACGCTTATTCATGAATTTGACAAGATTCAATTGCAAATTGAATATAATATTACTGGTGAGGATGTAGATGAAGAATTAGAAGTAGAATTCAATGAAAGGTCACAGTTTGAAAGTAACTTTTATGATCAGTTGGGTTTGGTAAAGAATTTAATGTCACAGTTAACTATAAATAATGATAGTCCATCCATCCATAGTGGTCATTGTCAACAAAAAAACTTGACTAACTTGGTAAAATTGCCTAAAATTTCTCTACCCACGTTTCGGGGTAAACATCTAGAGTGGTTAGAATATCGTGACACGTACGAATCATTGATTCATAATAATGAAACGCGCATCTTTGGAAGGTGCTCCCGCCGACATTCTCAAAACCATGGAGTTTAGTGCTCTAAATTATGCCACGGCATGGAAGTGCATTACTGAACGGTACAACTGTCCTCGATTGTTAATAGATTTCCATGTCAAAGCATTATTTTGTAACGGTAAAAGTTGTACCTCACAGGGCACCAGCTCGAAGGGCTCCGGCTAGAGACTCCTCTCAAGGGTGATTCGACCCCAAGTTTATGTCACACAGGGATAACAGAAGGGTTGTAAAAATTGAGGGCGCCACTACCTTTTTAACGATGAAAACTACAAAAAACTACGGCGGAAAAGGTAGAAACGCCTTGTAAAATTTAAATAAAAGTTAATAATTAAAAAAAGTCACTAAAAATTACCCCGGGCGATATCTCCCTCAACTTTTATAGTTGAGGATTTAAAAAAAAAAAAGAATTAAAAACAAATTTACAATTTATTCTGCCACAGGAAATGAACAACGGAATTTACTAAAGGAATTTGTACTTTTATAGGTACTTAGCTTAGATGAAGTGGTTTCCTGGAGAAGAAGTCAGGTCTTGATCCGAACTGATGAGTTCTGTTCTAGGGCGGTAGTTTGAGCTAGGGCTGTATCCTTGGCTATATTCTTGGGGTTATATTCTCCGGTTTATATTCTTGGGTTCTATCCTAGCCTAGGGTTATATTCTTGGCTTATATTCTCGCCTAGGGTTATATTCTTGGCTTATATTCTCGCCTAGGGGCTGTGCTTACCTAGAAGTACAAGTGGATCAGGGATATGTAGGAACTTGAATGTTATGGCACATTATGTTGGTCAGCTTTTCAGGTTAAAGAAAAGGAAGGCAGTTATTTAAAAGTCAAAAAAATTGATTTAATTTACTGAAAGCTTTCCAACATTATATGTCCCATGTTAAGACAGTAAAAATAGCAATTATCGACTGAATTGAAAAAATATACTAATGATCCGAAAGAAACTAATAATAGCAATAAGTTATTTATTTGGTTATATGAAAAAATATCGTGCTTAGGAAATATATGAAACCGGCACTGGCGTTACGAAAGAATATTTTATAGGTTACCGGTAATTTATAAAAATGTTATTTTATAATTAAGAGTTATTTCGCAACTGAAAAAGCTTGAAAATATTTGTACAAAAGTAAAACTGTGAATTATAAAAAAATATTTGACTTAAAACTACCATATTAGTATAAAAGAATAGTTTATGACCACGTGTTGAATTTAATTTCGTCTATCTCTGTAAAAAAATAAAGAATGCATACGAAAATTATATCAGACAGTACTTTAGAAGAAGCTTATTAATTATAGATTATGATTTTGGACTTACCACAGCAAAATTCATAAGATAGGTACTTGAGATATGAAAGATAGCGAAAGACGATGTGCCTCCTTCGGTGGTCGTTAAAAAAAGGGGTGTTTAACGTGGCGTTGTCCGTTGGCAGACGTCAATTGTCTTACGTTCGGGGTAGAAGAGTTTGGGATCACAGAACTATAATTGAATGTGGCTAGTGACGACGAGCGCTAATTAAAAGGATTTATTCTGTAAAATCGAAACAGGTCGATAGACATGTTACAATTTAATATCGAACAGGTAAAAAGAGACTCTTCGGTTGAACTTAGAGCTTTAAGTGATACACTTATGAAAAACTTAAGAGCTTTGAAACAGTTGGGACAGCCTACAGAAAATTGGGATGTATTAATAATTGCCTTAGCTTCAGAAAAATTGGACAAATCGTCTAAATTTGAATGGGAAAAATTAAAAACGAGTAAAGGTATTGTTTCAACGTTTGAAGACTTTAAAGTTTTTCTAAAATCGAGAGCAGAATTTTTAGAATCGCTTGAGCATAATATTTCTACAGATATACGCTCTACGGACAAACCAACCGAAAAGCGTAAGACACATATAACTCGAGGTTTTTTGTCTACAGACAAAGTCGATATGAAAGGTTCTAATGCTTAGTCTCGTTCCCATGTTTGTCAGTTATGCAAGGGCTCACATTTCATTCAAAATTGCTCGGAGTTTTTAAGGTTATCTAATGAGGACAGGAGCAAGAAGGTTATTTCTCTTAGAATGTGTTTAAATTGCTTGCGTTTTGGACACATATCCAAAAACTGTAGAAATTCCTTGTGTAGAAAGTGTCACAGAAAACATCACACTTTACTACATTCTGAAAGTAGCTCAGGTTTGAATCAAAATTACTCAAATTCAGAAAATATTACTCATGTTAATAATACAGCCAATAATGTACATTCAGACCCAGTAACTACAAATCAGAATCCTGGTACCAATGCTCTTTCGGCAAGTGGTTCAGTTGATGGTGTACTATTGTCCACGGCATTTATAGACATAGCAGACGCAAATGAAAAATTGCATGCCATTAGAGTACTTCTTGACAGCGGTTCCCAGTCGAGCTTCATTTCAAAGGCGTTATGTGATAAGTTGGGTTTAAAAGTGGAAAAAACTAACATTTCCGTAAAACGTCTTAATGGTACTCTATCTAGCATCGATTTAAAATGCAAGGTTTCATTGAAGTCGCAATATTATAACTTTTTAGAAAATATTACTTGTTTTGTTTTGCCTCAAATTACTGACAATATTCCTAGTATGAAAATTGATGTGAGTAAGTTGGATATTCCTGTAAACATAAAACTAGCCGATCCAACTTTTTATGTGCCTGGAAAGGTCGATATGCTGATAGGTGCGGACCTATTTTGGCGTTTATTAAGTAACGGTCAGCATATACTAGGTAACAACAAACCAATATTACAGAAAACTCGACTTGGATGGATCGTATCCGGTCCAGTAGCCAAACCTCAGATTTCGTCTATTTCATGTAATTTTTCACATAATTTTGAAACAAATATTCAAAATCAACTATCTCGGTTCTGGGAAATTGAGGAATTACCTGATGTAAAACCTTTGTCCCAGGAAGATTCTTTATGCGAAAGGCATTTTGTGGAAAATTTCAAGCGTTTACCTAGAGGTCGTTTCGTTGTTTCGTTACCATTGAAGGATTCTGTTTCAAAACTTGGTGAGTCGTACAGTCAAGCTAAAATTCGTTTTCTAAACCTAGAAAAGAATAAATTACAAACAGATCCAGCTTTTAGAAAATTGTATTGCGATTTCATGGAAGAATATATTACAATGGGACACATGAAAAGGGTTACAGATAATGAGCAAGATAATGAAATTACATATTACATGCCACATCACGGTGTCCTCCGGGAGGACAGTCTAACAACAAAATTACGCACTGTTTTCGATGCATCTGCACCTTCATCCTCTGGATATTCTTTGAATAATTTACAGCCTATTGGCCCTACATTACAAGACACTCTATTTTCAATTCTAATACGATTTCGAAAGCATAGTATTGTGGTCTCTGCTGACATCGAAAAGATGTACAGAAACGTGAATATTTCTAACGAGTACTTGCCTCTGCAACGAATTCTGTGGAGATTTAGTCCTAGCGATACTCTTGAAAAATATGAACTCCAGACGGTTACTTACGGTACTACTTCCGGATCATTTTTAGCAATTCGTTGTCTTTACCAGCTTGCATTAGAAAATGAAAAGCTGGCACCAGAGTTTTCAGAAATTATCAAGTCCGATTTTTATGTGGACGATTTGCTTACTGGTTGTGAGTCAGTTGAAGAAGCGGGGCGCATATGCATTGGCATATCCAATATTTTAGATCAGGGCTGCTTTAATCTTCGAAAGTTTATGTCAAATAGTCCTGAAGTTTTGAAACAGATTCCCGGAAGTAATGAAAATGCTAAAGTAGTGAACCTAAGTGAAAATGAAAATTCTAAAACATTAGGCTTAATTTGGAAGCCGTCCTTAGATAAGTTAATGTATAAAATAAGTGAACAACAAAATAACGTGCCTGTAACGAAACGGGAAATCTTATCACGAATTTCTCAAGTATTTGATACGCTTGGACTCTTAAGTCCATGCATAATTATTGGAAAAATTCTAATGCAAAAGTTATGGTTGGAGAGAATCTGTTGGGACGAGGGTATTCCATTACATTTGCATACAGCTTGGGCAATCTTCAGCGAAGAACTTCCTTTACTGAATAGTCTAGAAATTGATAGACATGTTATTTGTGACAATCCTCAATGGATAGAGCTGCATGGTTTCGCGGATTCCAGCGAGCGTGCTTATGGTGGATGTATTTATATCCGATCAATCGATCAATATGGCAATGTGACCATGAAATTGTTGTGCGCTAAAACGAAAGTTGCTCCGCTAAAAACAATAACTATTCCCAGATTAGAGCTTTGTGGGTGTTTAGTAGTTTCAAGGTTGGCAGAGCAGGTAGTTAAATCATTTAAGTTATCATTTAACGCAAAATATTTGTGGTCAGATTCGACGGTAGCATTGGGATGGTTAAAGACAGAGCCAAGTATGTTAAAACCTTTAGTGAGCAGTCGCATTGCAGAAATACAAGATATTACTTCGGCCTATTCTTGGAACCATATTTCGGGCGACATTAATCCTGCAGATATTTTGACACGTGGGATCAAACCCAGTGAAATCAAAAGTCTAAGTTTATGGTGGTTCGGCCCAAAGCTCTTAATGCACGAAAAATCATCCTGGCCCAGCACTACTGTTAAATCAAACAATCTTCCGGATATGCGCAAGTCTAATACTTTTTCATTTCAACAAATAACTGAATGTACTTTCATAAATAAGTTCTCTTCATTACTTAAATTAAAAAGAGTGGTTGCCTATATGTTAAGATGGTAGAATAACTATAAACAGTCGAAAGAAAGTCGCTCAACAGGCCCCCTTAGTGTTTTAGAATTAAATAACTCATTCAATGTCATAATAAAAATTTCTCAAAATGAAACCTTCTTTAAGGAAATTAAGAAACTTAAAGATGAAAAGTTTGTCCCTCATGATAGTAAAATTCTTTCCTTAAATCCTTTTTTGGATGAAATCGGTATTTTGAGGGTTGGAGGTCGCCTTAGATTTTCCAATTTCAAGTATGAAAAGAAGCATCCTATTATTTTATCAGAAAAGCATCATTTAACAAAATTAATTTTGAAAAATGAACACATATTGTCATTACATTGTGGTCCACAGCAGTTGCTAGCAAATGTTCGAAATAAGTTCTGGCCAGTAAATGGCAGATCATTGGCTCGTAGAATTGTGCATGAGTGTATTAGATGTTTTAGGTATAATGCAAAACCTTCTGCACCTAAAATGGGCGAATTGCCTCGTGAGCGGTTAGAATCAAGGCAACCATTTGAGGTTATTGGGGTAGACTATGCGGGTCCAGTGTTAATAAAAAATAAAATTGGTCGTTCTTTTCGGTTATCTAAATCTTACATTTGTTTGTTCGTCTGTTTTGTTACTAAAGCGATCCATTTGGAGTTGGTGTCAGACCTCTCTAAAGAATCCTTTTTAATGTCATTTCGCAGGTTTTGTGGACGTCGCGGAAAGCCTTCCATGGTATTTTCTGATAACGGAAAAAACTTTGTAGCAGCTAGTTCAGAGCTGCGTGAATTTGGTAATTTTATCAAGTTAAATCAAGAATTTATTGTAAATAAAATGTCAAATGATGGTATCACTTGGAAATTTATTCCTCCGTACTCACCACATTTCGGTGGGCTGTGGGAGTCGGGTGTACGCTGTACCAAACATCACTTGAAACGAGTAATCGGTGAAACGCCTTTAACATTTGAATGCTTGTATACACTTTTGGTACAGATCGAGGCTGTGCTCAATTCAAGACCCCTATCTCCCTTATCTACTGAGCCCAGTGACCTTTTACCTTTGACGCCAGCTCACTTATTAGTCGGCAAGCCGCTAAACTCAATACCAGAACACGACGTTAGTATAATTCCTGTAAATCGCCTCTCTGTATTTCAACACATACAGCAAATGAAGTTTCATTTTTGGAAAAGATGGAGCAAAGAGTTCCTTTCGGAACTTCAGAAACGTGTGAAATGGAAAACTAACCAAAGTTCATTGAAGGAAAATGCTCTTGTTATCATAAAAGAAAAACATCTGCCGCCTGGTCGATGGAAACTTGGGAGAGTCCTACAAATTCATCGTGGAAAGGATGAAATACCGCGAGTGGCAACCATTAAGACTGATTCTGGGATAATAAAACGCGGTTTTCAAAAGCTTTGCCCATTACCGTTAGAATGAACAGTAAACTTGATTATTTAGTGTTGTTTTAGGTGGAAGCCTAGTGACTTCAAGTTGGGGGGTATGTTAACGCCTCAAAGACTTTTTTTAAAATAGCAGTGCGCTTGTAGCGGACCTAGTCTGGTTAAACTCGGACTATCGCGATATCTTTATTTTTAGTTTTGTTTCGTTTAAAAAACGTTGTTATAATTTGACAGTAGTTTTTGACTTTGGTAATATTTCTCACGTCAATGTTATATTCTAATGATATAATAAAATACTATCTAAAAGCAAGAAAAATTACTGGTTTATATTACTTCTTAACTTAAATAATAACACTATTCGTCTTAGTATTTACAAGTTTTTTTTGGTGCTTTGGAATGAATTGATTCCAAAATATTGAAAAAAAAAACGGTTATTTTCGTAACTAATTATTCAGAAAAATGTGAAGTGTGTAGTTAAAAGCATTAAAGCGCCCAAGCAGTTAAACAGTAAATGCCAAGATATGGAAACATCTTTGTTATTTTGAACCAGAATGCCAAATTCTGGGCCCGCTTCTCCCGCTTATTGCTGTAAGGGATGTGAGTAATACTTTTTGCATTCATCATTATTAATAATAATGTTATATATTTTTAAATGTAGAAGATTGAATGTTTTTAATGTTAGGTTAGGGTAATGAAATTTTATATATTTTTTTACATAGGATGAATGGTTACTGTTTCTTATATCTTATCCACATTTTCCACATGAATAAATCTGAGACTATTATACAAGCCTTCAATTTGTGAATGTTCACCTTCGATTCATGCATCACGAGAGACAGGCCAATGAAAAAGAAGAACTATTAAATTGTCTTTCCTAGTTTTCGTTAAGTAGAGAAAAAAAATTATTCGTGTTTAGCTCAAATTATAATACAGCTTCGGCAGTAAAATTCTGAGCTGAAAATATAATAGGCGCCTACAACTCATTGTTATGGAATATCTATTATCACTTTTTCATGTATTTAGTATAAAAATCAGTTTTTTATTCCACCTTATGTTGTTATTGATTTTATCCTCAATTATTAGTCGCTTTGTTCATGAAGTTTTTTTTTCAATTTCCGTTTATAACAAATCATTTTTTCCTCTATCTCTCTAACCCTTTCACTTTATCCCTCTCTATAATGTACAGCCAAGAGACTGGCTTATTGGTTCACCTTGTACTTTAAAAAGGAGTTGTAAGGTACGAACAAAAACATTAACGGTTAATCAATTCAGAAAATATTTATTATTCTCAAATGAGCTCATTCAAAATAATACAAACAAATTTTAAATAAAAAACACAAGAATTGGGAACAATGTGAAAAGTGATTTCTTTTTTCAGTGAACTTATATGTAATATGCCGATAACTATCTACACCACTAAATGCATCCAAGGTCTTCATACATTTTTTTTAGGCAATATCCCACATTGTCAATAATGTTAATTGACTGGAATATATTTTTAGCTCACGAGATATATTTAAGTTACATATTTTAAATATACACTGTGTTCATTTGAAAAGGACCCACCCTTAGTATTTCATAAATGGAACATATTTGAGGGAAATGCCGAAACTTGGGGGGACACTTTTTGGCGCTAATGTCATAAACGTTAGATTCACCCCCTCCCTACTGGAAACATCCCTTACATTTTTTCAAATGGCATTAGGTATCAAGTCACACCTCATTTAAAAGGACTGGTAAATCTCTATTCAATCATTTTGTTTTGCCTTTGATACCAGCCTTTCATTGTTATTTAATCGTTGTTGAAAATTGGATCTTTTTCTCAAAATTTTCCTTACTGGACGGCAACCAACAAATAATGAACCAACAACAACATGTAGCACACCTCCAATTCCAAAACTTCAACGTTGGCGTTTTCATTTAAATAGTGATAAATACATAGTGATGCGAAATCAGAAAGTAGAGAAAATACTTACAATCGTTTTAGTGCAATATATCCCCTATAAGGGTTTGTGAAAACGGCTTCCAGAACAGGACCGAATACTCCAACAATACGAACTACCGTAGAAAAAAAAAACTAAACCGTTTATATAATCAGGTGCAAAAAAACGGCCACCTTGAAATTTTACAGTTTTTCATCTTATATTACTTTTTATTCTCGGCTCTATGTGGATGATTTTTTTCTTGAAAAAAATTAAATAATTTCATCCCAGATTTATATGCAATAATCAGACTAACGAGTTGGGCCGGATTTATACAAATTCAACGAGGAAAAATCAAATTATGTCTTATCATCTGAATTTGAGACTCTTTGTCGTGTAAGTATGCATAATTGGTTTCTGATATCTCAACTTTTTCTTCTCCTAATTCTGCCCTAGTCAGATTCACCAGCACTCTAGAGATTATTATGAAAAACACTTTTTTGAGGCCATGTTAATTGTCGAGTTTGCGAAACTGTAGAAAGGTTCCGGATCAAAGGATGGAAATGTCTGGCCATTCCATCCGCCTTTTCGTTTCACTTATGACCCCCGTGCCTTGGATCCCAGGCTACAGTGGCTTTGCAACGCAATCCCGTATCAAATTGTCCTCTATGGAATCGAGTGCCCCAAGTGCAGCTTGACAGATGTACGGAATGTTCTTTTCTCCCTTTTAAGTTATTTAACGCAGTCCCTAACTTGAGCCTCAACACGTACGCAGAAATTAATATTGGAATCATTTTATAATTTATATTTCAGTAAGTTGTAATTTTTCATGAAAATAAGTACCTTGAAAAATATACACACAGTTATTATGGTATTTATTCGAATATATCCAGTCTTGGTGTTTAGGAAAATAATAGTTATTTATGTACCAGGTACGGAAAACTGTCTATTATAGTCGAGCCAGCAAATTGATAGCCGAGGCTAGCAAGCAGGCGAGACATTAGACAGTTTCCTCGCCGAGGTGCATATTACATTTTTGGGAGACCTTTACAAAAAATTACTAATTTCCGAATGAAAAATCGACTGTTTTGAAGGCAAGTACTTTTCATTCGCCAACACTTTTCGTCCGCTGTGCAAAAGATGAGTTTCACTTGGGGCATCACGAAGAAATTTGTTTATTCTATCTCGACTAAACCAACGCCTTGTTTTTTTAAAAATGCAATAAGTTTCGGAAATTTGGATATTTTAACATTTTAGAGGACGAAAAGAGTTTGCGGACGTAAAGAGCCTGTCTTGCCTTCAAAAATAATCGATTTTTCATTCGGAAATTAGTACGTAAGATGTCATTTTTTGTAAAGGTCGACGAAAGAAGTATATATTTCGCAATATACTAATTTGGATGGTAAATCATTCTTTGATTAGATGGCTCATAATTTCATAGCATATCATAATAATTTATTGATTTGATTTGAAATGATTCCCACTCATAATGCATATAGTTTAAATTTTTTACAATTTCAAATATTGGATTGTCAATACTTTTGTCGTAAGTCTACAATTTTCATTAACCACAATAGTTATTTTACTTAAACTATATAATATCTAGATATACATTTTATACATGAAGATAGTAGGACTTTGATGGCAAGCACAATTGATTTTGTTGTTTTGAGAGATAACCAAACTTTTTATAAAAATTATTAAAGCTATCTATCTCTGGAGTAAATATGAAAAGTCAAACAGTTTTACTCACAATACAACAAAGTAAGTTGTGTGCCTATATCAGCATCAAGCTACCGACTTCGCCCATATTGTACTAACTGCGTTGAATGACATTTACTATGATTGACAGATAATTCAATATACAGGATATCCCGAAATTCTCCTGCCAAACGCAAACTACAAATACTATGTAATAGACCGGTAGCCCATGACACATGTTGGCTTCATTAATTCAATTGAAAGGCGTTTCCACCACCGAGTTTTATGTGAAAAACAAGTAGAATAAGGCTATTCCTGAAGACCCAAACTTTATAATCCACGCTACAGTGGACATTGAAAATCTTGGAATTTTCACGAAACTAGAACAATTAACTAATGGATGCCGTGTACTTGGATGGCATACAAATCCAAGTGTAACATGTCTATCGACCTGTTTCGATTTTACAGAATAAATCCTTTTAATTAGCGCTCGCCGTCACTAGCCACATTCAATTATAGTTCTGTGATCCCAAACTCTTCTACCCTGACCGTAAGACAATTGACGTCTGCCAACGGACGCTTCCATTTTTTGCACAACGCCACGTTAAACACCCCTTTTTGTTAACGACCGCCGAAGGGGACACATCATATTTCGCTATCTTTCATATCTTAAGTACCTATCTTATGAATTTTGCTGTGGTAAGTTCAAAATCATAATTTATAATTAATAAGCTTCTTCTAAAGTAGGTACTGTCTGATATGATTTTCGTATGCATTCTTTATTTTTTTACAGAGATAGACGAAATTAAATTCAACACGTGGTCATAAACTGTTCTTTTATACTAATATGGTAGTTTTAAACCAAATACTCTTCTATAATCCACTGTTTCACTTTTATACAAACATTTTCAAGCTTTTTCAGTTGCGAAATAACTCTTTTAATTATAAAATAACATTTTTATAATCTGTTAACCTATAAAATATTCCTTCGTAACGCCAGTGCCGGTTTCATATATTTCCTAAGCATGATATTTTTTCATATAACTAAATATTTTTTTGCTATGATTAGTTTCTTTCGGATCATTAGTATATTTTTTTGGAAAGCTTTCAGTAAATCAAATCAATTTTTTTGACTTTCAAATAACTGCCTTCCTTTTCTTTAACCTGAAAAGCTGACCAACATAATGTGCCATTACATTCAAGTTCCTACATATCCCTGATCCACCTGTACTTCTAGGTAAGCACAGCCCCAAGAATATAACCCAAGAATATAACCCAAGAATATAACCCAAGAATATAACCCAAGGATATAACCCGAGAATATAACCCGAGGATATAACCCGAGGATATAACCCGAGAATATAACCCGAGGATATAACCCCAAGCTCTAGGCAAGGATATAACCCCAAGACCTGGGCTATAATATAAGCCCTAGCGAAGGATAGAACCCCAGGATACATCCCTAGACCAGATTACCGCCCTAGACCAGGACACATCAGTTCAGATCAAGACCTGACTATCTTCCTCAGGAAACCAGTTCCTATAAGCTAAGTACCTAACTATAAAAGTACAAATTCCTGTTCATTTCCTGTGGCAGAATAAATTATAAATTTGTGTTAATTCTATTTTTATTTTTTTTTTCTAAATCCTCAAATATAAAAGTTGAGGGAGATATCGCCCGGGGTCACTTTTATTATTAACTTTTATTTAAATTTTACAAGGCGTTTCTACCTTTTCCGCCTTAGTTTTTTAGTACTTTTTATCGTCAAAAAGGTAGTGGCGCCCTCAACTTTAACAACCTTCCTGTAACACTTGTGCAGCATAAACTTGGGCTCGAATCACCCTTGAGAGGAGTCTCTAGCCGGAGCCCTTGAAGGTTACAGCCATTTACCGTTACACGTTTCATGTATCTTGTGCTTCGTCTACGTCACAATTTCCGTCGATGTCCCTTAGATTAAAACGTACGTAATAGTCTTTTATATGTCCATGACCAGTTAGTAATTGTACTGTCTTCCAATTTATGTTTATTGGCTTGTCCCGGACCATTTTAATAAGCTCGTGTGTTTTACGTCCCGTCAGGCAAGTGTCCCAATGTCTGCCAGTTTTCCATTTTATAGTCATGTCTTTTTCTTTTGACGTCTGCCTTGCTAGCATATAAGTTATCGTATTCCTGTCTGCTATGTACGTCCTTTGCTAACTGGTGAGATTTTCTTATGCCAGGGTTTTTAATGTTGGAGCGTGTGATAGTTTCGTTATTTGTGCCGTCAGTTTTTGTCTGGAGTTATTTTGCTGTAATATGTGAATAGCATTCTGTGAGTCTGTATGTAACGTCACTTTTTGTCCGTCGCCTTGTCTGTACGATTTGTATAACTCCAATCCTTTCTGTATGCCCAATAGTTCGATGTCGTGTATGTTACTGTACGTGTCCAGTTTTTCGTTCGTTGTGATGTGTCTTTGTTTTGTGACAATAAATACACCGATCGTCGTACTGTTGTCTTTTTTGCTAGCGACTGTATAGATGTTTATGTCTGTCTTTATAATTAATAAGCTTCTTCTAAAGTACTGTCTGATATAATTTTCGTATGCATTCTTTATTTTTTTACAGAGATAGGCGAAATTAAATTCAACACGTGGTCATAAACTGTTCTTTTATACTAATATGGTAGTTTTAAGCCAAATATTCTTTTATAATTCACTGTTTTACTTTCATACAAACATTTTCAAGCTTTTTCAGTTGCGAAATAACTCTTAATTATAAAATAACACTTTTATAAACCGTTAACCTATAAAATATTCTTTCGTAACGCCAGTGCCGGTTTCATATATTTCCTAAGCACGATATTTTTTCATATAACTGAATAAATAACTTTTTGCCATGATTAGTTTATTTCGGATCATTAGAATATTTTTTTAATTTAGCCGATAATTGCTATTTTTACTGTTTTAACATGGAACATATAATGTTTGAAAGCTTTCAGTAAATTAAATAAATTTTTTGACTTTCAAATAACTGCCTTCCTTTTCTTTAACCTGAAAAGCTGACCAACATAATGTGCCATTACATTCAAGTTCCTACATATCCCTGATCCACTTGTACTTCTAGGTAAGCACAGCCCCTAGGCTAGGATAAACCCAAGAATACAACCCTAGGCTAGGATAAACCCAAGAATACAACCATGGGCTAGGATAGAACCCGAGAATATAACCCTAGGCTAGAATATAACGCCGAGGATATAAACCGAAGAATTTAACCGGAGAATACAACCCCAAGAATATAGCCAAGGATAGAACCCTCAAACTACCGCCCTAGAACAGAACTCATCAGTTCGGATCAAGACCTGACTTCTTCTCCAGGAAACCACTTCATCTAAGCTAAGTACCTATAAAAGTACAAATTCCTCTATTAAATTCCGTTATTCATTTCCTGTGGCAGAATAAATTAAAATTTTGTTTTTAATTCTTTTTTTAATAAAATCCCCAACTATAAAAGTTGAGGGAGATATCGCCCGGGGTAATTTTTAGTAACTTTTTTATTTTTTAACTTTCATTCAAATTTTACAAGGCGTTTCTACCTTTTCCGCCTTAGTTTTCTTAGTAGTTTTCATCGTTAAAAAGGTAGTGGCGCCCTCAACTTTTACAACCTTCCTGTAGCACTTGTGCAGCATAAACTTGGGGTCGAATCACCCTTGAGAGGAGTCTCTAGCCGGAGCCCTTCGAGCTGGTGCCCTGTGAGGTACAGCATTTACCGTTACAAATTGGCGCCTTTACCGTTACAAATTGGCGCCCAGCTAAAAGCATACTTTTACCGTTACACAAGTTATACTAAGGGTTGATAGGCGAGGGTTAAAATTTGATAAGAAGGTGGAAAAGAAACAATTAACTCATGTTTACCGAAGAGTTTATATTTTGCTATCTCAGTAGATGTTAAAAACATTAGTGGCATACATTTTGCGACGGTACTTCATTTGTTGATAATTTTCCAAATATGATGTAGAAGAATTTAGAACAATTAACTGATGAATGCTGTTCGATGTATAGGCAAACATTATCGAATACTCTTTAAAAATTCAATGGAGGGTATAAGTTAGTGGCTGCCACGGTTAAAAGGTTGAAATTTATTTATTTCTTGAAACAATATACTAATGAATGCCATTAATTTTAAGAATTATTACAGTTTCCTGTAAAATTGTCGTATTCAGTAAAGCGCGTTACCAACAGATATCAAAGAATAAAAATATATTATTCTACGCTTATTCTACGTTTTTGAAAAATATTTTTCAAAACTAGTTGTAAAGGAAACTGTAATAATTCTATATGTTTCAAGCTAACGAGCTTGTTGTCAAAGTTCGAATTTTGGTTTGTGACTTAGAGGTGAGATGTCGCTATTTTCGCAACTAAAACATTTCCGTAACTGGACGATATGTATAGTTGTTGATTATAGTCACATTTCAGTCTGGGATTAACTCTCGGACGATAACATATACCTTGTACTGATGAGGCGCAATACGCCGAAATCGGTCTACAAGTTATGTTGTCCCTTCTAGTTGCAAACCAGAAAATGGTTGGTTTAAATCTTGTAGATTTACCAACCCCGTTTGACTTAGAAGTGTAATTCAATGTCTGTCGGGGCATGTAGCCCGGGAAGTAGTTGTTTCTTCTTCGTTGAACGGTCACTGTTTTTGAAAAATATTTTTCAAAACTAGTTGTAAAGCGTAGAATAATATATTTTTATTCTTTGATATCTGCCATTAATTTTCTTATCAATTTTATTGTAAGAGAAAACTGACATTGTCGATGTATAATGGTAATGTAATAACAGCAATTAACTACAGTTTGCCTCTCTCTGTATTCAGAGCACTTTACTAAAAATACATAGATATACTTATACACGTGTTCAGAGTTCGTAATTCTAGCTTCATGGTCTGAACAATTTGCTGTCAACTTATAAAGTTTGAGTCTTGGAAAATAGCCTTATTCTAATTGTTATTCACATGAAACTCGATGGTGAAAACGGCTCCGATTTGAAATAATGAAGCCTACATGTGTCATGGGCTACCGGTCTATAAAGGTTTCAAGTTTTATCACTTTTATTTTTAATAGTTACTTGTACATTTTATTTTTATAATTACTTCACATAAAATATATAATTACATTGAAATTCTGGTCAGGCAACTGACCTTAGTGGAGTTCACGTAATAATTAGTACTTTTCTAATAATATTATGCCATGTAATATCATCAATATAGAAACTAAATAATTTATGCTTACGAATACTTTTGTATGTTTTTTGTTATCCAATATCATAAAAGTATTTCGTAAGTGATAGCTGACTCTAGTATTTCATCAATTACCTACATTTACTTTAATTATACGAGAGGCGTTACAACTAAATTTAAGTTTATGTCCATCTATCATAGTTCACCATTATCCAAAAGTTCCTTCTACGGTCGGGAGCTAGCGCCCTTTGAGGGTGTTGGAGTCAGTTTTTTGGATATATATTGATATGAATTTTTCAATTTATATTGTTAATATGTGTTTTAATTTATTTATTGTAATATATTTATTTGGGCGCCAATTAATATGAATTTTAATTCAAATATTAGTGATATCATACATCACTCACCTTTTATGATGACTCTTCACCTCAGGTTGGGTTCATGGGTGAAATGCTCACTTAGTTACTTTTTTTATTTTATTATTTAATATATCCTCAGGCCGGTCCTGTGTCCTTGCCCTTGAATAATAGGAACTATCCAACTGTGAAACAGTTTTGCCAACTTAATAGGAAGAAAACTCTTTATATTAGAAATTTATAAAATATTATTTAATTTATTTTTTAATCAACGGCGTTTTTATATAGAATTGATAAGTAAATACATAAGAAACAATTCAAAACACTTATCTAAATGATCTTTCGCTCAACGTTCACACTAAATGAAGTTCTTATATCTAATAAATATATGAAAATTATGCAACTCTTTTTACATGTAACACTAATAACCAAAGACAAAATAGAACATCTGTTTTTAACAGATTTTATATACAAATTGGACGATATTCTAATCGTAACAAAGATGAATAAATATTAAGTTCTGGATTTAATCACACGCACGTAAGTTTAATGATTTAACTTATAGATTATGAAATACCTTTTTATCTTGTATTTTCTATGTTTTAAACCTTTCTGGGCCTTGGAGTCCCTCGTAGAAGTGGCTTCAATATGGCTTCGTGGTCGGCTTGGGAATATTTTCAGTTTTGTTTACCTCTCGGAACCTTCACTCATGGTTTGTTTAAGAAATTTTGAATTTACAGAGATTATTCAACCTCTGTTTTTAACAGGATCTTGCTAAGGAAAGGTTAGCAACACCAAATCACTTTATAGTTTCACTTTTAACACAACGTAATCTAATTTTAAATAAATTTTTAAACATGAAAAAGCTTATACTTCTCAATTCTGTATATTTTTCGTAACTAACCGTTTTCTAATCAATAGCAACCAATATCAAATTTTTCTATCTTTTCAAAATCCATATGTCTCTGTAGTTTTAAGTTTTTCTATATTTGCTGACCAATCAAATTCATTTAATAATTTTTGATTTCTGTTATTTGACTTGATTGTTTTATAATTTGATCTTTTTCTGATATGAAAGTTTATTTTTAATGTCTCCAAATAATTTATTATTGTTTTTATCTTTTAGTTAAAAAATTTTAAAATTATTTGACATCCGTTTTAATTTCAGTTGTCATCTCCTTTCTTCCGTTAGAGTTGACAAATCTAGATTCACACTCTGTTAGACATGTTCATAAGTGTACTTCTTCTATTTTTACCAGTGTCAGATTTTATAACCTAATTAATAATTAATAATTTTTAATTTTCAGGTTTCTTCTTTTTAGATTTATGATGAGCCAAGAAACTTTTGCAAAGCTTTTGAAAATTCTGAAACTATGTGATAGGATTTCAATGAATTAGAGAAAAGTTATAAAGATTCCCGTTTAAAGTTTGGGTTGTAAATATTTGTCAGGTGATTTGTTTATATTTTATTTAGATTTTATACTGAAATAACCCTTGTTTGGTGCATATGTTGTATGATTTCACTTTCCACATCAATATATATATTAAAAAAAGCTGCTACCTGCGAACTTCAAACTTGGTACATTGTGTAACACTGCCATAATAAAATGTCTACTACAAACCCGCGTTCTTATTGGCATCACAAACATTTAACGTGGGAGGAGCAACGAGTAAGTTTGGTTAAATTTTTTGTAGCTCAGTTCATTTACACATTACAGTAAATTAAAAAATATTGTCCAAAAAAATATCCACCGTTTTCAAGAAGAATCAATGTTAATCTTTTGATCAACTGTTTTATTTCTTGAAAACATTGAATTTTATGATTGTTTTATATGACGACCATTTGTTGCAAGACATAAATCCAACCGTTTCTATAATTCTGTGAAGATTGTCCAACTCTTGAAAAGAATCTGGGATCATTTTGAATTGCACTACATACATCCTCTATTCTTTCTTACAGCTGAATACGATTTTATACCAGAACAGCATGAACCAATGATTTTAGGTAGCCCCAGAACCAAAAGATAACGTCGTCCATAAAATCAGCTATGGTAATCCTAAAGCTAGGCTAGGCAACTCTACTGGTCCAGTTGTTGATTGCCGATTACACCTATTTTAATCTTATATATGAGGGGTGGGCACACATGAGGTCAAAGAGAGCAGCAATCAAGTTTTTTATATTTTATAAAGAGCCACACGTAGATACACATTCAATTTTTTTTATTTAATGTAATTAGATATTTGGAAATTGAAACAAAAAACTTGATTTACGGCTAGGAAAAAGTATATGTACTCGTGAAAAATTTTAACAGTATATATGCAAAAGCGCTGAAGTCATTCTACCCCTACTAACTCCTTTAACGGACTGCTGCTGCCGGCAGTGCCGGCTGATCACTGTGACTTGCGTCTAGACGGACCGTTTAATTTTGTAGCCCGCATGCACCCATGCGCATTACATGATCAGTTTCCCAACTAATTTATCAAGAAGGACAAGGAAAATCATCGAAGAAGCTATTAGTGTTGTCAATCTATGGCTATACAGAAGGGAAAGGGTGAACGGAATGGCTATTTTTCCTTCCCCTTCTTCAAAAATTAACCAATGATCTGTTTTAACCAAGAAAAATTATGAAACTTACTAGAAACAAAAACCAGTTTCAGTGCCTAATTATTCTAACCTAAAAATTCGAAATGACAAGACGAGGCAAACTGATCATGAAATGCGCATGAATGCATGCGGGCTACAAAATTAAACGGTCCGGCTAGATGTGTCAATCTGTATAAATATATGACTGGGCTGGCTAATACGGTTTGCGCACACGCGTACAACTACAAAAAACAGTTCAAGGGAGAAATGAAACTTAAATTTTAGTGAGAGCCGGATTTGCCCACATGTTATAAATATGCTAAATCTTCGCTAGTACTTAGTTTCTTTCATGGCGTGTGAATTTTTACCAATGTAGGTATAATAATGTGCATTATATAAATTAAAAACTTCGGTTTGAGTAAACTAAGCTTCATCGCAAAATAAAATGCTTTTAACATCCGGGTGCATACCTACCAGTTCCAGTACTTTTAGGTACCACTGATCCGGTCTTTCTAAGACGTTGATGTAGAGCAATAAATGTTTAACCGATTGGGATGTCGTTGGTTGAGGAATCGATCCGCGTATCTTCGTTTGGTTACACGATCGTTACTTTGAACCCTCCATGTATATATATTGAGGTGACATTCACTGAGACCCAAAGATCTATTGTCACCCCTTACTACTACTTAGTTCCCGAGAAAAGTCTCAAAGACTAGTAGCTCATTTAGACCTATTTCCCGGAAGAATTTTAGGATATCTGATGGCTTTAACTTATGTAAATGTCCCTCTTCTATCCTTAGGATTCTGCATTGCTGTTGCACCCCACCATACATTCAATGCATATCAGCATAATTAGCCATTTCGATGAGAAATGAGTATTAATTCACCTTTTTCACGAAACAACAATCACTATAACCAAAGAATACACCACTTAACAAGATGCGAAGCTTCCGATCATATTTTCTATGCGCATGTCTGAAAATCGCCATTTTTATAATAAGATACTTGTCATACTTCACTTTGTCGACCAATTATATAGCCGATATTTGAAAATTTGATAATTTTCTTAGTGTATTTACTAAGTTATCTGTCAATGTCGGTCTCTCAAGGTCATAAATTTTGGGTACCAAAACATCAAAGAAAATGCGTCGGGCTTCGCTTCTTGTTAGCTGGTGTATTATTGGCTATGACTTCAAATCAATTTGACGCAATGTCAATTCTTGTTAATTTTCAATGCCAATTAGGTACTGCGAAGATTTTCTAGTAATCAAATAAAAATACTGAATGCCAAAAATACAAAAAACTGATATTGAGTTTTTTCGAAAAACGAACACTGGTAACGTCAAGAAAAAACGCTGGTTTGTAGTAAGCAATTATTCACTACGGAGTTATACAAGTACCAAGTACCAAGTTTGAAGTTTGTAGGTAAGTGACTCCACAGCGTCACCATAAAAAGGCATAAGTTCTCCTAGAACGAACTTTTGGATAAATGTAAATTAGGTTAGATAGACATAAACTCACATCTATAGTCTGAAGTTTGCGATTGGCAGGACACCTTCTGGACAACCTGTATATTTGCTATGATCGATATCAAAATATTCAATGATGGTCGTTGCAATAAAAGTTTTTTTATAATTTTTATATAAGTAAAAGATTGTTATAAAAATTCAGCAGTAAAAATATTTCAATTATATTATTCTTGTACCGTGACAAACTTTCTCACCTTTCCAAATTACTCTGAATTTTTCAAATGCAAAACCAAATCGAAGTAAATTTTGCAAAAGTATATTCGTTGCAGCTCTCCGTGAAGTACGACGGAAACGATAAGCAGTGCTTCAGTTTCAGGCCAAGCAATAGAGCAATTTTTGACAAAAGTCCCAGTAGAAAACGGATGGTGCCATCATATTAGGTTTGTTCCAACATGAATAAAAAACTGTCAAAAAATAGTCTACCATTGCAATCAGTGATAGGAATTACGCGAATGTAAGTTCGTTGTTTGCAATGACCTGCTATTCTCTGATCGTTGCTGACAGTTTCTGATTGTGGTTGGAACATACCTATAAAAGACATTACTATGATTTTGATATGTTCTGGACACGCAAATACTCTTCAGTGATTTGTTATAAACATTCTGAATGGTATGTATAAAAAAACGTAGGTAATTAAAACTTGGGGTCGATATTAAGGAACCGAGCAAATTCGTAAAAACAGAAAAATGAGAGCTGGAACTTGGTACAAAAAAAAAGTTCTTCATATGCACTTTATAAATGCGAAAAGCAGACGCAAGGCAACTGTTACTTTCATCGTAATTGGAATTTTAATTATTTGATGCGGTAATTTGAAACGAGTTTGGAAGCGTTATTTCCTTCCAAATTTCCAAACCGTTTTGAAAAGTTTGGATATAGAGCAGCAAAACTTATGTTTTCGATTTGTAATAAAAATATGCGAAGTCGGCCAAAACGCCCGAGAACACCGCCGAAGATGACCGAGCGTCGGAAAGCAGCAAAGTATGAATCAACTAAGAAAAACATACAGACGTCATAGCCGACAAAGACCGCAATAATGTAAGGGTTCAGTGCTGAAAATCTTCCTCTTACTAGATGGCAACCAACAAATAATGAACCAACATCAACAACATGTGGCACACCTCCAATGCCAAAACTTCATCGTTGGCGCTTTCAATCGTTTGACTGCAATATATCCCCTATAAGGGTTTGTGAAAAGGGCTTCCAGAACAGGACGGAATCCTCCAATAATACGAACTCCTGTAGAACAAAATACTAAACCGTATATTCCACAACTAATTCAGAACGAGAAGCTATAAAACCCAGCAGGGGATGACTTCCCAGTCATTAACAAAATTCAGATTCTCGTTCGATGCACGTTTGGAAACCAAGCCATCTAGTAGAAAGCACACAGTGGAAAAAAGGTGACTGACTCTTCCTCAACTTCAGTACAGAATACTTCCATAGAGAAACCTACCCGAAACATACATCCGAACTACACTGCTCACTACACCGAGCGTGTTCCGCACAGATCAAGTCATAAAGTGCTACACTTCCCTCTATGTAAGCCACGGCATGACAAACGAACGCTTTTATCCAAGACACGACTGTCACGGCCAATTGTCAATGTCATCCAACAAATAATTCCACTTTGTAAACAATGGACAGAAATAATAAAGTCTGTATAAAGGATTATTCAAATGAATTTGAGCAATAGATATACCACAATACCCCCCTGCCAACATAAACCCCCTGCCCAAAAGAAATAGTCAAGAGGTGACAAATCAGGTGAACGTGCCACCCACATAATTTCTGGAGAGTTGTTTGCTATCCAGTGGTTATCGAAACGGTTTTGTAGGAGGTCGCTAACGATTCCCGAATTGTGTGGAGGAGCTCCGTCTTGTTGCTTGTTTCTTAATTACTTACGAACCCATTCTATTTTTGAAAAATTTCCTGAATAGACGATGCACAGATAAATATAGGGAGCTGTCCACTATTAACCCGTAACTGCTACCCACAAATATAAGTTACGTAAGTATTACAACTGGGTCCTATGGACCCATTTAAAAAAGGGTGAAAAAAATGAATATAAATAAATGTGTACTGAAATATCCAAATACATATTCCCATGAACATTATGAAGTATAAAATAAACTAAATTTGCCTTACAAACAATATTGACACATACTTTTTTCGCACATTGTAAACATATGGGATTTTTACACACCGCACAATTGATATTTGTTTTCCTGCCTTGTTTAGCAGGACATAATGAACATCGTTTGCGTTTGGACTTCGAAACAACTTCTAAGGGTTCAATTTGCGGCTTACTTTTGGATTGGACACTCTAAGTCGGATAAGCGGTTGACATAATGCAATCCCGAGTTCTTTGATATATTCAGATCTCTACCATAGGCCATCTACGAGTTCTCCTGGACGTCGAGTAATTCGCACATTTTTGATCGAGAGCATCGAAACCTGCCTTTGTGCTGTTATAATATAAAATTATATCAGGTTTATCAGTTTCCTCATCAACTGCTTTATCATTGTGCATACTGGAAAGCAATACTACAGATTTATTTCGTTTTGGTAAGTAAGACACCAACGTCAACTCTGACTGAAAACCAAAAACGGATTTCTGCTCTTCTCTTTTCTTTTGAGGTAAAAATTCAGATGGAATAAATGTTTTTCTCTTGTTTACAGTTCCAACAAGTGTTAACTTTTGCTTTAAAAGTTCATTTGCAAGTTCAACAGAGGTATACCAATTGTCTGTTGTAACATTTCTACCAGTATGACTTATTGGTTGTACCAATCTAAGTACAACTTTAGTTGCATCGCCCAATTAATTTTTTTCTTTTTTTAGTTCTAACATTAGCTGCACCTGTATATAGTTCCACATTTACCATGTAATGTGTCTTTGAATCCTCCATAATTTGTATTTTTAAGCCATATTTAGCAGGTTTATTAGGTATATACATCCTAAAACCACATCGCCCTCTGAATGGTACTAGCATTTCATCTATGGTAACATTTACCCCGGGGTTAAAGTTATTTTTACAGTTTTCCACAAATTTATCAAAGAGCTCAGAAATTGGTGCAAATTTGTTAACTATCCTCCTCGTCCCTCTTGTTTGTTCATCATCAAAACGTAAGCAGCTCACATTGCTTGAGGTCATCAAGTACATAAGACCAATAAACGTTTTCATCTCGGTTTTCGTTGTTTTAGATATAAATGATGGCTTGAACTGCTGCCGAGCATTTTTCCGTTTTTTAAATGTACTGTAACGTGCTTGCACATTTTGTATCCTATTGTTTGTGTTCAGCACAATCATGTCGAACATATCATCAGTAAATATTATATTCCATGATTGTGTGACAGATGACGGAGGATTTTGCCTTGCTGTTCCTTTCAAACCAGGTAGTGTTACAACGATATTTTTAGCTGTAGTTCTACCTATTGTTTTTGGAATTTTTGACCATTTGGTGCGATCTTTTCCATAAAATGCTTGATGGTCACGCTTTTGTAGCCCATGTTGTTCTTGAGTGCTATTTTGAACTTCTGGTGGTTCCTGAGCTTCAATTTGAACTACCTGTTGTTCTTCTTTCTTTCTCATCATAAACCTCAGAAAAATCATTTTCAACATCTGAAAGCTCCCAGTCCATTTCACTATCGGTATGGTTACAACTTATTTTCTCACAATCTGATTCTGATATATCATTTCCCTCTCCATAGTGCAAAATTTCATCAGAATGACATTCTGACGATGATATGTCAATATCGAAATAATTATCAATATCCTTTAATAATTTTCATAAATTTTGTAATTAAATAGTGGAATTAATTAGAAACAGTTAGTTTCATTTATAATATTTTTGTAAGTAAAAGTTTAATTATTTGATATTAAATTTTGCAATAAATAACTGAAAAGCTAAAGGCATGTTAGAATAACCATTAAGAGTAATTGTGAATTTGAAAAAATTATATCACTTTGTTACATACTAAAAAAGCATTTGTTTGCAAAGTAGTGTCCACTGAAATGGACATTGGGCCTAAATTTACTTTTTTTAGGTTTTAACTTAGCATTTGATGAGGAAGAGGTCGAAAAGCAAACAGATAGTATCCTAAGTTCTTTGGAAAATTGATCTGATTGGGGAAGTGATGATGAGGAAGTGATGATAGAGAAATAGTTGAGTTAGCAGAGTTTCCTAAGGTAAGTTAAAATTATGAGATTGTAATAGAATATAATACTGTAACAGAATATTTATATTTTAGAGTGAAAATATTTCTGATAGGACAAACAAACCTCAAAAAACAAAATCAGTGAATAAAAAACTACAAAAAATAAAAGTAAATATAAGCTGGTCAAAAAGAAAATTTATATCAAGAAAAAAATGTGCCAGAGCCGCAGGTTTTACTGCAAATCATAATACATTTGATTTAGGTGAAGACAAAAATCCAATAGACTATTTTTTTGAAATATTTTCGAAAATATGGCTCAAATGACAAATATCTACAGCTTACAGAGTGGTACTCAGATGAACTCAACTAATCAAGTAGAAATAAAAAGACTTGTTGGACTACATTTGCTAATGGGTTGCTTATCGCTACCACGAATTAGAATGTACTGGAACAAAAAATTCCATATAAATATTTTCCGCAACATGATGGGTCGAAATAGATTTTTCCAGCTAAGAAAAAATTTACATATTGTAAATAATCTTGAAAAGCCAGAAGGTTACACCGACAAACTTTTCAAAGTTTGACCAATCCTAGAAACAAATCGATGACTTCAATTGACAAAAGAAACAAATATATGTGTAGATGAACAGATAGTTCCGTTTACTGGACGTTTGGAAATAAAACAGAATGTGAAAAATAAACCTTGTCCATGGGGGAATCAAAATTTTTGTTCTTTGTGGAGCCAGCGGTGTTGCTTACGATTTCGTTGTATACCAAGGTTCAACAACCGAGTTACCAAAAGAAACATTGACAAAATTTAGATTAGGACCATCAGTAGTACTTCATCTTACAAAAGATGTACTTGAAAATAGTTTTGTTTATTTCGACAATTATTTTTCCAGTTTTCCTATTTGAAGAGCTATATAAAAAAGAGTATATACTCCGTTGGAACCATTAGAATAGATAGGTTCCAGAAACCTCTTTTCACATCAGATAAGGATTTTAGAAAACTTGAGCGAGGCTACAGTGAAGAAGTAGTCAACAATGAGGGAACAGATGTTTTATGTAAATGGCAAGATAACAAACCTGTGACGGTTGGTTCAAACTTTGTTGACAAAGGCAGAGAAGATATCGTGGAAAGATGGGACAAAACGGAGAAAAAGTTTATAAACATAAAGAGGCCAGAGTCAATAAAATTCTACATTAAATCTATGGGAGGTGTTGACCTTCTGGACCGGCTTTAATCGTATTATCGGGTTTTCATTAAGTCCAGAAAGTGGACATTGCGAGTTATTCTTCATGCCTTTGATGTAGCTTGTGCAAAAAGTTGGTTGGAATACCGGAAAAATAATGTAAACACGCCTCCAAAAAAGTTAATGGATTTATTGGAGTTCAAATTACATATTGGTGAATCTTTGATTTCGGTGGGAAACCCCGTAATAAAGAGAAGTGTTGGTCGACCGAAAGGCTCCTCTGACGCAAAATCGGAAAATAATAGAAGTAAGACCAATAAGAGCAATTCAGCAAGATATGGTGGATCATTTTCCTGAGTATGACGACGAAAAGGAAGCAACATGGTGTAAACAATTATCATGTAAAGTGAAAACGCATGTTTTTCGTATTGAGTGTCAGATACACCTTTGCTTTGTGAAGAATCGAAATTGTTTTAAAAATTTCCATTTAAGATAATTTTTAGAACAATTGCGATTCTTTTCACTCTTTGTGAGTTTGGAATTAAAATGAAATGTATTAATTTAATTTAACTTTTTTCCCCTATTCAATATAGCCCCCAATCTCCACTATGATGGACATCCTGTCAATCGTTAGCTGTCAAACTTAAAAATCCTGTTTTTTCGTACTAAATAAATATAAATAATAATAATAATCTTTTTGATCGGAGAAAAAAAGTTGGGTCTGAAAGGGGTAATATCGTTCATATGATGATACCATCTGCCTTCTACTAGATTTTTTGTCAAAAATATTCACCTATTGCTTGGCCTACAAGGATCCAGGGCATCCTCAAAAGCACAAATTTGCAAAATCGACCTGTATCTTAGAAACTGAAAAAAAAATCTTTTGACAGCATTATATGGTCGCACAAAAAAGTAGTAACGCTTAACAAAAAACTTAAGGCTCTATCTTCATTAACATCCGAGAAATCCTGCAGTCTCACCCAAAATGAGATACACTGTACACATTCAACTGTATAAAGTTTACAAATTTATTTATTATTCCGCCATATTTTGTAATAATATTCAAAGTGCTCATTAAGGAAGATGTTATTGGTGTATGTTTGCAGAGTTTATTTCGATTTGTTTTTGACATATGAAGAACCAAAGAAGAATGTTCGCTTTAAGCCTCATGTGAGATTTATAGTATTTTCCACCATCATTATTCAGTCTTTTACGAAAAGCTTATATACACATATAATATAATAATTATACCCTGTGTAAGAGTTATAATTACATTTTTTGAATTGACAAAGTCGTTTGGCTTCAGAAATTAATTAATTATCAGTTAATTTTTGCAATTGTCCCAAAGAATGCGAAGCTGGTGGCCTGGTGGTAGCAAATATGTACTACTACTACTAGTCGGTACTTGTTAATAATACATTACATTATTTAATACTGCATTTATGATAATAAATTATAATCAAACCCATACGAAAAAAGGTTATTCACTGTACAATAATAATAACTTTGAAAGTATGAAGTATGGGATGAACTCAAAAAATAACACGAATTAAATACATAAACTACATCGTCAAAAAACGATTTGTTCCATATATTAACATGAATTCTCTACAATTACAATGCCATCTAAGTAGATCAGATACTTTCGAAGTAGCATCTTACATATTAAAACATGCATCACATCAAACATCTCTTTGTTAAAAATCGGTTATCAAAATTTTTTTAGTTTATTTTTATTTTAGAGACTTCATAATAACCGAAATGAGTTACCTAAAAACTTGCTACTGCGCTAAATTCCAAACGTTTCCATAAACATAAACATTAGAAAAAACTTGCGGAAATACGTCATCTTTATAAATAATATTGCAGACTTTCAAAATAAGTTTTAAAGGAATAAATTAATTTCCTCAAGATTCTCTGAATATAAATATAACAAAAAAATTAGTTTGCGGAGACACATCATTTCTGTTTCCTAAGGAAGTTTTTGAGTTTTTACAATAGCCGAAATTAGTTGGGTACAGTTTAACAAGCATAAGAAAAGACGCGGGTTTTTAAATATGGTCGCAGATCCGTAGTCGGTGAAATTTAGATACTAAAACATAAATTAAATTTATTTTGTAAAAAAAATCACTAAATTTAAAAAAAACTAATTTAACTTTTATTCGTTATATGAAATTAAACTTTTGAAACCTACATGGTGGCCCCCGGTATACGCTTTGATTTACTTCATCTAATTGGCAGATGTTATCAAAAAATGTTTCAAATACATAAGATTTAGTTTAATAATGGCCACATTTTAAAAACAATTTGTACTTCACAGGATTTAGTGTGATTAGACTTCTTGTAGGAAAGTGATCAGTTGAGAACTGGCAACCAGGCTAAGGGTAGACAGCCAGCGACAAATGACAAACTGTCAACCAGGACACAGCATTGGCAGCAGTAGCGACAACGATTTAGGTTATAGTTAGTTGTTGTACACTTTGGCAAATACAGGAATGAATGTGAAATAGCCACGCCCGTCAATGCGCGTTACTAGATGATTGTAGTAGAGATTAGTACGGTCCCTCAAGCAGATATACTTGACTACTATTGCCAGTTCTATTGTGTCTACATATTTTATTCTGGGGTACAGAATGATTATTTACCGTACTAATTCACCAAGCGCATATTACCCTGTTTGTCATCCGAATACTTTCTCATTTTAACTTCGCGCCTCTCGTACATTTCACAACATTCACTCCTGTATTCGCCAAACTGTACATAGTGTAAATAAAACTAAAATAAAACAAAAGGCTTTTAATTAAATAAATAACGAACATAACATGGCACAATCAATTATTGAACTTAAACCGCCACAATTCAGTGAAACAGATGGTGCAAATTCGTGGAGTAAATTTGTGCAAAGTTTTAAAATATACCTGTCAGCAGTTGGGCTTACAGGAGCAGACGAAAAACGGCAATGCAATCTTCTGTAGGATTGTATGGGCACTGAAGCGTTGGAGCTATACAATACCTTTGAATTAAAATCAACAGAAGTTAATAAATTCGAGGCACTTCTCGACAAATTTAATAATTATTTTTTGCCCAAAGTGTTACCTACGATAGGCACAACTTTTTCACTAGAAATCAAAAACCAGGCGAAAATATCGATGTATATGAGGCTCTCGCAGCAACTTGCGAGTTTTAAAATAAATGCTTTTATAATATTTTTTACCTTTTGAAATCGTTAGGTTAAGCATGGGATACTATGGGAAAGAGATGCGCCGCCTCCAGGCTCTCTGGAATGAGATGGAGACCGAAGATGAAGAGGACATTGAATCGGATGGCGAAAAATATATAGATAACGTCAGCATAAATAGTGATTATGTAGATTTTGAACAAGACGCAAGTGAATTTGAAGGTGAGCCAGACAACCCAGTGGATGATGGAGAAAGTGAGTCTGAAGATAGGGAAGAGAGATAGAAGTATTATTTGAGTAAAAATGGTACCAAATGGAGAAAAGATTGTTCAAACAGGAAAGTAAGAACTCGAGCTGAAAATATTATCATTCAACTTCCAGGAGTAAAAAGATTTGCTAAAGACAAAAAAGTCCTATTGACTGTTTTTTAATTTTTATCAACGAAGATATGTTAGATGATATGGTCAGATGGACTAATCAACGAATTGAAGAAAAAACACGTGAATGGAAGAAGTCTGTCCATTATGAACGACGTTTGGTATAGGATTTCTGGATAACTGACGGTACAGGTTTTGAGATATTCCGAGTAACGATGGCTCAAAGAAGGTTTGCATTTTTGCTCACATGTTGACGGTTTGATAATAAAGAAAATCGCGCACAAAGACTTGAAGTTACCAAGTTAGCACCGATCAGAGCGTTATTTGAGAAATTTACAGAGAATTGTAAAAATGCCTATTCGCCTGGACAATACCTAACTATTGATGAAAAACTAGAGGCTTTCGACAAGCCAAGATTCAGTTGTTGGAAATAACTTGCCGGAAATGATTTTATTCTATAATCTAACAAAGGGGGAGTAGATACAGTGGATGAATTGTCATCATCTTATAACATTTGTCGCAATAGTCGACGTTGGCCTCTAACACTGTTTTTTTTTCCGTAATGAATACGGCTGGCATCAAATCTCAGATTATCCATCGTGAAAATAATAATGGTTTAATAATGAAAAGAAAGGTCTATCTCACAAAATTGTGATTTGAATTGATAAATGATTATCAAAAATCAAGAATGGTCAATTTTAGGGTACCTCGGGAGCTTAGAATGGCTTTACATACAATTGGAGGAGAAACGGAAGAACTTTCCGCGAAGAGATGTGATTTTTGTCCTCGCAGCCGTGATCGTAAAACAAAATACATATGCGAAGGTTGCGAAAAACTTGTATGTTAGGAACATGCGCATATGTACATTTTTTTGGGGACGAGATGGGAAACTCATGTTCGAATGGATCCAGGACCCAAACAGTGTTGGACTCAGCCCCAGGGGATGCCTACCAACCAAATACACCTTAAACTCGTCGTTACCCCCGCCTCGGAATCACTACCCTAGCATACTTCGAGACAGACGGCGGTCCCTCGCACACTCTCCGCTCACACTGTTATCTTCTCCCTTCTATCACTCCTACCTCTCATGCCATATCGAGTCCTTCTCTCTCCCGAACCATGTTCTCTACTACTCCACTCACCTCCATCCATTCCTCTTCCCCCCTCAACATTATCTCCACCATGTTCTCCCAGTAGGGAAGGGGGGGGGCAAGATGAAGACGCGGGGTAAGATGGGGACCCACCAAATCTGACCAACCAGGTAGTGACGTCTGTACGCAAATAGCTGAAACTAGTATCTAATGACTCACAATGTACCTCTCTGTAACGAAAATTTCTGTTACAGTAAACGAGGTTCACAGATTTTAGTTGGAAGTTAGATTTTAACAAATTCGCATGTGTGTTAAATAAATGTGTTATGTTTGTGCATCTGCTGAGAGTTTTATGTAAGTATTTATGCAAATGTATTTTACTGGGTTTGATGGTAGTTTAATTACTGTTGTTGAGGACATCATACATTTAAATTTTGATAATAATTTAATTATGGGAATCTTGTTAAACCTTTTGAATTCCTGTGGGGCAAGATTATGTATTTTGGGAGGGGCAAGAAGGGATAGGGTCCCATCTTGCCCCGCAAAAAAGTAATAGTAATATTAAAGCAGACGTATTGTTTTTATTTCAGAAAATGGTGCGTACTTATAAACGTGTATCCGAACGGGGAAAATGAAGTGATGAGAGCATGGTACGAGCAGTAGAGGCTGTAATCTCTGGTCAAATGGGATACAGGACCGCATCTACACATTTTGATGTACCAAAATCAACATTAGAACGTAAAACAAAACAAGCGAGATTGAATACTACTCAAATTATAAAGCCGAAACTAGGCCCAGATATATGCGTTTTCACACATCAAGAAGAGCGAGAGTTTGTTGACTACATAAAATTAATGGAATCGAGATTATTCGGATTAACCTGTGTTGAGCTAAGGCGGTTAGCTTTCCAGCTTGCGAAAAAAAATAAAAAACAACACAATTTTATTAAAACTGAAAATGAAGCTGGTAAAGATTGGATGACAGCTTTTTTAAGACGACACCCAGACTTGTCAATGAGGAAACCTGGAGCTACTTCCGCTGCAAGAGCGATAGGTTTCAATAAAGTGGCTGTGGATGGATTTTACGATTTACTTAAACAACTTTTTGATAAGTATAACTTTACCGCCGATGGAATATACAACTGTGACGAGACAGGTGTTACAGTTGTGCCTAAAACCAAATCTAAGATATTGGCAACAAAAGGTAGGAAACAAGTTGGATCCCTCACATCGGCAGATAGAGGTGAAACCGACACTGTGGAAATATGTTGCACTGCAACAGGAGCTTATATGCCACCGTTATTCATTTTTCCCAGAGTAAGGATGGATCCAGAGTTTTTAAATGATGCTCCTCCTGCTGCGACATCAGAATGTCATCCTAGTGGCTGGATGCAAACTGAAATTTTTTTCAATTGGTTTACACGCTTCACAGAATTTTCTGGTGCAACAAAGGATCGTCCTGTGCTACTCTTATTAGATGGACATTCTACTCATATAGAAAATATTAAAGTAATTGACTATGCAAGAAATAATGGGGTGGTTATATTGTGTTTTCCTCCCCATTGCACATACCGACTTCAGCCACTTGACATATGTTTCATGAAACCTTTAAGGGCCTATTATGATCAGGAGGTGAGTACATTGCTTCGAAATCATCCAGGGAGAGTTATGACCCTATATCAAATATCTAAGTTATTTGGAACGGCGTTTATACGAGCAGCTTCTATGTTAACAGCTGTAACTTCGTTTGAAAAAGCGGGAATTTTTCCATTCAACTCAAATAAATTCACAGATATTGATTTTGCACCATCCGAAATTACAAACAGACCCCATCAAACAGCTGAAGATGTTGATTTTTTAAAGTTTGAAATACCTAATCAACCAACAATAGAATTATCTGCAGCAACAAAAAATATTGATGAAAATTTGGATCCTGAAGCAAAAGAGTCTGATAATTTGCCACATCAATCCGTGAAAACACCACCTCAAATTCCCAATGTTATCCATACAACAGAAGCATCAACAGAAAAGCGGCTACCACTAACACCGTCAGTTTTGAAAAACTCATTAAATTTTGGTGCATCATCATCCACTGCATTTCAGATATCCTCGCCAAAGAATCTTGTTCCCATTCCACACATTGAAAACGAAAGACAGACGACAAAACGAAGAGTTGGGAAGAAAGGAAAATGTACTGTTATAACAGAGACACCGTACAAGAAGGAATTAGAGGAAGAATTGAAGCATAAAGAAGAGGAGCAACAAAAACGAGATATAAGAAAAATGAAAAAAAATAATTTGATCAAAGAAAAGACGGTAGTTAAAAGAAAAAGTTCCGAAAAAGGAAAACATTTGGTAAAGAAACGGAAATCTGAAACTCCTCGCCAAATTGTTAAACGTCAGATTCACCTTAATAATAATCAACAGAAGAAAAACAAAACTATAGAGAGTGACTCATGTGGGGAAGACGAAGGAAACGTGGAAGATGATGCAGCATGTCTTTATTGCAACCATTTATATTCCCAGTCAACGGAAGGATGGGTGCTATGCATTAAATGCAGACGTTGGGGAGGAAGATGATGACGAAGTAAAACATATTTGTGCACAGAATAATTAAAATTCAATGAAAAATTATATTATTTTACGAAATCATGTATATCCCAACTTGCCCCACCTAGTTTCCCATCTAACCCCACCTGCGGGACAAGATGGGAAATATACACTTTCGTAAAAAATGTTCTTCACTATGTTATCGCTAAATTACAAAAAATATTAAACTGTATGTAAGTAGTAAATAACACATCAGCCTGTCCAGTCGTTCAAATTTAAAATTCAAAAAACATATTTACAAGCGATTAAAATTAGGGGGCCCATCTTGCCCCGCCCTCCCCTACACCGCCTCCCCTAGTTTCCACTTCAACTCCTCGCGAATATGTACTGCGAAAATTGTGCTCACTTCAGTAGTGAATAACTTTTTGGTTTTTTAATTTTTGACAATGGTTGATCGTCTCTAATGATAACTCTATGTATTTTTACTTATATTTTAATATTTTTGTTCATTTCCATTCTTAGTTTTACGAAATAAAAAACTTTTCTCTGGTAGTTGTTTTTTAAACACATCAGGCGAAATTCATTTCAATTTATCATTCTGTTTTTTTTAAACGAATAATTGTTTATTTCTCTAATAAGGCGATATAAAAATTAAATTTTTGTTATAAAAAAATACAAAAAATCCTAGCCACAAATTTTTAAATAAAAAAAAAATTAAATATATATGATATAAAACATAAAACACAAAATAGTAATTAATGAAAATGCTGTACCTGTAAATCACCATCGATTTCTCATTATATTGAAAATGATCTTAAAAATGAACTTAACAAGTTAAAACAGATAGGAATAATTAAAAAAATTAATGAACCAACTGATTGGTGCCATCCTTTGTTAGTTGTTAAAAAACCCTCGGGTAGAATTCGAATTTGTCTTGACCGAAAAGAATTAAATGGAGTAATTAAGAGAGAGTTTTTGAAATGCCAGCAATTGAGAACCTGTTAGCTAAACTAGCTAGCATAATCGATGCTTAAACGGGTTTTTATTAGATACCACTGGATGAGGATAGCAGTAAATTGTGTGCTTTTTCTAGACCTTTTGGAAGGTATGTTTTCAAAAGACTACCATTTGGTATCAGTTCAGTTCAGTTGAAAACACATCTGGAATTTTGTGTTATATGGATGATTTGATTGTTTTTGGGAAATACCAAGAATCTCATGATTTTAACTTGAGAAATGTATTAAGAAGAGCACAAGAAGCCAATATCAAATTTAATAAAGATACATGCAGATTCAATTTAAGTGAAGTAAAGTTTATAGGGCACATAATAACTAGTTCTGAAGTCAATGTCGATCAAGATAAAGTATAGAGTATTTTAGAGGTAGCTACCCATTCCTGAATCTAAGGAAGATGTTGAAAAATTTTTGAGTTTAGTAACTTATGTAGGTACAAGGATTGTCTGAAAAAACATCATTGCTAAGGCCACTTTTAAATAAAAACTCTTTGTTTCAGCGGCATGAAAACCATACTGTAGCTTTTAATGAAATTAAGGAAGTATTGACTTCGACTCCAGTGCTGAAATATCTTGATCCAAATAAACCTATGATGGTGTCTGTCGATGCATCCCAAAATGCCCTCGGTGCTACTCTTCTACAAGATAATTTACCAGTTATTTATAGCTCTAGAGCTTTAACCGAAACTGAAAAAGGCCATGCTCAAATTGAAAAGGAAATAGCCGCGGTTGTTTTTGGATGTACCAGATTTCACCAATATACTTATGGCAAAAGAGTTGTAGTAGAGAGTGACCATAAACCATTAGCATTTATTTGTAAAAACGTTTAATTAATGCTCCATTACGTCTCCAAAGAATGTTAATTAACTTACAGTTCTATGATATTGAAACAGTTTACAAAAAGGGTACTGATTTGGTCACTGCAGAAGATTTATCTCGTAATTTTTTGAATGACAATTTAACCCAGGCTGACAAGCTGACAGTAAGCGAGATTGGGGCACATGTTGACTGAATTGAGAAAACTCTTGCAATTTCTAATGACAAATTTGAAGTTTTTCAAGCCGAGACATAAAAATATAAAATGTTAGTTGAAAAGATAAGATTTTAGTTGATCTCTTAAAATTAGTAAAACCTGAAAATGAAGATAAATTGAATGATAAATACAAAAGTATTGGGTTCACAGGGAGGAAATTATCAATGTAAATGTTGTAAAGGTAATAAAGTTATTGTACCAACGTCTTTAAGGAAATATATGCTTAAATTGATTCATTACAATTACATGGGTATCGTGAAGTGTCAACTTCGGGCAAGAGAGGCTTTGTTTGGACCAAAAATTAATTCTGAGATAAAGAATTTGTAAATAACTGTCATACATGTTCAAACTTCAGAAACTTAAACTCTGAGGTGCCTGATAAGGTCTGGGACTGTCTAGGAACCGATGTCTATCAGTTCAGCGACAAAAACTATCTTATGGTGACTATTATTCAAAATTTATCGAAACTATACCACAAAATAAATTACATAGTATTCATACAATCAATGCTCTGAAATCAATATTTGTTACTCATGGGAAACCATCTCTCCTAAGATCAGATAATGGTAGGTACTAATTTTAGCTCGGTAACTTTAAAAAAAGTTGCTATTAATTGGGAAATTAAACACGTTACTTCAAGTTCAACTTTTGCTCATTCTAATGGCATGGTAGAGCGTGCCATTCAATCTTTTAAAAATATCAAGCAAAAATGTGACTATGATAATAAAGATCCGTATGTTTTTCTGTTAGAATATCGATCAACTCCAATAGATAATAATATTCCGTCTCCAGCATTTTTACTTTTTGATGGGAAAATTAATAGCTTGCTTCCTAAATTTAATTTGTTCAAAAAAGAGGAGAATAAAATGAAAGAATGTCTTAGGCAAATACAGGAAAAACAGAAAATTTTCTATGATAGAAGCTCTTGAAGTTGAAGTGCTTGAAGAGTTAAATGTAGGTGGAAAAGTAAAAGTTCAGAATCAAGACAAGACAGCTTGGTAATCTGGTAGTGTCATTCAAAGGTTGAATAAACCAAGAGCTTATAATGTGAAATTAGATAACGGTAGTGTTATATAACGCAATCGCGAGTTTTTCATGGGGGACACTAATATTGTTAAGCCGCTTACAGATATGACTTTTGTAGATAAAACTAATAATAGACCTATGCGTAACGTACATCCACCTATGCATTTGGATAATTATGTTAATTAAGAGTTCAATTATTTTCAGTTTATTTTGGTTAAGTGAAACTTGTAAATAGTGCTTTTCAGTAAAAGAAGGGAGGTGTAGAGTGATTAGACCTCTAGTAGGAAAGAGATCAGTTGAGAACTGGCAACCAGGCTCAGGGTAGACAGCCCGCGACAAATGACAAGCTGTCAACCAGGACGTGGCATTGGCAGCAGTAGCGACAACGAGTTAGGTGATAGTTAGTTTTTGTACATAGAGTAAATACAACTAAAATAAAACAGAAAGCTTTTAATTAAATAAATAATGAATATAGCACAGGGTGTCTGAGGGTATCAAAGGAACATTTTTTAAATAATAACTGATATGAAATTGAAATAGAATCAAAAAGTAACAAAGTGAGTGAGTAGTATATGAATTCTGACTGCAAATAAAACAAAAAAGCTGGAAGTAAATGGGGAAAAAAAATTCACCGTTTCTTCTCTGATTAACCGCTATTTTGTACAATTTAGGGTTGGTATCATTTGCTCTTGGTATAAGACATATACAGTAGAAACGCAGAAGCTTTTCCATCACGTGATCCAATCTACGATTTATGCAACACATATTTTCTACATGCTATCTTCTTCTATCAATATAAATCAAACATAACAATGTACGATCGATTGTCTTCTTCACAAGACCAACTACAAGACATACGTAATAGTTTCTTCAAATTTGCCGTAGTAATCGTAAAAAGAGACAACGATATAATTGACGTAACGTGAATAACTGATCGTACTAAGAGTTGAATTTGATACTACCGCATTTGAGGTTAGTTTACTGACTTGTTTTCAGCGATTTTTTGGATTCAAAGTGTATCAATTGTTAAAATCAGTTCTTGTAAGAACTAATTTGACTTTTTATTCCATTTAACATTGGTAAGTACTAATTTATTACATTAAGAACTTGTAAACTTTTGACATTTCATAACACCTAAAATGCCGTGAGACGGGAATATTACAATGCTTATTTTACTACTTATTGGTGGTAAATAGTATTTATAATTCTCTACAATTTGTAAATCTCTGCAGAATTTTCAAATTTGCATGAATCAAGTGTCTGATTGTACTTGTAACGGTAAATTATCCAACAATTATTTTCAGGAAATGCCTGGAAAGTGGCTTAATTCACGAGCACAGGAGTTTGTTACGAAATTGATTGAATATTTTGAGATGGAAAAAAACAACGGCGGACCCTTTCAACCTATTTCATCTGTTCAGGAGGTATTATACTAAAGTAAACATCTATTTAAGGACATTTCTATTTAATATTATATTTCAGAGAGTGGCAACTGCATTGAAAATATCTGTGAAAACGTTATGTTCCCTCAAAAAAAGTAAGGAAAATATTCCAACTTTCCCAACGTCACTCAGTCAAACACCTCGATTGAAACTAAAAACAGAGGATTTACCCGAGGGAACCAAAATGGCAGTACGGAATACCTTATGTAATATGTATGAACAAAGTAAGTAAACAAACATGTGAAACAATAATACAAGAACATGGGAGTTCTTAAGCCTTACATTACAGTCAGCTTACACTTTAAATAAAAGAGAAGTGAAATCATAGTACCTTAATAATTAAGATTACACATCATAGTGCATGTAGTATTATCCATACAGTGAGATTTTTCACTAGCAGCTTATAGTGTGGTATATGAAAATCTTAGAAAACTAGTAGGTAATTTAACGTAAGTTCGATTATAGAAGTTATGAGTAATGAAAGCTTTAGAATACAGAAAGTTGTGCATATTTTTAATTTGAATGTGTTTCTACATGTGCTGATTTCTAAGTTGAGTACTGTCCATAAATGTTTACCAATTTGAATGTTCTGAGTGTAGATTGTGTTTCACAATTTAGTTTTCTAATTTAAATTTTTTGATGTCACATACGGAGTTGTTCTATACATTATTTGGTACAAATAATAAAAAAATCTGAATATCAAAAATTTGTGTTCAAGTTTAGTATGAAGTAAATATAAAAAAATCTTTTTTTTTGTTTGACATAATGATAATTTAAATTTTCTTATTTTTTCAGGGAAACATGTTACTGTTAAAACCATAAATGATGAACTAAAAAATAAGGAAATTCTTTCTGTTGGAAATACCTCTTTATTGGTATTATTGAAACATTTGGGATTTAAATATAAAAAGGAAGATAACAGAAGAGCATTAATAGAACGAACAAATATTGCTAGCCAAAGAGCATGCTTCCTTCGAAAATATAGAGAAAATAGTGATAGTGTTTTTTCAAGACAAATTATATTTTTAGATGAAACATGGATATATGCAGAAGGAACTAAATTAAGTTCTTGGCAGGACAGTAATGTTAAAAGTGTACGTAAACCAGGAGGTTATGACGGTAAACGTTTTATTATTGTTCACGCTGGTTCATCCAAAGGATTTGTGGAAGATGCCAGCTTAGTGTTTTCCTCTAAATCATCGTCGTCAGATTACCACGGTGAAATATTTACAAAGTGGGTTACGACACAGTTAATTCCGAATTTAGAAGAACCGTCGTTAGTGGTAATGGACAATGCGCCTTATCATAGTATACTAGCAGAAAAGCAACCTTCCACTTCGTCAAAAAAAGATGAAATTATCACTTGGTTAAAAGCCAACAATATTGACTTTAATGAAAACCTCTCAAGACCTGAACTATTACAAATTGCTAAAATGAACCGGAAAGAAAATGTATATGTTGTTGATGAATTGTTCCGAAAACATGGTCATGAAGTCTTAAGGCTACCGCCCTACCATTGCGAATTTAATGCCATTGAGCTTATTTGGGCCCACTGCAAAACATATTATAATAAGTATATTGGCAGAGACGGATACGGCGATGAAAGGGTCTTGAGTATGTGGAAAGAAGCATTGGAAAATTGTAGTGCAAATGTTTGGGATAATTGTGTTAGGCATACCGAAAAAATAATCGAAGACTGGTTTACTCGAAAACGAAATTTGGTGAACATACATATTGAACCAGTGATAATAAATACTGGTGAAGACAGCTCAGATTCCAAAATGGATGAACTATAAAGCAAGATTTGTCATATTTGATGTGTTTTTTCGTTTCTAGTTCCTATATGTGTTTACATTTTATTTTTGATGTATTTTGCGGATATTTCTGTTTTTTACTTTTAATATGAGGGTTTCCATTTGATGTGTTGCCCTGATGATGGTAATATATTCATCGAAACGTCCTCCTTCAAGCTGTGTGGGAATCTTATTCTATTTACAATCTATAGCCCATCCAAAAAAAATTGTTCTAATATAATCAGTTTAGAAAGTGTTATTTTAAAAGTTTTAGAGGAGTCCCTGTCAGTAGACTAAACATTACGTCAGTTTCATGAACTTCATAAATTGTATGTACTTATATAAAATACAAGATATCCTACAAAAAATCAGCTCTCCACTAATAAGCCAGCATGGTTAATATTAATTTTGGATTTTGTAACTTATTCGCCCAGTATATCGATAGTTTTAATAAATATGTCGATGTTAACCATATAAATAAAATAAATACAATTAAAAAAGTTAAATTTCTTGTTTAATTACCAATTCGTAAAACGCCGACCTTTGGAATATTAGTCATAACGATTATTCCTATTGAGTTGACACAAGTTTTGATTTAATTCATATGAACAATATTGCTGACGTAACAGTCACGTGATGGAAAAGCTTCAGCGTTTCTACTGTATCGTTTTTCGGATTGAATTTTATGAATTTGGTAAACACATTTGGTTTAATTAGCGTCACTTCGATTTTTTCGTTTATGTATTGGTTTATTGATCATGTTATTCACTGTGGATATTGGATTTTTGGTCAACATACATGTTTCTTTCGCTGCATCGGTCACACTATAACCTCGATGTTTTAATGATTCGAGCACATTTTTCACAAGCTTAGCATCTGGCGATAAATGCATCTTTTTCCCTAGGACGTCACATACTTAGTTTCAAACACAAGATTACTTTCGAAGTGAAATGTTTATTATAAACTAAAATTCTTAGACAATATTAAAAATGTAAATATGAAAAGGGCATTGGAAATAAAGTGGGTAGGTGAAGTACAGGTCAGAGAATATTTTTATATTTACACAATCAGAGTGAAATATTTATAGATAAGGTGGTTAACCATTTATCGAGAAAAATACTTTTAACCTGAAAAATAGAAATTTGGAAATGTATCTTTCGACGCACAAATAAATAATAAAATAAATTAAAAAATTAGTCTCAAATATTATTTTACCAGCAAAATATTTCGGTTGTGAAATAATCATACTATTAGGCATTATCTTTTCGCTTTTCGAATGAACGAGTACGGTACTGCGCTATTGTTATCGGATTAACGTCTATCTGCTGTGGGTTTTGGTCTTGAATCTATCTTAATAATAACAATAATAATAAACGTCTTTAATTTTCAAAAATTAAAAATACAAATAAAAAATAATCATACATAACGGGCGAAGTTTATTTTTATTGTGTACTGGGCACAACAAAAATATTCTTCCACTTAACCCGAGTAGAAACATGTACCTATTTATATACAACTATTTCATTAAAAAAAGATAAGTAATTAACATTTTGTCGAATACCAAAATGCCCTCTGTATTAAAGGGGTCGTGTCTAACGCCAGATATAAATTAATTTTATGCCTTAATCTTGGAATCCAATTTAAACATTTCAAATTTACTTGCAAAAAGTAATGTATGTACGTATGTAAGGAGAATGTAAATATTTAGGGGAATAAACAATAACCATGACAAAAAACCGAAAACTGTTTAGTTAGTTTTGACTGTCCAAAATGTGTCTTTTAAGAACTGATTTAAATTTTGAAATATTCAATTTTTTAAACTGAGGAACAACTTTATTGTACAAGTCACAGATCAAGTAACTGAAGGAACGCCTGAATAGTTCAGTCTTGAAATAGGGTATAGTCAATAATCCCCTATTTCTAATATTTACATTAATGAACATCAGAACGGTACGTAATTTTGCGATGGAGGTAAGAGGGCTTTTTATTCACAATTAACGTATGACATAAAGTAAGAAAGTGATGTTTTCTTCTGTTCTCCATATTTAACCAACGGATTACTTTTAATTTAGGCGAGATCTTTTTCCGTCTTCGTATACCAAAAATCATACGTAGACAAGAATTTTGAACCTTTTGAATTTTCTTTTTGTACGTAATTGTTAGATTGGGACCATATAACACATCCGCATAATTAAATAAAGACAGAACCAAGGTATCACAAAGTTGTTTTTTATGTCAATAGGAAAGAAATGTCTATTTCCATAAATCATTTTAATATTACAATAAGCACGTTGTATTAACTTATTTATATATTTCTCAAATCTTAGTTCGGAATCGAAAATGACCCCTAAGTTTTTTGCTTCATTTATTATCTCTAATTCTTCATTATTGATAGAAATATTTATGGAGTTTAACAAATATTGTCTTTGATTTTTGTTCCCAAATATCATAACTTAAGATTTTGTTGGATTAATAAATAAACAATGTTCAGTTGCACAATCGATAAACTTTTTTAAGTCATCTTTAATAACTACACAGGCAGTGTCCACTTCATGAGGTCTAAAACTATAATATAACTGTGTATCATCAGCGTACAAGTGAACATTACAGTTTAAGATTTGGTTCAATAACTGAGAAGTATACATACTAAATAATAATGGTCCAAGTATTGGACCTTGTGGAACACCCGACTTTAGTGAAAGAAAATTTGAAAAAACTCGGTCTAAACAAACTTGCTGTTGTCTAAATTTAAGATAGTTTTCTAATAAAAAGCAAGCGTACTTAGAAAATCCCATATATTTTAACATATACAGCATTAAATCATAATTTATGGTATCGAATGCTCGACTGAAATCTAGCATTACCAATACTGTGCTTTGACCTTGATCTAGAGCTTTTAAAATATCATCTGTAATATGAAGTAAAGCAGTAGTACAACTGAAACCTTGACGGAAGCCCGATTGAACTGATGGAAGTAGTGAGTGTTCTTGTAAATAGCTTTTTATTTGGGTTTCCATGGCTCTTTCTAAAATTTTCGATAAACTAGGTAGAATACTTATCGGGCGTAAATCCTTCAATTCAGTTGGGTCAGTCTTCTTCGGTAAAACCTTCACTACCGCTTTCTTCCATATATCCGGAATGACACATTCAGTGAGAAAAAAATTTATTATATGTGTAATGTAAGGGACTATAATATGTGGACAGCACAATTTAATTAAATTAATGTTTAACTTGTCACATCGTACAGCATTAGTTTTGATGTCACAAATTGTTTTATAAACAAATAAGTCATTAACTTCATGAAAATCAAAATTAGAATCAATAGGTTTATTTAATTTATAGAAATTTTTAATATCTTCAGAGGGATTTGTTTGTGGAACGGATTCAATAAAAAAGTTATTTATTTCAGTAAGATTGCGTAAATTATCTGGTATGTCGAATTTTGTATCAGGCAAAAATTTATTACATCTTAGAATTCGCCACATTTCCCTTGGGGTATTATTATTACATGGATGTATAAAATAGGCTCTTTTTCTCTTTTAATAGATTGAAATGTAAAATTGCGTAGATTTTTATAAGTCTGGAAATCAGCCTGAGATTTAGTTCGCCTGTACTTTCTTAGGGCTTTGTCTCTTTCAGCCATCATAATTTTTATAGGAAACGTTAGCCAGGGCGCTTTCGGCTTTGTAACCCTTGAAGTGACAATAGGCACGTGCCTATCAAACAAATTATTTAGGCAGTTAACTAAATACGAAGTTTTGGCATAATCCAAAAGAGATGCCGTTGTTGTGGTAATTCTGGTAGGTTCATCAATTATTTGTTGCAAGGCAAGTGATTCCAGAATGGAATTGAATTTTTTTACATTTATATTGTCATAGTCCAATAGATCCAAATTAAAATCCCCCATACAGATAATATCAGTATCGGTAGAACAGAAAGAAACAAGACAATCTTCGAATTCATCTAAAAAAGTATCTGTATTTATGTATGGGGTTTATAAATAACACCTACTGCAAAAGATTTTTTATGTATAATGACTTTAATCCACAGTTGTTTCCAAGTGTAATCCTGCCTAGAGATAATTATCTCGCTTCGTATTTTACTTTTAACATAAATACACAACCCCTTCCCATTGCAATTTCTGTCAGCTCTAAAGAGGCGATAGTTGCTAATATTTAAAACTGAGTTATTAATAGATTTTTTCAACCAGGATTCGCATACTAAAAATATGTCAAATTAATTTCGTAGTATAATTAGTTTCAAATCTCGCATAGAAGGTACTAAAGATCTAGCGTTAGCAAAACCAACCTTCAGAAAAGGCATTTTTATATTTCACACTAATTTAGATTTAATTACCCAGTAACCAAAGCAATTCAATGATTTACAAAAATAAAATGTATTTATCTACAACAAAAACGATACACTAAATTGTGTATCAATTGCACTCAACTTGCAGGTGCCACGAAATTATAATCTGATATTTTTAGTTAACTTTTAACATGCTTAATTAGATAACCTCAAAATGTTATTATAAAAGAAACACAAAGGATAAAAGAAAAAAAAGAAAACTAAAATAAAGTATTTAAGTAATTAAGATTGATTTCCAAACACTAGCTTATTACACTAATCTACTGACATCTTCCATCGTAACAATCTTCAATACTTCATCAGCATTATTATACTTCAGGAAAATTTTACCATAGTTTGTCCACACCCTTCCATTTTTTCCAATTTTGGTTAACGATGCTTTTAAAATGTTTAATTTTTTAGATGTTAGGTCCTCTCTGGCAACAATCTTAGTTGGTTTTAATAAGTTTTTAGCATTATAAACAACTTGCTTAAAATGGACTGTTGAAAACCTAACTAATATTGGTCTCTGCTTTCCTTCTAGTTTCTTCCCTATTCTAAATGACGACTCAATTGCATTTTCATCGATTTTTAAATTCATTGTCCCAGCAAACAAGTTGATCATTAATTCCTTGCAATTTTCTCCTCCAACCTCCTTCAACCCATAAAATCGAATATTGCGACTTCTGTTGACTTCCTCATGTTGTTCTTGTTTCCTAACTAGATTTTGTATAACTTGGTCTTGTTCTTCCAGTTTTTTATTAATCCGTACATTCTCTTCCTTTAACTTGTGAATATCATCTTTTAGTTTTTTACTTATTTTATCTGTTATAGTTTTGGCAATTTTTTCAAATAAAATCATCTGACGTACATAATGTTGTAACTAATGATTTTACTAATACGTGCAGTTCGTCTTCTCCTTTCGCAGAAGTCTTTCGAGTTCTAACGTTTTCCATTATTAAAAACAATTTGCAGTTTATACAAAGTTATAGTGTACTTACAACAATGATTTTTATTTCAGTCGGTATCTCCACACTAACCCTTTTCACTCTCGAAAGGTAGTATTTATTTTCGCACGTTTTCCCACAAATTTATGAATTTAAAGCGCAGCACCTGAACAATACGTCTACTCACTTACTACTTTCATTAACGACTTCCTCTTGTTTGCATAAGTCAAAACGAAATGAAGTATAAGTGGTTGAAAACGTTATATTTTTCATGCAGCGAGAGGCAAAATATAACAAGCCAATTAAATACTTTGAATAAGTGCAAGATCGTGCAGCCATGACAACTAAAATGTAAAATTGTCGACAACTAAAAGAAATTTTTGTAAACTGAAATCTGTTGAAGGAGGCGCCTCCACAAGTTTTTCAACGTCAAATAAAAAAGTCATAGAACAACGTCAAAATCACACTAAGACGAGGGCGACAAAGGATTATTACGGTGATTTATGATAAACTCTCACATACCAGAAAAATAATTCCTCCTTTACGCCCCATACTCAAAATTTTAATATTATGATTCCAAGGTATCTCATGAAAGTGAAAGAGAAGTAAATCACTGGGATTGCATTGGAGAAAAACAAAAAATATCGAAAATTGGTTATAAAAAAACTCGATATTCAGCACCTCGGGAGCAACTTTCTTCTATGTGTGTATAATGGAACCTAAAGGATCTGTTGTGTCCCTCCTCCTTCTACTTAGTACCTGAGGAAAGTTTCAGAGGCTAGTAGTTATTTTAGACCCATTACCCTGAACAATTATAGGATATCCGCAGGCTTCAGTTTGGGTGAGTGTCTCTCTTCTATTCAGTTATCTCATAGGTATTGTGCCCTTTATCGCTATACAAACCGCAAGTGAGCGATTTGTTCTTTCAATCCGCAGAATCTACATTCTTCTTGTTCCACTAGTTTGAGCTTATTAAGGTGCTCATTAGGGCGTCAGTTTCCAGTCAGGACTTCTGTAAACATTCTTAGTGCAGTTGTACTCTGACTTAGACAGTCATTTGTTCTCACCCGGTTGTAGTATCCCAGGAGTATCTTCGATTGTTTGAGTCCCACTAGATCTTTCCAACGGTCCGATGTTCTCTTTTCAGAAATGCCTATTTCTTCTAATATTACATTGCAACTGATACCGCAAAAAGGTTTCGGCCTCCAAGAGGGTGCTGCAGTCCTTTTTGTCTGCTAGTTCATCTGCTATTCCATTTTTTCAGTGTGTCCTGGAATCCACATGTTCTCGCATAGTTCAGTAAGTTTTCCTAGGCATTCCCATACCATTGAAATTGAAAATTGGGCTTTTCCGAGGCTTTCGAAATGTTTGGTTCCTGGCCCGTACATTCCTATCCCAGTCCCTTATAATGCTTTTGATCCGTCAGTCTACCATTGGATGGCATTCTTCCAAGTCTGGTTATGGTGTTGGGATCTCATTCCCCATCGTTATTGAACTCCGTAGCGAATTTCTTTAAAAAGTTATACCATCCTTTGACATGTCCCACGATTTATAAATAGGCTTGGCTCGTTTTCAGGATGACCCTCTACTTAGTCTGTATCTTGTCCTTTCTGCAACACTTTTATGGTTGGGTGAAGTTAAAAACCATTTCCATCGCCGCGTTGTGGCATGTTTCCATTCCTCCTTTAATGCATATAGAGGCTAGTTTTAGAATTCTGGAGAGGTTGTCTCTCGTCGTCAATTTGCTATTCCTACTGCTTCACGCAATGGCTCCATGATTGGTCTGACTACGGCTGTGTACATCTAGCTTAGGATCCTGGGGCTGCAGCCCCAATGTTCCCCTTTCAGATTTCTGCATACACCTTTAGAGCAATTTTTGCTTTGTTTGTAATCTCCTTTTCGTGTTTATTCCATGGGAGTTTACGGTCTAAAGTCAGACCTAGATATGTTACTTCTTGTATCCATTCAAGTCTTCAAGTACAACGGTTTTGTGATTATTTTTTCTCAGTGAAGGCCATTAAGATGGTTTTGATGGGGTTAATGCTTAGTTTCATCTACCTACACCAGTTATTCGTATAGTTCAATCCCCTTTGTACGATGTCACAAAGGGTATTCTTGAGTTTTCACCTGGATGTAACGACAATATCACTGGCATGATATTCCGAGGTCAGTCAGACTCCACATTAACGGGGATACTACTCCTCCTTGTGGACATCCCCTGGTTGTGCAGATGGAAACGATGTCTACTCGTCGTCGTCTCTGCTTCTCTAGTGTCACTATACTCTCGAGCACATGACACCCATTTGGATGATGTACTTTCCACACCTCTTCTATTTGATGCTCTTTAGACAGCCTCATAAGGAGTATTGTCAAAAGCTCCTTTTGTATCCAAAAACTCACATGCTACAGTTTCTTGGTTTCAGGTGACATGTCTGTGTCGAAAGTATAGAGATTAATTATAGTGCGCTCGGGAAGTGAGACTGGTTTTGTAGAAAACGCACATATCCGTTTAAATAAAAAAAAAATCAATCGGGAGACCATCACCTTGAAATGAACAACAGTGATTATCAAAAATGGCTCTAGGACAAACTTAAACCAAATATTTTTAAAAGCATTAACAGTAGGTGCAAAGACCGTATTGCTAGGTTAATTATTTCAATATGGAAAAGTTCTGTATATTTCTAGTTTCCAGCATTTCTTCTTTCATGCTATATGGATATCCCCGTGATAGTATATTAGGATTTAAAGTAAAAATGGGTTAGTTTGATTGAAGCAAATCGTTGCTCACAACTAGATCGACAATAAGGTAGTCTGGTGGCTAATTTTTGCACATTTTCAAGTATGTTCTGATCATATGTTGAGACAGGATACCATACAGGTCCGCAGTATTCCATAAGAGGACGAACGTATAGGCTGTCTATAACTTAGCTGACGGTGACACTTTAGCAAAAGATTTATATATTGAAAATAGTTAAGAGCTGCTCTTCTTGCACACTGGAAGAATATACCCAGATCAGGACAAGTATTTGTTTATAATAATACCGAGGTTCAAGATCAAGATTAATAACGTCTGTAGGTAAACTGTTATCGAGGCTACAGTCCAATCATTCACACACAACAAAATATAAAAGGATAAAACCATGTTGCTGGGAGGGGAGATTATTTTGTTGAAGAAGAAAAGAAAACATTTCATTACATATAACGAACTCCATAATCTTGGGAACAATAGGGATAATACTGATTGGCTTAGGATTGTTTGGGTCTAGTTTGTTTCCTTTTTTAAACATGGGACTAGCTGAGGCAGTTTTCCATATCGGAGGTAGTGTGTGAGTCTTGAAAGAAGCATTCATTATACGTGATATAGGATGACATTGAACATCTGCACATGATTTTAAAATATAAGATGATGTATTGTCCAGGCCAGGTGATGAGTTGAATTTTCGCGAATCGAGTTTATCTTCCACATGCTGGAAATCGAAAGGGATATTTGAGAGTGGAACATTTATTCTGTTTACAGAAATGTTTGGCAATGGTGTAGTTAAATCTACTTGTGTGAATACCTTAGATAAAGTATTCGAAAGTAATAGTGCTGAATCTGCATTATTAGCACATTTATCACTAGTTTCATTTCGTAGAAGGGGTATGGAACATTCTTTTGATATCAAATTTGATTGGATGTACTTATAAAACTTTTTACTATTCGCACTAGAAAAAAAAAACTTCTTGATAATTACGTTTTGCAAAACTGACAATTCATAAGAAGGTCACTTGAATTATTGTTTTTTGCCTCATCACAGACAAAAGTTTTTTATTTATCCATGGTTTAAGTTTCGTTTTTTTAATTATTCTAGCTCAAGTGTACATTTTCAGGCAATTGGTAACAGTACTTAAAATGAGTTCCAAAGCTTGGAAGAAAAAATATCTTCCCAATTTTTGTCATTTAGATGTGAAAATACTCTAGTATAATTTGTTATGAAAAAGTACTGTGAACTGTTATGGAAAAATAAGTTGAATTGAAATCGACAAGAAACAACAACGTGATCTGATTATCCGATGGGAGGAAGATATTCGGGTACAGTTGACAGCTGTTCGTCATTTCTGAGTAGTAGGTCAAGAGTGAAAGGTTCTTGTTTCACTCTGTATTTTGCGGGTTCGGTAATAAACTGGATGAGATTCAAATTGTGCATAAAATCCAGAAATAGATTAAGGGATTTTGTGAGTCTGGTATAGAGATAATCGAAATTGAAGTCACTTACGATGACTAGATTTTCATAGGAAGACAGCTGCTCGATTGTTTCTATCAAATGGCTTCTGTGGTAGCATGTGTCAGTTGGACGATAAATTCAAACTAGCGTACTGTTCTGGAATTTCAATTGAAGACAAAGATCATCAATGCGAGGAATCGTGATATCTTTCGGAGGAATTGCATTGGAGTTGAGAATGGATTTAGATATGTATATACAACAATTTGTTGAAAATTGATTTGTATGTCAATATTAAAATTCGGAAGCCTAAGTTTTAACAAAATAGTAACTTTGTGTTTTCGCCATATCATCCTGACCTCAACCCAATTGAACTAGACTGTGCATAGTTGAAACAATATGTGGCAGAGGACAGCGTACTTTATTATAATGAAAGCATTGAGAATTTCTGTTTCTTTTTCACAGAAAAAGTTGATTTCAACATGGGCCTTTTCAGTAAATTTATTTTCTTGCTTTATTTGATATTATTTTATTAAAAAATGTCGTATTTCTTTTGTTTTTTTTTCAGCACGACTAAAAAAAATATTAAAAATGCCTTTGTCACTTCAAGTAGCCTACAATCTTGAAAACAAGACTCCGGTGCTTTAGTAGGATTTTGCGAAGCTACTCTGGTTTTTGACAGCTAACCTCGAATTTGATTTTGACAATTGGAATTCACTTCGTTATTGCCGTTATTCGAATTATTCTTTGATTTTGTTTTAATTTTGATTATCCTGGCTCCATCTTCCCACACTAATATTAACAGACAAGGTACAAGAAAATTCGTTGAGTGAACCAATCTAACCACAAAAACTGTCAGCAGTATTTCGTTCTGATGCATTTCAGGCAAATACTGCCAACCCAATTCCAGGCTAGGTGGCGTCACTCTTTTCAATATTGGAGAAAGAGCTACACCTGTGAATGATTCAGATTGATATATTTGTATTGAGATGTTCGCATTTACTGATAATGTCCATTCCGTCCATGCCTGACGTCACTGGCTCCGACAGATAAGCATATCGAGATGTTTGCCTTAATTTTTTCGGGATGCGCCAGCGGCACTGCGATGTCGCAAGTCGTCTCTGAAATGTCACAAATGTCTGATTCCGAGTTTGATAGTCAGTGGGGGTCGTATTCTTGACTGAGGGAGTTAAGATTCCCAAGAGAACTGATATTTTGTCTTTGTCAGTGCAGTGACAGAGTAACCAAGCAAAATAAAGACAAAATATGTATTTTCTCTCCCTTAGTCAAGAATACGGCCCCTGGTAGATTGTGTTCGTAGTTTTTCTGTTCTTTTGAAATTAGAAAAGCATCTTATTCATACTAGACAATACTTGGAAAACTAAAAAGACACTGGAGACCTTCGAAAGAACGGAAAAGTACGAACACAATCAGTTGTTCATCAAGCTTAGAATCTGTCATTTATGACATTTTAACGAAGTCGCAGTATTATTCTTAATGTTAGCATTTTATCTATGCTTTTGCAGGACTATTTAACTAATATTGAATTATTTTGATATGTAAATTGAATATACAAATTGTTTTATTTTGCAGTGTTTTGATATCCCAAGTATTATTAATTTCATAGCCTTTTCGAATTTGGCTGAATACGATCCTGATGATTTTATTTATCAAATTAAAGGTTAGCTATATGTCAAAATAACAAATTAAATATCGTCATGCCCAAAACACGGATATACGTCACAAACGATGACGCACACCAAGAAGGCTATTATATGAACTACAGTACGATAGAGACAGCCGGTGACGTCACAACGGTGCGCTCGATTTCAGTTTTGTATGGATAAAAGAGGTAAAACTGTCTTATAGGTATATCGATTCAGTCACTATAAAAAGATGTTAGTTAACTGATTAGGTAACAATTTTTTATACAAATTTTAGATAGATGCTCCCATAATTACGTAATGAATAAATTTGTGATATGACTACGTTGTGAGACTTATTTTTTACATGATGGGATATAATTTACTGGCAAAAATCGATAAATTATCTTTTTAAACCATCGAATTCCTGAGATTAGTTTGAACCACTGTTAAACTAGGTTTATCGCATGAAGCTTTATCAAATAACTGAAACAGATCTGGTAAACATGGCTTTGTCGATATCGCTCGAATATCACCAGCCGGTCTAAGTTTGGTTGGGAAGTTTGTAAGTGTGGTTTGATGTGGTATAAAACGACCGTATTGTATACAGGGTGACTGATTAGTGTAATGAAGCTTAGTACTAGGTCTCTTATCATGAAAGATTCCAAAAAAGTTGATAATAAAAATTGTAGGCAGCTTAGAGCTTCATATTTCAAAGTAAGTAACAATGTTACAGGGTGATCGGTGCCAGATCAAAGTTATGTTCTTTCAAATGGAACAACCTATATTTTACTTTAAAACTGAAATCTGCCTCTCCTCACTATTACAACAATATAAGGTTTTATTCTGTTATACAAGGTATTTGACAAGTGGTTACCAATTTCCCGTAAAAATCGTAAGAAGTTCAAAGCACTGTATAATTGAATAGGAATAAAAGACCTATTGAAGCCAACGATTTTTAACCCCTCACCGCATCATGGTTTAACTTACCCAGATATAGATAGTGATAAAAAAGATAATTCTAGTGTTACTTACGATATGCCTTCGACTAAGCTCTAGGTAAAACAATGGGTCGTGAATTTTCGCCTAAATGTTGTATAACACTTAGATAATAAAAATTTGTCTGGCATATAACTTGTTTGAGCGCCACGTCATTTGTAGAATGAAATAATATAATTTACCCTGGTAAAATGACGAAAAACAGAGTATATGGGTTTTTATAGGTACTTAGATGATCATTAAATGAAAATCGGGAAAGTAACTTAACAATCTAATGAAGAATATCCTACTTAAAGTCGACTTGGTCCCTACTATTTTACAAATATGGCCCTTGGCCGTCGTACATTAAATTTACAAATTAATAAGGTTCCTAGAGTAATTAGTTCAATGCTAAAGGTTCTACAACGGTATGATGAATCAAAGAAATATGGCCCTTGGCCGTCGTACATTAAATACACAACTTCATAAGATTTCGAGGGAAATTAGTTCAATGCTAAAGATTCTCCAACGGTAGGATTAATCTAGTATTAGAAAGATATATCGGCTTATGCATCTATAAATGGTTTTCGTATTCTCAAATGGAGAAGAGAAACGAATTTTATGTCAACAAAGTACTGGACATAATATGACCCATACTTGTTACAGCAAATATAACGTAGTGTCGGAAGAAGAGAATCGAATTGAATTGATTTTCGAATCTAGTTTATTTTCAAATCAAGTTGCTAGTTGAATCAAGTTGATTGTAGAATGTAAAGTTGTTGCAATCTAAAAAGACACAGGAATTTTTAGAAGCTTCTACAAGCAACAAGTGCTGTCGGCGAAAACAATTAATTTTGAATGACAGAGTCATCCCACAAACAGTTCAAAGATATATACACGACAATCATTATTAATTTATAAAAAGGTATTGACTTACTTAGAATTTCCTTCGACACAACTCACATTATAATTGTCTTTTTTAGACAATCAAGAGAACGCTTGTCAGGCTTGTCTCCAAAATGGTTTCTTATTCACCCAACAAACTTCCCTTCGCACGCCATTTCTGACAATTTTCGGATGTTTTAAATCTTTAACAATGCCCTCTCAGAAAAGATATGAGAACATAAGTAAGGAATCTAACGTGCGTCGACATTATAGTTAAATGCGTTCCTAGGCCTCACCGTTAGATGGCTCGAGAGGTACTAAAATAGGTAATTTATAAGCAAAAGGAATTATTTTTGGCAGAGAAACAGGATCTCCTGTTACAATAGTTTATATTTAGCACAATTAATATTTTCACATATAACCGTTATAAATAAGCCACATACCAAACTATTTGTGCATAGGTGGTCATATACGGCACATATCTCATAATTCTGGTAGTGCAGCGACATCTCTAAGCAGCTTGGTGAAGTTTCTTACGAATTTTCACATGGCCGCCGTGTGAACAGGTGTTATCAGTTTTTATGGATTTTGATCCACGATCATCCGAGTTTCTGTCGCAGATTTTGATTCAAAAAAAGTATCCACGTAGAAACTAGAGTCTCTCGAAGGAATTACTGTGGGTAAACTAGTACAATTCTTCATTTTTTTGCTATTTTTGATGAGAAATATTGTAGTGGCATATTTGAAACAATATGCACATTCCCCAAAACTCTCGTGGACATATATATCACAATATGCATTCCGGACATTACATTTATTTCGTTTATTTTAGAAAATGGATCCAAAAATGTTTTATGGTGCCAGCAAATGTGTGCCAATGGATGTACCAGATGGTAGTGAGGACAAAAGACTTTCAGAAGATGGGAAACCGCCTGTTATATTAGCTCCAGATTCTGACGACGAAGACGAAAATGATATGGACGAAAATAAATCAGATATTATCATCTTAGAAACGGATTAAGAAGACAGTACCGATAGCGACGACGATCTACCTCTGCCTGAACGAATGCGTAAACTGAAGAAGAATACAAACAAGAATCATCCTACTTGGAAGCGAGGTAATTTAGTCACGTCGGATGAGGAACTAAAATTTCTCAGGAGAACATTCCACCTGAATTGGAAAACGCATACTCTTCTTATGCATTTTTACACTGTTTCTAACGAAGGAGATGATCACGGATATAATTTACCAAAGTATATTATATTCAGCTCAAACGAGACCACAAAAACCTTTGGATCTTACCGAAAAGGAGCTCGAACAGTTAATAGGGACCTGTGTATTTATATGTCAATAGTGCAATTAGCTACTTCTAGAAGTTATTAGAACCTGAACCTGAACCACCGCTCGATCTTAGATGTTATGTCATGCAACAGATGGGAAAAAATAAAACGGTTTTTGCATTTTGCGAATAATCATGACGCTGTTGCAGTCGGTAATCCTGGTCATGATAAACTCTTCAAAATACGACCCGTACTCAGTAAACTAAGGGAGCAACTACTGAAAGTTCCAAAAGAAGAGTATTTGGCTATAGACGAGCAGATTATTGCTTCTAAATCGTGTTCGTCCATAAAACAATATAATACCAAAAAAACCTCACAAATGGGGATATAAGGCGTTTGTTCTTAGTGGTGTAAGCGGATTTTCGTACGATTATGAAATTTTCGCAGGAACTCAAACCAATATTCTCCCCAATGGTTTTCCTGATCTGGGAGTGAGTTCAAAGGTAGTTCTTCGGCTAACACAAACTGTTCCAAGGCACATAAATCACGAACTATTTATTGATAACTGGTTCCACAGCGTCCCACTACAAATTTACTTGGAACAAAACGGTATGTTACCGCTTGGAACGGTTAGAATGAACTGCAATATGTCAAAAGAGAATGAACTGAAAAAGAATGGCCGAGGAGTGATGCTGGAGAAAGTCGCCACAATTGATGGCACAAAAATATCTGTTGTTTCATGGTATGACAACAAATTGGTAAACATTGGGTCAACACCAACAGTTGAGGTTCGACGATTTTCAAAAAAGGATAAAAAACATAAATGGTTTCGTGTCCAAAGGCTGTAACAATTTACAACAAATATTTGGGAGTAGTAGATTGGATTCCATGCTGGGATACTATAGGATCAAACTGAGATCAAATAAATTGTACATGAGGATATTTTTTCATGTTATGGATTTGATGGTTGTCAATGCATGGATACTTTGGAGAAGAAAAGGAAACGAGTTCAAAGATTTACCTCTGGCAGATTTCAAAATTGCCGTTGCAGAGTGCTTGTGTAAATTCAATGAAGCGAGCTCAACATAGAAGTGGAGTCATGGATAACTTGCAAAACAAGAAAAAAAGGGACCCAACATCAGATTTTTCCATCCAAGAGGTTCGAAGAGATCAATATGACCATCTTCCAATATGGTGTGATAATTGGCAAAGGTGAAAATATTCATGTGGTGGAAAGTCTTATATAACGTGTGAAAAATTTGGTGTTTTTCTTTGCTTAAACAAAAAGACAAACTGCTTCTACAAGTTCCATACTGAATAAGTTTTCGTTGATTTATTTGTTTATACCTACATTATTTTGATGTTTTGTAACATTACTGCATATTGTGCCATATCTGACATAAAAAAATACAAAAAAAATTGTTAATAAAGAATTTTTCAAATATTTTTACGGTAATCCTGATATTTTTTTCCACCTAGTGTATTTTTTTCTTAAGAAACAAAAAATTCATGCAGTAAGGGGTTGATGATTATGAAAATTCACAAACACGAGTGATTTAATATATATATTTTTTAGTCTGAGACCTACTTTATTGTAGTGGAAAAAGTGTAGTGAAAATTGTTTTTTCGCGAGGTGTTTCTTATTTCTCCATATATGGTACTTAAACTATTACATACCTAATTACTAATTTGCTAAACTAATAACTTTAGGTATGGGCAATGTTTGATGCAAATAGAAGTATGGTAATAGTATGATACAAAATACAGGGTGATCCATTTAAAACTACTGATAAAATAATGTACTTGAGTATTGACTCACTATGTATTTGATATAATAAATATCAGCAAAATCATTCGTGTTTATAAATGTTTATAATCATTGAGAAGCTTTAGCTTCAATGGATTATTATTCACTTACTACAATTCAATTATACAGGGCGTTGAAGTTGTTAAGATTTCAACAGAAAATTGGTTATAACTTTTAAAATACCCTGTATTACAGATTACAAAACTCATATTGTTGTAATGGAGAAGTGAAGTGGATTTCAGTTTTTCTGTAATTTATAGGCTGTTCCATTAAAAAAAACATCTTTGATCTGGCACCAAGTTATGGATCATCCTGTTACCATATTACTAATTTTAAAATATGAAGCTGGAACTTGTCTACAGTTTTTACAAATATTATTTTTTCGTATCTCTTATGATAACAGACCTTTATCACATTAATCAATCACCCTGTATAGTAAAGTTTCACGCGTTAAAAATGGATATTGGAAATTAATTATATTTTATGTACGCTAAATCTATCAGCAAAATATTATCTTGAGTTTTGACAAAACTGAAAAATGATTGAATGATTAGGTTATCCTATATACTAGTATACAGGTGAAATTAAATCAACTCTCTAGCAGAACATTTATGACATTTCTCACAAAAACATATTTTTTACCAAAAATACTGCTACACATTGAACATTTCATGGCATTATATATATGAAATAACCACATTCTACATAACTAAACTAATAATCTAAGTTCTTCGGCATATTTATAATGAGGCTAGATGGAATACAATATTTCCGGAAAATGAGAGTGTAATTGGAGAGCATCATTGAATGAATAAAATCATTCATATAAAATTGTTTGATATAACAAATTACCCAAGGAAGAATCACAAATAACATCACATACTTTATTGACATTGTGGTAAATAAAAATATTATTAATTTAATAAATATTTAGTCTTGCCCTTCTCCTAACTAATTATAACACTTTTGACAATACATGCCAAGTACGAAGAAGAGAAGAAGTAAGACAACAATTTGGATTATTTTGTTTCATAAAATAAGTATCAATCAAGATAATCCAAAATTCCAGGGCCGCCAGACATAACTAATTTTTTACGAAACGATAGGCATGGAGTAGGAATAGTATATTATACTTTCAAGATCTACATAGCTGCTAGCTTGAGCTGCCGGCCAATTTAAAGGAATCAGGTGCTAAACGCACTGTTGTAATAAAAAAGGGTGCAGTCAATAGAAAGGGACGTTAACGTTAACGTCATCATATTTGCTTGAAACTGGCTGGAGTTATTTGAGGTTCTGATCTGATATGATAAGTTGTAGGGAAGGGCTGTCCCCAAAGCACCTAGGCCTCGCTAGGCCCCTATTGCATCCTCCTGGAAGTCCTCCTTAGTACTTCAACCAGCCAGTGGTTTCAACATAGTTGATAACGTCCCCATGAGAAGTCTTTCTCAGCATAGCTGGTGTTAGCCAAAACTCGCCGAACACGGATTTATTGGAGGATATTAAATATATATGTTATTTTCGAAATTGTATGTTCATAACGTGTACCTCAGGAATGCGCAGTGAAATGCGCCAGCCATTGGACTACCTCAACGACCCAGAGAAGTTTGGGAATGTCATGCGATGCTTGGGCTTGGGGAGCTTGCGTAAACCGGCCGGTTTTTGAGGTATAGTCTTTTCAAAAATCCGACAAAACAATGTCGCATAAACTTCCAGGATAGGGCAGAGCACTGCCACAGTTGACTTTCTAATTTCCTTGCTACTCGTGGTAATCATCGGGCAACCATGGAAGGAGGTTTGGACTCGTCCGAAGACTCTATCCAAGAAAACAGGAGTGGCGAAGGCGATAGACTCGGGCGGCTCTGGAAAAAATTGTGGAACAAGCCCTCAGTATAGAGCAGCCACCAGGAATTTCGACTGATGAACGACATTCCCATTTTCTTTATGAATGACGTTTTCGAAGTTGATTTTGATATACTCGAGATAATGGACTTCCCGAGATGCTTTACACTCGATCTGATAATTTCCACGACATAAGGAATTTGCATCTTATCAAAGATTTCGAGTGACAAAGCAATGCTATTCACGTGTTTTAGGATTGATAGAGGAAGCTCTGAAATTTCTAAATTATTTTTGAGTGAAATATCACCTAATAAGGAAACCTACAAGACCAAATTATCAACTATTATTATAGAAGCAGCAGCGTGTCTCCGATGAATGAGTTCCTAGCAGCCATTCGGTTTTATGCCTGCACTGGTCATTTGATAACCATGGCTGATGTCTGAAGTTCTTTGTTTTCTTTGTATTTATAGGTTAATCGTTCACATTTGACGCGGGCGAAAGCTAACTCGATACAAAGCCAAATCTGAAAAGTCACTGATAAGTTACTAGATTTTCTCAGTGTTGCCATATTCTCAATGCTTAAGTGGTTCTTTACTAAGTAACGTTTAAGCTGAAAATAATCCTAAGAAACTTAGACAACATTGCTTCGTCACTCACTCATACTTTGATAGAATGTTGTGAAAATGATCAGAGCGAGTGGAAAGCATCTAGGGAAGTCTATTATTTCGAGGATATCAAAATCAACTTCTAAAATGTTTTTGAGGTTAAATCAGCTATCAACCGCCATTTTTAATTAAGTCGATTTTGAGTCGACCCAATCAGGAACTTAATATTAAAAGTTCCTTAACTAGTAAGAAATACTTGGGGAGCTGCGGTGCAACGAAAGTTAGTCTTTTTAAGATTACTTTATTTTAAGACTATCTAGAAGTAAACGGTGAAATCGGGCATAAGACTCATATACAGATACATTCAATTAAAAACGGAACATAGGGATTTAGTGTATTCGCCGATCTAAATAGTCCACCAACAAAACATTTCTATAAGTTCACTTCAATGAATATCAAGTATTGATCTGGACAGCTGGATTCGGAATCACTGTAAAAAAGCCCGCCCCTTCTCCTTCCAAAATTTGTTAGTTATGTGCGAGGTGTGTGCGAAGTGCGAACTGCGATTTAGTATAGAATAATTATTTGATGGGGGTAGTAAACATCGCTACATATCCAAACAATATGCTTACGTTTAATGTTGTTAAAATCGAAAAGTGATTGTTAAATTCTCTTTAACAATTAATGTTTCGTGTTGTGATAATATGTTTTGATTTCTTGTGGCCATAACGGCTTTCAAAATAAAAATAAATTCGTAAATAAAACAAAATAAGATTCTTTAAATTGAAACAAAGTTATCGACTGCTATTTACTGACTGTCTGACGCTAATTAAGGACCGCCCACAGTTGTACGATATGTTATGGGTGTCCAAATAAACGATTGTAATAATCGTATTTTTAATTTGTTGAAGCTGGATGTTGGTCGACTAGTTCAAAAGCAGTTCTGATACAATGCTTAAAATCCCTATGTTCCGTTTGTGTTTGAATGTATCTGTATATTCAATTGCTCTTTTTTTTCATTTTGTTGTATTCGAATGGGCGTCAGCCCGTGGATAAAATAATATTAATAATTTTATGGGAATCAGCAGTTAAATAAATGTTAATTCTAAATGGACTATTTAGATTCATTCGAAGCTAATGAATCACTGTTATCATCCGAATTATTTACATAATTAGCTTAGTTAATGTTCCATGGAATTGTCTTCCACTTCAATTACATGTTCAATGGTATGCAGCTTGTCTCTGTAATTTCTGCCACTTCTGCTCTAATTAATCAAAGCAAAGCCGAAAATAAGTGAAAAAGTTATTTTATCCAAGTCCGTTTGTAGACATTCACAAAAAATCAGCACTCAGAATTAAGAATGAGAAAAGTCGGCACTGTTTGTATGTACCCTTAGCACCTGGTACCCATGAATGGGCCGGTTGCTCAAGCTACGAGGTATACACACTTTGGAGGTATATTCATTTGCTCTGGAGTCATTAATGCCAGTATATTCAAGAAGTGTCCCGATAAGTAGGAAGTACCTGAAAACATATCGATCATGTGATTTTTTTCGATGACACATTAGGCATTATTGCTGAGGCAACCTGACATACGGAGGGTTCCAAGACAGAAATAGGCGTAGGAAACCGAAATTGTAGGGTTACTGCGTTGAAGAAATTAAAAGGCAAGAAAGGAGAGACCGTTCATTTCACCGACAGACAAACTCCACTGAAGACTTTTGATTCCATAGAAGTCAATTGTAAGCTAGTATGGGTGCCTTAAACGAACCTGGAGACCATCGCAGGGTCATGGTAGCCTAGGTACAAGGGCACGAGGGTTATAAGTGCACGGGGGTTATAAGGGATGAAACGGCCAGTCAGAATAAATATGACCACAAGGAATCTTACCAGGCCATAGACAGGCGAAACAGTCAGAGGACATTCAACAACCCATACGGCAGATCTTCTAACCAGAGAAAGGAAAAATGTCAAAGCTGTAGTGGGTATGTTGAAAGGGCACTGTGAGCTTAACAGGTACGCAAAGCTAATTGAGTTGACAGTCGAAGCCATGTGCAGATTCTGTCACCTAGAAGAGGAAACTGCAGTGCACATCCTATGCCTCTGCGACTGCCTGGTGAATGTGCGGTTTCTGGTACTAGGCGATGAGAAGTCACTGGCAAGAAATTACATGAAATATTCCGTCTCGAGGCTGATTGGCTAGTTAAAAAGAGTCGAGCTGGAAAATGTAATCTAGATTCAGAGGACCACAATAGATCTGAGAAGGTCGCAGAGAAATATGCTGATTTTTCACTACTAGCCTCTAAACCTAACTTTATTGACTTTTGTTGAGGTAGTAAAGTTGTTCATTATCAACCAAGGTAGAAAAATACAGAGCCTACTTGATTAGAACTAAATATCAATCCATTTAATAGAATGTGAGGTTAACTTGTGCATAGCTGTCATGTCATGTGAAACGGGAGTCGACAAACTAATATTTAAAAAATAAAATGCCAGAAGTGAAGTAGTGAAAAAAATGCTATATGAGCCACGGTAGAAAAGTGAGGTATTATTGTCGAGGTTCATTAAAGACCGAGAAGCGAAGCTTCGAGGTTTTTAATGGATCCGAGACATTAATACCTCACTTTTCTACCTTGGCGCATAATTACTATTAGCCACCTCATCAAATCTAATATAATCTAGGCATTACGGCAGAACCGGTTGAAAGTAAAATAAGAAAAATTGTTATGAGGGAGTTCCGACATTGATGTATCCAATGGAAAATATCTCGACTTTCGGTGACTTCCGGTTATACCGGAAGTTGCAGTCATCTTTGTTATTTCAAATAAGTCAATAAAACACTCCGTATATTTGTATGGTTTGGCCATAATGCCTAACTTGCCATAGAAAAAAATCACCGTGTACAATTCAACGACTTTTTTCCATTTAGTACAATGTAATTTAACTCAAAATTCGTTCAATATAATTTCAGTTCTTTATCCAATTTGTTGAGGTCAAAACAATTTGTCTTAAAGTGTATAATGTCATTTGTGACGTCTTGTAAAAACTACATTTCTTGTTCCCTGCATAAGAAAAATTATTTATTTATTTATTTCATAAATCAATATAACGATATGTTCAATGAGATATACGACATTACTCGTATTTTCTTTACAAATTGACTGTGCTAGCGATTGTACGATTTTTTTGTATTTTTATTTGTCACCGATGCGGTCTCCATTTGGTTTTACGGTATCGACACAAAAGTACCTTTTTGAAAGCTTGTCTAAAAATTTTGTTGAAAATTGTATAAAATATAGGATTAACCATCGAACTTGCATAACCCAACCAAGTTACCAATTGTACAATCCAGTTCTTCATATTTTTATCGCAGCTAGAACAATATATTGGCGCAAGATTCAATATAAAAAAAGGTGCCCACAAAATGACGAAAGTGAAAAATACTACACCGAGGACCTTAGTAGCTTTTTGTTCCAATCGTATGATACGCCCATGTCGAGAGGAGTTTCTGGATATAACACTGGAATTTCGACTGTGATGAGGTCGAATATTTCTTGTTATGGTTGTGCTGGAATTGCTATAATTATATCGCTGCAGTAAACAAGAAGAAGGATATTTCTTTTTGGTCATATTACTGCTGAAAGGCCTCCCACCTTGACGAAAAGTTGCTGATCGTCTCAGTAATTGAGTTTTTTGTATATTGGGAGTTGAAGAAGCAGCGAGGGAAGATTTTGTCGTAAAACTTGAACCTGCAAAAAAATTGAATAGATTATTAAAATATTATGGAATATTATACAGCTTTGTCTAGCGAAGTACTTTTTTGATGTAAAATTTGAATGGTGTAAGTCAAATTTACGTTCGATGGTTTTGGCTAAGAATTCAAAATATAATTTTGACATTTGGTATAAAGTCAACATTCTTCATAAACCAGCAGCGATAAATTAAGTAGTTGAAGAATCCCATGAATTTTGAATATTTTGGTGTTTCTCTTTGTTTCCGGAGCTGCATAAGTGTTTTCCTCTCGAGGTATTTGACACGTATTATCAGTATGGGATTCTGTGCCAGACGCAGAATTAATTTGGTTCTTGAGGTCGATATTCCGAAAATTCGCTAGAGAAATAAAAATGTATCACTATTGAAAACCTTGTGAGTTCAAAACAAGCATATGAAATAATTGTGAAAAGATCGTAACTTCAACATATTAATTTTACTTTATTTTGAACATAATCTGTTTCAGTCGTTGTTTTTTTGCTGGACTACTTGACAGTTTACTTTTTTAATTTAGTTTCACTTTTATGAGTGAGTTTGAGTAAGGTGGTCAGCTGTTATCAAAAATAAAAGCAAAATAAACAAAATTGAGTTTTTGTTTATGCTAAGTGAACGCGGCCTTGAGGGGGATAAGGAAGGTAGAGAAGTGGGAAGTAGAGGAGGGGAGGAGGAACATTGAAGTAAGGAAAGCCCCAGGGATAGATGATATGATGATATGATGAAGAGGCTGTTGGATGACAATGGGGAGTACTTCTGGAGGAAGAGGAAGAGTTTCCAAAAGGTTGAAAGGTGGCCAGGGTGATACTGCTGGAGGAGGTGGGTAGAGAGGGGAAGTAGGCGGGGAACTACAGGCCCATCAGCCTGCTGTGTGGTATGGGTGAATTGATGGAGGAGATAAGGATAGGATTGAGGAGGAAGTTGGTAGGTATGGGGGTTTTAGGGTGAACCAGCACGGGTTTGCGAAGGGAAAATCATGTATCTCGGCGCTGGGCAGGGTAATGGGCTTGGTGGAAAGGAAAACTCGTGTTCTTCGTATTCGGGAACGCGTTCAACAGTGTCAGCAAACGGGCAGTGTTGAGCGCGTTGCTGAGGCTTGGAGTGGGGGAAGGTTTGGTTAACCTGGTTGAGGACTACCTGACGGGACGTGTGATAGTAGACACTAGAGGGAGAAGGTATGAGACGGAGGCTGGGGTGCCCCAGGGCTCGGTTCTTGGACCGACGCTATGGAAGTGTGTGTTTGATGAGGTTTGTGGTATAGTTTGTGAAGAGGGATGTGAGATCACGGTGTATGCGGACGATGTGTGTCTAGTATGTACGGCAAAGGGAGAGGCGGAGATAGAAAGGAAGGCGGAGATAATGTGAAGGAATATTGTGGAGAAGATAGAGCGGTGCGGACTAGAAGTGGCGGAAGATAAGACAGTGGGGTTGCTAGTGAAGAGACGGAGCAAGACGAGGAAAGTGGGCGTGATGGTGAAGGAAAGGAGCATTTGTATGGAGGAGTCTGTTAAATACCTAAGGGTGTGGTTGGATAGTCAATTATACTTCAGAACACACATGTTAAAGGCGACAGAGAAGGCGAAAGTAAGGGCAGCATGGCTGGGGAGATTGATGTGTAATGTTAAGAGGCTGGGAGAGTGGAAGAGGAGGATAATTGGTAGAGCAGAGTATGCTGTACGGTGCGGAGTGAATGCGAGGGTTAGGCCACTCCTGCGGGTGCAGAGAGGGATACTGCTGAGGGTAGTGCAGGGGTACAGAACAGTGGTTTGACTGGCAACAGCGGTGCTAGCAAGGACCTTCTCATTGGACGTGATGGCTAGAGCCAGAAATAAACGTTGGAGGGGTGCGATCAGAGAGGAAGTACAGGAATGGATGTAAGGGGAAATGGAGAGAATGTGGGAGGAGTATGAGGGCGCGCTAAAAGGAGCGATTGGGAATAGGAGAGATAGGATGGACCGAAAATACTGGACCGAACTACTTCTTGACACAGGTGTTCAATGGAAATGGGTTGAGAGTAGAGTACCTCCACAAGATTGGAAAAAGAGAGATTGCAGTGTGCGAGAGGTGTGAAGTGGAGGATGATGAGGGGCATGTGTTTAGATGCTGGAGAAACGAGGTAGTGCTGAAGAAGTTGGAGAGGAAACTAGAGGAGGCGGTGTATTGGGAGAATATGGTGGAGATAATGTTGAAGGGGGAGAAAGAATGGATTAAGGTGAGAGGCGTAGTAGAGAGCATGGTTATGGGGAGAGAACGAGTCGATATGGCATGAGAGGTAGGAGTGATAGTTAGGGAGAAGACGACGGTGTGAGCGGAGAGTGTGCGAGGGACCGCCGCTTGTCTCGAAGTATGCTAGGGTAGTGATTCCTAGGCGGGGGTAACGTCGAGTTTGAGGTGGGTTTGGTTGGTAGACATTTTCTTGGGAATGAGTCCAACACTGTTTTGGGTCCTGGACTCATTCGAACATAAGTTTTCCATCTCGGCCCGAAAAAAAAATTAAATAAAATAGAATGTCCCTCCCTAGAGATGAAGAGGAAATTGAGTGTTGGAGAAGAAACTATTTGAGGGCGATCAGTAAGTATCGGTTTGAAGGAAGGGCAATTTATTATCTAGACGAAACATGGCTGAAAAATGACATACTGTACAAAAAATATGGGTCGGCACTAACATAAGAACTTCTAGCCAAGCATTCATGGGAGGATATTTCAATGAGTTGCCTGCACCAATCTGAAAAGGGCGAAGGTAGGTTAATCATCACCCCTCTTTGAAATAAGCATGGTTTGGTCGATAAGAGTTTGATGCAATTCGTCTCGAAAACGACAAAAGATTACCACAAGAAGATAAATGGCAATGTGTTTGAGGTACCTAGTCCTTTTCGAAAATGATAAGCTATTCCAGGCCTAGGAACTGTTGCCAACATCAAAATAGAAAAAAGCAGCTATATATAATTGGTTACAGTGGAAAGATCTCCCACATGACAATAGCATGGTAGAAAAATAATTTTTATCCGTTGCGAGGCAACATAAGGCAACTACAAAAATCACGTACTTGACGAAAGGGCTAAAGACAAAAAGTAAGTTGTATCACGGTTACATTATTAATAAATAAATAATATATAAACATGGTTTGCAGAACGCACGTGAGTGATCGGTACTTTCACCATCGATGCTTTGTATTGATTTTATCGCTCTATTGTTATTAGAGATAAAACAGAGTGGATTAGAAAAGTATACTCAAAAACCCGTGTAGTCCTATTTAAACGTGTTTGTTCCATGAAATTTATGTGGGTCAACGGTATACAACTATTCGCAGATTCGCATTTATAATGCTGCCAGTCAAAAAAGGACAGAATTTACTTATTCAAATTAAACAAGTTGATTAAATCATAGCAATTTTAGTTCAAAGTTCATCATATTTCCAGAGAAACGGAACATCTGACAATAATGTAAGTACTATTATAGGTATTGCAAAATCCTCACAAACCAAAAATTCATGTTTAAAAATCGTGCAATCAGGCCTATTCTGTATCTAAGTGGCAGTCAAGCAACTGACTGACAAGCAACTCTAAATAGTAACTTCTTAACCACTTTCAATAAAATGGCTATTCTGGTGGCTACTAGTGGTTAAAAAGAATGATTAGTCACTTTCATAGTGTAAATCGACCTCACTTTTCCACTAACAACTCTGACAACTGAGAAAAGTGAGGTTAGAAAAATATTTTGTTATTAGTGACCTATCGGTGACCGGAGGGTGTTATTTGTTTTATTCGTAAATATTTTATAACTTATTACATAACATGGAGACCCTGAAAGTAGAAACCGCTGGGGTACGGAACAAAAGAAGTTCAAAAATCACCCCGTCACAACAAAATGTCATGGTTGACTTTGTTAGCAAAAAAAGGGCAGATCATATACATACTCATTGTGTATTTCATTAATTTCATGATCTAACAAAATGTTCATAATCCAAGGATCCATCTTCCTACCACCACACTCCTACCTTTCTCTGACAGTTGCTAACATTAACAACCACAAATATTGTGGTTGCCCAGAAACAACTATAAATTAGACGTCAAAAAATAATAGTTCAATACTATTAAACGCTTTACAAAATTAGAAAAATTAATTTCCAAAGAGCAGACCGTCCACTAAGAAGCAACAACTACTTCTCGGGCTATATGCCCCGACAGACATTGAATTACACTTCTAAAGTAAACGGGGTTGGTATATCTGTTAAGATAGAACCAACCATTCTGGTTTGCGATCAGAAGGAATAACATCACTTGTGGACCGGTTTCGGCGTTTTTGCGCCTCATCAGCACAAGGTAGATGCCACTCGTCCAAGAGCTCTGAGAGCATAATCCTGGACTAGAGACTACGTCGATACCACACCAACACATTAGCCTTAGTAAAGGAAATGCTAAGAGTGCGACATCGGCGACATCTCTACATCTAATCACAAACCAAAATTCTATATCGACAAAAAACCATCTCGGTTTTGTAGGTATTTACTTAATTACAGTTACCTGTAAATAATTGTCATATAAGTAAAGCGTGATCTATAGACGTCAAAAATAATAGTTCAATACTATTAAACGCTTTACAAAATTAGAAAAATTAATTTCCGAAGAGCAGACCATCCACTAAGAAGCAACAACTACTTCTCGGGCTATATGCCCCGACAGACATTGAATTACACTTCTAAAGTAAACGGGGTTGGTATATCTGTTAAGATAGAACCAACCATTCTGGTTTGCGATCAGAAGGAATAACATCACTTGTGGACCGGTTTCGGCGTTTTTGCGCCTCATCAGCACAAGGTAGATGCCACTCGTCCAAGAGCTCTGAGAGCATAATCCTGGACTAGAGACTACGTCGATACCACATCAACACATTAGCCTTAGTAAAGGAAATGCTAAGAGTGCGACATCGGCGACATCTCTACATCTAATTATGCTCTCAGAGCTCTTGGACGAGTGGCATCTACCTTGTGCTGATGAGGCGCAAAAACGCTGAAACCGGTCCACAAGTGATGTTATTCCTTCTGATCGCAAACCAGAATGGTTGGTTCTATCTTAACAGATATACCAACCCCGTTTACTTTAGAAGTGTAATTCAATGTCTGTCGGGGCATATAGCCCGAGAAGTAGTTGTTGCTTCTTAGTGGACGGTCTGCTCTTTGAAAATTAATTTTTCTAATTTTGTAAAGCGTTTAATAGTATTGAACTATTATTTTTTGACGTCTATAGATCACGCTTTACTTATATGACAATTATTTACAGGTAACTGTAATTAAGTAAATAACTATAAATTAACTTTCGTAACCACTGGTTGCCTCTACAGAATACCAACTGAAGACAAGTGGCAACCTAACCACTGACCTTGTTCTAAACCACCTGCTCAGTAGCAACTTTGCGATACAGAATAGGGCCGAATAGATGCAATCCATTTTTAAAACTCACTCTGTATGTATAATATTATGTTTAAATACACGATTCAACTGTCCCAGCATACCTTGTCGGAATTATTCAGCTAACAATGTGAACTTCAAGAACACACTGTGTAGAAGATAATGTAAAGTCATACTATAGTAAAGCAATAAACACAAGAGAAGCCTTTCGAACATGTAAAAACGTTTATTTCGAGCGATTTTGTAAACATTGGTTCGTCAACTACTTTAATACCACATTCAACTTGACTTTAAAATAGATACTGCGAGAATTAAACATCATTAGTCTTCCGATACACACGTGAAATAAACAATGGAAATGATAAATAACAGGAACAAGAAAGGTATGCAAGTATTAATCGTAGATTCTATTTCGAACAAATCGAATGAAAGGATTATGTAGAAGGAAATCATTATTATAGCTGAACATACAAAAGGCTGGAAACAATAAGAAAAATAATTGGTTTGATAAAAAGTGAAAATGTGGTAAAAATTGAAGACAGGTGAAGTGGAGTATAAATATCAGGCATACATAAAAAATGGAATAAATAATAATATAGTTGATATACAGTTGAAGTTAAAGTAAAGCAATTTATTTTACTTAACGCTAACGAACTGACATGCAGCATACCTCCTCGATTATTTGCTTTTGGTTCCCAAGTTACCATTATACTACCAGAGGAATCACTACTTCTTCCCGGAGATCTCTTTGAAGGAATATGTGATAGGTTATTTTTACTTCGCTTTATTGTGTCTAACGATGGTTCAATCACATCACTAGGTACTATTTTCAGTTCTGGAAGTGGTGGTATCGATATATTATTGGCATTTCCGAAATAAGGACAGGTACAAGGTTTCGGTAGAGTGAAATCACCTTCAGTATTTTCATTTGTATTATTTTTCTTTATGATTGACTCAATGCTTCCGTGAAAACTGGATCGTCGTCGAGGAGAAAGGAATTCTCGATGATTATCTCCTTCGTTAAATGTGGATGCTCTTCTCCTCTTAATTTGAAGCGACCCATATTCTGTACTTAACAGTGATGAATGGGAACCTGCCAAACTTTCTTCACTTTTGTTGGCCAAACTAAAAAAAAATTCTTGTAATATATACTCAAGCTTATGTAGTGCGCTGAGAAAATATCATCAGTTTTAATGTTGGAAAAAGGAATAGGCAGTCATGCCAACAGAATTGAAAACAAAAATAAGTGAACCATTTGCAAAAATTTCATCTCATCCCCATGGTAAATGGAAATTTTGACAGATGAATCAACCTCTTTTAAAAATACCATCGTACGTAGAAGATATAGAAATTTTAACACTTATAGGAAAATGTATTGGCCCCTCATAAGAATGTTATCGCACGCCCACGGTAGATGAGAATTTTTGCAAATGGATTAACGCCCTTTAAAAGTATTATCGTTCGTCCATGATATGAAAATTGTTACATCTTAATTAATCTCAATTATTAATTTGATTGTACGATTATGGTGAAAGAAAATTTCTCATTTTAAATTATCTCCCTATGAAAATTTCATTTTACGCCCAATTTTCACAAATGAATAATTACTTAGGATGATTGTATCGTGGTACATGGAGGAACATTTTTACAAATAAATGAACGCTTATGAAAGTTTCATTATACGTTTAATGGGCAAGGAAATTTTTGCGATTAAATGAATCCCTTCTGAAAATTTCTTTGTGAGCCAATGGTAAATCAAAATCTTAAGCAATAAGTTAATCCCTCTCAAACATTTTATCGTACAAATGAATTAAAATTTACCGCGTTATTACACATGTATCTACAAATGGTGCATCGGATTTTTCTCCTGCCATTAATCGTAGAGGTCTTCATCAGAGAACTCCAGATCTTGATAGATATCCACAAATGCATGTATTTCTCAATGGTGGACAGCAATGAGTATTCTATATTGGAATTCAATTTTTCCAAACCTTGTTTTGAGTTCATCTTATGTACAAAATTACTGAAATTGAATTTAATATTATATTCGGCTGCAGTTGAGAACAACACGGCAAACCTGCGCAGGTAGGCCGGTAGACCCTTCAGCGAGTCCGTGAAGGGTTTTATTGGACGAACAGCTCCGACGATGTGAAGGATTGGTGTAAGAAGTGTACGACTTGTGCTACGAGTAATGGACCACATCGCAAGAGAAAGGCACCAATGAAACAGTATTATGTTGGAAGCCCATTCGAAAGGATTGATTTAGACATCGTTGGACCATTTCCGACGACAGAAAATGGTGGTAAATACATCCTGGTTGGGATGGATTATTTCTCAAAGTGGGTAGAAGTTTACGCGATCCCCAATAAAGAGGCCACAACTGTCGCGGATGTATTGGTGAAGGAATTCATCTGCCGATATGGAGTGCCCTTGAAAGTTCACAGCGATCAGAAAAGAAATTTCGAAAGCCATGTATTCCAGGAAATTTGTGACAAGCTGGGAATGAAGAAGACCAGGACAACGGCGTTGCATCCACAGACAGATAGAATGGTCGAGAGAATGAACAGGACCAGTGGGAAATACCTGTCCAAAGTAGTTTCCAGTCACCAGAATGATTGGCTCTAGTATCTTTCCCTATTTGCATTGGCTTATCGGTCTGCCATCAATGGGTCCACACCTGTCAAAGTGCTATTTGGACGCGGAATGAGGCTTCCTTGTGAACTGGAATTTGGTTGTCGACCTGGGAAAGATCTAGCTGAAGATAATTACGTAATTCAGTTGAGAAAAAGGATGGACGATGTGCACGAAACGGTACGACACGCAAGTCACAGGAGGCAGTTTCAAAGAAGGGGACAAAGTATGGTTACACATCCCGAAGAGGAGGAAATACTTTTCTCCAAAATTACAAAAATCTTGGGAGAGTTCGTACTTGATCAAGAAGAGAATCAATGGCGTCATCTATCGCATAAGTAAGGTCCCCAATGGAAAACCGAAAGTAGTCCAACAAAACCGACTAGCGCCATTCTCTGTTTTTAACCGTCTGTTTACCTTCAGTCTCTGAAGAAGATAACTTGGTTGGATATTGTAATGTGTTAGTGTTGGTAGTGTGAACAGTGTTCAGTGTCAGGTATCGCCAACGGTTCCAAAACTCCCAATGATCAATTGATTAGAGATTGGGTTCACAATATTAATTTGAAAAGAAAACTCGCAAAATTTTAACATCCATTTCCTGATCAACTAATGCTCAATTCTTGATAGCAGCAATTTTCATGAAATTCAAACGACTGTTGATGAGATACTGACTGTCCGAATACATTAACTACACAATGTGAATTTGGCCGTTGGATTTTGCGCAAAAGTTGCCCGATGATGCGGTGACGAGCCAAAGTAATGCGCTTACTGCAATCTATTTGTGTAAGAATCAAAAAGTTTTATCGAGCTCTGCCGTACCGACCCGAGTCGATTAAGTGCTTGTCCTGCTTAAGTAATTTAGGTCAGATGAGAAGGAATGAATTGAGTTAGAACTCGGAACCATTAGATAGGGATATACACTATGTTCATTTGAAAAGGACCCACCCTTGATATTTCAAAAATGGGACATATTAGAAAGAAATGCCGAAACACGTCAACTTTTAACTTAAGGGGGACACTTTTTGGCGCTAATGTCATAAACGTCAGATTCACCCCCTCCCTACTGGAGATACTCCATAAGTTAGGCATTAGGTATCAAGTCATACCTCATTTAAAAGGTCTGGTAAATCTCTATTCAATCATTTTGTTTTGCCCTTGATACCAGCCTTCCATTGTTATTTAATCGTTGTTTAAAATTGGCTCTCTTTCAATTTTTCGTATGCCCCCGTATTGTGTTATGATAGAAAGACTCTTTAAAGAATAAAAAATTTACAAATAGTAAAAAGGCAACTGTTAACAAGAAAAAACTGCTATTTAAAATCATGTGTTCAAAGTGATCACCGTTAACATTCAGGCAATAAAAGTTGAAAAAGAGCCAATTTTAAACAACGATTAAATAACAATGGAAGGCTGCTATCAAAGGCAAAACAAAATGATTGGATAGAGATTTAAAGACCTTTTAAATGAGGTATGACTTGATACCTAATGCCATTTGAAAATATGTAAGGGGTGTCTCCAGTAGGGAGGGGGTGAATCTGACGTTTATGACATTAGCGCCAAAAAGTGTCCCTCTCAAGTTAAAAGTTGACGTGTTTCTGCATTTCCTTCTAATATGTTCCATTTTGAAATATTAAGGGTGGGTCATTTTCAAATGAACACAGTGTATAAGATAAATGACAGCTATAGCTACGCTCTGGGGAATCATCCCTATGTATTTCAGGCGAAGGTGGACACAATCATGCAATCCACAAGAGAACAGAACATGAGAGTTGTCGGATAGTCGAGCAGCACTCAAGCACATCTCGATACAGAAAGTGACCTTTTGCTTAAGCCGAACGGACTAACGTCAAACTGATCTGGGTACCAAGTCACCAAATCATCGAGAACCATGAAAAAACTGAAAACCTTCCAATAATTTGCATGAGCTGGAGCAGAGCACAACAAATGCGCTATGGAAAATCAGAAGAGAAGATACAATAAGCCATTCGGCTGAAATCCTATCGGAGAATTTATCAAAAGGGCAGGAAAAAATAAAAAAAGTTATGGTCTGTAGCAACGATACAATACGTGTATTCATTTAATTTGACCTTGCGATGCGTTGCTTTGTTTTGGCAGCTTCAGTGATAACGGACTCATTTGTTTGAAGGATTACCCAACCTAATAACAGCTATGCTGAGTAGTCCATTTTTCATGCCTTCGTCGTTACCATTTTCAGGTTGATACTCCCAACAGTTGCATTCAGGGCCAACCTCTGCTTCACCTTGCTTTCTGCTACAGTCGCATCTAACATGGGAAGCATACTGTCTGTCCTGTAGTAGTCCTTATCAAAGGCGACCAGTTCTACAGGGATTAGTTTCTTCAGCCGCCTTTTAGACAGGCAATTAATACTTGCGAAGTATTCTGTCCCGTTTTTCCTACACAAATATTATTATTTGGAGCTTATTTTTCAGTATATTCCTTGTAAATCCAAGAAAATTGAATATAACATTCCCAAAAATATTTTAAATCCCATAAATATCCTGGGCCTCAAAATATTTATATATTATGTATGTTTGTGTGTATGAACAGCGTTGCTAAGAAGTCTCGTACCAAGGGATTATATTTGAGAGGGATAGAGGGAAAGTTATGAGATTCTAGGACGATGAATGAGATTTTATTCTGCATATTTTATAGCAAATGTTAGATGTTTTTGACGTCAGCGCTTAGCGTACGGCCGCCATCTTGAATTTTTTTGAAATGGCAACCTATTGCATTGTATGTCGGTAATGCGGAGTTCCACAGGGACTAGTGGAAGCCCGGGTCCTAATGGAATACTCTACTTACGGAAACTACAGTATGCACTGGGATGAGCTTTATTGTATACTTAACTATTTACACTAGTTTTACATAATATGTGTTACTTAAGATGATCATGTTACTGGTATAACAGTTTTAGATCTGATATCGATGAACTACATTTAATATAACTAAATGTATCTGAATGTATGTGAATAGATCGGAATGTCTCCGACTGTTTCTGAATTATGAATTATTCTGAATCGTTCGCTTATCTGCTTCATCAGCATATATACGTACTGCCCTAGGTAAACTATCCAGTTACGTGATAGTTCTCTGGCCTTTCACTGTCACGTTCGTGACCTCGCTTGATATAACAAATAACTAAATAGATTGTTTTTATAAACATAAATACCTTAAATGAATTAATTAATAATAGATAATTTCAATGAATTTAATTCTTTATGTAATGCCCAAAATACATCACACTATGTCGAGTGACGTATCACAAGAAAACTTATTTTTTTCTCTTTGCAAAAATAGTAGCGATGTATTATTTTGGTACAAAATGTCTTATAACATATCAGTTTTATTTTTCTAAATTAAATTGTACTTTACTGATGATGTCCTTGTAGGCTTTTAAAATTGAACAAAAAACAATAGAGTGCATTAAAAACGTCATTCACATCATTATTTATGTACAGATTGTCAAAACTGATACTAATTTCAAACTGGCACGAAGTTAAAAAGTAAATTAAGAATGATGGTACATTTATCGTAAAAACAACAAATCGAAATATTTATGTTAGTTGGATATGGTGTTCGCAAACGTTCCCATGACGAAGCAGCTCATCTTTTTAACGATTTAAATTTTAAATGCCCTCCTATAAATGGATCTACAGTGACGAGATTATTAGACAAATTTGATGAAACTGGTAGCGTAAAGGTCTGGTAGACCGAAAAGTGCAGCTAATAAAGATAAGACTTTAAATGTTTTAATAAATGTTCAAAAAAACCCTAAAACATCTACCAGTATATTGGCAAGAAATCACGGTATTTGTAGACAGTCTATAGAAAATATTCTGCAAAAAATAAATTTCATGCGTGTAGAGTTCAAAATCTCCAAGAATTGGCTGATGATGATTTTGATAGACGATTACAATTTTGAGTACAGTTACAGACAAAATTAGGATGCAAAACAATTTATTAAATTTTTTGGTATTCAGTGATGAAGTCACATTTTGCTTTAACGGTTCTGTCAACAGACATTATCAAAGAGACGTTAGGCAATATTTAAATACAATTTTCACTCAGAGATGGATTGGACAAAGAGGTGCAATAGAGTGTTCAAGTTGAAATTTTACCCCACCGTTTTTTACATTATTTGAATAAAAAATTAATTTCTTTTTATGAAAATAGTTATTTGTGTTTTTAGAGCGTAAAGTGAGAGATTAGCGCTTGAGAAAGAGCGGAGCGCGGCGATCTCTCGAAAGCGGCAATTTTACTTTACGCTCGAAAAACACACATACTTTTTTCTACAGTCGCCCTTTTGATAATTAAAACAGTTTTTTATATTATCTTGGGTTATAATAGGAGTGCTAGAATAATCGTTATTTTAGCTATTCATCATGATAACCTCAAAGAGATCTACTGACTGGGGATGTTAAGAAATAATCGATTTTCATATAAATCGAATATTTTTTTCTTATAATCAATTTTTATAGTAATATTTATCGATTTTTAGTAAATCAATTTTATAAATTACGTGTTCAAATCGATTTTCGGAAACGGCTCGTATTATTTATTGACTATTTTTCAAAATTTTTACAACTTATGACTATTATTGACCATTTCTCAAAATTTTGACAACTATTGACCATTTTACAAATTATTAACAATTATTGACCATTTTTCAAAATTTTAAGAATAATTGACCATTTTTCAAAATTTTTACAATTATTGACCATTTTTGACAATTATTGACCATTTTGACTATTTTTCGAAATTAGTGCCATTTTTCCAAATTTTTGATAATTTTTGACCATTTTTTAAAATATTGACAATTTCTAACCATTTTTGACAGTTTTTGACAATAATTGTCAATTTTTAACAGTTTTCAACAATAATTGATAATTTTTAATCATTTTTGATAGTTTTTGACCATTTTTGACAATTTTTCAAAATTTTAGATTATTTTTCAAAATTAATGACCATTTTTGATCATTATTGACAATTGTTGACAATTACGGACCATTTTTCCAAATTTTTGACCATTTTTGATAATTATTGACCATTTTTGACCATATTTCAAAATTTTTGGCAATTTTTCAAAAACTAACAATTTTTGACGATATTCAACTATTTTTAAAAATTTTGATAATTTTTAACAATAATTGTAGATTTTTGACAGTTTTTGACAGTTTTCGATAATTTTTGAACATTTTTGATAGTTTTTGACAATTATTGGTCATTTTTGACAAGTTTCCAAAATTTTTGACCATTTTTCGAATCTATTGACCATTTTTGATAGTTTTTGACAATTATCGACCATTTTTCAAAATTTTAACAACTATTGACCATTTTTGACAATTATTGACTATTTTTCGAAATAAGTGCAATTTTTCCAAATTTTTTATAATTTTTGACCATTTTCCAAAATAATGACAATTTCTAACCATTTTTGACAATAATTGTCAATTTTTAACAATTTTTAACAATAATTGATAATTTTTAATCATTTTTGACCATTTTTGACAATTTTTCAAAATTTTAGATCATTTTTCAAAATTAATGACCATTTTTGATCATTATTGACAATTGTTAACAATTATGGACCATTTTTCCAAATTTTTGACCATTTTTGATCATTATTGACCATTTTGGACCATATTTCAAAATTTTTGACAATTTTTGACAATTATCAAATATTTTTCAAAATTTTGATAATTTTTAACAATAATTGTCGATTTTTGACAATTTTTGAACATCTTTGATAGTTTTTGACAATTATCGACCATTTTTCAAAATTTTAACAATATTTGACAATTATTGACCAATTTTGACAATAATTGTCCATTTTTGACAATATTTGTCCATTTTTGACAGTTTTTGAAAATAACACAATTTTTAACCATTTTTGATAGTTTTTGACCATTTTTGACCATTTTTCACAAGTTTTCTAAATTTTAGACCTTTTTGATCATTATTGACAATTGTTGACAATTATGGACCATATTTCAAAATTTTTGGCAATTTTTTAAAAACTAACAATTTTTGACAATTATCAACTATTTTTCAAAATTTTGACAATTTTTAACAATAATTGTCGATCTTTGACAGTTTTTGACAATTTTTGACCATTTTTGATAGTTTTTGACAATTATTGGCCATTTTTGACAACTTTTTAAAATAATTGACCATTTTTGATAGTTTTTGACAATTATCGACCATTTTTCAAAATTTTAACAATTTTTGACAATTATTGACCAATTTTGATAATAATTGTCCATTTTTGATAGTTTTTGACCATTTTTGACAATTTTTCAAAATTATTGGCCATTTTTGATAGTTTTTGAAAATTATCGACCATTTTTCAAAATTTCAACAATTTTTGACTAATTTTGACAATAATTGTTCATTTTTGACACTTTTTGATCATTTTTAATAGTTTTTGACAATTATTGACCATTTTTGACAATTTTTGAAAATGTTTGACCATTTTTCAAAATTAATGACCATTATTGACCATTTTTCCAAATTTTTGACCATTTTGGACCATATTTCAAAATTTTTGACAATTTTTGACAATTATCAAATATTTTTCAAAATTTTGATAATTTTTAACAATAATTGTCGATTTTTGACAATTTTTGAACATCTTTGATAGCTTTTGACAATTATTGGCCATTTTTGACAAGTTTCCAAAATTTTTGACCATTTTTCAAAATTAACGACCATTTTTGATAGTTTTTGACAATTATCGACCATTTTTCAAAATTTTAACAATATTTGACAATTATTGACCAATTTTGACAATAATTGTCCATTTTTGACAATATTTGTCCATTTTTGACAGTTTTTGAAAATAACACAATTTTTAACCATTTTTGATAGTTTTTGACCATTTTTGACCATTTTTCACAAGTTTTCTAAATTTTAGACCTTTTTGATCATTATTGACAATTGTTGACAATTATGGACCATATTTCAAAATTTTTGGCAATTTTTTAAAAACTAACAATTTTTGACAATTATCAACTATTTTTCAAAATTTTGACAATTTTTAACAATAATTGTCGATCTTTGACAGTTTTTGACAATTTTTGACCATTTTTGATAGTTTTTGACAATTATTGGCCATTTTTGACAACTTTTTAAAATAATTGACCATTTTGGATAGTTTTTGACAATTATCGACCATTTTTCAAATGATGATATAAATTTGGTTGCTATTGAAAAAGTTATGGATAAACGATATAAATATTGTTTTGTACCATATTGTTTGAAAACAACAATTAAAACACCTAACAAAAAATTTGTTCCGGTTCCAATTATTGAAAACCGCAGGAGGAGTTGGTTCCAGGCTGCAAGACGGACTAATTTTAACAAAAACATAACTTATTTCTGTTGCGAAGATCATTTTGATGTAAGTATTCACATAAAATAATGTATGCTTTCTTACATAGTTCAATATTGTATTATTCATCAACATTGTGTTAGTTTCAGAATTATATGGAGAATTATATGCAATTCAAAATGATGGAAGGCAAAATTATATTCAAAAAAATGTTGAACTCCATATTTTCAATTGGCCAGAAGCATCTAATTCAAAAAAAAGAAAATTAGATACCTGTTTTGAAAGTGAACCATCCACCAGTGAAGCAAGTGTAGAGATGCTAGATACCAAGATTAGTGTGGGAACACAATTATTTTCGCCCGAGGTAAATGAAGTGTGTGTGAGCGATGTTAGTGTATCTTGCAATACACGACTTACACAAAAAACTCTTAAACTTGATACCTCAAGTTTATATATATAGTTTTGAGAGATTTACCCAATTTGCAACATTTCAATACACATTTGTTGCTGTCATTTTGGTACCTGACTACCTGTCTAAAATTGTATAACTATAAAAAATATAAAACCAGGAACGGCAAATTGTTACACGTTCTTGTTACCTTTATCTAACAGCGGAACCTGATATATATTCATCTCTCTCGATTTTGAATGCAAATTCCCAGTGACACGTCGAAGTTTTCATCTTTATCCAATATTCATTTAATAACATTCTCCATCTTTGTCCGTACAAGTGAGATTTAACAGCTGTAGATTAATGTTTTTTATTCGCATGTCTTTTCTTTACACGTTTGTAGTTAATGGCTTGTCGATAACTTCATTGCACAAAGGTGACGTCACAAACGCAATGGCGAACTATTCAAACGGTTAGAAATTCCAATTTTTAAATTAATATATTTAAAAATGTAGCTCAAATTACGGTATAAAATTAAGCCTAATGGGTTGGGTTCGATTAATTCTAACTGTTAATTAAGAAAAAACATGAGGTTAATTTATTGTTGCACACTCGGGCCATTGAGTGGCCGTCAAGATCCCCCGACTTGACACCACTTTATTTTTGTCTCTGAAGCTACCTGAAAGACCGCGTTTATGTTAACAGACCAACTAACTTGAACGATTTAAGGGATCGCATACGTCTCGAAATGCAGGGAATTACTCCACAAATGATCAACAATTCTATTCGTAACTTTGAATAGATATTGTATCATTGTCAACAAACAAAGCACTTATTGTGGAGTATTTTCAAACCAAATGAATGTTCAGTTCATAAATTTCTGTTCTGTTCCAGTTTTGTTTAAAATTAAAATTTCAATATTTTTGTTGAATTTCTATTATAATTTCCGAGTAAAGTCATACATTGCTGTAATTTTCGGAAAGATAAAAAAATAGCTTTTTTGTGATACGCCACTCGACCTAGGTTGCCATTTACGAAAATTAGAGATGGCAGCCGTACGCTCAACATTGACGTTAAAAACATGCGACATTTGCTCTTAAATATTCAAAATGAATCTCATGCTTCTTCATATAATTTCATAACTTTCCCTTTATCCGTTTTAAAAATAATCCCTTGGTGCGAGACTTTTTAGCAACGCTGTATATTGGGGTGACATTCACTGAGACCTAAAAGATCTATTGTGCCTCTTTTCCTATAGTCAGTAAAGTCTCAGAGACTGGTGGTTCCTTTAAATTTTTTCCCAGAGAAATCTGAGGATATCTGCAGGCTTCAGTAAGTGTCCCTCTTATACCCAGTAATCTCCTGGGTATTATACCCTAGGATTCTGTATTGCTATGCAATCTGCAGGAATGTGGATGGAGGTTTCTTCGTCCATTCCACATAATTTTGATTCTTCTTCTTCCACTATTTTGAACTTTTCAAGGTGCCCATTCAGGCGACAGTATCCTCTTCTTTTCTAGGAGTTGCCTATTGGAACACCTGCTTGACCTCCCTAGTCAAAGTCCGACTAGTTCTTAATAAATGTCCGATCTTCTCCTCTCTTTGGCGTTGCCTATTTCTTCCAATGCTACATTAGAGCTGTTACCGCAAAAGGGTTCCGGCCCACAGTGAAGTGACAATGCGGTTCTTGCCCAGTTCATTGAATTTTCCTAGGAATTCCCATAACATTTTATAACTCATTACGCAGCTTTAATGGCTACTTGATTATCTGACATGATGATAATCCTCTGCCTTCTGTAGCTACTATCAATATTGAACTGGGCACACTTTCCTTTGGCGTTAATTTCCACTAGAAAGATACTTGGGGTTCTTTCCAATCTTTCGATTCCTTCTATGCTGGTTCTTTCTGCAACACTTTCCACCACCATATGTAGTGGTGTGAAGTTGAGAATCTCTTGCATGGCCGCCGTTCGGCATGTTTCCATTGCTCCTGTAATGGATATGTAGGCTAGTGTTTGAATTCTAGAAAGGTTGTCTCTCGTTGTTGATAGGCTAGTGTTACTACTTCACGCAATGTCTTCATAACTGTACATCTAGCTCAAGATCCTTTGTTACAACTCCAATTCCTCTCTGAAAGAAATCTGCATACCACTGAAGCCATTTTTGCTTTGTATATAATCTTCTTTTCGTGTTTGTTCGACAGGAGTTCACTGTCTAGATTCAGTCCTATAAATTTGACTTCTGATCTCCATTCAACCTCGCCCCCATCAAGTTTAATGGTTTTGAGGTTGAGTTTTCTTTTCTTAGGGAAGGCTATCAAGATGGTTTTTGCCTACACCAACTATTCTAGAACTTTCCCCTGGCTGTTATGACAATGTCATCGGCATATCCTTGGTAGGATATTCCGAGGTCATTCAAACATCACAGGAGTTTGTCAACGGTTGTGCAGATGGAGACAATGTCTTGACTTGTCTTCGTCTATGTTACTCTAAAGGTGAGCAGTTCCGACATTCATTCGGATGTTGTGATGTGTACACCTCTTCTATTTAATGCTCTTTTGACAGCCTCATAAATACTGTCACAAGCTCCTTCTATGTCCAAAAACGCACATACTACCGTCTCTAAGTTGTATAAGGCATCTCGGGTATCATCCGTCAGTTGTACCAGTGCAGTCTCCGTAGATCTGCCTACCTGGTAAGCATGCTTATGTGAGTGTAAAGGTAGTCTTTCTAGGATTTCCATTCTAATATAATAAATGTTAATGTTTATGTAGAACTATTACTTACCCGAACTTCAAAGTAGTCGGCGACGAGACTGGAGTACACATTTTTTCTGATTCCATGGCAAAACTATTCGAAGCCGCTTCTAATCCTCTGGATAATTTTAGCATTTCAGTACCGAATTGCCCCAAAGCACTCATCGTGCAAGGTTTTGGTTCCGAATCCTGCATCCACAATTCGTGCGTATCCAAATTTGTCATTTCTGTGTCGGTCGAGGCTACCGAATGTGTTTTTACTTTATTTCTAGTTTTCGACGGTCTTAAAATTCGACGCCAGGTACAGCTTCGATCTGAAATCGAATATGAAAGAATATAAATAAGATGAAACGATGCTGGTTACTACCTTAAGAATCATAGAAATTGAAATATAAAGGTACTTGATTTGATATATATTGTTATTCATTACTTCTTAATATCTTAGAAACGGAAAGCGATGGAAATAGAATTTCAACAGGTGTTGCAAGGTTGTAATAGACTTTGTCTAACCATCCTTTGCCGTTACGTCATAATCGGTGACGTATTCTGCTGTTTTACGTTTGTCTTATATTAGTTGAATATTATTTTACACTTAACCTCAAAATTATAATCATTGACATATGTTAAATTACCAAAAATACTTAACAAATCAAAATATGACAACTGAACTGTCAAAAGTAACAAATAAAATTTACGTCGACATTAGTTAAGAAATACGTTAATGACGTCATAATTCCGTCTCATCCATTTAATGAGAGCAAGATAAAGTGTGACAATGTATGACGTAACGGCAGAGGATGGTTAAACAAAGTATAGCAACATATTTTTACGTTACGACAAAACTCGTGGTCCTGAAATGCGTAGTGACTGTAATGCTTTATTTTTTAAATGGAACACCCTCTATATTATATAATTTTGTGTATCGTTTCGATTCTATATTAACTTTGAAATAAGGTACCAAATCATCCAGATCTGCTTCTATTTTGCACAACTTCAAGTGGCGGCCAAATTTTTTACGGTTTTATTGTTTGTCCACGACTATTTGATAATGTTTACATTTTACGTGTGCTTCTTCAAGTATAATGTCGTTCATTATTCACTGGTGAATAATAGGTGTGTATAATGAAAATGTCACATGACACGAATAAATAGGACTAGTATTGAAGGTTATTCATATACAAATGTAACAATATAATGAATAAAAATATCACCGCGTCCCAGATTGCCAGGTGATCTAAAGGATTATATACAGATACATTCAAACACAAACGAAACATAGGGATCTTAAGCGTTGTATCAGAACTGCTTTCAAACTAGTCGACCAACATCCAGCTTCAACAGATTAAAAACACGATTATCACAATCGTTTATTTGGACACCTATAACATATCGTACAATTCCCACCACTACGTATTCTCAACTGTGGGCGGTCCTTAATTAGCTTCAGACAGTCAGTAAACAGCAGTCGGTAGATGAGAGCGTTGCTTTGTTTCAATTTAAAGAATCCTATTTTGTTTTATTTACGAATTTATTTTAATTTTGAAAGCCGTTATTGCCAAAAGAAATCAAAATATATTATCTTAACTCGAAACATTAATTGTTAAAGAGAATTTAACAATTAATTTTCGATTTCAACAACATAAAACGTAAGCATATTGTTTCAATATGTAGCGACGTTCAATACCCTTGTCAAATAATTATTCAATACTAAATCGCAGTTCGCACATAACTAACAAATTTTGGAAGGAGAAGGAGCGGAGTTTCTAACATTGGTTCTGAATTGAGAGTGAAGTGAGGTGAACTTATAGAAATGTTTTGTTGGTGGACTATTTAGATCGTACAATACATTAAATCCCTATGTTCCGTTTGTGTTTGAATGTATCTGAATAGGTGCCAGTGACTAGCGCTATAGGAAAGCTGAAACGTGAGAGAGAGCGTTATCGGTAGCTGTCTGCGTTCTCGCTCGCCGTGACTTATGACGATAGCCATGCGGTTCTGAGACTTAAGGAGCAATAACTGAGAAAACAATAAAAAAATTTGCGAATTTGTGCTGAAAACGGTTTGTATGTTTGTGTTGATTTTTGTTCGTTAAATTGATATATTTTTCGTAATTAAAATCTTTGGAATTACTGCGAATATTTGACTCATACATGTTGTAACAATGCAACGAATACTAAATTATTAATATGAAAATACAAAAATAACAGTGGAAATTCCACGTTGCCATGACAACCGTTGTCCTACAACGTTATAATAATAAACGTGCAACGTCAAAGAAGAGTTTCTTAGAGGTCATTAATCGATTCGAAGATATAACAGAACGGGAAATTGACAAAAATGTATTACGTTACTGTTTCAATAAATAAATAATTTGTTTTTTATTGAGATTTTTAAGTTAGAGTCGTTACATTATCTATCTGAATATAGTGGAGATATACAGTAATTTGTATTTTCATTCGAGAAATAATCTCCCTAAATACCGCTTGTGCTTAGAAATTAACCGGGTAATTTCCATTCAATCTAATTATTAACAACAAGCTTTCATGGAAAGTATCGGTAATTTTTAAGCACTCGTGGTATTATCCCCAACAATATTGCTTTTTTCAAAAAATCATAAGACATTTTTTTTAGAAAGTTCAATTTTCAACAACTCTTCACATATATTAAGGTACAACATATAAAATTTTCAAATTTCCTCGAACATATTTTTGGCAAGGAAAAATTATTGTTTCTAAAAATTCAGGTTTTGATTTAGCCCCGCTACTCATCAGACAGTCTGCGATTCCGTGTTGGGGTTTAACAGAAGAGGTATGGGATAAGTTTTTAGCTTGCCTCAAATACCCATCCAAAAATTGGTGCCAGCTTTCCTACTATTCGCAAATATTTGGATGGAGGTTTCTTCTTCCATTCCACAGAATCTACATTTTTCTTGCTTGACTATTTTGAGCTCTTTAAGGTGTCCATCCAGGTAACAGTGTCCCGTCAGGACAAATTTTAGTGGAGTTTTACTATGGCATAGGCATTTATTTGTTCTCAACTCGTTGTAGTCTCCCAGGAGTATCTTTGCTTGTGTAAGCCCCACTAGATCCTTCCAATGGTTAGATCTTCTTCTTTTTTCGGCGTTTCCTAGTTCTCCGAATGTTACATTGAAGTTGATATCACAAAAGGGTTCCGGCCTCCAAAAGGGTGTTTCAGTCCCCCTCTTTGCTAGTTCATCTGCTATTTCACTTCCTTCTATTCAAGTGTGACCTTGAATCCACAATAAGGTGACGATGCTACTCTCGCCTAGTTCATTGATTTTCTCTAGGCATTCCCGTACCATTCTAGAACTGATTACAAGAGCTCAGTGTTTTAATGTGTTCTTTAATAATTTCCATATCTTTTATCAATATTAAACTGGGCACATGTTCCTATGGCGTGAATTTTCGCCTGAAAGATGTACGGTGCTTTTCCCAAGGTTTCGGAGTGTTTAATTGCTTCTATTGCTTTTGAGCCGTCTGTATACCATTAAATAGCTCTCTTTCCAAGTCTAGTAATGGTATTGGGAACCCATTCCTCCTTGTTGCTTAATACCATATCGAATTTATTTTCCACACTCACAAACTGGTGGGTTTCTTCCCAGAAAAAGTATGATGAGGTTGAGTGTGAGTGGCCTAGGCGATGTCTTGATAGTACGACTTGCTGTTTCAGTTTCTTTGAATGGTAATCAGTGGGTTTAAGTGGTACTCTTGGTTGTGTTATTTTTGAAAATCGGTTGTCAGTTGGCCAGTCTATCTGCATTTTTGCTTGATGTCTTTTTTAAGATCTTCCAAATTCTGCATGTATTGCCTTTTTTTGCAGCCAAATCAGCTCTTTTCAGTTATCCTAATGTGACTGGGAATCCAGATGAATATTATGTTTATTTGCCGTTGATGAAGATTGTATGAAGTGCCTTGCATGTAGATTGTTAAAATGTCTGCTGTTTTATCATTAGTTAATGCCTTTGAGATACCAAGAGAGCCAATACGTATTACAGCATTTGTTAAATGATTATTTTCAATATATTTGATCGACTCCAAAATTGCATATTGTTCGGCGAAATATACATATTGCGAAAATCCCTTTCTTATAATGCGACTTATACAAGTACGACAAGGAAAATATGAGCAAAACTACGTGAAGAGAGAGAAGACTTGTTAGTTCGTAGAGGCGATCAGTCGCCTCTACCAAAAAGAGTTGGGCGTGTGTTCATCGCCCCACTATTTCAACCGCTGTTGCCAGAAGCTCAGAAGATTAATTTGTACAAACGATATTTTTGTCTCGTTATCGTTAACTTTTTTTCGAGCTCATGCACTATTGGTAAAATTTAAAACTTTCATCCGGCAACAGTGTTTACCTTTAGAACGGATTTTTAGTTTAATTTTTTCAAATAGTTCATATTTTATGTTAAGAATAAGTACTTATTTTATTTTTTCAATTCAATTCATTAATGGAATGGATCTTTAGTTTTTCATACCCAATTACTTTATTATTTTTATCTCAAGAAAAAATGTTTTATTTAAGTTATAATGGATGAAATAATATCCTATTGTAGTTAGAAATTGATTGTCAGCTTGGTCAGAAACGATCAAATTGACAAAAATAAATTTAAATATGTACAGATTACGTAATAACAAGTGTATTTTTTTATTTCTTCAACAACCTCACTCCTTTCATGTTGGGAAACTACTGAACCTAGTGTCCCTAGTGTACCTACTCACAGAGTGGGGAAAGTCGATCTCTGATGTTATAGCAGCGTTGCCAGTTTAGAATGTTTGGTACTTTCTAAGTAATAAATAACTTATTTTGCATTTGACTTTTAACACCGGATAACGGTGTATTTAGTGGGAGAAAATCGAGATTGGTAATATTGACTTTTGAAAAATGAGTGAGATGAACAAAAATAAGAAAAAATTAATGGAGTTCAAGAAAAAATTTGGACAAATTACAATCTGCAATAAATAAAATCCGTACACTGCTTTCGATTTAACAATTATTGGTATTTAACATTGTTGCCGCTTGAAATGCCGTTGAAAACTTTAAAACAACGATATACCAAAATTAGGAATAATTTTTACAGATAAGTACATTTGGCAACACAACAGTTAAAATAAATAAAGGGGACTGAATACACGCCCAACTGTTTTGGTAGAGGGGACGACTGATCGCTGGGCTAACAAGTATTCTCTCTCTTTCACGTAGTTTTGCTCATATTTTCCTTGTTGTACTTGTATAAGTCGCATAGTAAGAAAGGGATTTTCGCAATCTGTATACTGGTCTAAGAGGAGTGTTTACAATGAAAGACGTGTTCTTTCACCACTGTTGCACTTCCAACTCCTTGAGCGGTCTTGGAACCTCCGGTATATATTTCAACAGGGTTATGGTGGTTTTGTGAAATAGATTCATGTAGCAAGTCTAGGTTCTGTCGTAAAATTTTTATAAATCTGTAAATCTATAGCTTACGATAATCTGTTACTTTTGTGATTATGGAATCGTTAAAATGGCAATTCTGGGATACTTTCTGTGAACATCTCATTTGCAGTTACGCAAATAAACTACTGCAAACTCCACGCTTTTTTTTGTACGATAGTACATAAGCTAAGATATCGAGCCCTTTGGCTCTTTTTAAAATTTTGTTTGAGATTTCCAATAATAATTAATAGAATAGAGGAATGGGGATACAGCTGTAAGAAATAGGTTAAAAATGAACAATAGAATAGATAATGAAAAACAGTAGTTAGTAGTAACGTTAGAAACACGAATGTAATAAAAGGAAACGTTCCAAAAACACCATCACTCAAGAATATGAGTTATATTTGGAGGTAATGGAGACTATGCTTTTCGTAGTAATACATTTTTCTATTCTTAAAATATCTATTTTTCATTTTTTACTGGAAAAAATCAGCCCCGCAAATGAAAATTCCAGTGATACATAAACACGATTATATGTCAATAGAAAATACACTGCACAATAACCTCACAAAAACAAACTGTAAGACGCACCGATTGCCAAACATCAGATCGGAAATATTTACAATTCCATAAGACTTCCTTTAAGCTATAGAAGGCGTTGAAATGCAAATTGTCTATAAAGCTATAGATGGCTTTTCTGGCAATGCAGAAAAGTTATGGGTGAAACTTGGGGAATACGACCTGAGGTGGTTCACTGGCTTTACACAACTGTGATGAGGCCAACTATCACCTATGGAACAATAATCTGTTGAAGGAGGACAGAAGTGCACTCCGCAGTGCATATATTTGCTGCAATCCAAAGACAAGCCCTTCTTGGTATTACCAGGGCAATGAATTGCACGGGGACGGCATCATTGGAAGCCCTTATTGAACTTGCTCCTTTGGAACTTTTTGTAAGGGCGGAGGCGATGATGGTAACTCTTGGGCTGAAATCGGAAGACTTATGGTCCCCGAACAATGGTCGTGAAGGACACACTAATACAACTGGGACAATACTAGATGAACCCATATTTCACATGAGTTTTGATAGCATGTCACCGGAGAACATATTCACTGAGTGGGTGAACATCAGTGAACCATCCCATCTAGGGAACAAGTATGCACTCAGGTTACTATGGAGGAATGATATGGTTCACTGATGGTTCCAGAACAAACCATGGCACTGGGGCTGGTATAAACGGACCTACCAAAAGAATCTACTTTAGCCTTGGTCGATAAACGTCTGTGTTTCAAGCAGATACGATTGCCGCTATTGCCGCTATAGCCTATCGACCTGTTCCGATTTTACAGAATAAATCCTTTTAATTACCGCTCGTCGTCTCATTAGCCACTTCCAATTATAATAATGTGATCCCAAATTCTTCAACCCTGACCATAGGACAATTGACGTCTGCCAACGGACGCTTCCATTTTTTCCAACGCCACGAGGGACACCCCTTTCCGTTACCGACTCTCTCCGAGGAAAGACCCAATTTTTTCATCCTTTTATACTGTTCGTATCTAGTTATTTTGCTGCAGCCCCTAGGATATAGGCAAGAATGTAAGCCCTAGGTAAGGATATAACCCCAGGATACCGCCCTAGATCAGGACACAGCAGTACAAATCAAGACTATCTACCTATCTTCTTCGAGATCTTCTCAAGAGTTCGTAGATGCAAGACTTACCTACCTTCCTCAGGAAAGCACTTCATATTCATAAGCTAAGTACCTAAGTACAAATTCTCCTCTCTGTTCATTTCCTGTGGCAGGAGTATAAATATATAAATTTTTTTAAATTCTTATTTTTATTTTTTCTAAATCCTCAACTATAAAAGTTGAGGGAGATATCGCCCGGGGTAATTTTAAATAACTTTTTTATTATTAACTTTTATTTAAATTTTACAAGGCGTTTCTACCTTTTCCGCCTTGGTTTTTTCATTAGTATTTTTATCGTCGTCAAAAAGGTAGTGGCGCCCTCAATTTTAACAACCTTCCTGTAATACTTGTGCGACATAAACTTGGGGTCGAATCACCCTTGAGAGGAGTCTCTAGCCGGAGCCCTTCAAGCTGGTGCCTCTTACCGTTACAAACACCTCCTTACAAAAAGTTTACTGAACAAGGTAGACAAGGAACTATGAACCAGGTTATTGGAACTGGGTGAGAGACAGTTGAAGACAGTTACCTACCTGGTGACTAGACACTGCACCCTGAGGAAACATCTGCACTTAAGGGCACTTATTTACAGAATGTGAACTCTATTATGAAACACCTTCTCACATACTCTGCTTCTGTGAGAACGTACAAGGACTCAGACAGAAGCACTTTGGAGAGGAAATAATGCAACCATTACAACTACTAAAAATCCCCAAGTCAAACTAGTGGCCTATATAGAAGACACGAAGCTTCAGGAATGGGAGTAGATAACATGGATAATTGTACAAAGGTTTAGTCCAAGTGCCTGGGCTGTTGAAAACAACCTAAATGAATGAAAGTTATAGATTTGCTCACAGGTGTGCACAGAATTGACCCATTATTCTCATAAACATGTTTTATCTGGAGAACTGGTTTTATCATACTTTTGGCAGTTTTTGTAGAACACTGGATTTTTAAATCTCCATGGGGGCTGTAAATAATTGGAAAAATTGCTGAACCGGCATATCATGTTGTAATCCTAGCACTATCCGTTTTACCCGGATGAGAGAAGGGATGGTATTGATATGCCTGGATTGGAAAGAATCCAGTTCCTTCTCACTCAAAATATTGATAATAGGATGTTGAGTACTTTTTGCAAAGGTAATTTACCATTAGAAAATATCATCTGTATTTAAGGGGAGGAATACCAGCCTCACCGCAGAAATTCTCACTGGACGCTGCTCACTTAAATACCACCTCTGTATGATAGGCAAAGTGGTCTGGGGAAGATGCAGATTCTGCGATGATGCAGATGAGATGGCCGAGCACATTATCTGCAATTTCAGGGTAATTGTCTGCCAACGCCTCAAATAGCGGGAACAGGTCTACTTACAGCCTGATTAGGTTACAGACCTAGCTTCAAAACGAAACTGAAGCCTAGATCTCCTGCATTTAAATATAGAAGATAAAAGATCTTATAGGTCGCAGAATGGTAATGCCAATCTATTCCCTTGTAATCTAATTTAATTTGGTCCTGTAATTGCAAATTTACTTTCTATTACTATATAAACTACATTATCCAATGTAGTACCCTTAAGCTGAAGCTTGAACAAATTGGGCAAATTGTTTTAAGTACTCGCAAAGCTAGTCTGGCTTAAATATACTCTGAAGTTCTGGGATTTGATTCATTAGCAAAGCTATTAAAAATAGCCCTATAATCAATTTTCGACATTATAAAGGATTTACTGAGACGTTAACATCAAGCCCTAGTTAATATTTAATAGACTTCTTAAAATATCTACATTTTTTTACATTTTGCTGCAGGATCTTCAATGTGTTCTTTCCATAACAATTTTTCATCAAAAACAAGACCTTAAGAATTTGATAGACGAAGTCATTTCAATAGGGTGTCTATGAAGATTGATATTTGGTTTTGGAGGATCTTTTCTTAACCTACAAAAGTGAATTCACTGAGTTTTGGATGTGGATATTTTCAAACCGTGCTGCTTCATTACCTATCCAATTAACATCATTTTTCAAAGTTTGAACTACATTTTCCATATCTAGGGTTGAGTAGTAGGTATACATAAATGAAGCTGGAACATAATTTGAACCCTAATACTATTTTTGTTTGTTGATGGATTCCATTGCGTTTAGGATATGGAAATTAGGAGGATACATTTTAACCAGGACAGGAATTTTTAGTTTTAGGAAATAAACTTGATTAACTTAACTAACTTGACCAATTTTTTTCTGGAAACATTTGGATTGTTTTTCGGGCACCCATATCATTTTATTACAATAAGTAAATGACAACAAGCATCATCCTATTGAAAATCATCGTTTCTCAGGTTTTGGTTCTGAATCATTGATATTTTCAGGACTAGTTGTGTTCTTGTTCAAAAACATTGTAGTTGGTCTATAAGTAGCGCAATTTGGTTTTGCAGCTAGCTTCAATGCAATGATTTAATGAAATCGTCCGGTTGTAATGGATCCTACCAATTTTCAAATTATAATAGGAACATATTGGCTAATATTCTGAAAACAATAAAATCCATCAACAAACAAAAATGTTATTAGAGTTCAAATTATGCTCCAACCTAATTCGGCCCACAGAGTAAAGGTTATCTTTATAATATGAACGTTTCTGAACCTCTACTGGAATGACATACTATACCGTTTATACCGTTTATTGCTACAATGAAGAGTAAATTAGTTTCATATTTTGACATTAAGAGATACTTTTGCATTGCTTATAGTTTTTGTGTTCATTAAATTATATCATTAAATTTCCATAAACTACAATATTAACGGTGAAAGAAGTCTATCCGAAACAAATTCGCATACATGAATAATGTAAGAAGAATATTTTCTGGAATGATCACAAAAAATCTAGCAGACGCCTATGGCGAATACATTTAAATTGGAGTGTAGCGCTGTATACCCTTAATGTTGTTCTCCCTTTTCTAGTGTCTCTTCTTTCCGAGATATTATTCTCTTTGGTGGTGACGTTCTTACATTTAAGTCCAGCTTAGCTGGGACGTTCCCTAGGATTTGTTGGAGAAACGGCGCATACATAATATTCGAGAGTAAGCGGTATAAATATTTATAACATTATTTTCACGTCAAGGTGGGTGACCGATATTTTTTTATCATTTCAGAAAAATGGATGTCCAATTTCACCAGCTAGTATATATGTTACATTTTAGATTTAATAAACAAATTTTATCCATTCTTTCGTATATTTTGCTAAAGTTGATGCTTCTCTCCATGTCTTGCTTGTATGTTGTAATATGTTACTCATCACAGCGATTCCGCTTCGTATTCACGTTTCACTTGTTTGTTGTTATTCATTCGTTGTATGTCCCCACCAACTTAATAATTGTCGTTGCTCTATAAATTTTACTACAGGTTTTATCCCTCAATCTTCTCTTGTATTTCTAGTTATTATTTCCTAGTAACTCCTAGTATTACCAGTTAGTTTCTGTTGATTAAATTTTAAATTATGTATTGCGATTCCATTTTACATTAATAAATATTATTATTATTATTATTACTGTGAGTTTTGTTGTGACAACCTACTTCCAGTTCACCCCGTTATAAAAATCCCATGGTTTCAGAAAACAACTGATGTTATTTTTTAAATTAATCTCCTATACCTACCTAAAAAAAACGAGAAGAGCTGTGAATGCAAATTTGAGGAAAATTCCAAATGTTAATGAGCTTTTACATAATAATAAATTAGAAAAAAATCATCAAATTTGAAAATCGATAAAACAAAAATTTTCAGAATTCCAAGAGTTCTCAAATTGAAACCAAATTCAAATTCTATAAAAAATTCGATCGGGTCTATGTTAAAAGAGCGTTTATGTGTGAAATTTAACAAATTGGTACAGAACATATCCAAATGTTAGGATTATCATGTCTGACAAAGTTAATAAACATAACTGTGGGATTATTTCATCAACATATTAGTATATTCTTCAACGAGTGTAGAATGATGGCTATTATTCACGCGGACAAGTGAGCGCAGCGAATGAGTTTTGGAATCATCCAAGTGAATAATAGCCATTCTACATAAGTAAAAGACTATACTTTCTCCACGACTATGCATTAAAAAGAAAAATTTTCCATTGGGTATCGAACCTCGATCGCCCGCGTATAGCATCTCTACCACTAAGCTATCGACCACAATAATTTATGAAAATGTAAAGAGCATAAATATAGGTACTTAATTTATAGTCTATTTCAGAAAGTTGTAGAGTAATAAAATGGGGAATTCCGTCCAGTTCGGCTCAATTTCGGTGTCGGCCATAGGCGTAGGTCTTGAAATAGTATTGTTTGTAATATTAAAATTTCAAGTAATTGCGTGAGAGAATTAGGAGAAGTATGTTTTCTGGCCTGAAGTGTCAATATCGAAATATTGTGTAGGGATTACTTAGGTAGTAGATTATACAGTTACGTTTTGCGTTTAACAGGTACCGTTTAACCTTCTATTAGTGCCTCTGCCTAATTCCAACCCTGTTTCAGATTCGGCTCAACCATGCGCCGCAAGGTGCCTTACCCAAAATTTTTATACCTTTATAAGTATATTTGTTTAGTTTAACGCATCAGTATTTGCTATTAAGCCGTAAATAGTGTTCACAGTATTATGAGATTAGTAATAAAATGGCGACATTTACACCAACGAAAAGATGTTTCAATAATTCTCCACTATCAGTGAATGAAAAACTTATTATTTTAAATGTACACGATTGCATAAAATACGATTACCCGAAATTTACTGTACAAGAAACTGTCGACCGATGTTCCCGAATGACTGGAGTTGGAAAGTCCACCGTTTTTAAATTATTGCGGGGGAGAAAGATTGCATGCCAAGTGGAGCCTCCCAAGAAAAGTCCAGGCAGACCAGTAAAAGTCCTTGATGAAGACACCAAAAGTGTAATTCGAAGAAAAGTTCACTCTTTTTATTTTAAAAAAGAAATACCCACCCTAGATAAGATTTTAATGGAGCTTGGCCAGGATGACAGTATTCCGTTGATAACTAAAAAACTTTTATGGGCCACTTTGAGGAATATGGATTTTTCCTGGGAAAAGCATAACCGTAAAGCACTTTTACTGGAAAGCGATGAAATTGTTTGCTGGCGACGAAAATACTTAAAAAGTATAAAGCAGTAGAGAATCTTTTATCTTGATGAGACGTGGATCAATGAAGGTTATACAGTACCAAAAATGTGGCAAGACAAAAATATAACCAGTGCTCGCCAAGCTTTCATTGAAGGTCTGTCAACGGGTATTAGGGTGCCTTCAGGTAAAGGAAAAAGACTAATAATCTTCCATATTGGAAGCGAAGAGGGATTTTTGAAAGAAGGTTTGCTAACCTTTCAGTCGTGCCATACGGGAGATTACCACGAGGACATGGATTCGGATGTTTTTGAAGACTATTTTGGTGAAATGATAAAATATCTTCCGGCTGATTCAGTAGTAGTTATGGATAACGCGAGTTATAATTCTCGACGAATAGAGAAGACTCCAACTTCATCTTGGAGAAAACAAGAAATTATTGACTGGTTAACCACCAAAAGTATCGAATTTGAAGATAATTTGATAAAAAAAGAACTATTAGCTATAGCAAATTTACACAAAAATCGTTTTATGAAATACGCCGTGGAAGATATAGCAGAAAAACATAGTGTGACTGTGCTGCGCACACCGCCATAACATTGCGAACTAAATCCTATAGAACTTATATGGGCGCAAGTGAAAGGATTTGTATCAAGACACAACACGACATTCAAAATGAAAGACGTTAAGCTACTGTTTGATCAAGCCATTGAGGAGGTGACACCAGAGAACTGGCGAAAAGCAGTCCAGCATGTCATTAAAGAAGAGGAGAAAATGTGGGATCTTGACTACTTGATCGATCGGACCGTCGACCCGTTAATTATAACGTCAAGAGGATATGACAGTTCCTTAGATGACGAAGAATATTATGATTTTTTATAATTTAATTTCTGTATAATGTATTTCTGTATGATGTTCAATAAAAAATCAGTGTACCTAATAATATGTACATAATGCCTAATTTTCATTATGTTAAAATGAAATCCTTTCCTTTTTACGAGTATCTTACCGGTACGCCTTTGGCACACTATTTTCAGTATTTGTAAATGGATAACAATAGGCTAAACCCATATATTGACCCCAACCCGGGTGGTACTACCTGCACTTGATAAAAAGAAAGAATTTTACAATGAAATCAATGCCAAACTATGAAAGTGGCTTAAATATTCGTTGGGTCACTCTGTGCTCCCTTTGCATACCTAATGAGGTTTTATTACTCTATACCTTTCTGAAATAAACTATAGATTAATTTTTTTGCAAAATGTATGGTGAAGTTTTTACAATTGCTTATATTTAATGTGGTTAGTATTGAATTATAATTAAAACTAGCAATGCTAGAACTGCTAGTCTGTGCTGTATGTAGTTGATTCCGGTTTAATTTATCGACTGCATTATTTTTTTCGCAGTGTTCATTTAATTTGTTATTGAATCATCCACGTAGCCCTCAGCTAGGGATGTATTTTTCCAGCCACCGTGTCGTTTGAGAGCCGTAATATCTTCCACCGCATCAATTAATAGTGTGGCAGAAGACCTACGAAAACTATGTCTGATGTACAGATTTACATTTGGTAAGTTAAAGTAGGTTGCTATTTGTCGGCCTATTGAGGCACATTTGTTGACGCCAATTCTCTGAACAGTACATTTGCCGCGTTGGTAGTTCAAGAAGAAAGAAGTACTTGTTACATTAGTTGGGCGTAGTACTATATACTTTTTGCATGTTTCATAAAATACACCTGTCACTGTGAATTTTCTAACAATCTTTGTTTTAGTGTTGGGTATGGTTATTAAAAGAGCTGAATTAAGGCCTTGAATGTCTTCCATTTTCATTAAATACATTTCGTTATTACGGCAAGCACCCATAACCCCTATGATTAATGCAACCTTAAAAATACTATTTTCAAACTTTTAAGTCTAAGTGAAATAATTAAATTTGTGACCTTAGCTCCGAGATATATATTGTCTGGAGATTCTGTGAGAAATGTATTTATATCTTCTGAGAGGTGAACGTTTTTGATTTCTCTGCTTGAAATCCTCATCCTTTTCGTTTAAGGAACGCTCGCAATTTTTAATAATGTATTGTTTTTCTTATTTATTTAAATAGTTTTTACGGGTGGGATCAAATTATACACACTACTGTGGATAATCACTACTGATTTATTTGAAGAAACACACACTGTATTAAACTTAATTCATATACACAGTTTACTTGATGTCTACTAATTTATTTACAATCGGTATAATAGTTCTAATTTATTTTTACCACTTGCATATTACACTATTTATTCACTGTTCGATTACTAAGAACTTATGTGAACTAACTCTGTTATAATTTTTCACTAATTGTGTTTACTAACTGTCAACTCACTCAAAAACTCGCATATATAGTCTTTATCTATTCTGGAAAACTCTTGAATTTCCCACGCTCGTCATATGCGAGAACAAAATGATCGTCCTAGAATGTTCTCGAAAAAAGCGCATTTGCCAAAATTAATAGTTGAGTGACAGGGTCGGCTTTGAATTGGTGACTTCGTGACAATAATTTCCAATGTGTATTTCATTATTACCATTTAATGTACTTACTTCTTAGTATAGAGTATATTTTCCATTAAGTTGAAGATTTATATTTTTCGGAAAGTTTTGTGAAATATGCTAGGAGGACGTTTTCCGAAAAGGAACTTATTTCATTCGAATGTCTCCATGCCATAAATGTTTCATGAATCTTATATTATAGTCTTGATTTGATCTCTCCGGTAGCAAATTCATTGTGGATGATTGAGCAATTTGTTTAATTTCGGAAGGCGTCATATTAAATCTTCTCTATCGCTACAGTTGTCCATTTTGTTCCTCATATATACGTAAAATTATGATTATATCATTATTTTGACGTTTTGAACGACGAACTGTCAGAAGTTATTTGCGTGGTTGGGTATTTGACATTTTAAAAGAGACGATTTGATTTATTCGTTTTAGTGTGATTTCTGATAATCATAGAATGTGATTGGCTAACGAGAGTGAATTCTTTTTCATTCTTCACTGGTGTGAAATATTTATATCGTTATTCAGCCAAATATGTAAAAATAGTTTGTGCCTCATTATATAATCGTGGAGAGATGAGATTCTCCTAAGGTTAATGTTTGGTGTGCGATAACGCGTAAAAAATGTAAGGGCCTTTATTTTTTATAGAAAATAGAGTTTGCAACAACTCAGTGGCAGTATTTACCATGGAGGCTATACAAGGAGATCGAACTCATACGGGAAAATTGACAAAACCTGTCCTCAAAATCGTCGATCTAAGCAGTTTGTTTTTTCATCGCGGCGTCGCGCATTGTAGCTAAGATACCATTTTAAAACTGTCACAACAATAACCTTACTTTTTATATTTTACCAATTTGACAGTAGGCAAATAGTAAACATTACTTGTGAATTATAAAAACTAGAAAATTAAAATTGTTAAAAATTGATAATTTTGTTGAAATTTATTGCAATAGTGGTTGGTAGTGCAGATTATTTAAAAGGAAGACATGAATTGAATTTAATTTAAGTAAACCAGAGTTTTTTCAGTTACCAAAAATAATAAGAAATATTCAAAGATAAAAATAAAGTAGGAAAGGAAATATTTATTATGATAGATTTAAATTATATACCTTACTTGTGAGAAGTCTAGAAAAAGCACAATTGCACACAAAATACTTTACTTTTGCTGATGACATTATTATGTTCTATACAAGTACAATTTAAGAGAACTGAAAGAAAAAAGGTGAACAAAGATTTGAAGAAAAACCAGAGATGGTTGATAAGGAATGAGCTGTAATACTAATTTGAAAATATTACTGGCATGTTCTTTATACAAAAAAATATGAATTCAGTTGATATTCAGATAATAACAGGAAATGAAAATATAAATAAGGTGAGAACATACATTGAAGCAAATATATACATCAAATAGAATAAAATTTATGTTTGCCAATTATTGGTGCACTTTACCAATGTAGGGATTACTAAAACCATAAGACATTGAAACTAATCGGTGACACTTATTTCTTACCAATCTTCAGCTACCTAATTCCAGTGTGGCAGACTTGTGGGAAAACATTCATAGATAAAAACACGGAGGATTCAAAATAGTGTAGTGAATGTTTTGTGCAAGTTCAGTTACAGAATGTCCACAGTTATATATTTTGTGTATGTACTTATGTATTTTACTAATTGTGACTTTCCACTGTGTTTGCTTCATTAGGAAATAAACTTTTGTAAATTGCAATTTTTGTATTTTTAAAATAAAGTACTTAAAAAAATTATTTTCATGTATGATACGGAATTATTTAAATAAATTTTATTTTGAAAATCTGTGCATGAACTAATGTCATGCACACATGTCACATTGATTGAAAATATATTGTATTTTTCATTGTTATTGAATAGATTGAAGATTATGCATTGAGTTTTAAGACTTTGGGCTTCATCCTACACATGTTAAACCATTTCAGTATTCTGTTATAAGTTTTTGTAGCTTATTTACTGTTATTTTGAGATTATTATGACTGATCAAAGCGATGTCATCTATATACTGCAATATGTATGCAAATTTAAATGTTCTGCTGCTAAATAATAGTTGTAACAAGATAGATAGATTGTAGAGCAAATAGGACAGTAAGGAACACTGGAGTAGTCCTTGAATGTTTTGAATAAAACTGTAATTTACTTTTACTTGTGGTGTTCTATCACTAAGGTAGTTTTCAAGATTAAAAGCAAGTATTTAGAACACATCATTTCATATAGTTTGTAGAATATACCACAGTTCCAAACACCACCAAACGCTTCAGTAATGCCTAGAAAAATATCAGCACTATGTTTTCATCATAGACTAGAGGTTTGTATATTTGATGTCAGGTTCGATAGTGTGCATAGTTGAGCATCTGGTATCAAGATATAGATGTATTTTCTGGTATCCTTCAGTTAAATTTTTTTGCAAGAGTATTCGTAATCTTATAAAGCCTATTGGTAAATTGAGCAGTAAATATGAAGTATTCTAATTACCTTATTTTAACTTATTACTCATAATACCTAAGCTGGATAAGTATAATGGGCAATAGGATAGGTAGGTATCAAGTTAGAGACAAAATACTGATTGTATCTTTGAACAATGTTTAATGATCGAAGGATTGTACACTTTATATTCAGGTAAAAGAAGTTACATAGTGTGTAGTAAATTACTTCTCGTGCAACTCTCTTTATATTCAATATTTTCATAATTTCTTCTTGTAAAGGCTTGACCAGTTCGGAAGCAATAATCTTTTCCTTCATTTTATGGAAAATAACCTAAAATATTAGATATTATTAATTCTGTAATTGTTTTATTATTTCTTATTAATAGGACTAAATTTGTGTGTTATTAGAGCTTATGACTACTGGCTATTTATCTATACATACCTTCTATGTTTTCAAACTATATTTCTTCTAGTTGCAATTCTCAATTATTCGAAGGCCATTTAATATAGTACATTTGAAGTGGCACATTTTCTCCAAGCATTTCAAGTGATTTTTCCTTTTTTTTTCTCCGTTTTTTCATATTTTTGTGTAGCTAATATTTTTTTACTATTCAGGAATGCAGATTCTGAAAAACTTTATACATATTGAAAACATATCTCTTTATTCATCTTCAATTTATTTTTTATCATTGGGCAATCCAACTTGTGAACTTGGTTCTAGCATATTCTTACTTGCACCTAGAGTGTTTTCTTTATTCTTCAAATTTCTCTTTTAAAGACATACTCATTCTAACTGTGCTGGACCTTTAAGAGTGTTCTAAAATACTGAAGAGAAGACATGATAGTAGATATTCATATTTTTTATCACCTAAAAACATAAATAAATTCAGCAGCACACAGTGGAACTGATCATTTTACCACCAAACGATTACAATTTTCGATATTTTTGAAAACGAGAACAAAATACGGATTTCTTATTCACAATATTTCCCATTTCTGTGACCTTACCCCACTTACCTCACACGTCAACAGCGAACTGTCAAAGAAGCTAGCAACCAATAAAACATCATGAACTCGAGGTTTATGATTGGCTGCCGTCAGATTTTTTGGTATCGCAAATTATGTGGTGCCCTCTATAATGACCAGAAATTGGAATACATGGAGTTCGATCACCTTGTATAGCCTCCATGGTATTTACTATCAGCATTGTTTAATGTTTTGTTCAACTCATATTCGTACATACAAATTATAGAATTTGGAGACACAAATAACATTGTTGGTAAATTTAAGATGTGAATTTATTAATACTTCCTTAGGTACTGCGCGAGCTACAACTGATATAATTATTTACTATTCAAGACCTGGGAATGCTAAGAAAATACATTCATTGATTTTGAAATGCAATAACTGGCTGGTCACAGGGTGTTCAACTAAAAATAGATTCTTGTTAATGAATTGACTGTCCTCCGTTCAGGTTGTTTCGACTCCGAATCTTTTAATAGTGCAGTACATTTTGTTTCCTTTTTAGTTCCTTGTAGTTTAGTTAAGATTTTTGTAGACAATAATTTGTGAAAATATTTTGTTTAGTGAATTAATTTACTTGACAGTAAGGTATGTATTGATTTATTTTATTACATGTTTAAAATTAAGATTAAGTTTGATTTTTGGCATGTTATTACCCAATCAAAAAGAATGTTATTTTTACATGGGACATTAGGCAGACATTTTTTTTAATTGATGCATATGTAAAACTTGAAACTAAAGTTTATATTCATATATCTTTATTTTGTGTATTAATTTTTAAAATCTTTTGTTCTAGAATAAACCTAGAAACATGAGTGGTTCCAAAAAAGTTATACATAGTCAAGGTCGACAAATAATATACAGTGTATATAAATTTATGAAGGCAGAAAAAGAACAGAAAGGCCTAGATGTCCCTCTGTTCAATTTGAATGAAAGAGTAGCTAAAGCTTGTGATGTTTCTAAGGCCACAGTGAAACGTATTGTGAGCGAAGCTAATAAAAAATCGCCTGGTGAACGCTTCAAATCACCTAGGAGAAGCGTCAACAACCCTTCAACTTCCAAAGGATCCGTTAATGGATTTGAGGAAGAAATAATTCGAAGAATTATTTATTCTTATAGTGCTATTCATAAAAGAAAGCCTACCATGAAAAGAATTTTTGGATAAGTGAGAAATGAAGAGGGGGTGAACTTTACTGGTAAAATTGATAGTTTCAGAAAATTGGATAAAAGAATGGGATTTAGATGGAGAAAAACTGAAGATAAAAGGAAAGTTTTAATAGAGACATATGACATTAAAGCTAAAAGAACTGAATACTTAAGAAAGTTAAAACAATACAAAGAAGATGGACGGCCGATTGTATACTGTGATGAAACCTATATTCACAGTTCACATACCGTACCAAAAGCATGGGACGATGGTACAAAGGAGTGTTTAAAATCACCCGTAGCTAAAGGTAAACGGCTAATTATTTTACATGCTGGAGGTGAAGCAGGATTCGTACCCGAGGCACTTACAATTTTTAAATCGGGAATGAAAACCGGAGACTATCATGATGAAATGAATAATACAAATTTTGTCAAATGGTTAAAAGAAAAATTCATTCCTAATGCACCGAAAAAATGCGTCTTAATATTAGACAATGCCTCATATCATAACACACTCCTAGAACCCATTCCAAATTTTTCATGGAAAAAAGATGCAATGCTGAAGTGGCTTGCTGAAAGAAATATATTCTTTCCTGAAAAATCAACTAAAGCAGAACTATTCACAAATATAAAAATCCACAGGCCAGTTTCTAAAAGATATGTAATAGACCAAATTCTATCAGAACATGACATTTTAACATTGCGTCTACCACCCTATCATCCAGAGCTAAACCCAATAGAAAAAATTTGGGCATTGGTGAAGAACGAAGTAGCTGCCTGCAACATAACTTTTAAAATGGATGATGTATGGAAGTTAACGGAGAAAAAAGTTGTGAGGTAACGGTAGAAAACTGGAAAAACATTTGCGCCAATGTAATAAAAGTTGAAAAGGACTATATGGAAAGAGAACATGTCATGGATCAAGTGGCGGATTTACTAATAAACGTAGGAGAGGATAGCCACAGTGAAAGTGAATTTTCGGATGATGAAGACGATGACGACATATAAATTTATATAGTTGATAATAAATGCTTATAGTTAAGAGCTTTTCATATAATTTTCCCGGTTATATTACATAGGGTTTTTCTAATTTTGATTTTATTATTAAGATCAGGTAAAACATGGTATTATTTCTTCAAGGGGCTAGGGCTCCTGAGTAGTATTTAATAGCTTGTAATCCATAAGCTGTTTAGGTCATTAAAATATCAATTAACTGATTACTTTGTAATTATATATCATTAGTTTAACACTCTGTATTGCTTTGATTTTATTTATCTCTAGACATTAACGCAATTTTTATGACCTATAATAAATGTAATTCCGTTGAGTATGTATCATGTTTTAAATTATATTTTACAATAAAATTATAATGTTATTTTCAACATACTTCGCCTGGGCTATAAGAATACAATCAACCGAAGCGGACTTTTTTCAGTTTTCACTTTACGAATTTATTGCATTGTTGCCTTTTATATCTACGCAACTATTTACAAGGTTAGGGCTCATCTCAAAATCCATTACCTCTACCACTGTACATTTTACTGATGGGGTAATATTCTCAAGACATTATGAATTTCCATGGGCTATTGAAAATCTTGCCTGCCTTACATGACCAAACTCGTGAAACTGCTTCTCTGTTTTACTAATTGTTCCTTGGGATATAGGCGGTAAATCAGGAAAATTCTCATGAAATAGACGAGTTACTTTTTGTTGTGTTCGGGTTTTATCTCCGTAACCAATCATTTGTAACACTGTTATTTTATGCATTTCCGTCAATCTAATCATTTGTCATAATTGAAGGTAACGAATTCTAAACTAAAATTAATACTAACCACTTATGTATAATTACAAAACAATTTGCTAAGGCGTTTTAAACCAACTAACGTTGCCACTAACTCATTGAAGTATTTTCAATGGATACCTTCTAAAAGGCACATTGCTATGGTTTTTGCTTACTTTCTTATTATCAATACCTAAACGGGAAATAAGTTTTGGGTATATTGTAGTAGGTGCTGAGTATATTTCAGCGAATTTCGGTAACCACATGGTTTTGTTTTATTCTATCTTAATTGTTGCAATAAACTTGAAAACGATAACATTTTTGAATATAGAATGAAGAGACCTTTCAAACGATATATCACAAAATTGGGGGTTGTTCCTCTCATTCAAAGAGGGTTGAAGGTAGGGATCTCATTTTGACGTTGAAGAATGTCAATTTATAATTCAAATTTGACGTGTTTCGTGATTTTTTATAAATATGTATAGTAACCGAAACAATGAATTTATTCCGTTTGGCTTTTCTACACTGTATATACGATTATCTATTGGGACCATTTTTTTCTCCCTCAACGATTCATTCATTCATTCATTTTCTAGAAATTAAACTAACTTCCACTTATTTCGGATGATGTGCCTCTCATAATTAGACGTATGTGGTTCATGCATGACGGTGTTCTTCCACACTTTGCGGTAATCGTACGGGAGTTTTGAAATAACGTTGAATAGGACAATAATCTTCACATCCATGGTCCCCAAGATTACCTGAACAAAATACTCTGGATTTTTGGGTGAGGGAATATTTGAAATCACTCGTAACTCCGATCCTAAGCTCACAATATCTTCGAAATCGCATCATTCCAGGTTTTATTATTCGCAATACTTCTGGTTTCTTTGAACATCTTCGGCAATCCATTTGACGTCGCGCGGATGATTGTATTTTAGCTGGATGTGCAAATTTTGAACATTTGCACCATTTGCAAAGTACTTGTCCAAAAAAGGAATTAATTACAATTACAAAGTACTTGTCCAAAAAAGGAATTAATTACAATTACAAAGTACATATCGTAAAAAAAGGAATTATCAATTACTTTTATAGACGTCAAAAAATAATAGTTCAATACTATTAAACGCTTTACAAAATTAGAAAAATCAATTTCCAAATAGCAGACCGTTTACTAAGAAGCAACAACTACTTCTCGGGCTATATGCCCCGACACATTGAATTACACTTCTAAAGTAAACGGGGCTGGTATATAAGAGATATAAGAGAGAGATATAAGAGATATACCAACCCCGTTTACTTTAGAAGTGTAATTCAATGTCTGTCGGGGCATATAGCCCGAGAAGTAGTTGTTGCTTCTTAGTGGACGGTCTGCTCTTTGGAAATTAATTTTTCTAATTTTGTAAAGCGTTTAATAGTATTGAACTATTATTTTTTGACGTCTATTTATCACGCTTTACTAATATGACAGTTATTTACAGTTAACTGTAATTAAGTAAATACCTACAAAACCAAGATGGTTTTTTGTCGATATAGAATTTTGGTTTGTGATTAGATGTAGAGATGTCGCTGATATCGCACTCTTAGCATTTCCTTAACTGAGGCCAATGTATTGGTGTGGTATCAACGTAGTCTCTAGTCCATGATTATGCTCTCAGAGCTTCTGGACGAATATCATCTACCTTGTCCTGATGAGGCGCAATACGACGAAACCGGTCGACAAGTAATGTTATTCCTTCTAAGCGCAAACCAGAATGGTTGGTTCTATCTTAACAGATATACCAACCCCGTTTACTTTAGAAGTGTAATTCAATGTCTGTCGGGGCATATAGCTCGAGAAGTAGTTGTTGCTTCTTAGTGGACGGTCTGCTCTTTGGAAATTAATTTTTCTAATTTTGTAAAGCGTTTAATAGTATTGAACTATTATTTTTTGACGTCTATATATCACGCTTTACTAATATGACAATTATTTACAGTTAACTGTAATTAAGTAATTACTTTTATAATTATTTTGCGGATAAATCAACAAATTATGACAGAATGGGTGAGCCAGCCGATACGAATGAAATTTTTAAATAGGTAATTCAAACAGTTAAACTAACAGCCAATTGCAGTGACTTTCTTGAGGATTCCTTAATGTTAAAGATATGTTAAGGGTGGTTTGTATAAAGCTTACTTGAAGTTAAACTCTGTTTGAGATGACACATGACAAATTTTGTATGGTTTAGATACAGTCTAAACACCATTTAGCAATTAGGGATTGTTGCCCAAAATATTAGACTGCACCTTTTGTTATAGATCGGAGATTGACATGTATCACCTAAAACCGAGATTAACTTTAAGTAAACTTTATACAACTTAAGGTCTCCTTAACTTATGGGAAAATACAAAATCCTTAATAAGTAACAAGTAATATAAAAACGAAACAGGGAAGTTAAAATAAAATGTTTACTTAGAAAGGTTATTGATTCGAACGACACAAAAATACAAAAGTTCGTGTACCTACCTGGGTCTAGGTACATAGATATATTATATATTAGGTATAATTATATCATACAAATCGGGCAACATTAGTCTAGGGTTCGGTTCGAACAGGAAATTTCTTGTTTTTGTAACACGTGCATCTCGTAAACACGCATTTAAAAGTAATTGTACTTGTAATTGGAAATAGTAATTGTAATTGGAAAAGTAATTGTACGTATGAGAAGTAATTATATTTAGATAATTCAAATAACATAATTACAAAGTACAATTCCTCCACAGATTTTGCTGCAATTACAATTCCAAATTACTTTAGGAAGAAAAGTACTTAAGTACAATTACAAATTACATAAAAAAAAGGAATTGTAATTGTTAATTACTTTTTAACTAGGAATTACCCAGCACTGAGATGTACTACTTTTATGTTTATGTTTATCACAATGTTATTGCTTCTATTAAAATAATAAGAACATTGAGCACCTTGTATCTCATGTATCTCATCGACAACCAAACTGATCATACATGTTGATTGGAACTTTTTGTCTCAAAATCGAATGACGAATCGCCCAGAACAATATTTCAGACTACTTTGGAACCAAACCTGTATTTTATTTTCCAACAAGTACATTAGCAAAATTAACAATTTTGGGATTTATCAATAAAATTAAATGTACATTTTGTAACATTGCAGAAGAAGATTGGTGGGTACGTCATTCAGTTAAAAGAAACTATAGGGGAGTAAATTGTCGATAAAGGAGTTACCTCTGTTGAAGCGATTTCTGGAATATTTGATAATGGCCTAGTAGCAAATTCTGTCATCATTTGATTTGAAATATTACTTTTTTTGACAGTTGGCTGGTTAATAATTAATTCTTTCGCCAACCACCATATTTCTTTGACGTTAAAATATCTCTTCACTCACTTGCTATGGAACACGCAGATGCTCTTCTCAAGTTATGACCGGTATTGTTCTGGGCTATACAACTCAAAATATTTGGTAACTTTAACGGTATTTTTGACATCATATTCTTTCCTACAAACTGTACCGATTATTATGATTTTCTATATAGATTAAATTTGATGAAGCGGCTACTAATCCTACTATTCCACTGCGACCTTTTCAGATCTATTGTGGTCCTCTGAATCAGTCTCGAGATTGAACCTTCCATGTAATTTTTTGCCAGTGGCTTCTCATCGCCTAGTACAAGGAACCACACACGCAGTCGCAGTGTCCTGTTAACATACCTACTACAGCTTTGACAGTTTTCCCATCTTCACGTATTACGTCTGCTGTGAATGTTGGCGAGTGTCCTCTAATAAACTATTTCACCTGTCTCTATCCTGATGAGATTATCCACCATTCCAGAGATTTTTGTGCCACCCACTTCCTTGTGGCCATATTTATTGTCGCAAAAGGGTTCTGGTCCAATAAATGGCATTGATAAGCCTTGTCTGGTCGTTTCATTCGCCAGTTCGTTGCCCTGGTACCCAGGCTACCATGACCTTGCAATGTTCTTTAAGTGTGCTTGAGGCACCTATGCAATACCATACTGGCTTAGAGTTGACCTCTATGGAATCGAGTGTATTCAGTGCAGCTCGACAGTCTGTGAAATGGCAATTGAACGGTATGTCCTCTCCTGCCTTCTAATTTCTTTAACGCAATGGTGAATTGCCGAAAGTCCCATTTTAAAAATTGTGTCGATTTTAGATAGGCTTATTGGAATAGCTATCCTTTATTTTAACCCTACAATTCCGGCACCTACAACTACTCCTGCCTTGGAACCGTCCGTATACCAGGTTTCCTCAGCCTGTAACGGTACCTTTTTTTTCAGTATCCTTTACTTGGTATAGTTATTGGTAACTTATTTTTTATATAACTTATCTATCTATTGAAAATTGTGTACTGTTGTCCATATATAGCAATGATTATGAATCCTTTTGTTGACATAAGAATTGTGGCGGTTTCAAAAAATGGCCGCTGTCAGCGCTGAACTGCGGGAAACGTTGGAGTTAGTCTCTCGAGCGTGCGAGGAGTATGTGGTTTGGTCACTCACATACCTGGTTCGACGAAGCAGGACTACAACAGCCACAGTATTTGCCAGCTAACTTGATGTCCTAAATGCTTTCTAGGGAGCTATTGACGCCGCCCATCCGATAACTGTAAACAGTGCCGTGCAAGTTCTGAGGATACGCTTACAAATTAACACAACTTGTACAATTAATAAAGTAAAGTCCGTCCGGAAATATATGATCCTAACTTAATAAATAATATTTAGTTCTTTGTTATAATTATTGGTATATTGATTTTAATAGAAAAGGATCTGCTTTAAACCTGAATTCTGAGTACATAAATAATATTTTAATAATAAGGTACCCATTACAATAACATGCTATTTATCTAATTGAAGATTATAAAGTTAGGATCTTGTAGAGATGACCGCTTTCCCGTTTCTAGTGATTTGAAAAACCAAATGGTCACGGCAGTTTCCTACGAAATCATCTACAGAAAGTGAGAAATGTAAGAATAAAAAAGTGGACTGTTAGGAGACGATTTTGTGATGGTGTATTATCTTCTCGAACTATAGCTACTAAACAACCGCTTTTCCGTTAACACCGAATTTCCAGGTTGAATTTGCATTGGAGAAAATGGCTTTCGCAAAATCGGAGTGGAATCGCGTATTGTTTTCCGATTAATCGAGATTCTGTCTTACTGGCTCAGATAGACGTGTAAGAGTGTGGCGACGACAAGGCGAGAGATATACTCGAGTGTGTATCGCCAAGCTACTTTCCCTTTGTGGAGGATCAGTTACGGCATGATGAAGCATATTTTTTCACGCTCCCACGCAATAAGTCTTTATAATTAAACTTTGACTGCACATTAGTACCTGACAGAGGTCTTAGAAGACTATGTTGTACCGTTCATGGATATTATTAGAGACGACGCAAGCTGATAATGCACGACCCCACACTGCTCGGATAGTTACTGCTTATCGCGCGATTTGCTCGGCCTGCTCGCCGTCCAGATTTAAATCCAATAGAACATGTTTGGGATGAGATGGGGAGACGTGTGCTGTTCCCCAGAGCTTCTGGAACGCTTCGCGACATGCTGGTGCAGGAGTGAGAAAATATTTCGCAAAATGTAATTTAAAATCTGATCCAAAGCATGTCTTGTCCTTTGCAAGCGGTTGTATCACGGCCAGAGGAGGAAATACTCGCTAATGAAGATAATCCAAAAAAAAATTCACTTTTCAAATAACTTGAAACTTCGGTGTGATAATAATTGTATGCTCGACAGTGTAAAAAAATCTAGTATAGTTATAATTATTTCAGATTCTTGAAAGCACGTCACTGATAATAAGAAATAGCTCGTTACATTGTTATCTACGTGATGGGGTAGGCTAACGAAGACTTTGAGTCCTCTTTTGTGCTCAAAGCTTTTTCTTATCATTTGATGAGCTCAATTTATTGCTTAATAATTAGCCATAAATAAATTAAAACACTCCACAGATAAATCGTTTCTTATGTTTTCTTGCGAAAAGATTTACCTGAGAACTGATAATATCAAAACGTTCAACGACCAGTCGACTTTACTGGCGTGCACTATTTTGTAAATCTGTAATCTGGTATGGTTTTCACGTATTTAAAATAACAAAAATAGTAGATTGCAATTTATCATACTTGGCCTCATACGGCCATTTTATGAGACGTTTATTTACAAAATATTGCCTGGGAATTGTGAAGGGATTTCTAAGCGGGCAATATTTTTGCTGCAATAGGTAGCTGCAACGGAGTGACCAGCAGCATTGTCCGCAATAACGGCTAGAATAAGCAAAAATGGATAATATTTTTGGTATGTCCTGGCTCTGTATTCAGTAGTTTGGTATTGTATGTATAGCCCGTTCAGTACAAAAACCGTTGCACGTCATCAAAGTGTCGAAAAATAGACGTTCGTTTATATCATGTCATTCGATTGCTGCTGTCAATCCTCTGTCAATCACTATGTTAAGCCTCTCTAAACTCAATAAATGTTGAAATTTGTAAGTCGCATTGTATTAAAGAATATAAATATATGTTTAAAGAAAGGTTTCTTAATTAATTTCATATCAAATACAGCTCTTAGGTTAATTAAATATTAATTTCAAACTAACGTCAGTCTTAATAAAAACTTTTTATGTTGGCAAAAATGCGCGCTGTTGCCGCGATTAAAATGGTTTATTTCAGGTTCAGTTGACGTCTTGATATTTTTGGGGTTATGTTGCGACAAAAACTGCAAAGAACTGTGAGTAATTTTTCACAAGCAGTAATGAGTTATCAAAGTTAAAGTCACATCCAAAAAAACTTATAAATGAAACTTAATAATACTGCAATAGTTGATGCATTTACTCCTGATACTATTTACAGCGTTTATGGAGCAAGTATGTATAAGTTCAATATTATACCCAATCAACTGTATTTATTGTATTCTGTTACATTATTCTTAATACTTGGCAATTATACATGGACATTTTTTTATAGATAATCATGTCACTTTAGGAATGTTACTACAGTAATTGAAGGAAGAACAATAATTATTCAATGTAGAATGTTCCTGAGTAGTTTACTAAAATATGATACACATCCACAAAGAGGACTTATGGAACTTTCAACAAAAATAAACCACTGTATAAATTTGTTTTTATTAATGAATCCTGAATTTTCCAAAATGGTGCTGTAGGCTGTTCATGTCAAAAGGTATGTTACAATGATAATGTAAAATTTTAGAATGCAAAATTGTTTTTATTCTAGGTATTTTGTATTACATGCTGAGAATGAAAATGGTTATATTGATAGAGCAGAAAGTATATTTTTATATGAATCTCAGTTGAGTTATTATCATGGGAAAATGAATGAAGAACATGTTTTGAAAACCAATTACTTACTATTGAATCTTTCTGAACCTATAATAAATTATGGACAATGCTTTTCGATAATATTAGGTTAATGACACAATATAGAATTCAATCAACAAATGTTGAAGCTGAGCTTATTTATATTACAGCCTAGTAAGTAGATACAAACTGTATTTGAACAGTGATATAGCAAATTATATGTTAGAATTCAGAAGACTACACAACTAGTTTAATACATTCAAAATTCTTACTTCAAATTATACCTAATAGACAATAAATGCTGTTTTACTTTTATTTTTACAAAAATAATAATATAGGTATATTTGAAAAGAAAAGAATTGGTTATTTGAATAGGTACTACCCTTTCAATAAATGTTTTTTTCAGAAACAAACCCCCCAACAAAATACATTGTGGATATGATAGAACAGTATAGTCACAATAAAGTATTACCTACCATCTTTTTAAAAATCCTATTGAGTTAATACTGGCTACTGCCAAGCAAGCCGATAGATGCATTCCAGAAGCTGCGGGTTGGAATTGGTTTGTCCGTGAACCTCTCAAATTTGAAAGATTTCTATTTGACAATTATTGTTCTACCTTATTTAAAAAAATAGTATTACAAACTTTTCGGTGTAGTAACTAATTTATAAATTTGCAATGTTTCTTTTTAATAAAACAATTCCATAAAAATTGGGGTGGCATTATTTATTATTTTATTTTAGTCATGATATTCAAAATAAGTAATTCAGGCAGCATTTTCTAAAGGTAAATGTATCACAAAGTTTTATAAAAACTACGAAGAATTAATTTAATAGTTTTTATTGAATTGAAACGTCTCATTTGATCAATCGTTTTATTAGCAATACTTTCAATTGCGGTAGATACCGGAGAGCTAAAACAAAATGGTAAATATAAATTTGGATTGATTAGACGATGATGGAGTGATAAATAATTCACCAATATACTGATAATTATAATATGTATTGATTTCAGTCAATCATTTGCATATACCTTCACTCGGAGAATAGAATGGATCTGCTCTCCTTTTCTGAGCTGTGGTGGTGCTTGCTGCACAATTTTCTTTTGCTATGATCAATGATCATATATCTCAGGGTGATTTTCCTTGTTGAGAATGACCTACATACTAAAGCTTCACATCCCGGCTTTTCTAAAAAAAATTTAAGATTTATTTCAACAAAATATGAAATAAAATTGCCTATCTTTAAAAAGGAGGTAGATCCAGGTTATCAGAACTTTTTTATTTAAAATTTGTCTGTAAACCTTACATCAATCTTTCATATTGTAGTGACAACATTTTAGAAGCCAACATGTACTTAGGTAATTGTAACCTAAAAATTATATTAGATAATATTTTTTTCTTGATACTATATATACATGCATTTTAAATACTAGAATAGTTCCATAACTTCTAACTAATTAAGTGTGTGGTATAAACATACAAATAAAAGTGTTAACTATTCCATACATACCTTTTTAGTGCTAAAAATAATTCCATAGTTTTTAAAATAAGAATTTCTTAGTGCTGTACGGTTAACATACAAATTTAAGTTTTATATATAACATCTCTGTATGTAACTGAAATAAGTCGAAGTTTCTTTGCACGCAATAACCATCAATAACTAAACCTAACCTAGAATATTTGATAAACTTCATTTGACATATACTAGATTCTCATATTATTTCAAGGGCTTGGCAACATAGTACAGTTATGACAGATGTGACGTGCAACGGTTTTAATACTGAACGGGCTATATGTATATTGAGGTGAAATTTCAGAGACTAGCAGCTCCTTTAGACCTATTTTACGGAGGAATTTCAGGTTATTTGCAGGCCTTAACTTAGGTTAGTGTGTTTCTTTTATTAAGTAGTCTTTTAGGTGTTGTGCATTAGGATTCTGAATTGCTATTTCAATCTGCAAGTATGTGGCTAAAGGTTTGTTCTTCCATTTCCTCTTGCTCCACTATTTTGAGCTTTTCAAGGAGCACATTCGGGCGACAGTGTCCCGTCAGAACACCAGTTAAAAATCGTAGTGCAGTTTTACTTTGGATTTGGAATTCATTTGTTCTCACCTAGTTGTGGTCTCACAGGAGTATCTTTAATTGTCTGAGCCCTACTAGATCTTCCCAATGATCAGATCTCCTCCTCTTTTCGACGTTGCCTATGTCTATCAATATTACATTGGAGCTGATACCCAGAAGGGAATTAGATAAAGGTAAATTATGAAAGTTAGGAAAGGTAATTGAGCGCCACCCTGAATAATACTAGCTTATTTGTTATTCACATCAGCTTCTACGGGCCTTCTTTGTTAAATAATAATAAAACAACTCTAAGCCCGGGAAAATATCTCGGGGAGGTTCGGGAAAGTTCAAGTGAAAATGAGTGCAAGTTCTTCCTTTTATTGTGGGTTTATTTCCATAAAAGTGAAGCTATTACGGTAGTTCATCAAGCGCTAACTCTACGACAAGTCTGATAATATACAAATACGTATTTATATTTACAAGTTCTGATGCCAGCCTTCACTCAGCATGCACCTAACTATCAGATTAAAATATATTAAGAAAAGGGAAAAGGGAAAATTCAATAGCATTCGATAACTATCAATATATAAAGCTTTTCCAGTAAACAATGTCTAGAAAATTCAAATAAAATGCTTGCTCGATTAACTTAGAAACTATGGTTCTTATTGTTGATACTAATATGAAGTTTAAATATATATAAAATTTCTATAATGAGCTTATCTGTTTGTTCCAGCTGCCTTCCTGACTGGTCTCAGGAAGCTTATGTATAGGGTAAACCAGATGACAGTCAAATATTCTGTAGGAGCCTCTTCCCGAACTACTAGAATCCCTGTAGGAGTAAAAACTGTTGGAACCACCTTAGTTTAACCTCGATAGGAAACTATGTAGATGGGAGCTTTGGATACTTTGGGTCTAGATAGTACATCAAAAATTTAAGGGCTTAAAAAAAGTAATAGTGCCTCAGAAAATAAACCAGGTAAAAATAAATGTGCTTTACAAGTAAAAGCGTAGACAGAAGATTCACCTTGGATGGAAGGGGGCCCAAAAGTGACTTCAGTTGAAGTAATATTGGATACCGATACCTTCCGGTTTTGGAGAAAACTGGATCCGCAAAAAGTGCGATATTTGTGCCCAAATATTAACTAATTCCTCCTTAAACGAACAATATCTTTGAAAATCCGCCAAAATGCGTATTCTCTAGCATGTGCTTTTCAAGCTCGAGAATTCTTTTTTTTTTCTTATCACCGGCTATTGCCGGGAAAGTCTACTGTCAAAAAGGCAAATGATAAGGTTAGTAATAATAGAATGAAATAGAATAAGTTGTAAAGTTAAGGATGGTGTTCTGTGAAATATTAACCAATTTAAATGAAGGTTAGGTTAATTGTTATTGTTTTTATTTAAGAAACAATGTCAAGTTTTGTTAATAACTCTTTATTCATTTGGAAAACTATGACGGATATGAAAAGTCTCAATAAGGAGAGAAAATATTATAAATAGGTCATCAGTCATCCAGGGAATTTTAGAAGTGTATAGAAGAGATGTTATTTGTTTTATTATTAGCATTAAAGTTACCAAATCTAATTTAGTTTGCTTTGATTAAAATACTGATGACAAGAACGAATAAAATGATTATTGACCAAAAAGGTAAGTGTTACTCTTATTCCGTAACACAGCATTATAACGACAAATCCTGTAAGATTGGAAGGGAAAATAAACTTTATGAACAACGTTATTAAATTTACAAGTTGTATATTGACTTTTGTTACAATTTAAAATAAAAAAAATATGACTAGTTCATAGAGGTTGTTGAAGAAGCGATGAAATATTTATTTTACTTTTCTGGAGTGATGGTGAGGAGATGGTGTCCTTGGTGTCCTTTTAGGTTACAGTTCCAGGTAGTGTCTCAGGTAAAATTCTGATCCAGGTAAAGTTTCTCGGTCCAGGTAAAGTACGGATCCAGGTAAAGTTTCTGGGTCCAGGTAAAGTTCTGGTCAAGTTTCTGGGTCCAGGTGAAGAGCGGATCCAGGTAAAGTACGGGTCCAGGTAAAGTGCATTCAGAGGAATGCACTTCTTAAAGATACGATACGATAAGTTGGAAAGGCTTCAATGGCACATGTTCACAGGAAAAAAGAATGAAACCCTTTTGCCACTGTTTAAATACACGAAATCATGTGAAAGATAACAGACTTACGTCTCATGTTCATGTCACGCTCATACGCTTTGACCAGGAAAGGAATTTACATTTCAGTAGTGAATTCTTGATTCATATTCAATTAATAATTGGTAGAAGGAGAGATAAGAGCGAGTATTGAAGTGGGAATATCAAAATAGAAGTGACTATTTTCACGACAGGCGGACCTCGATCGGCCCGTATAGAAACGTTGATTTCGACTCTAGTCCACAACAAATATATTCAGCGTTGAAACATGTTGGGTATGAGAAAGGACTGGCTATTCGCCGCCCATACAATAATTTATTATCAATTAACTGAAGGAAAGTAAAGTAAACGAAATTGAAGTTACACAGCCCCCAGAGGGGTGTTTCAGTCCCTCTCTTGGCTAGTTCATCTGCTATTTAATTTCCTCCTATTCCAGTGTATCCTGGAATCCACAATAGGGTGACAATGTTGTTCTAGCCTAGTTCATTTTGAGTTTCCCTAGGCATTACCATACCATTTCAAAACTGATTTCGCAAGAATTCAGTGCTTTAATGGCTTCTTGACTATATATTTCATCAATATTGAACTCGGCACACTTTCCCATGGCGTGAATTTCCGCTTGAAATATTCTTGAGGTTTCTCCCAAGCTTTCGGAGTGTTGGGTTTCTGGCATGTACACTCCTATCCAAGTTCTTTCTATTGCTTTTGAGCTGTATGTCTACCATTGAATGGTATTCTTCTCAAGTTTGTTAATACTGTTGGGATTTCATTACTTCTTGCTGCTTAGTTCCGTTTCGAATTCACATGAAAATTTAAACTTCTTCATCCTGTGGCGATCGAATATACTCGTAGTTGGTTTTTGTGTTGTTTAAAAAATTTCAGAGGATGAAAATGATAAAAATATTATCGACTTTATCAATGGGGTACCTTCATACCCAGAGTTGTGGAATGTAGGAACCGGAAGGAAGCAAATATAGAAATGGAAATGCTGATGAAAGATGTTATCGCCAAGAAATTTGAAAAATCAAGTGTTTAAGGGCTTAAAAAAATTCAATCAATTCAATATGGGTAAGCTGCTACCACGCGAATGATTTCGTCTTCGGGATTTATTCTTGATCGATTTATGTAGCCCGTCAACAAAACGAATTACTTTTTCGAACGGACCATACTGTTGCAGTAAATATTGCCAAAATATATATTGCCGAGCCGTATGCTACATTTAAAATTCTGTTATAATGTCTGGGCTATGTTGCTAATATTGCAACATTATCAAAATCAAACGAGGCACATTTTCTTATAGCGTGAATTTCCGCTTGAAATTTATTTGGGGTTTTTCCCAAGCTTTAAGAGTGTTTGGTTTGGTTATTTTTATGCTCAAATTCAAGAGAAGATGGAAATTAGAAATTTTGTAATTTCCGTGCGTTTGCGATGACTATCCACAGGTATTTTTTCAGCATTCCTGTCACATTATTATTGATAACGTCACCCCTCCCTTAATTTGATATCCTGTGTTTTAATTTCAATATAATATAGAAGGCTGGTGCCACTTTGACAATTCAATCGTGACTACTTGATATTTATCAAAGTTTCAGCATTTATCATATTCTGTTGCTGGTAGTTACAAATTGAAGTTCACTAGTTTGTAGTTTGCTATTTTTGCATAAATTTGTCTGAATACTAGTTTCATTCATTAATTTTATAACATGTTTACTGTATACAAATGCTAAAAATACCAATAGGCATTTTGTGTATGATTTGGAACATGCCAATTTTCTAGAAGCTATATGCTTGAAAGTTTCCGCAACAAGTGACGCCTGACCATTGTTAATTTGCATGTATTCAATTAAGTAGAACCAAATATAATTAGAAATGCCATAATTCTATATTATTTATTCACGAACATAAGTTCGCATCATCAAAAGGATGACAGTGATGGAATTTCATTCTTCTGATAATGTTCGTGAAACCGGTCAAGGACCAAAATGAATAATATAGAATTGTGAAATTTTCAGTTATGTCGGGTTTTACTCAATTTAATGCAGTTCCACATTGTAAGGGCTGAAACAATTGAATTGTTTTATGTATTTACCAACGCTAGTTTATGTAAAATTTGCTCATAGTTTGAGGATAAATAAGTATATAGAAAATACAATTATATGTTTGAATTATTCTTCAACAACATTTGAGGCTTAGGTATATTTATCACAAACTAAAAGTAAACAAAAGTTTTGATACCGAAGAGTACAATAATATTGCTAATATTGTACTGTAATGTATGTATACTGGTTGTAACGGTTGAATTTGTCACTACGTCTATTGTATATATTAAGTATTTGTATATAGTAATTACCTGACCGATATTGTCTCTATGTTTCTAATATCATTTGATCACTACGAAAGTACTTCAGTAGTTAAATAGTTTTTGTCAGCTCAGAGTTTTAGGGACTACTCTGCCATCATCCTTCCGGTGAAGTGGTGCAGGCTGTAACCATACCTGTCTTCACATCATGACAACAATTTTATACTGATGAAATAAAACGCGTCACTAATTTTAATTTGAACGTCAGTTCAAAATAAATAATGAAGATTTAAACAAATTAATGTGTTTTATTTCATCAGTAGTATGGATCTTCATCAAGTAAAAGCCTCATCTATTCAACAATTTTATATTTTGTCGCTAGGTAATGTAAATAATAAAACTAGCGCCTACTTGGTAAATGTCCGTATAGATATATTCATGTTAGTTGTTTCTTTTTTTTTGTTATATTATAATTCATAATTAAGGGTAGTAAGGGGTTTTCTCTCTTGTGGATTTTACTTTAGTTTTTAGTTACCGTGGGACTACTGATTTTGTTTCTGGCTTTGATTATATCACCTTTGGGGTGTAGCCACAGTAGTCCAAATACTTTGTCCGCTTCAGCTTGATAAACGCTAAAGTTTATTAGGGTTCAGTCATAAATTATTACTGACTCCTTGACTTGAAGTCTAAAACATTTAAAGTAGTAATTAGGTTTGATAAAACTTACTGATCTATATAGACATACTTTACTTTTGAGTTACAGGTATATTTTCTTCATTTATCTACCATATTTTGGCTTGAGTAAAGACATACTAGCTAGAAATCTTCTATGTAAGATGGCATTCGAATATTTTCTGAACATCTACTTATAATATATTAGCTGTTATCGCTATGTGTTTTGTATGTTAAATCCGAGTGTTTGATCTTGCTTTGTTTACTTTGACAGGAGGGTATTGTGGTACTATCTATTGCTCAAATTTATTTGAATAATTTATAATATATACTTTATTTTTCTCTCCAATGTTTACAAGTGTTTATTTGTAGGATGACATTGACAATTGGCCGTGACAGTGGTGTCTTGAATAAAAGCGTTCGTTCGTCATGACTTACATAGAAGTGAGCAGTGTAGTTCGGATGTTGTTTCGGGTAGGTTTCCTTATGGTAGTATTCTGTATTGACGTTGAGGAAGTGTCAGTCACCCTTCTTTCCGGTGTGTGCTCCTACTTGATAGATGGTTAGCAAAAGTGCATCGAACTAGAATCTGAATTTTGTTAATGACTGGGTAGTCATCCCCTGCTGGGATTTATAGGTTCTCGTTCTGAATTAGTTGTTGAATATACGGTTTGGTATTTTGGTTCTACGGGAGTTCGTATTGTTGAAGAATTCCGTCCTGTTTTGGAAGCCGTTTTCACAAACCCTCATAGGGGATTTATTGCACTAAAACGATTGTAAGTATTTTCTCTACTTACTGATTTCGCATCACTATGTATTTACCACTATTTAAAGGAAACCGCCAACGTTGAAATTTTGGAATTGGACAGGTGTCACATGGTTTTGATGGTTCATTAGTTGATTGCCATTCAGTAGAGGAAAATTTTGAGTATGGGACCCTTTTTGGAAAAGGTATGTCTCATAGATTTGTAGTTTTTGTACTTAAAACATTTGGTGGTAAAATACTACCTGTTAATTGTAAATTTTTGATTAAGACAGTCTATTCTGTTACCCTGTGTATATTTTGTTTTCTTTGCCCGCTTTAGTCTAACGAATACTATAACTCGTGGGTGGTTCTTCAAACCTACCCTGGCTATGACCAAAAACAGTTTATTTTAGATGCTTATCGCATTCCTATTATTTGATTTAAATTCAGTGTAGTATACTGTTACTGACACTCTTGATTGTTAGTAGGCCTTACTACTACTTTGTGGGTTTGATTAAGTTAATTTGGGGTTGATTTTGATTTGCACGTACTTGTAAATTCTTATAAATTAGCTTCTGGCATAGGCCGAGACAAGCTTAACTTGTCGGGGGGGTTGGATTTATTCCTGTAGAGGCTCAGTTTTTAGCTGATACCTGTTTTAATTTTTAAGGGTTCACCTGTGGGGCCAGATTATACGCACTTCACCTGTGGGGCCAGATTATACGCACTTCACCTGTGGGGCCAGATACACACTTCACCTGTGGGGCCAGATACACGCTTCACCTGTGGGGCCAGATACACACTTCGGGATGTTTGGAGTTTACCTGGTGGATCGATTGTGATGTCTTCTGCAGTTTGCTGCTACTTTTCAACAACTTCTTGAAGAAGACCACATTGAGGGTAACCCGGTATCGGGGGTTTTTCTGAGTTATTTACTTATTTTTATTTTAGGCTTTACGCCAACATGTATATACATTAGCTAGGTAGTTCCTACTGATTTATTTTATTATGCAATTGTAATGGTGGAAATTAATATTTTGCGGTAAATTTTCACAATTTAATTTTCATAATTTTATCCACTTGCGCATGCGTCTCTGCCTTGGTACCAACGCCTTGACTACGGTGTCGCCTTGTATGGAATTTATTTTATAAACTGTACGCTACTTTTCAGGTAACATATAATTAATAAGTTTGTATTTAATCTGTACTGGTACATTTGAACAGCCATATTAATTTCACACTAAGTAGGTCAAATTAACTGGTATAGTTTGGAATTTTAGTGTTAATAGTTTGACTATTAGCGTGAAACAGATGTTCACACTATTTTTCTTTTCTTGAAGTGGGGGGGCTTTTACTAGGGTTTTCAGTAGTAGTAGTAGTAGTTATTTGTAAAACACCCCTTAAGGGTATTAAATGTTTTTATTTTATTTTAGTTATTTTAAGGAACATAAGCTGAGGTTTGCCTTTTCTTTTCATCCCTTGTTTTACTGGGTTATCGGGGGAATTTAGTTGCGCTAGGCCAAAGTGGAAAACTCAGTTGGCGCCCACACAAGTTGTCTACTATTTTGTCCGGAAGATCAATAAGAGGGATCCACCCCTACCTCCGTTCTGAGCGACGTCGAAGGCCTAAGGTTGTCACCGGAGCAACTGAAACTTATGTGACCGAGTAGACAAATTAATTTATAATCTTGCACTTGATTTTTTTTAAATCATCATTTAAATTTTATAACTTAATTCTTAGTTGGGCTTGATCTCAATTTTTAAGGTTACATTGTAGGTAAAATTAATTTTCGTCGTTTCACAATTTGTCGGCGAGTAAAGAAATCTAGAAGCGGGGCCGGTTTCAGACTTATAATGTGAATTTGCGAAAAATGATTGCTAAAAGTCAGAAAATATTACAAGAAGTATAATAGGTACCCATAATATTAGAAAAATTAGTTAATCATTCGGTGAGCCTTCTTCCTCACTCGATGTGTCATCCAGCTCATATACAAATGAATGAACAGAAAGATGTTGTCGATAGGTTTCTTCTACATCTTTTACATGCTTGACGCAATTATACCACAATCGGGACTCACTTTCACATAGACTTGGCGAAACATTTTTTTTTCTTATTCCCTGTTTGATGTTAGACCAAATAAACTTTATGGGATTACAAGCACACAATAGTAAGGGGGTAAACGAACCACTTCATGACCATGCTGCCTGGCAAATTCATCCACTACATATTTGGGTTTTAAATTGAGCTCACGTAATAATTTTAGCAAATCTTTTTTAAGCCACTGTGTTGGAATGCTGACACCCATTTTTTGCAGAAAATCTGCAATTACTTGTTTCCTAGCCTTTGGTTTAGGAATTTCTTCAGTTTGCCTGGAATGGTAAGGAGCATTATCCAGAACCTCCCGAGATGTTTGGAATTAACTGTTCCTCGAACCATTTCTCAAATAACGCAGCATTCATATCTTGATGGTAATCTGCTGAACAGCTTGAAATATTTTTGGCAGATAACAATAAGCCGTTGTTAACGAAACCATGTTCATTACCCGCGAGGACAATAATAACTCGTTTTCCTCTATTCGAAGGGGCATTTAATAAACACTTTGGAGTCCCATAATGCCAACCATTTTTGATAACATCATGGGTATCATACCACGTTTCATCGAGATATATTATATTCTTCTGTAATCGTCGACAATGCGTAATTGTTTCTAAATAAGAATGTCGAAGCTCTATTATTCTCGAGGATTCCATAATTTTTTGACGGGTATTCAATTTTCTAAACCGAAACCCACAAGAGTGCAAGATCTTTTTAACGGTTTTATCTGCTTTGTAAGGAAAACCAGGAATTTCCTTTAATTTTTCTTTAATCATCTTAAACGATATTACTGGCGTAAAACTCATATATTTTTCTTCTAAGATTTTCTATTATTGCGGGATCTACACGCACTAGCGTTTTCTGTACTCTTTTTACCGATAATTGTGATGATGGATATTTTTGAAGCATTTGTCAATTTGTGTATTTTTTCAGCAACTCCATGTTTTGATCCATTATTCTCTTGTTTCATATTTTGTATCACTTTTTGCGTAGATGGCGACAAAAACCTACCAAATTTCTTTTTGTCTATTTTCTCAAATCCCTCCTCTTCACTTTCAGTACCATAAGTAAAAAATTTTAACAATATAATATTCTTGTTTTGTACATACAACAATCAATCAACTCACTATCTGTACTGCAGCTCACATCATTACTAGCAGATGGAACTATTTCAGGCTCTAAAATACAATATATCAACAATAAGAACCTAATTTTGTTGCATTTGATGAATACTTTTTTTCTGTATAAAAGGTGAAATATTTCCTGTCCATATTTATAAAATACATACCTATAACAATATCTTCCTCTTCGAATGGTCGCCAAAAAGCCCTAATTTTGATAATTACCAACAAAATAGTCTTAATCAATAAAATAATTATATCCACCCAAAATATCAACACAGAAACAGCTAACAGTTATATAATTCTTATTCAGAACACAATGTCTCGTAAGTCACAATAATGAACTAAGCCTACTCTGCGCGTCCAAGTGGATTTTGGAAAGGCCAATCATAAGTTACATTGCGCCAATGAGATTCAATTGATCGGTTGTGCGTGGGTCAAGACTAGAAATGATTTATGGATTTTTTTTTGGCTTTTTAATCCTCACAGAGACCTTGCCGTACACTGATATTTTGACATGAAACGATGCAAATTAATTTTACTCACTACTATGGAAATTGTTGTAAACATACTCACAAAAATAAGATTTTACTTGGAAATTCAGATAATCATTAACAAGAAAAAAGAAGCATTGACTATAGATTTTTTTTTTATCAATTCATAAAAATAACAATTAACTTGGTTAGAATATAATACATTGTTGAAAATAAAACCATCAACACAAAAAAAATTATAGGGAAGATTGAGATACATATTTTTTTCTACAAACGTCAAAAAATGACAAGGTTTGCGCATTGACAACAATATGCGAAGTGACACTTTTTTTCGGATTCTTACGTTACCATGTAAATCAATAAGACTTTTGTATTTCAATCTTTGGAAAAATGAAGCAAAACTCTAAATTATTATTTATTTTTAAATTAATAACAATTGAATACTTTTAAAATAATTATGGAATTTTACAATAACTTCAGTTATTATTTACAATATTAACATCAATCCATAGTAACAGTGAAAACTTGATTAGGAAAGACATTTTAAGCCAGCTCAATACTATTATTCTATGATAAATTAGACATTTTACGTACGTATTGAATTTTATACACCAACCAGACATTTTTTTGGAGCACTTCAAACCACTAGATATGTGTCAGTTGAAACAAATAACTAACTCTTGAAAAAAAAATACTGCTGATAACAATGTTATTAATTTGTATGTTATTTCGTTATTGGTTGAAATAATTGGTGATTGGTTCCTAACTGTCATTAATACGTCCCTGAGTTGTGGAGCAGTACCAGATAACTGGAAAATTTCAACGGTTATTCCAATTGAAAAAGTAGCGAACACAATTTTAGCATTAGAATATCGTCCTATTAATGTATTACTTGTTTACGAAAAGATACTGGAAATTGCGGTTAAAGATCAAATAATGAATTTTGTATCTCAAAATAATTTATTGGTTCAGGAACAGTCAGGTTTCAGAAAATCTCACTCATGCGAAACTGCGTTGCAATTCCTAGTGTCTTCTTGGAAGACAGAGTTAGTTAAGAAGGGGATTATTGGTGTGGTATTTTCAGATTTCAAAAGAGCATTTGAGACTGTTAATAGAGAGCTATTACTACTAAAACTGCGTAAGTACGGTTTTGTGAGTAAAGTTTTGGATTGATTGACGTCATATCTTGAAAATAGAAAACAATCTGTGAAGTTTAAGAGTTCATTCTCAGAAATGGCAGATGTGTACGTAGGAGTACCTCAAGGTTCCGTTTTGGGGCCATTACTTTTCTTACATTACATTAACGACATAGTGAGGCATGTTGTAAAATGTAAAATTAAATTATATGCAGATAATACAATGCTATACTTTGCTGGTAGTGGAGACGAAATACAGAAATGTTCAAATGAGGACCTAACTAACATCTTCAAGTGGTTATGTGATAATGGTTTGAGAATTAATATTCAGAAAACTAAATTTATGCTATTGGGGAAAACAAGCAATCTCAGCAATAAATGATGAAAGTGTTGAGAGAGTATTTAAGTTTAAATATTTGGGAGTATGTTAGATTCAGAATTAAATCTACATGAGCATTGTAAGTATATAGAGAGAAAAATTGCAACTAAAATATATTTCTTGAATGGAATGGAGTAGCTAGTAAAATTTCTCAATTCGCAAATCTGACTGTATATAGATCAATTGTATCACCCCATTTTGACTATAGTAGCACACTGCTATATTTTGCTAGTGAAAACAATCTCACCAGATTGCAAAAGCTGCAGAATGTAGCAATGAGGGCAATACTTAAATGTAATAGGCGTACCTCCATTAAATATATGTTGAATACATTAATAATTATGTCTGTTAAACAACGACTGACGTTAAATTTGTTAATATTCATTTTTAAACTCAAGAATAAGAAACTACCAAGTTATCTTTGTGACCAGATGACATATATATCGGACATGCAAGCATATAACACAAGAAATAGTGCACTTAATCTGTATATTAATACTGATCACGTGAGTATTGACTCGCTGTTCAGTTCTGGGCTAATTTTGTTTAATAGCTTACCAACAAAACTTGAGAAATATCAGACATTAGGATCATTCACAAGAGAAATAAAGGAATACGTATGTGCAAATGTCCCTATGAATTAAGACTGACTACATTATAATTATAATCGAAAATGTTTTTAAATAATTTGTACTTAAGTGTTTTTAGTGTTTCGTTTTGTCTTTTACTTTCTATATATACCAAATATTTGACTTATACTTATACTCATACTTATACTTATATTTTACTGATTTATAATATTTTTAAAAGATAGATTTTGACGTTTGTAGAAAAAATATTGTTCGCATCTCGTGCGCGAAATACTTTGGTGGTCTCGATAAATTCAATTCTAGATCACCAAAGTAGCATTTCGCGCACTAGATACAAAAATAACTATTATATAAATAAACACAAAAATGACAAATGTCGTAGTCAGTTAGATCAAAAGAGCTGTGTGAAACGGGCGGTAATCTGACCAATCACTAGACAGCAAAAATGCCAACTTAAATTCAAATCGCTCCTCTTAGTTTAAAAACAAGGTATAGTAATGAATAAAATATACAAGTATGGAAACATCTGAAATCTCACAAACGGAGAACGATGAAAAGAAGATTTTAACGCATGATGCAAGGTTGCCATAGTAGCGTCAAAACTCACAGAGTGGTCCTGAAAAGCGTAGTGACTGCAATGCGTGATTTTAAATGGAACACCCTTTCGACTTCTAGATTAACTTTGTTATGAGATACCCTATGCCCAAATTCAATGGTTACGAAGATATCGGCACTTTAATCATTGCAAAATGTTCATTCTAGTATCACAACTTGAATCCAATTAGTAGGTAATAATAAATAATCAACATTGAAAGAAATAAAGAAATATAGGTATTCCAACAAATTCTAAAGTAAATGTTCAAAGTGCAAACCAATCACGATTAGACAGTATCTAGGTCTTTTGCAAAATTGTCCAATTGAATCACGTAAATATGTGTGTGGTATCAGGTTTATCTCTTTCAAAATAAGATCAACTGGTCTATTTTTGTATACTTTATTTTTAAGGTATCCCACAAGAAAAAATCTAACACTATCAAAGGCTTCAGTAAAGCCTAGAAAAATGGCAGCACTATGTTTTGTTGTTAGCCTAGAGGTTTGTATATTCGAATTTGGGTACGATAGTGGATGTATAGTGGACCATTTTTCTCAAAACCAATCTAGTATGAAGATATCTATGTATTTTTTGATATTATTTTATAACATTTTCTTTGTATTCAAAATTATTTGCCAGAACAAACAGAATTCAATCATAATGCTACACTATACTAAACCATAGAGCAACAAAATGGTGAGTTTCTGACAAAAATTTTAGTAGAAAACGGACTGTGACATTGCGTAGTTTGAAGCTGATATATCTTCAAAGAGCGCTAGCTCCCTTAGAAGAAACTTTTGGATATAGGTAAGTTAGATTACATGGACAAAAAATCGCATCTAGTATCTAGTAGAGTTTTTGGACTTCCTGTATAATATCCATTTACATATAGTAATTTATTTCTAGAAAAATTGTTTTATGGAAATTACTTAGTGGTATAACAAAATAAATGAATCAACTGATCAGCTGGCAGTCTTTCAGGGTTAAAATGTTTACCTTTGTATAACCGACTTAATTGTGACGAATAATGTGTAAACATGGGTATGTGCGAAAAGTAAACAGCAGGGAAACACCGAATATCGTCCTTAGCAAATGTTTGATGGAGGCATACTGAATATCTCGAGGACCAAAGGAGGGCATCCAATGACTTCTATAATAATTTATCCAGCTAAATCTCTCCATCTACGTCGACTTTAGGAAATTTATCAGATGCGACTCATTTAATCCAGGAAAAAGCAATAATTCTAGTTCTAGCATAATTTGAAGTAAACTAATAATGGAAATGGAATGATTATTTTAGAACTGAAATATTTGGTTGGTAAAATATTATTCGAGACTAACTTTTCAATTTATTTAATTATTCATTCATTTGTGCTTTGGAAGATATATTTCTGAATTTTTATTTTTCAAGTTAAAAGTATTTTTCACGATAAATGGTAGTCCACCTTATTTATGAATATTTTAATAGGACGTGTAACGTTAATTTCGTTCACTTTACTTCCCTCGATTGAATTAATAAATTATCGTATGGGCGGCGAATAGCCAGTCCTTTCTCATGCCCAACGCCGAGAAATGTTTCAAGGCTGAATATATTTACTGTCGACGAGAGTCGAAATCAACGTTTCTATGCGCGATGATCGAGGCCCGTCTGTCGGAAAATAGTCACGCCCATCTTGAAATTCCCACTTCGATTTCGTGTCTCTTCTTCTTCTACCAATTATAAATCAAATATGAATCAAGAATTCACTACTGAAAGGTAAATTCCTTTCCTGGTCAAATCGTATGAGCGTGACACGAACATGAGACGTAAGTCGGTTGTCGTTCACATGATTTAGTGTATTTAAACAAGTGGCAAAGGGGTTTCGTTCTTTCTTTCCTGCATACATGTGCTATTGAAGCCTTCAGGCTTATATTATCTTATCTTAGAAGTGCATTCATTTGAGTGGTAAGTCATTTCGCTTAAATGTATAACTAACTCTCCTTTCTTAATAGCTTCTACCTTCCTATCTTTATTATGTAGCAATATCATTCCAGTGCCAGGAATAATATATATCGATATGAATTTGTTTTTTCTTTCAGTTTTTTTTATATATTATCTATTTAAAAATATATACGTATTTAAACAAATGTATGTATTTACCGGTGCAGAATCGGTTATTCTATTTTATCGTTTTTTTATTTGCTTTCTTTTTATCTAAAAATACAGGATGTATGAACCACGTTGTCAAATAATTTTCTTTAATATCATACTTGTAATATCATACTTCAGACATCCTGGATTTTGTTGAATTTGTGAAACTTTACCTGATACTATATCTGTTCCCTAGCACTTTACCTGGGACTAAACTTTACCTGGGACGAAACTTTACCTGGGACTAAACTTTACCTGGGACTAAATTTTACCTGAGACACTTCCTGGAACTTTACCTGGGCCAGGACTTTTACCTGGAATACTCTACCTGGGAATATTATCTGGGACAAGATATGTAACTTCAAAAGGACACCAAGGACACCATCTCCTCACCATCACTCCAGGAAAGTAATATATATATTTCATCGCTGCTGCGTGGAAGTTCAAGAAGTTTCCAGAATTGATAAAGACTATATATACGCGGGTTTTTGAGTGAGTTTTAACAGTTAGTGAAACGAAGACAAAGAGTTAGTTCACAGAAGTTCTTAGTAATCGTACAGTGAATGAAATAGTGAAGATAATAGTCAAGTGGTAAAAATAAATTAGAACTATTATAAAAGTAGATTTAGGAAGAAATGTTTTTTATACCTTAATTTTTCAAAAATTATTGAACAATTTGAAATTTTGTTTATTTAAGCGGCAAGTAAAACGGAAATAATGGCAAAATCGAGACGATAATATAAGGAAATATAGAGGAAATGTTTCTGAAAAAGTACATAAACAATTTTAAGATGCGGTTTGTTGCAATGGGCAGGAAAAAAGAAATCAATACGATCAGATCAGATTAGAACGCGAGAAAACATCACAGTTCGCTAGGTACTGATAGAATACTATAAGGAATTTTGAGTTCGTTAGGTTATTGAAGTTAATCTGGAATCAACTCATTTTTTAATTTCAGATGGCGTCATGGTGGGGTTCAATAACCTAACGAATTAATCACGAACTCAAAATATACTCTGTTAGTGCCTAGCGAACTTTGACCATCATTTTCGTGGCTTCTAATGACCGTATTAAAAATTCTTCGTTCTCAAAAAGTGTGGTTTTTGAAGTTCTATACTTTTATTATTCGAAACTGAAGTTGAGATTAATTTTCCAACGATAAATCTTGAGAAAACGTATAAAAATAATTTTTTTTTCCAGTTTGAGCACTAAAAAAATATGTAAATATAATTACTACAATACAATACTACTACTACAACTCTTACTCCATCGATTGCAATAAACCACATCTCAAAATTGTTAATGTTTATAAAATGAACAGCGTTTGAAGAAACAGTTATAGGGCATAAGATTTCCCACACTCTTTATGTCTACAACTTTTTTGTGCGAGCAAAACTGAAGGAGATATCATCGTTAAAGTCTCCACGCTGTGATTGCAAGTTGCGTTGCAAGCTCCAGCGGAATTTATTCGAGAATTCAGGAAAATGATTGAGGGTCGAAATTATTTCGATTAGGGACATCTCGGAAAAATTTTATGTTTGTGTCCTAACTTCCCCGGACTAAATTGTCATACTTACAACCGCATTTACAAAGTACGAAAGTTAATTCCTGTAAAATTTTTATTTAATGAAAATTCCAAATATCTCCTCAATTATTTTGTTTATTGTCAAAAATGGTTCATAGCTAATAAAAAAAAGAAACCAATTGATTTCTAGAAAAATAATAAGTAGATATTATAATAATACCGTCTAGTACTCTAGTACAGATTGGGATTTGAGAGGTTATGTTCAAACCGCTTAAATGTCAAGAGGTTTTTCAGTGTTAGATACATTTATATATAATGTATACGATTATTCAATTTCTGAGGACTATATATATATATATATATATATATATATATATATATATATATATATATATATATATATATATTGTTGCGTTTAGGTATTGTGGATGTGTAATTGTTAGATATTATATTTCAAATTTCCCGCTGGGCGCCAGTCCTTGATGCTATGACGACAATAAATGTGTCAAGTACCAAAGACAATATTTATTTATCGTTTACAAGTACTTGCCTTGTTATCTTTAGAAACAAACTATAACAATCCCCTTATTACAACAATCTTACGATCTCATTTTGGGTCGTGTTTCAGTTTTGTCATCCTGTAGCATGAGTTCTTTACCCTCCATAGTTCCTCGAAAAGGTTTGACCTTGACCGAAATTTGTGGTTAGCTGTTCTATGGTTATGGTGTAATGTTTATTAGTGAGACAAAAAAGAAGAAAAGACAAGTTATTTATAGTAAAACAAATCTAGTGTTTCAAAGAAAATTATATAGTAATGGTGATTAATGGTGTGATATCATATGTTCTTGGAATACATAAGAAATAACACAAAATACATTTATAAATAATGATTATTAAATTCACACGATATTATGTCACCTACACAAATTGCACTTGTTGTGTGACTTCAAACATCAGGTAAGTCTATTAAGTGTTATCATGTAAAACTATTTAGAAAGTAACAGAAAACCATCTTATGAGCTCAAAACAGTGATAATTTTGAAATGTGTGTTGTATTTTCAAACCTTTTTCAGAGGTTATGTTAATAATTTAATTTACAAAATAAAAATACAACAACACGTATTTCGAAATCAAATAATACATACTAATTATATTACAAATAAATAACTAACTAAATTAATAATAAAATTCAAGCCTTTCTTTAAATATTGACAGGCTTTCATCAGCTGTTGAGAAAGTCTCAAAAATGTTAGGTGAATTTACTTAATGTTCATGTTTATCATATACTTTGGCCAAAATATCAAAATTGTACGTACTTAATGGTGAATATTTTGCAAAATATTTTATAGTTGCTACCTGTTAATCTTGTGTGTGTATGTTTTCTTTCAGGTATGCCTCATGATCGTCAAATATTGAGGTTTCAGCTACTGGATAATCTAAATCATTCTCATATTATGTATGTTAAAATCTGGATTCACAAATTATCATAGGACTAGTAAATTGGAATTATATATAATCTATTCTCAGGACTTCATAATCTGCATCTGCTCATTTCAAGCAAAAACTGAAAAACTTCTTTCTCTCATTTGCAATTTTTTCAACATTCTCCCGTCTCCTAGCAACCAGAGATAATCTAGCAACAATGGAATGGTTTTTTTCTATGATCACCCTACTAGGGTTAAAACCAAACTACTCCGAACAATTCTGTTCCTATTTTATAGAACAGGTAAGTTGATGTCCATTATATTTTGAAATTTGTCAAAATATTCAAAAGTTTATTTTTTTTTTCTTTTAGGATTTTGACCTTTCATAGTTCACTTGAAAAAAATTCACTATTTGATTAGAAATCCACAATAATCATTTTGGTACCACTTACACATCTTAAAGCTAATTACAAACAATCTAATGAACTAATAAATGTATCACTCATATTCTGGTTTTACTTTACTATTTCTATAAATATGGTTTAAACAGACTTAAAATCAACTTATTTACACATCTCTTTGAGTTTTGAATGGAAGAAAGCATCTACCTATAAATATTGAACTTCTTATTTATAAAACAAGTCTCATTATTGTGAATCGATAAGACTTTCATATTAAATAACTTGTTTTACCATAGATATAATTTGTTATGTGCCAACATTGAGGCTATTCCATAACATTACAATATATATATATATATATATAGTTTAGTATTTTTCAACTCTATATCTCTTGGGGCGGCTCTTTCGAAGAATAAAGAAATAGACAAATGAATTTATGTTGAATTTGATAAACTTTATTTGAACAAATTTAAATTTATTTCATTTATTAAACACAACTTGTTATTGAAGATTTTGTTGATAATTATTACTACAACTGGTTATTTCAACAGCTTGTTCAATAGATATGTTTTAAAAACGAAACTGTTTGTTACTCTAGGTGATAAAATACCACAATGGCGGTTCTTTCTCGAAATCAGAGATGGATTTTGAAATCTCCAATATCAAAATACAGCTATGAACCACAACAATGTCATGTTTCTGGATCTAGTCTATGTCTTTGAATGTGAATTAATTATTCCATGTGTTATTTTATACAAGGTAATAAAATTGTCTTACCAGGAATACACCTTTACGTGTTATAAATGAACAGGTAAGTGTTAATTTTCCTTTACCATGCTTTTCATGTATATTCTTCTCTTATTTTAATAATTTTTTAACATTTTACTAACTTTAATTTTAATTTCCAAAATTTTTAATCCTCACACACCAACCCTTTTTCTTTTCTTCTTGGTACTAATCAATAATCTTTTTTATTTTTTTTCAATCTGTCCTCAGTTACCTCTATCCAAGTAGTTGCTTGATTTTTTTTTAATAATTGTATTATCCAAGTTGCGCTGCTACCAGCTTCATATGTAAATAAAGTCTATGTGATGCGCTGTGTATTGGTGGAACAAAACTGAAGTCAGTATTGAAAAGAGAAAATTGGCAACAATGAAAAAAAGTATCTCCATTACCCACTAATATGGGATGCTTAGGTGCCTCAAACGCACTTGGTGACCATTGCAAGATCATGGAAGCCTGGTTCTAGTGCACGAGGGTCATATTAGGGGCAACTAATTGGCGGATGAAACAATCAGACAAGGGTCAATAATGCCATTCGTTCGACGGGAGCCCTTCTGTGGTGTCGCAAAGTCGACAATGAATATGGCCACAAGGAAGTGGGTGGAACAGAAATATCAAGAATGGTGGGCCAGAGATAGGCAAAACAGTTCATTAGAGAACATTCGCCAACTTTTACGGCAGACCTAATAGGCAAATAATGGAAAACTGCCAAGCCGTAGTAGGTATGCGAACAGGGCACTGTAAGCTTAACAGGCACGCAAAGCTAATGGGGTTGACGGACGAAGCCATCTGCAGATTCTGTCACATGGAAGAGGAAACTGCAGAGCACATCCCATGCCAGTGCGACCGACTGCTGGCGAATTTGCGGATTCTTGTATTAGGCGATGAGTCTCGAGACTGATTGGCTACTCAAAAAGAGTCGAGATGGAGAATATAATCTAGATTCAGAGAACCGCAATAAATGTGAGAAGGTCGCAGTGGAATAGGCCGATTAGCCACCTCATCAAATCTAAATCTAATACACTAATATTAGGTTTTTTTCATAATAATATCACATTCGAGAATTTCGCCGTTAATGGGTGAATATTGTTGGACATGACGAAAATGAAATACTGTAAAAGTTAGAACTCTTAATATTTATATTAAGAGGTGCCGCATTGATAATTTCTATTTTCCATTCAAATAACATGGAAAAAAAGGTATTGTGCTTTGGAATTTTATAGCTCACGTAGGGAGCAATACTTCGGAATGATTGAGGAAATTTGACGCACCAAAAAAAAAAAGGTTTTCTATAACTCTTTTATATTTTTACTGCTTTCAAAGTTATTCAAGGTAAAAGTAATAAATTTTTACATTTTCTCAATTTTTCGAGGCTACAATAAAGTTGGGAAAAAAATTTATGGGATATTTTTCATAGAGCGTTTTATCGGCTATAATTTATCTAAATTGATTTTTTCTAAATCTCTCATGGGTCGTAAGTTATTCGCATTAAATAGAAAATTTTCTTAAATAATGATAATTTCATCGATTATAAATATTATAATCAATTATATTAATCGAATAATTATATTTTCAATTTGAAAATTGTTTTCTAATGACATTTTTATTATTTGTAATTGTTAAACTGAAAGATTTTTATCACCTTTAGGAAATTTATTCCTGTATTGACTTATATTATTCAATGCAGTTTAATGCGAATAACTTGCAACCCGTTAAAAAGATTAAAACATTTTAGGAAGATAAATTATAGCCAATGCACCGTTCTAAAAAAAAATAAAATGTTTCCATAAACTAAGTTGATTGTAGCGTCGAAAAATTGAAAAAATGTAAAAATGTATTACCAATTCAACTTTAACCTTGAATACCTTTGAAAGGAGTGATAATATAAAAAAATATAGAAGACCTTTTTTGTAGTGCGTCAAATTCCCTACAAGAATATATCTCAGTCATTCCAAAGTATTGCTCCCTGTGTGAGCTTTTTTTCCGGGTCGAGATGGGACACTCATGTACGAAAGGGTCCAGGACTCAAACAGTGTTGGACTTATCCCCAAGGGGATGCCTACCAACCAAACCCACCTCACACTCGCCGTTACCCCCGCCTCAAAATCACTACCCTAGCATACTTCGAGACGGGCAGCGGTCCCTCGCGCACTCTCCGCTCACACCGTCGTCTTCTCCTTAACTATCACTCCTACCTTTCATGTCTTATCAAGAACTTCTCTCCCCCCAACCATGCTCTCTACTACGCCAGTCACCTCCATCCATTCCTCGTCCCCCCTCAACATTATCTCCACCATGTTTTCCCAATACACTGCCTCCCCTAGTTTCCTCTCCAACTTCTTCAGCATTTCCTGGTTCCTCCAGCATCTAAACACATGCCCCACATCATCCTCCACTTCACACCTCTCGCACACTCTGGTCTCTCTTTTCCCAATCTTATGGAGGTACCCTACTCACGACCCATGTCCAGTGAACACCTGTGTCAAGAAGTAGTTCACCTCCCCGAATTTCCGGTCCATCCAAACTGTGCTATTCCTAACCGCTCCTTTTGGCGCGCCCTCATACTCATCTCACCTACTCTCTATTTCCTCCTTCATCCATTCCTGTACTTCCTCTCTGGTCACACCCCTCCAACGTTTATTCCTGCCTCTTGCCATCACGTTCAATGGGTAGGACCTTGCAAACACCGCTGCTGCCAGTCCACCCACTGTCGTACCCCTGCACCACCCTCGGCAATATCCCTCTCTGCACCCGCAGGAGTGGCCTAATCATCGCATCCAACCCTCTCTTTCACCCCACACCTCTGCACCGAACTGCATAATCTGCTCTACCGTCCTACAAATTACACTCCGCTTCCACTCTTCCACATTACCTGCCGCCTTCAACATATGAGTTTTGAAGGATAATGGGCTATCGAACCACACCCCTAGGTATTTCACAGACTCCTCCATACGAATTCTCCTTCCCTTCAACATCACCCCCACTTACCTCGTCTTGCTCCGTCCCTTCACAAGCAGCCCCACCGTCTTATCTTCCGCCACTTCCAGTCCGCACCGCTCTATCTTCTCCACAATCTTCCCACATATTCTCTCCGACTTTCGTACTATCTCCGCCTCTCCCTTTGCCGACATACCAGACACACATCGTCCGCATACTCCGTAATCTCACATCCCTCTTCACATACTATCTCACAAACCTCATCAAACACACTTCCAGAGCGTCTGTCCAAGAACCGAGCCCTGGGGCACTCCAGCCTCCATCTCATACCTCCTCCCTCTAGAGTCTACTATCACACGCCCCGTCAGGTAGTCCTCCAATAGGTTAACCAGCCCCTGACCCACTGCAAGCCTCAGCAGCGCGCTCAACACTGCCCGTTTGCTGACACTCTTGAACGCGTTCCCGACGTCGAAGAACACGCCCATCACCCTGCCCAGTCCCAAGATGCATGACTTTCCCTTCGTAAACCCGTGCTGGTTTACCCATTCCTACCAACTTCCTCCTCAATACTATCCTTTATTATCCCCTCCATCAATACCATACCACTCAGCAGGCTGACGGACCTATAGTCCCCCCCGCTACCCCTCTCTACCCGCCTTCTCCAGCAGTATCACCCAGGCCACCTTCCATCCTTCCGGAAACTCTTCCTCCCTCAGCACCCAGTTGAATAATTCCATGAAGTAATCACCACTGTCATCCAACAGCCTCTTCATCTTGTCCCCCCTTAGGCCATCTATCCATGGGGCTTTCCTTACTTGAATATTTCTTCCCCCCCTGCTCTACTTCTCACTTCTCTACCGGCCTTATCCTCCTCATTTTCCCTATCCCCTAGTATCCTGGATTTCTTGAATTCTTCCCCCACTCCTCCTTCTCCTCCTGTGAACAATTTCCCTATAATCTCCTTCTCCCAATCTTCCTCTAGCACCTCGTTCCTATTTCCACCCATCCTCTTCACCGCTATCTCATACGCCTTTCCACATGGATTGTTTTCCAATTCTCCCAGTAACTCTTCCCACTTCCCTCTTTTTTCCCTCTCCACCCTACGCTCCAGTTCCATCTTCTTCTCTTTGTATCCCCATTTTTCCCCTGTCCTTCCTCTTCACCTCAGCACCCGTCTTCGTTTTTTCTCACACTCCCTCCACAGCTCCTCTGTTTCCTCATTCCACCAGTAATTGGCACTGCGCTCACGCCTTTTGCCACTCTTTCCCTCTCTTTCACAGCCCTGTATCAAATTGTACAATACATCTACATAATGTCCAAGTCCCCTTCCTATATCCTCTCATACTCTCTGCCTCGGACTTCATCCACCTCCATCCCCGCTATTCCAATAATTCCTTTCTCCCTTTCCTCATATCCATCTCCACATACCTATTTAAGCTCAAGCTTTCCTCATCCTCCAGCACCCTTTAACTACTCACTCTTTCCCCCAGCCATTCTTCAATATATCAATGAATGACGAACCCCCGTCTTCCTCACGAAGGTGGGCAGTAGTCTATCATTCAGCACCACCAACCCGTTGGATGTCAACCCTTCCTCCAGGATCTCCCCTCTTCTGTCCGTTTTCTTTCCCCCCCCCCCATACATTCTGAGCACTGAAGTCCCCTGTCACCATTCTCCGTATGATCCTCCTTTTTCCTTTTGACACCCTCAGATCGTCCTCCAATCCTATCTATCATGCTCCTATCTCACATTCTTCCAGGCTGACGTTTGGGCTTGTATACACACTGTACACCACCATGTCTCCCATTCGCACTACCACCCATCCGTTTCCCTTCCTCACTTCATCCGCCCTCAGTCCATCCCCCACCACTCTTATAGCTGCCTCTCCTGTATCGTCCTGCTTTCCCACATATCTAGCATTTACCTCAGATCCACATACCACATCCACTTCCCTCCTAAAGATCACTTCATCCAATATATCCCTGTGTGAGCTATAAAACTCCCAAAGCAGAAGACAATGTTGTCTCCAAGTTATTTAAATGGAAAATAGAAATTATGAATGCGGCACCTCTTAATATAGATATTAAGAGTTCAAACTTTCACAGTATTTCATTTTCATCATTCCCAACAATATTTTCAGTATATTTAAGGAAAAAAATCGATTTTTTGAAACGGTCTAGTCAATAGGTATCATCTAACTTACTGCATTTGGCGGTTGAGATTTCACCACGACAACCGCTTTAGAACATGTAAAAATCTCCCAAAACTTAAACGTGATGATTTTTCGAAAGCGGTTTTTGTCAAAAATGACAAACTTCTTTCAAATAAATAACCTCAAAAAAAAGAACTGTACTTGAACTATGTAAGTAACTAACGCCTATTTTCAAGCATCTCATATTGTTATAGATGTCAAAGACGTGTTTTCTTTGTTTCAATTATATATCTAGAATGGAAAATATCTTACCAATTGGTGAAGGTGTTGGTCCAGTTACCCAGTTATTGGACCAATCGGGTGTGGCTAGATTTTCTTGCTGGCTGGCTAACAGTCTTACTGTTAGTGCATATGTTATAAGCATAACCAATAGAGGTATGTAAAAACATATTATGGATCCAACGACTTTGAAGAGCGGATGGGGAATTTGACACGTGCCATCTATAATCAAGGAGTCTTGATCCTGAAAATGTACGAGCACATGTTAATAAAGATTTGTATAAGGGTGATATTATGGCAATTGGAAAAAATGTCTGTATTTATTCAATTATTAATTTTTCAACACTAACTACCTAAAGTCTTCCAACAATTAGGAAATAAAATCAATAAATAACAAATTTCACAACAGAAAAGTAACAACAGTAGACAACTTGTGTTGGCGCCAACTGAGTCTTCCACTTTAGCCTAGCGCAACTAAATTCCCCCGATAACCCAGTAAAACAAGGGATGAAAATAAAAGGCAAACCTCAGCTTATGTTCCTTATAATAATTAAATGAAAAACATTTAATACCTGAAAACCCTAGTAAAAGCTTCCCCACTTAAAAAGAATAGCGTGAACATCTGTTACACATCAAAAGTCTTGACAATAAAATTCCAAAACATCTATACTGAAGTTAATCGACCTACGTAGTGTGAAATTAATATGGCTGTTCGAGTGTACCAGTACAGTTCAAATACAAACCTATTAATTATATGTTATCTGAAAAGTAGTATAAAGTTTATAAAAAAACAATTCCATACAAGGCGACACCGTAGTCAAGGCGTTGGTACCAAGGCAGAGACGCATGCGCAAGTGGATTAAATTATGAAAATTAACCAGTGAAAATTTTCCGCAAAATATTAATTTCCACCATTACAATAAATTACATGGAAAACAAATAAATCAATAAGGAACTACCTATCTAATAATTATGAAAATATATATATAGATGTTGGCGTAAAGCCTATTCAACCCCAAACCATTCCGTGGTTAGGGAAAACAATAAATAAAAGTAAATAAATTAGGAAAACCCCCGATACCGGGTTACCCTCAATGTGGTCACGATGTTGTGGAAAAGTAGCAGCAAACTCCAGAAGACATCACAATCGATCCACCAGGTAAACTCCAAACATCCCGAAGTGTGTATCAGGAGGGTGGTAAGAATACCCTAGCCCCACAGATGAAGTGTGTATCTGGCCCCAGAGGTAAACCCTTTTCCAAAAATTGTCCAATACTCAAAATTTTCCTTACTAATGAACTAATGAACCAACAAATCCATGTGGCACACCTCCAATTCCAAAACTTCAACGTTGGCGGTTTCAATCGTTTTAGTGCAATAAATCCCCTATAAGGGTTTGTGAAAACGGCTTCCAGAACAGGACGGAATTCTCCAGCAAAACGAACTCCCGTAGAACCAAAATACTAACCGTATATTCCACAACTCATTAAGAGCGAGAACATATAAATCCCAGCAGGGGATGACTACCCAGTCATTAACAAAATTCAGATTCTCGTTCGATGCACTTTTGGAAACCATCTATCAAATAGGAGCACACACCGGAAAGAAGGGTGACTGACACTTACTCAACTTCAATACAGAATACTACCATAGAGAAACCTACCCGAAACATACATCCGAACTACACTGCTCACTACACCGAGCGTGTTCCGCACAGATCAAGTCATAAAGTGCTACACTTCCCTATATGTAAGTCAATACGCATTCGCGAGTAAAACAGCCTACATTCCTGAGTAGCATCGATCAAACGCTCTAACAATTCCCTAAAACGGAGCGACAACATTTGTCTATGGATTCGTAAAGTCACAGAGCAGATGCTACACACAAATCACGACTACACTCAGCGTTACTACTTCACGGCATGACGAACGAACGCGTTTATCCAAGACACGACTATTGTCAATGTCATCCAATAAATAATTCGGCTTTGTAAACAATTGACAGGAGAAAAAATAAAGTGTATATTGGAAATTATTCAGATAAATTTGAGCGATAGATAGTACCACAATACCCCCCTTCCTGCCAACGTAAACAAAGCAAGATCAAACACTCGGATTTAACAGACACAACACATGGCTATCAACAGCTTATATATTATAAGTAGATGTTCAGAATATATTCGAATGACAACCTACATAGAAGATTTTTAGCTACTAACTACTAACTACTACGTAGTGAACAAATGATGTTAGAAACATAGAGATAAAATCCGTCAGGTAATTACTATATACAAATACTTAATATGTACAATAGACGTAGTGACAAATTCAACAGTTACAATTTATGAGCCGGAAGCAGATCCAATTCGATTCCTCGGAAAAAAAATACATAAGAATCTGTATTAAAAAGTTTAAAAATTCAGCCGTCTGTGGGACTCGATTATTCAAAGCAAAACTGCGATTATCACCGATTTCCCCTCTTATATTGCCCAGCATTATCTTGAACTTAGATCTGACGTATTGTAAGTATATATAATATCTACGTTGTTGAGAACAAAAATAATGGAAAGCCCAATATTGTCCTTGAGTTCATTCCGTATATAGGAAAACAAAACATCTTCAAAAATATAAATAAATTGAAAAATACTGGAGTATTTATCACCAATGATATGTGCTATGAAGATAGACAAACACGAAAAGTGTTGAGAGATCATCTTAAAAATGCAAAAAAAACTTACAAGCTAAGATTAAGGGGAATAAATTGGTCATTGATGGAAAAGTGTTTTCGCTCCAAGAATTAAGAATTTTGGAAGAGGAATCTGAAGAAGGAATTGACGATATCGAGGAAGATACAAAACAATCAGAAGCAACGGAAACGAATATGCAGAAATCGGAAGAAAATATTAAAAATCAAAAACGCAGAAGGTGTAAAATTAATTATAGTCCACAATTCAAGCGCAATTTAAGAAGTAGAAAATGAGTATTTAGTATCTATACATTGTATTTTTGTTTTTTCCCAAGAGTTGTTATTATTTTTTTTTCTTATGAATTAATTTGGTTAATATTTTTCAAATACATTTTGTAAATCGATTATTAAATGTAATCTGTTTTTCATCTCAAGATGAGTAAGATTTGTAAATTCTCAATATTATTTGTAAAAAACATGTCCAAATATATGAAAATTTGTCATGTAAACACACGTTCGATACTTAGTAAATTTCAGAAATTTAAAGATACTGTTTCAAACAAATATGACATTATTACAGTTTCGGAAATTGGTTGAAACCAGAAATTGCAGATCAAATTATATCTTTGCCAGGTTACAAACGTTATAGAAAAGATCGTCTCCAGGGTAGAGGATGAGGCGTGGCAATTTTCTTGAAAAATAATATTAAATGTAAACTAATTCTAATATACGCATACAGTGGCAAAATTTACTGGGCAAACTCCACGTCGTTTAGCATACGGTCACTGGTTCACACCGTGTCAAAAAAACAGGTAGTGCTCCAAAATTTTTTTCCAAAAAAAGTCTTCTAAATCTACGAAGGTGTTGCTTTCTTCTCATGAAGCTCACCTAATATAAAATCAGCGCAATTGATAATAAAATTAACTCTATATACGGTAAGAAAAGCACCCAGTTACTGGCCAAAGCCACCTTAGGTTGTCAACCGGTTAGCGAGGATGCTCCTCGGCAGTAACAAGCAACGACTGACATAGACAATTGTGAATGCCACTTTTTTTTAATTTAAAAAAAAAACTCCCCTACATCACCAATTATGCGATCTACAAGATCGCAAATGGCATCAAAAGCCAATTCTGAACCAAGTTCCTCCTCAGAAGTGGAATTTCCACCTCTAAAACCTATACAAAAAACTTCCACTACCACCCAATTACCCCCTATCTCTTCTGCCTCCAGCTCTCAGCACTTATCTACCTCCCACAATACTCAAAACACCCAAACCATTACAATTCCTTGCAATTCATACCAAAAAATGCAGGAATCAATTAGCCAGCTCCAGAATATGGTTAAAAGCTTAACCGAACGCTCAATCGAAACTCCCCTACCTGATGCAATTTCCTATGCACAGGCAGCAAAATCTCCTCCAGCTTCTATCCGAAATACACCTGCCAACAGGCAAACCAAACAAGCGCTCACCATCGTGAGCTCCAGATCCTCTGGACGTCAGTCCATTCCTCGTCCAACCACCTCACCCACACCATCCAAACCCTCTCTTCAAACCTTAAATTTGCGAAATCTCCCTAATAAATATTTCTCCCCAAAAGAGCTCTCCACCCTACTTAATACGATTGAGATCCTAAGAGGTAAAATTCAATACCTTAAAGCAAATCCCAATTGTACCGCCCTCCTAAAAATTTCAAAATCTTTCGAGGTGAAAAGCCTCGAGAAAAAAATCAAAAATGCCACCGGTGATAACCGCGTGGTATGTGTCCTCCTAAACCACACAACAGCCACCAAAACCAATCAGCCTTCTCGGCAAAACACCCCAAATTTTTCACTTATCGTCTCTAACGTCGACAAAACCATTTCCGACACTGAATTTAAAAAATGCTGGAGAATAATCTCCAAAGCTACCAACAAATCCACAATTCTGATCAGGCCCCTTTCCAAGGGAATTTTCCTCTACGGCCTCAACCACAGTTGCGAGCCTTCCAGCCAAAACCCTCTTTCACCAGTTCCCAAATACTGTACGCACTGCACAGAAATTGTCCACCTCTCCACAGAATGTAAAGCCAAGCTGCAACTGGTATGTCACTACTTGACTTATTAATATGCCCAAATAATTCAGATGCTAGACAATCTTCAGTGCAATCACTTTTTTCTGATTTATTGTGAAGTGCCTCAATGGTCTATACTTGGGCCAGTTCTCTTAATTATTTACACACAATAATTTTATAAGAAATTGCTGTTCGTCACATTTCCATGTGGATGATGCGCAGTTTTATAATTCTTTTAAGGAAGAAGATGCGGTTGTGTCGTGTAAATGAAGATTTAAAGTCATTTATAACTATATGCAATCAATTTTGTCTATCACTAAATAGTGCTAAATCAGTTGGATTTTTATTTGGAAAGCCAATGGCCAGGGAGAGGTGCTTAAGCTTAATGAACTCAAAAATTTATGATAATATTATTAATATAAGCGATAGTGCAAAAAATTTAGGATTGATCGTTGACTCTGATTTACGCTATTGGTCCCATGTAACTTAAATCGCTCGTCGCGCATTTGCTAATCTCAAATTAATATACAGCAGTCGGACAATGCTTACAAAAAAAACAAAAATATTATTATGTGAATCACTTGTATTATCACAGATAAATTATGGCGATGCGGTTCTTGAGCCTAGATTATTTTTCAAAACACGGTATTCGTTTAAAACAAATAATGTTAAGAATCGTACTTGAATTCAATATGGATACGAAATAATAAGATACCAAGTAAAACTGAAAATACGAAGGTAAATACTGACAATAAAAACGGCTATGGATAATCAATGTCAGTCAATTGCCGAAGTGACAGGGAAGAACACACGCACGCGCTTGCGAATAGGAAGTCAGGTGGTTACTTAGCAACGGAAGACTTTCGCCTAGTGAAGAGGCAGAAAAACGTAAACCTCCCATGTACATAGAAATTTTGAAAGAAAAATTGGAAAAGGTGCACAATTTTGCTCGTGAACGTTTGAAGCTCTTCAACGAGAAAGTGAAGGCTAGACTCGAGGTGCATACTACAAACACAAGTTTCTTGGAAGGTGTCCCCGCAGCTGCAACGAAACTGTGAAGGAAGGAAATCAACGAGCTGGTCTACCGCATCCAATTGTCAGCGAGGAGTAAGCCCAAGGTTGGCTTCAACCAGACCCCAGCAGTCAGATTATTCGGGACGAATAACTAGAAAAGAGCGGGAAATGTTACGTTGGACCTGTACTGAGGATATGTAGAGGTCCATAAAAAAAAGAAGAAGACCTACATTTAGAATCATCTAGAACTGTCATCGAAAAATCTAAAAATGTCATCGAAAAGTCGAGAACTGCGAAACAGGTGAAAAGTATAAAAGGCGGGACAATTGTCATTATTTAATTAGTTTTGAAGTTTTAAAAATTTGAGTTCTGTGTTCTGATAGTAAGACGTTATATATATTGAATTGTGAAAGTTAAAGTCGAATAAAATAAAGAAAGTTTGAGAAGTCGTAAGGAGTAACAGTATTTATATCATTTATTTGACATTACCTATTTAAATTCACTAAAACGTCATCTATTTTCTTTGTCATTGGATTCGTAATTCTTTTCTTGGTAATGGATTTCTCACTACTTTTCTACTTCATTTTATTATATTTTTCATGGTTTGTCTTTATTTTTTGGATGTATGCATAGGGGTAGCGTATAGGTATTTGGTAAATTGAAAAAGCATATTCTTGATTTATTCAAGAAATTTGAGCCCTGCCATTTCTATTTTTTTTATTCATTTATTTGTATGCACTGTATGTTTGGCCAATAGAAGCATTTATTATTATTATTATAACGATATTCCTGTAGATTTTCCATCAAAAACCATATAAAATAACATTAAAACGAGTAGATTGTTGCTGTTATGTACCTGCTGTGATATATTATCTATCTTGTGCAAGGTATGGAAGTAACATTTTCAGACCATGACCACACTCTTCAGAGAAAAAGGAGTCGTTTTAACAAATAATAAATATAATGAGATTAAAACAGAAGAAGAAATAAATGGGACAATGGGATAATATCACGGCAGGACCTTTTGAAAAACAGGCAAAAAGTGACAAGGATGAAGATTACAAAAGTGACTTAGTGAATTAATTAGAAACACTTAGTTTCATTTGAAAAAGTGATATGAGTAGATTCCACAAAGTAAGGGTCCAAACAGTAAATTCAACTATATTTTATTTTATCATTATAGTGAACTGTTGAACGTGTGATTTGTTTTTAATTTGTATTTGCTGTGCGTGTCTCATTGGACTTGGGTTGGTTTATATCATTTAGCAAGGCAAGTAAAAATATCTTAACATGAATAAATCAAAAGTAAGTAAACATTACAAAAAGGCTGCTAAAAGCGTGAGAATATTTGAAGCATCTCTCAAAAAAGATCCTCATTCAAATGAAATTTTACCAACAGAGCATCAGGCAACTCCAAGTACTTGGAATGCTGGAACTGGTACTAGTAGCCCTGTTGAACTGCTACCTAATGATTCCTATAATTTTACCAGTGAGAGCATACATATTGAACTAGAATTATTTCACGTCCCTGGATTAGTACCTCGAGTAGAACCCAAACCCAATGAAAATGCTGTTTTCTGTGCTCCGGCCAGAAAGTATCAACTTTCGGGCCGTCGCGCTAAACGAAGTTGCCGCTTTCCGGCTCCGTCGAACAGAAAAATAGTATACACACCTCGGCCAGTAAGTAAGAAAGCCTCAGATCACATGTTTGTCGACCTCAGCTTCGCTTCGGCCGACAATTACATGTGATCTGAGACATTTCTTACTTCACTGGCCTAGGTCTGTAATAATGTTATCAATTGATAGCAGCAGTGGATCAGCATCGAAAATAACATTGTGTTCTCAGCTCTCAGAATGGGCTGTTAATCATAATATTACCCATACAGCTGTAAATGACCTCTTAAATATATTAAAACCAAATTTTCCTGAGTTGTCAATTGATGCTAGAACATTGTTGCACACGCCTCGTATAAGTTTCTTTTTAAAAGATATTGAACCTGGCAAATACTACCATATTGGATTAGAGTCATGTTTAAATAAAAAACTATTAAAAAATGTTCCTAAACATTCATCATCCTTGTCTATTGAAATATTATTAAACATAGATGGTTAACCCTCTATCGTCAAGCTCTAGTAGCCAGTTCTATCCAATCTTATGTACTTTCTATGGGGAAAAAGAAGTGGGTGTTATAGGAGTATATCACGGAAAAAATTAACCAAAATATGCTAAGCTCTTTTTAACAGATTTTGTAAATGAAGCAATTATTTTAAGTAACAATTTTGTTTATGAATATTTTCAATGTAATGTTAGAATCAAGCGATTTACATGTGAGATGCTCCAGCAAAATCATTTATCAAATATAAGAAAAGAGAATACTTCAATGGAGTGTGTTTTACAGAATTGAATAATTTAAAACTTCGCACTAATCTTGAGTTAGGTAATATTTGTTACTCCTTGTTTTTGATGATAAGAAGCTTTGAATAATAATTTTGTTATAAAACCTTCCAATAAACATTAATATAGTGACCTTCCTTGTAGATTCAGCAATCTATTCAGTATTCATGCAACTTTGCAGCAATTAGATAGATAGATAGATAGATAGATCTTTATTGTACTTTCGTATGAGTATACATGAACAAGGGTGACAACATTTATAATATTATTGGCTAGTACAAAACATATATTTTGATAATAAATTGTAATAAATTTTATAGCAAATTAGGTTTGGATAACATATCCCGACAAGAGTGAGGTGATATAATTCGTTTACAATGAAAGGCCTGATTTTTAATATTTTCTTTATTATGTCATATATTTGATAGAGAATTTGTGGTTCAGCTTCATTATTTATTATTGATTCAATGCAGTTACAAATAGTGCATACTTCATTGGTTTTTATTGTGTATGAATTGCTATTAACATACATGTATATTATATTACTATTTTGAGTGCGCATCTGTGAAATTAAGCGTTTAATATGTAGAGAAATGGAGAGATTTAAGTGATTTGTACAATGTAAAGGATGTTTGCCTTGTAGAATTTGCTTATACATCGGGCAGTATGTACTTAAAAGTATTTTGTTCCAATCTTCTATATGATTATGTTGCTCAAATCTTCCTAAAATAATGCTGATTGTGTCCGAGTCAAAAGTATCAATATTAAGTTCCGAGGCTCCGATTTTATGTAGAATGTCATTTAATTGGCTGATCCAATTATATTTTGATACTATTTTATTCTGCTGGTTTAGTTGACATATTCTCTTTAGTGCTATCTTGGGAAATCTATTTAAAGGTAACTTTTTAATCTTTAATAAATATTCTAGAGCTTGTTTTATAATAAAATACCCAATTTTCACCAATTTTATTCCAGCTCTCAAAATGTAACTGGGCGAAGTTTTCTGTAAATAGAGAAAATTTTTCCAGAAGTGATTTTGAATTATTTCTCCTTCATTTATATACCGAAGTCCCCATATTCCACTGGCGTACGAGTAGGTTGGAACTACGATGCTGTAGTATAGGGCCTTAACACTTTTAATATCGGTCATGTGTGAAGATTTAATTACATTCTGAATTGCGTTTTGTGTTATTTTAGCTTTCTTTATCCGCGATTTTAAATTTTCTGAAAATGTACCATTAAATGAGAATATCACTCCTAAATAATTATAGTTATTTACTTGTTCAATTAGTGTGTTTTTGTACCAAAATTTAGGTTTATGTCCGATATTAGCACTTTTCCTGAATATAACTACCTTTGTTTTATTCACATTCACTACCAGTTTGTTACTATCGCTATAATCCGCTAGAATTTTCATAGATTTGTTCAGCTGAATTTCTGAGTCTGCCAGTACAACAAAGTCATCAGCATATCCCAAAGTATATATGTCAGTGCTTTGATCTAGAGAGACACCTCTAGTGCCTTGTTGCTTGAAGTAGCTGTCTATGTCTGAAAAATATAGTGCAAATAATAGTGGGCTTAGCGAGTCGCCTTGAAGGATGCCTTTGGTGATCTTGATTTTGCTTGAGATACAGCCTTTCTGATCAATTGTAAGTGTAGCCATGGAGTACATTTCTTTTATAATTCTAATCATCTTTCCGCTGACACCATTTGAGTAGAGTTTTTGCCAAAGTTTCTCGAAATTAATATTATGAAAGGCTTTTTTGAAGTCAACAAAAAGTGCAAAAACTTTTCTCCCCGGTAATCGCAGGTTATGGAGTACAAAACAAATATATTATCTTCTGTGCTTCTTTCCTTGCGGAAGCCAGCCTGCACATCAATGGATTCAATATATGTTTGTAACCTTTGATTTATTAGGTGTGTACATAGTTTAGTTTTATGATTGAGTAAAGCAATGCCCCGAAAATTTAGTGGATCATTTTCAGGACCTTTTTTATGAAAGCGAATCATATTAATATTTGTCCAATTACATGGTAGGTGTTCTTCCATATATATTTTATTAAATAGATCTTTTAAGTATATGATCCAGTCAATAGGCAAATTTTTGTAAAATTCATTTGGTATTTTATCCTCGCCTGTAGCCTTATTATGTTTTGATAATGTTAGTACCTTATATATCTCTTGGGTTGTAAAGGGTGCATCTAGATATGGATGTCTGGCATCTGTTATAGATAAATGTATATTAATATTTACGGAGTTATAAAATAGGTTATAGAAGTTTTCCCATTGCGTAATGGTTATAGAGTGTTCGTTATCTGGCTTTTTTTGGTGTAATTTTATATACTTCCAGAATTCGAATGGATTTTTAATATTCAGAGTTTTTACTTGCATTTCCTGATGATATTTATTTTGTTCATTTTTTATTAGAGATTTAAATTGTTTTTGTTCTTTTTTATATTTTTCGATTGCATTTAAGTTATAATTATGTTTCTTTATGTTATTTTTCTTAGATTTTAGCAATTTTTTTCCTTTAACACATTCCTTATCAAACCAAGGTTTCGATTTATGTAAAAAATGTATTTTTATAAGAGCGTGATTTGCACATATCTAAAGTTTTAGCTGCATCATAAATGCAGTTTATCAAATTTTTATCGAGTTCTTCGATATTATATGACTCTGGATTTATAGCGGTATTGGACATTAAAGTTTTATAATTTTGTGTTTTTGTGGGTTCCACTTTAAGTAAAACGTTTCTTTTTGTTGAATTTGTGACTGGTTTAATTTATAATTTTTTAGGTCTAGAACTAGTGTGCAGCTTTGATGGTCTGAGATAAAATCACTATTTATATAAAAGGTTTTTATATTATTTATGGTATCGCGATTAGATCATGTTAAGTCGACCACACTATTGCCTCGTTCGCTCAAGTAAGTCTAGTGTCCTAAATGTTCGTCATATCGCCCATTAAGTGTAAGGAAACCTGCGTCTTCAAATATCTCATTAAGTAAGGTCCCTCGTTTATTAGTCGTTAAGTCCATTGAGTTTCTCGTTCCTAGGTGAAAATTATTTTCAAAAAGATCATTATTATTAAAACTGTTAAGTTCGCCAATTCTTGCGTTAAAATCACCATAAATGATTACTTCATATCCTGAATATTTACGACTAATATCACCTACACACTCATCAAACATATCCATGCAAACCCTATCATCTAATTTTGGTTTAAGGTAAACTATGCCTAAAACAAACTTAATGTTATTAATTTCAAATTTAATGAATAACCAGTGATTTGATTTTTCAACAATATCAGCCTTATTTTCTAGTTTTAGTGATTTCGACAAAAGAATCATTAAACCTCCGCTTCCTCTACCTCTCTGTTTATCTTTTATTGCGACGGAATGGAAAGTGTTATAATTATTTAAAAAATATGGTAAACTTGGATTTTCTAGAGTTTTCCATGTTTCTACGATTCCTATAACTGAAAATTTACAAAACTTCTTTACTTCTTCCATATCAAAATTAATTATTGTATTAAATCATTGACAGTTCCAGAAAAGTAGGGGAAGTGGAGCCTCCATGGCATCTATATCTTTATTTTTAACGATATCTTGCGAATTTTCTTGGTTTTCCGGGTCATCTAGTTTTTTGGGGGCTGCGTTATAGTCACTTCTAAAAGCCGATCTTGATTTTCGTCCCATTTCTATAGTTTTCCGTTTATGGTGATTTTTTTGTACCCTACTTTGGTTTGTTTTCCATTTTCCCTTTCATTCTTGGCGATATTCCTGATTTTTTTCTGAAATTCTTGTTCCTTTTTCGTTAATTCAGAGTTTATGAAGACTTTATTCGTAAGATTACTTAATTTGCCTTTGTTCTTCAAAATATCAATCTTTTCAGTCAAACTTTCGGTCTTGATTAAACAAATTTTATCCGAAATCTTTCTTGCATTCCGAATTTTGGTTGTTATTTGCATATTAGTTGCAATAAAATTCTCAATATTTTCTTTGATCTCTTGGTCGTTGTTTGTACCTATCTGCAATCCAGTTATGATTAGATTTTTCTTCTTATTTTCTCTTTCCATATATTCTATTTTGTCATCTAATGTTTTAATTTTTGCTTTCAGTTCTTTATTTTCTTTCCTAATATCCACCAGTTCTTTATTATTCTTAGCCTGTTCTTTTCGTAGTTTTCTTAGTTCTTCCATTATTGCATCATTCTTACTCATAAGTTGTTTCATCATATTAATCATAGTCTCATCAGAGTTTCTTATAGTTCCGGGTGATCTTTTTGTAACCTTACTTCTTCCGAATACCTTGTCTGGACCTTCATCATATTCATCGTCTCTTTTCCTTTTATATTCTTCATCGGTATCTGTTCATTCGAACGGCATTTTCTCTATCACCACTGTTGTTTACAATTTAATTTGTGAGCAATAGGTATATTTCTTAAAGTTTGGCAACGCCTCTTTTGTTTAAAACAAGGTATCCTTTCGTTATCTCTACTGACCAGTTTTTGTATATTTTTAAGATATTTATTATTGTTTATTTTTGGTTATATCGAGTTTTATTTAATTTGCTGCTCACCTTGTAGGTTGATTTTTTTGCACTCTAAGCAGATGCACTTATAAGCCTTTCTGCTAACTTTGGCTATTTAAATTTCACTTCAAATTTAAAAAATATATAATTTATTTCAGGAGCTATTTAAAGCGTCTAGTTTCATATGAAGCAGCGTTGCCACTCCTACTTTGCAGCAATTAAAGTCAAATTACCCCAGATATTCCATTGATTTTTCAGGTATTAATTCTGAACTGGTGCCATCAGACAGTAATTTCGAGGCAGTGGATGATTTTCAAGACAGTCCTAGAAATTAATTACAAAATGAAGCACTTACTTTAAGTAAGATTATTCATACAATAAATAAATCAAATACTAATTATATAAATTTATTTATATTGTTATCTTGGGTTTGGTTAATTATTATAAGTTCTTAAAACCATTTTTGCGTTTTGCTCTCTGTGTGAGAGAATACACATATACATTCTTCTTTTTTTTGTCTCAATATGTGGTTTCTAATGCATCCACTCCTCGATCTGCTAGGCCAAATAATTTGACTAATAATAATGCCTGTGGTTGTTGTTCTGATATTAAAAGATTCTTGAAAGAAATTTTAAGACAACAACATTTGATTTCAAGATTTGGAGCAGCAAATAGACAGAAATAATGTAGCTCGTGAACAAGATAATGACTATATGGAAAATCTGTTTTTTCTGGTTTCAATTGGCCTATAAATACTGTTGTCGAATTCACAGATTTCAATGATTTCTTGAATAATGAAGAACTTTTTTCGAAATCCGTATGTCATTTTTTAAGGTAAATTTGATTTTTACTAACTAAAAGTGTATTTCACCTATACTTACTAATAATAAAGCTATTTGAATTGAGTTTACTTCTGGGTACATATTAATTTAACTGTTTTAGGTAACAGAATAATCAAAAATTGGTGGTAACAATACATATGAATTTATTAAAAGGATTTTAAGTATGGTTACCTATCACTAATGAGTTATCCAATCAGTACAGTTGGCTGGAGAGAAGGGAAAAACTTGAATTTGCCAAGTTGCCATTTGCCAAGCTTATTATCTGTAAGTTTGTTATTAAATTGAAGTGAATTGAATATATTCATAAGTAATTACAATAATAAATATCTTGCTTTATATAATAAAGATTCAGTTTAAAATCTTTGCCACACAGAGAAAAAAATTCGCTAGCCATTAGCGAATATTCTCTTGCAGTACCAAAAAAAATCGATTAAATAGGGGACAAATTTATCATTTACCACACAAAAAACTTTATTGCTAAAATTTAACATTTACAGTTAATATATAGATCACTTATCATAGATATATTTCAAGTAGTCTATTTTATTTACTATAAATTATTTAGTCACTTACAGTTATCGACCTAGATAAGTTGCTAGTAGCTATTTAATATAATATCGTTTATGAAATCTGACATATTGTACACCAGTGATTTATTTATTTATCTCTAATAACTTTATAACTTATAATAGATAGTTTATAGAAAGTTTATTTACAGTAATCGATTTATTTATCAACCCAAATCTTGGCATTTAGGCTTATACAGGGTCCACTTATATTTCCCCTATTTTAACTGCCTTTAAATTCTAAACGGTTCAGGAGATAAGTATGCGGTTTTCACGAAATTGTCTCATTTTAGTAGCTACTAGTTTCGTTTCAATAGATTGATTTTCTTCTAACATTTTCGTTTACGTCACAATAAAAATTGCGCATTTTTGACAATTTTTTTTATTGGCGACCAGTATATTTATTGTAGTTTGATAAGTGATCTTCACCTATCAAGCGATGGAAACTTTTCAAAATCGGTTAGCAAATGACGGAAATTGTAAAAATCCGCCATTTTTGTTTTGACGTAATCGGAAGCAATGGAAAAAATTCAATCTATTCGACCAAAACTTGTCCTAAAATGAAACATTTCAGTAAAAACCGCATATTTCTATCCTGCACCGTTTAGAATTTATAAGCTTTTGAAGTTCATAGGGGAAAATATAAGTGAGCACCTGGTACTGAAAACTAATACAAAAGTTTAAATTTTATATACCAGGTATGTCAAATGTATTTTATAAAATATAAGTATAAATTAATAGAATGGAATACAAACTTCAAATTTCATATTTTTTCCATCATTAGTTTTCCATATTTGCGAAACACTCAGCAATGGGTTTAAAAAAAGCAAATTTATAAAAAACATTTGTTTTAAACTTATAAAAAATGAACATTTGTATTTGCAGCAAGCGATTTTTTTCTAGAAAATTTTTTTTGTTGGACGTGTTTTCTCTGTGCATATAAATTTTTTTTTTAGTAGCTGCTGAGAAAGCAAAGACATTTGGGGATAAAAAGGTAAAGGAGAATTCGATTTCTATATGGATGGGAAGGGCTGAAGACCGGATGAACAGCAAAAAAAACGGTAGAAATAGACCCAAATATAAATTTATTTTTTTCGGAGATTACTCGTTTTTTCACTCACTACAATATAGATAGGTTTGGATTTATTTGATAATGTCTGATTTTTTTAGCAGAAATCGTACTGTGACATATTTTGCTTCTTACAGACACTGTATAATACTTCTGATCATGGAAATCTATAAAATGCATTCCTAGATTGTGTATACATATAACAGGGTTTTCAAAAAGAGTCCAGTCATGGTACTGCCGACAGAAGTGGAGACACCAATAAATGAATCCCTTTCAAAAACTTCATCGTAAGCCCTTCGTAAATGGAATTTTTCACAAATAAATTGACCCTCCTTAAAAATTCTATCGTACGCTCTTGGTAGATGTAAATTTTCACAAATAAATCATGCCCTTCTAAAAAAAAATTTGTACGCCTATGGTAGAAGGAAATTTTCACAATTAAATCATTAACCCCTTATAGAAAAAGTACACACATATACACAGTATCCATGGTGTCCCAAATTGGTGTGTTTTGCAGGGTATCTCATAAACTAGAAGAGATAGAAGAAAAGCAGTTAAGATGTTATGACTTCTTTTTTTGTTGAAGTAATGATAGCCTTATTAAATCTATAGTTACTCCCTGCAGTTGGAAGATACAGGGCGATTATTGAAAACTGTCGAAAACTACAAGGTAATATAACTTCTTAATTGAGAAAAATATAAAAAAACGTTATGCAAACTTTTGATAGATATAATATTAAAGAGTTCAGTGGTGCACAGAATCTTTTTGTTAGGGGGCTCACTAAGGAAATATAATGCAAACTTATATTGTTTTATATGGTACACCCTGTATATTTTGACGTTTTTCGTTTACTTTTTTAATTCTCATTCACCTGATATGACATATTATATATCTATTTTTAAGGTTGGAGCTACAGTGCAAATAAACCATTTATGGATGTTATCAGGTGAAACACCCTTAAAAAATTGAACACTCAGTAACGAAATTTACCATTTTATTATAGGGATACTGATGTGTGACAGTTTTATTATTCAAAATTATAATTAATAAAAAATAAAACCAGATTAAAAAAATAAAAACAATAAACTTATGAAACAACAAAAAACATTGTAACAACTAATCTACTTATAACTAATTTTGTTAGAATGTAAATAGTAGATATATTATGAAACGATCATAAAATGATGGTTATTAATACTCAAGCATTAACCGGGATACGAAACGAGCCGAAGGCGAGTTTCGTATGATTAATGCGAGTGTATTAATAACCATTACATGAGAGTTGCATACACAATTTTTTCTACGAACAAGAAATTTTATTTGAATTCAACATTGCTTTTTTTTATACTTCTCTTGCTACCCTCCAATCCATAAATTAACCATGAAATTTATCATATACCTTTTTTGATTTTGCAGGTAATAAGCTATTGGATACATTTTTCGCATTTTCAGCGATTTCAGGTGGTGTGTATGGAAACTCTTCGTCGCTCGACATTTCTTTTGAAAAATGGGAGGTGTTAGATGTATCCTGTATGTCAAATGTAACTACTATATGTAAGATGAACACTGACATTTTGACATGACAGTTGACAGTACTAAATAAAGGAGGTATTGATGACTACATATTTCAATGGTAACCTCAGTAATCCTGGTTAATCGTAATAATTGAAAGGCATCCAATAATTGCAACCTATATAAAAGAGAGCAACATTTAAATAACACAGAAGGTATCTACCTTTTTGACTAACGCAAAAGATTGAAACTGTCATAAAACACGAATCTCTTAGAAACTGTCAAACATTCTACAGAAAATATTGGGTATGCCTACTTGGTTATTTAAAAATCTAGATTTCTTTTGGTCAATTTTTCAGTTTCATAATGAAAACCAGAGTTATAATGAGTATCATTATGAAACTGAAAATTGGCATTTAATTAACAACTTATAGTATAGGATGTAACATGTCTATCGACCTGTTTCGATTTTACAGAATAAATCCTTTTAATTAGCGCTCGTCGTCACTAGCCACATTCAATTATAGTTCTGTGATCCCAAACTCTTCTACCCCGAACGTAAGACAATTGACGTTTGCCAACGGACGCTTCCATTTTTTGCACACCGCCACGTGAAACACCCCTTTTTGTTAACGACCGCCGAAGGGGACACATCATCTTTCGCTATCTTTCATATCTTAAGTACCTATCTTATGAATTTTGCTTTGGTAAGTTCAAAATCATAATTTATAATTAATAAGCTTCTTCTAAAGTACTGTCTGATATAATTTTCGTATGCATTCTTTATTTTTTTACAGAGATAGGCGAAATTAAATTCAACACGTGGTCATAAACTGTCCTTTTATACTAATATGGTAGTTTTAGGCCAAATATTCTTTTATAACCCACTGTTTTACTTTCATACAAACATTTTCAAGCTTTTTCAGTTGCGAAATAACTCTTAATTATAAAATAACACTTTTATAAACCGTTAACCTATAAAATATTCTTTCGTAACGCCAGTGCACGATATTTTTTCATATAACTAAATAAATAACTTTTTGCTATCATAAGTTTCTTTCGGATCATTAGTATATTTTTTTATTTAGCCGATAATTGCTATTTTTACTGTTTTAACATGGGACATATAATGTTGGAAAGCTTTCAGTAAATTAAATCAATTTTTTTGACTTTCAAATAACTGCCTTCCTTTTTTTTAACCTGAAAAGCTGACCAACATAATGTGCCATAACATTCAAGTTCCTACATATCCCTGATCCACTTGTACTTCTAGGTAAGCACAGCCCCTAGGCTAGGATATAACCCAAGAATTTAACGCCGAGAATATAACCCTAGGCTAGGATATAACCCAAGAATTTAACGCCGAGAATATAACCCTAGGCTAGAATATAACGCCGAGGATATAAACCGAAGAATTTAACCGGAGAATATAACCCCAAGAATATAGCCAAGGATAGAACCCCCAAATTACCGCCCTAGAACAGAACTCATCAGTTCGGATCAAGACCTGACTTCTTCTCCAGGAAACCACTTCATCTAAGCTAAGTACCTATAAAAGTACAAATTCCTCTATTAAATTCCGTTATTCATTTCCTGTGGCAGAATAAATTAAAATTTTGTTTTTAATTCTTTTTTTATTAAAATCCTCAACTATAAAAGTTGAGGGAGATATCGCCCGGGGTAATTTTTAGTAACTTTTTTATTTTTTAACTTTCATTTAAATTTTACAAAGCGTTTCTACCTTTTCCGCCTTAGTTTTCTTAGTCCTTTTTATCGTTAAAAAGGTAGTGGCGCCCTCAATTTTTACAACCCTTCTGTTATCCTTGTGCAGCATAAACTTGGAGTCGAATCACCCTTGAGAGGAGTCTCTAGCCGGAGCCCTTCGAGCTGGTGCCCTGTGAGGTACAGCATTTACCGTTACAAATTGGCGCCTTTACCGTTACAAATTGGCGCCCAACTAAAAGCATACTTTTACCGTTACAAATTGGCGCCTTTACCGTTACAAATTGGCGCCCAACTAAAAGCATACCTTTACCGTTGCAAGGAGTAGAAAAAATTACATTAAATGTTCAAAACGCTCTCCGTTTTCATCGATTAAAACGTTTTTTGTTTAAATAATCTCCAACCAATTCAGCATTACCAAAAATAAAATCAGTGAACTAAAAACAAAGTAGGTAAATATAGCTGATTATTGGTTTTAGTACCTATATTATTATTATTTTTTAAATTTTTTGCTGTTGTGTTTTTTTGGTAAATAACATCACGAAATGAGACGTCTTACGTACTTTCTTACAAATTTCACTTTTATTTCTAATTATGTTTAACCCGATATGTTGTATATTTTAGTTTGTTTACCTCAATTGACATGATTGTTATATCTTATAAGAATGTTCATATCATCAAGTAGGCTTTGGTCTTCTCACCATGGAAAATAAAATAAAACCTGTGTTACCTGTCAGAATTAATTTTACGACGTGCAGTCTTGTCAGCAACATGAATTTTGAAAATTATGAAAAATATGATATGCATGTGGCATAATGTAATGAACAGCCAAATTTTTATTCAAAGGTAATATTAAGAAATGAAGCTCGCATAAGCAGTGCAGGAATATTTAACAGACATAATGAACTATATTGGAATGACTCAAATCCACACTTAGTTTAGGGGATCAGGAGACAAGGCAGATTCCGCTTTAACGTTAGTTGTTTTGTCAAACATAATAAATTAGCTTATCATATATTTGATGATAAACTAACTGCTGCTGGATATGTAGATATCTTGGAAATAAACTTACACCAACTTTTGGAGGAAGAAGTGTTGGCTGATAGGGACACATTTTGGTTCCAACAAGATGGAGCACCTGCCCATAATGCTCTATTCATTGGAGATTATTTAAACGAAAAATTTCCTAATCGGTGGATTGGTACTCATGAACCGGTTAGGTGGCCCCCTCGTTCTCCGGAAGTAAATCCTCCTGATTTTTTTATTTGGGGATTTAAAAAAAATTATATTTACAAAACTAACTTCTAGAGAAGGGAAAATTTATTACAAAATATTCATGCCGCATTTAGAAAAATAAAGCCAGTGCACATTCTCAATTGTGTAAGATCAGTAAGAAAACGGTGTCAATTATTATTACAACAAAACGGAGGACATTTTGAACATTTAATGTAATTTTTACATTTTAATAAAATTAGTTGTAGGTAGATTAGTTGTTACAATGTTTTTTGTTGTTTCATAAGTTTATTGTTTTCATTTTTTTTATATGGTTTTATTTTTTATTAATTATAATTTTGATAAATAAAATTGTCACACATCAGTATCCTTATAATAAAATGTTAAATTTCGTTACTGAGTGTTCAATTTTTTAAGGGTGTTTCACCTGATAACATCCATAAATGGTTTATTTGCACTGTAGCTCCAACCTTAAAAATAGATATATAATATGTCATATCAGGGGAATGAGAATTAAAAAAGGAAACGAAAAACGTCAAAATATACAGGATGCCCCATTTAAAACAACATAAGTTTGCATTATATTTCCTTAGTGAGCCCCCTAACAAAAAAATACTATGCGCCACTGAACTCTTTAATATTATATCTATCAAAAGTTTCCATAACGTTTTTTTATATTTTTCTTAATTAAGAAGTTATAGTACCTTGAAGTTTTCGACAGTTTTTAATATTCGATTTAATAAGGCTATCGTTTCTCAAACAAAAATAAAGAAGTCATAACATCTTAACTGCTTTTCTTCTATCTCTTCTAGTTTACGAGATACCCTGCAAAACACACCAATTTGGGACACCCTGTACATATAGCTCATGGAAAGCGTCACTATTATTTATGCAACACTATATACGCTTCATTGTTAATTGTGTTGCATAACCAAAAGTATTGTTTGTTGCATAAAAGCGTGATGAACGACCAAAGTATTGTGTATTGCATAAAAGCGTGACGATGACGAAAAATCCATGTTTTTTCTTCACCCAAAAAAAGTGCTCAACGGGATTAAAGAAGTTCGCATTTTAAAAACAGACATTACATCCATAATGATAAAGGAATTACATACATAATATGTACAAAATGTACATTGTACATACATAATACGTACAATATATACATACATAATCCGTACAGTGTATACATATTTAATATTTACTTAATTACAGTTACCTGTAAATAATTGTCATATAAGAAAAGCGTGATCTAAAGACGTCAAAAAATAATAGTTCAATACTATTATAACGCTATATGCCCCGACAGAAGTAGTTGTTGCTCCTTAGTTCTTTGAAAATCATTTGTCAAATTTTGTGAATCGTTATAATAGTATCGAAATATTATTTTTTCTACTCCTATACTATAAGTTGTTAATTAAATACCAATTTTCAGTTTCATAATGATACTCATTATAACACTGGTTTTCATTATAAAACTGAAAAATTAACCAATAAAAATCTAGATTTTTAAATAACCAAGTAGACGGACCCGATATTTTCTGGAGAATGTTTGACAGTTTCTAAGAGATTCGTGTTTTATGACAGCTTCAATCTTTTGCGTTAGTCAAAAAGGTAGATACCTTCTGTGTTATTTCAATGTTGCTCTCTTTTATGTAGGTTGCAATTATTGGATGTCTCTCAATTACTACGATGGACCAGGATTATTTAGGTTACCATTGAAACATGTAATCATAGAGGCTATACAAGGAGATCGAACTCCATGTATTCCAATTTCTGGTCATTATAGAGGGCACCACATAAGTTGCGATACCAAAAAATCTGACGGCAGCCAATCATAAAACTCGAGTTCATGATGTTTTATTGGTTGCTAGCTTCTTTGACAGTTCGCTGTTCACGTGTAAGGTAAGTGAGGTTAGGTCACAGAAATGGAAAATATTGTGAATAAGAAATCCGTATTTTGTCCTCGTTTTCAAAAATATCGAAAATTGTAATCGTTTGGTGGTAAAATAATCAGTTCCATTCTGCGCTGCTGAATTTATTTATGTTTTTACGTGATAAAAAATATGAATATCTACTACCATGTCTTCTCTTCAGTATGGAATTTTAGAACACTCTTAAAGGTCCAGCACAGTTAGAATGAGTATGTATTTAAAAGAGAAATTTGAAGAATAAAGAAGACTCATCTCTACGTGCAAGTAAGTATATTCTAGAACCAATTTCACAAGTTGAATTGCCCAATTATAAAAAATAAATTGAAGATAAATAAAGAGATATGTTTACAATATGTATAAAGTTTTTCAGAATCTGGCTTCCTAAATAGTAAAAAAATCTTAGCTACTCAAAAATATGAAAAAACGGAGGGAAAAAAAAGGAAAATTCACTTGAAATGCTTGGAGGAAATGTGCCACTTCAAATGTACTATATTAAATGGCCTTCGAATAATTGAGAATTGCAACTAGAAGAAATACAGTTTGAAAACATACAAAGTATGTATAGATAAATAGCCAGTAGTCATAAGCTCTAATAACACACAAATTAGGTCCTATTAATAAGAAGTAATAAAACAATTACAGAATTAATAATATCTAATATTTCAGGTTATTTTCCATGAAATGAAGGAAAAGATGATTGCTTCCGAACTGGTCAAGCCTTTACAAGAAGAAATTATGAAAATATTGAATATACAGAGAGTTGCACGAGAAGTAATTTACTACACACTATGTAACTTCTTTTACCTAAATATAAAGTGTACAATCCTTCGATCATTAAACATTGTTCAAAGATACAATCAGTATTTTGTCTCTAACTTGATACCTACCTATCCTATTGCCTGTTATACTTATTCAACTTAGGTATTATGAGTAATAAGTGAACTGTTGAAGTTAAAATGAGGTAATTAGAATACTTCATATTTTTTGCTAAATTTACCAATAGGCTTTATAGGATTACGGGTACTCTTGCAAAAAAATTTAACTGAAGGATATCAGAAAATACATGTATATCTTGATACCAGATGCTCAACTATGCACACTAACAAACCTGACATCAAATATACAAACCTCTAGTCTATGATGAAAACATAGAGCTGCTATTTTTCTAGGCATTACTGAAGCGTTTGATGGTATTTGGAACTGTGGTATATTCTACAAACTATATGAAATGATGTGTTTTAAATACTTGCTTTTAATCTTGAAAACTACCTTAGTGATAGAACACCACAAGTAAAAGTGAATAACAGTTTTATTCAAAACATTTAAGGACTTGTCCAGTGTTCCTCACTGACCTATTTGCTCTACAATCCATCTATCTTGTTACAACTATGATTTAGCAACAGAACATTCAAATTTGCATACATATTGCAGATGACATCGCTTTGATCAGTCGTAATAATCTCAAAATAACAGTAAATAAGCTACAAAAACTTATAAAAGAATACTGAAATGGTTTAACATGTGTAGGATGAAGCCCAAAGTCTTAAAACTCAATGCCTAATCTTCAATCTGTTCAATAACAATGAAAAATACAATATATTTTCAATCAATAGGTACAACTTACTAATGACATTAATTCATGCACAGATTTTCAATATGAAACATATTTAAATAATTCCGTATCATACATGAAAATAATTTTTTTAAGTACTTTATTTTAAAAATACATAAATTGCAATTTACAAAAGTTTATTTCCTAATGAAGCAAACACAGTGGAAAGACACAATTAGTAAAATACATAAGTATGTACACAAAATATATAACTGTGGACGTTCTGTAACTGAACTTGCACAAAACATTCTCTACACTATTTTGAATCCTCTGTGTTTTATCTATGAATGATATACTACAAGTGTGCCACACTGGAATTAGGTAGCTGAAGATTGGTGAGAACCTACCGATTAGTTTCAATGTCTTATGGTTTTAGTAATTCCTTCATTGGTAAAGTGCACCAATAATTGGCAAACATAAATTTTATTCTATTTGATGTATATATTTGCTTCAATGTATGTTCTCACCTTATTTATATTTTCACTTCCTATTTTCATCTGAACATCAACTGAATTCCTATTTTTTTGTATAACATGCCAGTAATATTTTCAAATTAGTATTACAGCTTATTCCTTATCAACAATCTCTGGTTTTTCTTCAAATCTTTGTTCACCTTTTTTCTTCCAGTTCTCTTAAATCGTACTTGTGTAGAACATAATAATGTCATCAGCAAAAGTAAAGTATTTTGTGTGCAATTGTGCTTTTTCTAGACTTCTCACAAGTAAGGTATATAATAGTAAGTCTATCATAATAAATATTTCCTTTCCTACTTTATTTTTATCTTTGAATATTTCTTAATATTTTTGGTAACTGAAAAAACTCTGGTTTACTTAAATTAAATTCAATTCACGTCTTCCTTTTAAATAATCTGCACTACCAACCACTATTGCAATAAATTTCAACAACATTATCAATTTTAACAATTTTAATTTTCTAGTTTTTATAATTCACGAGTAATGTTTACTATTTGCCTACTGTCAAATTGGTAAACTATAAAAAGTAAGGTTATTGTCGTGACAGTTTTAAAATGGTATCTTAGGTACAATGCGCGACGCCGCGGTTAAAAAACAAACTGCTTAGATTGACGATTTTGAGGACACTTTTTGTCAATTTTCCCGTATGAGTTCGATCTCCTTGTATAGCCTGCATGCATGTAATCATCAAAACCATATTTATTTAGTACTGTCAACTGTCACGTCAAAATGTCAGTATTCATCTTACATACAGAAGTTAAATTTGACATACAGGATACATCTAACACCTTCCACTTTTTAAAAGAAATGTCGAGCGACGAAGATTTTTCATACACACCACCTGAATCGCTGAAAAGGCGAAAAATGTATCCAATAGTTTTGTAACGTGCCTCCCTTCTTACACGTGGCTCCTGCCACAAGAACACGTCACTATGGACACCCTTGATGCAAAATTCGGGTTTTTAAATCTCGGGCGCCAGATTATTAACGTGGTTTGCTCCACGGCCCCTTGACCCTTAGCGTCAAGAGTTCCAGATAGCCTCAGATGGAGGTTACGGAAAATTCCAGGGGTCTTGTTGAATTAAATTTAACTAACTAGTGAAAATCCGGAAAAGCCAAATCTTGGTTCTCCAATCAATAAATTGCGGTTAAAAATGAAAATAATAGAAATTCAAAACTTTAATCTATTAATACTCTGTGGTCTATTTTACGAATAATTCTTTTTAGTGACAAACAAATTAACCGGGAAAAGAAAAGGAGGTATGTATTACCTATATCTGGGATTTTAACGGACTTAACGGTCAGGTTATCAAATACGGTTCAAACCTACCGGGTTTTACGGGGTCCCTAATGCACGATTTAGATCTGCCGGGTAATCAGACAAATTGTGGCTAAGCCTCTTCCAAGTCTGATTAACCCTTGAATCCAAATGAAACCGGCAACTATTATTCCGACGGGAAAAAAAATAAATAATGATCCTACGAAACGGGAAAAGAACGATTTAGATCTGCCGGGAAATCAAACAAATTGTGGCTAAGCCTCTTCCAAGTCTGATTAACCCTTGAATCCAAATGAAACCGGCAACTATTATTCCGACGGGGAGGAAAAAAAAAATATAAATAATGATTCTACGAAACGGGAAAAGAACGATTTAGATCTGCCGGGAAATCAAACAAATTGTGGCTAAGCCTCTTCCAAGTCTGATTAACCCTTGAATCTACCAAAGCCGGTAACTATTATTCCAAAAAAAAAAATTTAAGAACGAGTTAGATCTGCCGGGAAATCAAACAAATTGTGGCTAAGCCTCTTCCAAGTCTGATTAACCCTTGAATCTACTAAGCCGGTAACTATTATTACGAAAAAAATAAAATTTAAGAACGGATTAGATCTGCCGGGAAATCAAACAAATTGTGGCTAAGCCTCTTCCAAGTCTGATTAACCCTTGAATCTAACTTTGCCGGTAACCATTAAAAAAAAATATTTTTCCACGAGTTAAACGGTACCCAACTATCGACACACAGAGTAAAAATATTCGTACTAGCATAAACTTTAAACTATTATACCTAATCCACTTGGATATCAATTTAATTTAAAACTACTGACAACCAAAAGCATAAAATAATTCGAGAATCCACTAATAATTCATATCAGTTAATTAAAACGCAGTAAATAAAAATTCGAAATCAAATTACGGTTGATAAATCTTTATTTTCAGATAAGAGAAACAAAATAAAAAAACGAATTTCAGTTCAACAACAAAAGAAAAAAATAGCCGGTCGGAAAATTTTCAAAAAAAATACATTCAACAATTTAATAATAAGCGGCGATACGGAAAGTTTCGAATACACAGTTTATTTGTTAAAATTTATTTACCTTAATAAATACAGCCCACACACAATCGGAATATGGAATACACAAACTTTTCGCACTACGGTTTTTCGGTTTTTCGGAAGAACGTTTAACGGAGAATGCTTAAAGCCGAAAAAGGAACTGATTCTTTTCGAGAGCAAATAAGAAGCCAGACGGAATGAAGTTCGGAGCGCGAATAAGAAGAGCCAAAAATGAATTGTTTCCGAATTTATATCCAAAATTTTAGTTACATTCTTCGGTGTGGGAATTAAAACGTGAAATCGATCTAGTTTCGACAAAAACTTGTAAGTATACTAGACGGCTCTCGATTAAATTAAAATGTTGTATATACCGGGCGTCCTTTCAGTTGAAAAATTTAAATATCGGAAATGAATAAATTGTGTATGGTAGAAGTTGGATTTGCGTAGCTCGGACTTATACTAAAATATACACCGGTAATAGCAAAAAAAATAAATCACTGCGGTAGTCGAAAGGGTTGTAAAGTAACGAGTTATATACACCCTAGTGGTAAAATAAAATATATTACGGAATAAATAAAAAAAAAATAAAAAAATTAAACTTGCAAAAAGCAGAAAAAAAAATAACTCGTTACAGTTTATTACCTGCAAAATCAAAAAAGGTATGTGATAAATTTCATGGTTAATTTATGGATTGGAGGGTAGCAAGAGAGGTATAAAAAAAGCAATGTTGTTGAAATCAAATAAAATCTCTTGTAGAAAAAATAGTGTATGCAGCTCTGATGTAATGGTTATTGATACACTCGCGATAACCATTTGAAACTCGCCTTCAGCTCGTTTCGTATCCCGGTTAATCCTTGTGTATTAATAATCATCATTACATGATCGTTGCATAATATACTATTTTAACGTACATATTTATTATGTACAAAATGTACATACATAATACGTACAGTGCGGAAAATATACCTTCATAATACGTCTTATGGATGTACTAAGACATACGTTAGGTACTTCCTTATATTCGTACATAAGACGTACATAGATTGTACATTGGTTGATTGGGTAGCGCTAGCATAAGGTTAAAATCCTGCTTTGTAGACATAAAGTCATAAAGTGGGCATTTTCATGGATTGGGCTGCGCAAACCATCAGTATCTTAAGTTCCATTAGAAACCGGGATTCAAAGATTTGCCGCCTAAGTTAGCCTGAGGGCATTTTCCAAAGCGATCCTACTAATATGGTCATGTAGTGAAAGATGGTTTACCATCACATCTGAGGATGCGCTGGGGTAGTATTTGACTGCACCCTCAATTCCTATGCAGACGAGTCATTGTACTTCTTGCAACTTTGTTTTTGCTATTTGTTGCATTCCACCAAACGAGCGCAGCATTCACGTTTTCCCAAAAAGTCTGCTGCACATCGAGAGAGCTTATATTCTGAGGTAATGTTGGCAAGGTGTGCAGAAAGCCTTATTTATTCAATCATATAAACATTCCAAAAATCTTACAATCGAAAAAATTCCCAGGTCTACCTCAAAGAAACACTTTTTATAGTTAAAAATTCAAAAAAAGTATAGCAATGTTTAGATTTCATTGAATTCAACAAATGTAAATCAGGTACATACTAGAGTAGTTATAATAATTGTCCTTATCAAATTTATTGGCCACCCACTTTTTAATTAATTGATTAATTTAACGGTCTTACTTATTTGTTTGGTCAAATTCATTAATTGAAATTTCACCCCCTCCCTGTTGATTGATTGATATGGAATTTGTTACAATCTATATCTATTCAAAATAATTTGAACCCAAATGGCCGCCGCCACAAATGGAGGGTTCCATTTCTCTTCAACCCACTCAATATGGATATCAAATGAAAGGGTTTGACTAGTAGGATACAGTACATCATAAAACACACATTCAAGATGGCCGCCACCACAAATTGGCGGATTTCAAATTTGTTACAATACCCTTAATTTGGGAAATGGGTATCAAATGGAAGGGCTTTACAAGTAGAACTAAGTCATAGAGTTTAGACAGTTTATAAAGGTTTCGTATCGTGTTGAGGACTGTGTGGCGTGAGGGTGGCTAAAATGTTATGTCGTTAGCGTTTTCCCTTCAAGACTTGGGCACATCTTGTTGTAAGCCTTAACCCTCTATTAGACCTCTTGAGGGTCGACCGTTATAATGTTCATTACTCTTGGGAACAAAATGGTAACAAATAATAAGAAAACAAAAATTCAAACACAACGGAAAATAAGGCTTGAAAAGCGCTAGGAAAGTATAAAGCAACGTGCGAAAAAAGGGTGAAACTAATGCAAGGCAGCACTGTAGACCACGCAGTTGAGTATAAGGGTTCGAATTTTTTTGAGGAAAGTCTACGTGGCACTGAGTCGAGTAAATACTTTGGAAGGATAATGTATTGATGAGTTAGATTGCAACAATTTGACGAAAATAAAACCTTGTAATGGAGAGGCATTAAAAGAACTCAATATAATGGGGAATATTAGGAGAATAAAAATAAAAACTGAAAACTTAAGAATAAAATAAGTGAAAAAAGTTTGCGGTGTCATTGAAAGTGAAGAAAATAATGACATGAATAATGTACTCATAGAGATACTACAGATAGAGCTCGGAACCCGTCAGCATATAAGAGAGAGATAGAAAATCAGAGGTTCAGGCTGTCTTTCTCTAATGGCACACGTGCTATAGACGAGAGACAAATACAGAAAAACCTCTGACGTTTGTCTTTTTCTCTCTCAGCGTAGTTCAGACGGACTTTCCCACTTACACAGCGGCCTATGGCTTATTGCCTCTATCTGTAGTATCTCTATGAATGTACTAAACGCTGAAAAATAATTCGATAGGTTTTAGGTACCAGTCAACACACCAAAATCCTCATCGATCTAGGGCATTGATCAGACAAAAAAATAAAATCGTGGAGCGTATGGTAACCTGTATAGTATATTTCATTACGAATCAAGAAAATAGGCTTTTCCAGAGTGCGCGCGACGGAAGGCGTAGCCGAGCACGGGAAAAGCATTTATGGATGTGTATTGAACGATACTTTTCATTATACATTTCTTAATACAAAAACTAGTGAGTATTTACTATACCATAATTAAAAACAGTGACATATCTGCTGTCATAATACAATTGTTGTTTAGAGTTGCTAAGGGAAATGAACAATAACGCATTTTAGCTTTTTCAACATGAATTCAAAATCAATGTTTGGTGTGGGGTCATTGGCGAACTTATTCTAGGACCATACGAGTCGCCACAAAGATTTTTAACATTTTGCTTAGACAGGACGGGGCTCCTTCATATTGAATTCTCAAAGTACGAAACTATTTAAACACCATGTTTCCGGAACGCTGGATTGGTCGTGGTAGTCCCTTTCCTTGGTCACCAAGCAGTCCAGAATATAACCCGTTGGATTTCAGTATATGGGGCACAATGAAGGAAATAGTTTTCAGAAACCCTATAAATAGTCGAGTTCAACTTTGGCAAGAAATCAGAGCAGCAAAAATTTTTTTACGCCAATGACATTATTTAATATTAGGCGATCTTTCATGAAACGCATTGATAAATGTATCGAGATGAATGGCGGAAATATTGAACAATTACTGTGAAGTAATATTTAAGTTTTGTTGTTGTATTTTTGAATAAATTGTTCTTTTTTTTTGATTAAAAGTTATTGAGTTCATAATGGTTGCTTTATTAATACGTTTTTAAAATGCGAATATCTCGAAAACTTGCCACCCTATGAGACTAAAGATAGGTATACATTTTTTCCACAAAAATGATGTCATTTTAATATTTTCCAATAAAAAGCGATATAGCGTTGATGATAAAAAAGTTAAGCGCATATTTACACCAACAACATAGCTTATGTGGCGCCCTCCAGAAAATACATCGAAACGGATCTGATATTAAGATTTCTCGGGCACTAAAACCCCTATCTTCAAATTTTTACGTTTGTATATCCAAAATCTTCCTATTTACTCAGAAAAAACATTTTTGACATTCCAACTTTGCCACCCTGTATCTTTTTCATTATCAATATTTTATTGCGTCAGATTGTAATATTTTCAGGCCAAGAATCTTCCATTTCACTTTGGACCATTACTTACGGACCATCCTGTATAAAGGGCAAAGGTTATTGACTGGGGTATCAACGCACAGGCCAAACCCTTAAGGCTAGAAAATTGAAATTTCGCACACGTATACCTCATATGACGAAGTCATCCAACGAGGAAGGATTTTCCAAAATTCAACCCCCAAGGGGGTGAAATGGGGGATAAAAGTTTTTATGAAACTTTTTATTCCTTGGACATATTTGCATGAGATTTCGTACGAATTGAGTACAGCAAAAGTAATGAGTTACGTAATTCAGCGTTTTCTAAAATTCAACCCCTAAGAGGGCAAAATAGGGGGTTGAACATTCCTTAGACATATTTGCATAAAATTCCGTATGAATTGACTACGGCAAAAATAATGAGTAACGTATTTCAGCGGTTTCTAAAATTCAACCCCTAAGAGGGTAAAATAGGGGATGAGAGTTTTGAATAAACGCACAGGCCAAACCCTTAGGGATAGAAATTTAAAATTTTGCGCACGTATACCTCTTATGACGTAGGCATCCACTAAGGAAGGATTTTTCAAAATCCAAACAAATTGTTTTGTATTTAACTTACTGGGTGTAAAGAAAAGTAATGATTAGGTACAAACAACTCACTTACACAAATGGTTACAAATTTTATGGTTTTTCAGGTATCTATAGATAGATTATTCAACCGGAACGCTGCAGACGCTTAAGGGCAGACGTCTTTGACGGTTGTGTGCGAATTATAAAAATTTGAAATTTATATTGATTGGGTTTATTTATATGAGATTTGTTGTTGCTGTTTGTTAAGTAGACAGTTCTCTTAATTATAAGTTTTTTGAATACAGTTACGTTGGTTGGTTAGATATGTGTGTTACATACATAGCAATCCTAATAGGTAGGTATATTTAGTTTGTGGTATAGCTAGAGACTCAAAAACGCCGTTTACGTCTTGTGGCGCCATCTGCTGGATTTCTGCGGAAGTTTTCATAGTGATAAGATAAAAATGAATAGTTTGCTGTTATTACTTAATATACCGGCAATTTTGAATTTACTATATTTCATTTTATTTGATTAACAGGAATTGGGATAAAATAAAATAAAAATGAAAGAGTGTATTCTAATTAATGATAGTGAATGTTACATATTTGTCAATTTTTTCTTATAAAATAAGTTTTGATGGAATTAAAATTATCTAAGCCAAAATATAATTCGAATACGTATAATATTTTGTTCCTTTGAGGGTGTGTTCTTTGTATGACGTATGGGACAACGTAATTCCTTGGTCCAATCTACTCCAATTTTCGCTTTCTTCTTTAACAGAATAGATGGCGGACGTATTTCGTATTATTTTATTGAAAATTATCGCCTAATGGGGTTACAAAGGGGTAGAAACTTATTTTTGGGGTGATTTGCATCGAAATTGGTGTCGATACTCTTTTAAATTACATTTTATTTTAACACGTCTGAAAACTAAATCCGATTTTATTGAAAAAACGTTGAACTCACTTAAAAGCTTGGTGCAATGCAATACTCTTTGAAATTGGAATGTCAAATATAAAAGAACATTTAAATCGGATTAGAATTCGAAATTTCAATTTTATTTGTCATTGGATATTTGAATGAAAAACTTAACTTAACATTTTAACATAATAATTCATATGTTATGACAAAATTAATAACGTGATAAACTATTCAAAAATCCTATTAGAACCATTTTCGACTTCTGCGCGGACGAAGTCGCGGCAAAAGCTAGTATTCAATAAATCCGCTCAACTAAATTTTTTTTCACTTATTCAATTTTTAACATTAACCTCAGTATTTTGACCATGGAAGAATGGTTGATTTGATTACATATTAGAATAATAAGAATATCGTGTATTCGTCATGATCTTTTTTGACATGAATGAATCGTCAATTCCTGATCTATTGAGTTATTTAACAAATAAATAAGCTCAACCGTAATGAGAGCTTTAATGTTTGAGTTAACTGTGTTTTTATTGGGATATAAAAGATAATATCTTCATCTTACCTTCAGTTTTGCTCAACGATGCCATCGGGGGAAATAAATATTTTATGTTTGAGTTTATAATTAGTTTTGCTTCGTTTTCGTGAGATTCATTGATATTAAGACCGATCTCGGAAGGAAGGCACCAATAAATATATTAAACTTGAATCATATTTTCTTTTGACGAGCTGCACCACAGGATATGAAATTATCTTTGAATTTCAAACTATGTATATAAATACGGTTTTTGTTCGGTTGCTGTTATTAACAGCTCAATATCGAAACGATACTTAACCCTTTCGGTACATGTGCCTAGAATTAAATTGTATAGAAAAGTATTTAGCGACCAATCGTTTTATGAAATATGGCATCAGAGCCTTTGTTCCTATGAAAATCAGTTTCGTCATGAATGTTTACATGGCTGCAGGTGTGCTATTTCTCTTAAGCTAAAACTAAAATAAATGATTATATACAGTCCACACGTTTATTAATTACAACCAAAACATTGGTCCTTCGACCCGATGAAGAATAAGTGAAATTTATCTAGTGATGTTCAACAATTTAGAAGAAAATTGTTGATAAATATAACCGGCAAAAAAAGCGCGGTACTTAACAAGAGAAACCATATTGTCAAGATAGTGCATGCAGCGTGAAGTCCATATAGTCCAAGCCAAACAGAAGAGAGAGAGAGAGAACAGAATGGCAGTGAAAAATAAAATTGTCGTGTTCCACCAAGGGTTCCTTTCGAAAAAAAGTTCTGAGTAAGTTCGTTCCATAATTATATTATTTAATTTGGTAATAGTTTGGATTTGTGTCGATAACATGGCTGAACTCGGGACATTAAAATCCCAAGGAACGACTATAAAAAGTAAGCTAACACGATTTAAAAATTATTTTGAGTCAATTTATCGAGAAACATTAAATGATGAAATTATTAATGAATTGCAAATTAGGTTGGAAGTCGTACAGCCAATTTGTAACGAGTTTGAGGAGCTTCAATTTCAAATAAAGCAATTAAGTACTAAAGGAAATGAATCAGAATCTCAGCCCGACGAAGTTGAGAGAAATGAGTTTGAAACCAAATATTATAAATTGATTAGCAATATAATGATATGAATTTTTAATTTATATTGTTAATATGTGTTTCAATTTATTTATTGTGATATATTTATTTGGGCGCCAATTAATATGAATTTTAATTTAAATATTAGTGATATCATCCATCCTCACCTTTTATGATGACTCTTCACCTCAGGTTGGGTTAATGGGGAATGGGTTTCTTTTTTTATTTTATTATTTAATATATCCTCAGGCCGGTCCTGTGTCCTTGCCCTTGAGTAATAGGAACTATCTAACTGTGAAGCAGTTTTGCCAACTTAATAGGAAGAAAACTCTTTATATTAGAAATTTATGAAATATTATTTAATTTATTTTTTAATGAACGGCGTATTTATATAGAATTGATAAGTAAATACATAAGAAACAATTCAAAACACTTATCTAAATGATCTTTCGCTCAACGTTCACACTAAATGAAGTTCTTATATCTAATAAATATATGAAAATTATGCAACTCTCTTAACATTTAACACTAATAACCAAAGACAAAATAGAACATCTGTTTTTAACAGATTTTATATACAAATTGGACGATATTGTAATCGTAACGAAGATGAATAAATATTAAGTTCTGGATTTAATCACACGCACGTAAGTTTAATGATTTAACTTATAGTTTATGAAATACCTTTTTATCTTGTATTACGTTTTGAAGATTTTCTATGTTTTAGACCTTTCTGGGTCTTGGAGTCTCTCGTAGAAGTGGCTTCAATATGGCTTCGTGATCGGCTTGGGAAGATTTTCAGTTTTGTTTACTCTTGGAATTTTCACTCAGGATTTATTTAAGGAATTTTATATTTAAAGAGATTATTTAACCTCTGTTTTTAACAGCAACTTGTTAAGGAAAGATTAGTAACACCAATTCACTTTATAGTTTCACTTTTAACACAACGTAATCTAATTTTAAATAAATTTTTAAACATGAAAAAGCTTATACTTCTCAATTCTGTATATTTTTCGTAACTAACCGTTTTCTAATCAATAGCAACCAATATCAAATTTTTCTATCTTTTCAAAATCCATATGTCTCTTAATTTTTAAGTTTTTCTATATTTGCTGACCAATCAAATTCATTTAATAATTTTTGATTTCTGTTATTTGACATGATTGTTTCATAATTGGATCTTTTCCTGATATGAAAGTTAATTTTTAATGTCTCCAAATAATTTATTATTGTTTTTATCTTTTAGTTAAAAAATTTTAAAATTATTTGACATCTGTTTCAATTTCAGTTGTCATGTCCTTTCTTCCGTTCGAGTTGACAAATCTAGATTCACACTTTGTTAGATATGTTCATAAGTGTACTTCTTCTATTTTTACCAGTGACAGATTTTATAACCTAACTAATAATTTTTAATTTTTAGGTTCTTTCTTTTTAGATTTATGATGAGCCAAGAAACTTTTGCAAAGCTTTTGAAAATTCTGAAACTATGTGATAAGATTTCAATAAATTAGAGAAAAGTTATAAAGATTCCCGTTTAAAGTTTGGGTTGTAAATATTTGTCAGGTGATTTGTTTATATTTTATTTAGATTTTATACTGAAATAACCCTTGTTTGGTGTATGTGTTGTATGATTTCACTTTCCATATCAATAAATAGCTTTATAAATAAATATAATAAAGAAAGTTCGAATGACGGTAGTAATGGTTCTGTGGTCAGTTCAAAATTCGGTGTGGCCGATTTAAATTCGGTACAGTCATTTGTAAAGTTACCACCTATTAAATTGCCAACTTTTCATGGGCAGTATGGTAACTGGTTAGAATTTAAGGATTCTTTTATAGCCTTAGTGGATGGTAATACTGCATTAAATAACACACAGAAATTTTATTATTCAAGGTCCTCGTTAAATAAAGAGGTTCATGGCATAATCAAGTCAATATATAGAAGTTTCCGATGCGAATTATGGGATTGCGTGGCAGTTTTTGACAGATTAATTCGAAAACAAAAAGGTAATAATTTATAATCATATACGTGCAATATTTGAGCATCCTTCTTTAATAAACGAATCATATAGTGGCCTGCGTAATTTGTATGATTGCGTCATAGAGCATTTACGTTCTCTTAATTCTTCAGGAGAAAACACAGATGCTTGGGATCGTCTGCATGATTATACATATTATGTCTAGTAAATTTGACCCTACTACGCGACGTGATTGGGAAACGTATAAGTACGCGTGTGAGATATTGGAAAAATTAGACGTCTCGAATAATAGTGTCGAGACAAGTAAGAATAAGCAATCATTAAAAAATATATATAAACATGGACATAGCAATAGTTACCAATCTACAGATTACAAAAATTCAGAGAATTCAGAGAAGTGTTATTTTTGTAACCAACAGTCTCACAGCATTTTTAAATGTGAATCCTTTTTGAAATTATCAATTAATGACCAAATCAGTGAAGCCAAACAACTTAAATTGCGTTTAAACTGTTTGAGAGATTCACATCACTCATGGACATGTCCAAAATCAAAATGTTTCAAATATAGGAAGGCTCGCAATAGGGGAGACTGTTGTAATTGATATAGAAAATTTGTTGAATAATTTTCAACTATTGTGAACATTCTAATATATTCAAAATTAGTTTGTTTATCAACACCTGCATAAATTTTAACAATTTTTACATTTTAACTAAGAAAAAATTGAAGATCCCACTATACACAACTCTCCCACTATGCAACCACTCCATGTTGCATTCTGGGAAAGATGCATGTGTATAGTGGGACAATGGTTTTTGAAGCCAAATAAATAAATACAAAAATAAATTTTGGTCGTTTATTGCATATGAAAGTCCTCGAAATCGAAATCAAAAAGCCACTGCTCAGCTGCTCTTTCAGTTCCACCAGAAGCAAAAGGCATTGGAAGTTTTTGAATGATATTTTCTTCCGACACAACATCTTCATCTCGGTTTTCAGGAAAGCTGAACCTATTATTTGGATTTTTTTGCATGAAATTAACTGTGTATTCATCTTTCTCTATTTTTTCTATTTGACCAACGAAGTGTTTGGTGCTTTTTTTCATGGGATACTGAACAAGTATGAAATCAGATATATTAAGTATCTCATTTTGATCCTTCATAAATTCATCGGAGATATCCGCATCTAAATCATCTTCACATATTTCAGTCACTGAAAAGTCATTCTCGCTTGAGCTGTCATTTTTCGGCGCGAATAAATTTCTCTTAACTTCCTTGTCCTTCTCAATTCTCTGTCGCTTTTGAGATGTTTTTTCCAACTTCAACCTCAATATTTCTTTCTTCTCTTCAATTATGGGAGTATCAGTCAATACAGTAGAAGTAGTTTTTTTCCTGGCACTAGTATTTGTTTTTCGAGGTGCAGCCTTTGCAAATGGTCTTACAGCTTCCGGGGTAACAATATTCTTTGTGAGTGATTTTATTCCAGTGCTGGACATTCCAGAGCAACTTGGAATTGGATTTTCAACAGAGTTATCGGCAGTTGTATTGGCCAATTGAACTGGTTTCTCGGTTTCAATTCGGTCTGACACGTAGGAGCCTAAAAAGTCGCAATCTTGAGATATTTCAACATTTAAAGGACAAATTTCAGTTTTTTCAAATCCTTTGATAATGTTTTTAGGTGTGAAAGCTAGTGGAAACGATTTTCCAACTATATCGGCGATGTTATAGATTGTCACAGGAATGCCGGGGTTTTGTAGCATCCGGTCATCCATTGATCTGTTGTAGTAGATTTTGAAAGGGCCAAAACAGCTGACGTCCAAAGGTTGCAAGCGATGGCTACAGTGAGGTGGTAATGTAAGAAGAACTATGCCATGTTTTTTGCAATATTCAGGTACCCTAACATCTGTATGACTCTCGTGGTTATCAAGAATGAGTAAAATTTTATTGTCATTGTTACAATGTATGGTGTCTGAAACATGCTGTAAGTATTCTATAAAATTACTACCACACATCCATCCACTAGCATTCGCTGTTTCTTTTGATCCAGGGGGAGCACCAAGCAGCATGTGTGGCTTGAAATGTATGCGTGGAAATACGAAGAAGGGTGGTACAAATGTCCCATTGGCGCATATAGTGGCACACTTTGTTACTAGTATACCTCTTTCGCCACTAGTAATTTTACCAACCTGTTTTTGACCACATGGTGCAGCTATTTTTGGAGGCTTATATACAGTAGTTACACCAGTTTCGTCACAGTTAAAAATTTGGTTGGGGTTGAAACTGCATTTGTCCAGAACTGTACGCAAGTTTTTGAAAAAAAGTTCTACATTGTGGCGGTTGAAGCTAGTTGCGCGACTAAGACTTGTGGCCTCGGGCGTTCTCAGGCTTATGTCGGATTCGGAAAAGTTTGAACCATTCTTCCCCAGCGATTTTATTTTCTGACCATTTTCTTGGAATTTTTTTCTTATTTGCGTCGGCATATCTATAAGTCAACTCTCTAGCTTCTTTGCTTGTTAATCCGTAGCACATTTGGGATGAAGTAACTAAATATTCGCTAAGCAGTTGTTCTTCATCGTCACTGAAAATTTGCTTAAAGCCATGTTGCTTCTGAAAATTTACTTCCTGCGTGTTTGCTTCATTGATGTTATGTTTTTTCAAGTGTCTATGCAACGCTGATTTGCTAACTCCAAATTGAAGTGCAGCATTCCTAATATTGATCTCATTTCTAAGAACAGCCTCTACTGCCTTTCACATTTTTTCAGCATTCTCAAAGTGTATTCTCCTACTCTCAAGAAACAATTTTTTATTTTTGCGGCCCCTTTTTTTGTCCATTTCTGGAAAAAAAGGTAATTAGAGAGCTAAATTTTATGTGATACCTACTTGATAAATATTAAACATCAAGTAGGTATCACATAACATGTAACTTCTGTCATTCTGACGATGATATGTCAATATCGAAATAATTATCAATATCCTTTAATAATTTTCATAAATTTTGTAATTAAATAGTGGAATTAATTAGAAACAGTTAGTTTCATTTATAACATTAATATGAGTTAATGGGTGACTTACCAGAAGTACGAGTTACTTCTCATAGTGTTTTTGTAAATGTCGGTACTGATTATGGCGGACCATTTTTGTTAAGGGATAGGCAGACGCGCGGTGCTAAAAGGTGCTAAAAGGCATATATGTGTATATTTGTATGTATGAGCATGAAGGCCATACACATTGAATTGGTATCTGAACTGACCACGCAAGCATTCTTGGCTGCATTCACTAGATTTGTGAGTAGACGTGGTAAACCATCTAACGTCTACTCAGATAACGGTTCAAACTATAAGGGCGCAAATAACGAACTTTCTAAGATTTACCATTTTTTAATAAAGTTATTGCTAATCAATTGTCTTCTGAATATAGTATAAAATGGTATTTTATACCCGCATCTTCTCCAAGCTTCGGCGGACTCTGGGAAGCTGGCATCAAGTCAGCAAAAAGTCACATTAAGCGCGTTATAGGTGAAAATCGATAGAAAGGGGATAATGCAAACACGATGGGAGGTGTGGCAAAGAGACAGGGAAGGATGGAAGGAGGTTAGAGATAGGGACTGGGATGGTAAAAAGGGGGAGGGAATAGAGGTGAAGGTGGGAAATCCAGTATTAGGGAATGAAAAGGTAAAGGTGGTATGGGTGACCAAGGAAGACAGTGGAATGGAGAAGGGAATACAGAGGATGTTTAGGGATAGGTACCCGATGCTAGGAGGAAAAGGAAAGGAAATGGAGTGGGTCATAGAGGTACGCACTTCGGATAGGAATGGGGTAAGTGTGAAGACGGAGGAGTTGATCTGTCGGATGGAGGGAGCTTGCAGGGATGAGAAAAAGGTGTTTGAGCTGTTGAGTCGACTGTTTGGGGAAGTGGGGAGCGGGGACAGCATTGGACTCCACAGGCTTGAGCAGGTAGAGGTGGAGGTGCTGAAGAAGATGGTGGCGTGGGTGAGAGGTGACGGAGAGGTGGCGGAGGTAACAATCTACACAGATGGGGAAAAGGAAAATGAGGGTAGGAATGGGGCGATAATCCTGATGGATATCGGGGAAGTCGATCAGGAGGGGATCGAGAGGATTGAGAAGGGGTTGAGGAAGATGAAAGGGGAGTGGGTGGATAGACTCAGAGTCTCAAAAAATGAGGAGGTGGTTATAGAGGCAAAGAAGGGGGTTGAGGTGAGGGGAATTCTGGGGGAGGTGGAAAGGGTGACAGGAGCTAGGGTGATGGAAGCGGGGAGGGAAACAAAAACCATAAAAATGGTAGGGATAGAACCATGGATGGAAGATGGAAAGGTGAGGGGGAAAATAGAGAATTTGATTGGGAAAGGGTCAACGGTGATTAAAGTGGTAAGGGAGAGGAACGGGATGAAATTGGCGATGGTGAGTGCGGAATGGGAAAAAGCGATAGCCTTATTGAAAAAAAAGGAGATTCGAGTGGGGTGGAAGAGGGTAAGTATTATAGAGGGTAGAGCGGATGACAAATGCTTTGGATGAGGGAGAAAGGACCATAAAGTAGCAGGGTGTAAGTTGAAGGTAGTCAAGGAGAGGAATAAGTGCTGGCTATGTAAGAGCGAGCATCACATGGCGAGAGACTGTCGGCGGGCCTTCCTTTGTGGGGTATGTGGGAAAAGAGGACACAAGCCAGGGGAGATAGAATGTAGTAGGGGAAGAAAGGGAGAAGGTGAAGACGATGGAAAACAGTAAAGAATAAATAGGAGGGTCCCTCTGGACCCCTCAAAGGTGACGAGTCTGGACCCCTCAACGGTAACCAATGGGAGGAAGGGGAGAGCAGGGCGCGGGAAGAAGGAATGTAGGGGATGGATGGAGGGTGCTGTAGATACATTTAGAGAAATGCAGGATAGCGCATGATATATTGGATCAAGTGATTTTTAGGAGGAAAGTGGATGTGGTGTGTGGATCTGAGGTAAATGCTAGATATGTGGGAAAACAAGGATGGATTATGGATGATACAGGAGAGGCAGGAATAAGAGAGGTGGGAGATGTACTGAGGGCGGATGAAGTGAGGAAAGGAAACGGATTGGTGGTAGTGCGAATGGGAGACATGATGGTGTACAGTATGTATATAAGCCCAAGAAGAAGCCTGGAAGAATATGAGAGGAGCATCACAGGATTGGAGGACGATCTGAGGGTGTCAAAAGGGAAAAGGAGGATGATTAGGAGAATGGTGACAGGAAATTTCAATGCTGAAAATACTGCATGGGTGGGAAGAAAACGGATAGGAGAGGGGAGATCCTGGAAGAAGTGTTGACATCCAACGGGCTGGCGGTGCTGAATGATGGACTGCCCACCTTCGTGAGGGGTGACGGGGGTTCGTCATTCATTGATATAACATGTGATGACTGGCTGGGGGAAAAAGTGAGTAGTTGGAAGGTGCTGGAGGATGAGGAAAGCTTGAGCTTACATAGGTATGTGGAGACGGACATACGAAGGGGATAAAGGATTTAGCGGGAGAGTGGGGATGGAGGTGGACGAAGGCCGAGGCAGAGAGTATGAGGAAGAAAGTAAGAAAGGAGATAGAAAGGGGACTTGGACATGATGTAGATGAATTGTACGATGTGATACAGGGCTGTAAAAGAGAGGGAAAAAGGGGCAATAGGCGTGGTGGAATGAGGAAATAGAGGAGCTGTGAAGGGAGTGTAAGAAAGAACGAAGACGCATGCTGAGGGCAAGAGGTAGAATAGAGGGAATAGGGGGATACAAAGAGAAGAAGAAGGAACTGGAGCGTAGAGTGGAGAGGGAAAAAAGAGGGAAGTGGGAAGAATAACTGGGGGACCTGGAAAACAATCCATGGGGAAAGGCATATGAGATAGCAGTGAAGAGGATGGGTGGAAATAGGAGCTAAGTTCTAGAGGAAGATTGGGAGAAGGAGGTTATAGGCAAATTGTTCACAGGGGGAGGAGGAGTTGGAGGCAGGATTCGAGAAGTCCAGGATACTAGGGGGGGTGGGGAAAATGAGGGGGATAAGGCCGGCAGAAAAGTGGGAAGTACAGGAGGGGGGAAGGAACATTAAATTGAGGAAAGCCCCGGGGATAGATGGCCTAAGGGGTGATATGATGAAGAGGCTGTTGGATGACAATGAGGAGTACTTCTGCGAGCTTTTCAACAGGGTGCTAAGGGAGGAAGAGTTTCCAGAAGGATGGGAGGTGGCTAGGGTAATATTACTTAAGAAGGCGGGTAGAGAGGGGAAGAGGCGGGGACTACAGGCCCATCAGTCCGCTGTGTGGTATGGGTGAATTAGTGGAGGGGATAATAAATGATAGGATTGAGGAGGAAGTTGGTAGGAATGGGGGTTTTAGGGAAAGCCACCACGGGTTTGCGAAGGGAAAATCATGCATCTCGGCGCTGTCAAAACTTTGTGTGTAACATACCCTATGTTTGACACTTTTGAGCCAACTCTTGAAAGCAAATTATGGAAAAGAGAAAAACATACGGATACGTAAAATACACTTTTCATCATACCTCACTGAAAACCCTATCTTAACATGCCTATTAAGAGTACCAAAAATGACCTTTTCCCGTGCGGGCGCACGGGAGAAAGTTTTCCTGTACGCTAACATGCGTTGCTAAGGGAACAGAACACAGTTCCCTTAGCAACACTAAACCACAATTGTATTATGACAGCCGATGTCAGTGTTTTGAATTATAATAATTGTACTATGACAGCAGATGTCAGTGTTTTGAATTTTAGTCTACTATAGTAAATACTTACTAGTTTTTGTATTAAGAAAGGTATAATGCACGACTTCCCGTGTTCGGCTACGCCTCACACGGGAACCCGTCGCGCGCGCACAGGAAAAGCCTATTTTCTGGACTCGTAATGAAATATACTATTTCCGCACTCAGGCGATAACTGAAAAATATGCATTCAAAAGCAATGATTAAAAAAATTAAATTCAAATTCAGCAAAACGTAGGAGAACTTGATAATTGATATCATTCGATTTAAAATCGGTGTTGCCTGAGTCCAATGGAATAAAATGAATTAAATTTCAATCCAAAGGAGAATTTCATTGTGCAGGAGAGTAATTATTCAATTTTGTTTATTCCTATACTTCCCACGAAACAAAAATGTTTATACTACGGAAAGAGAAATTGAACTATCTGGAAACAACATAAAATTTAATATAAAGACCATTCATTCCAACATAAATCTTCAATTTGAATACAATACGTCAGTATTATAAAATAAAACACCTACCAATCGTTTTGTGTTTAGTCTAAAGGTGTTATTTTAACAACACGTATAAAAAAATAGATTTTAAAATTATTGTACTATGTAAAACAAAGTAACTTTCGATTACCACCTCGCAGGTCCGATTTTGAGATGTTGCGAAAAAAAATTGTTGGTATAACAAAGATGCTATACATTGTATTTTTTATGATTTACTAAAAGACCAGCACAAGCAACGGTTATCACATGAAAAATTTAAGAGGAGATTTTAAAAAAATGAGACATTCTGGTTGGGTAGGGCTTCACACGAGAGCTAGATTTTTCTCGTCTCGTCTCGTTCTCGTCTCGTAAAAGCGAGACGAGACAAGACTAGGGCTTCACACAAGAGCGAGATTTTTCTCGCCTCGTCTCGTTCTCGTCTCGAAAAAGCGAGACGAGACGAAACCACATACAGCGCAAACCGAGTGTCTCGTTTTTGGTTTTTATTAGAAAAATTAGAAAAGGTCTACATAGAGAACAATACATTTCACAATATATAAAACCTGGTGACCATCTGTGAAATATTTTATTGTGAGCATGGTTAAGCTCTTGAGATAAATAAAAAAAATTCTGGTAATCTTCTTAACGACCAAAGAGATAACAACCATTCCCCCTATTTAACCTAATTTACCTAGAAGATAGGTCAGGAGTGATTGTTATGAATGATTTCCAGGTAAACTTGTTCAATAATTTTGTTAATTTGTCTTGAATTCCGTATTTCGGAATTTTTTGTACTTACTTTATTTCCATGTAAACATTTTGTAATACTTTGTCAATATTTTCAAAATTCCGTATTTATGCACTGTATAAATTAAACATTTTTCATTATACCTTCAGTCGTGTAATTTAGGAGAAAAAATTGAGAGTGTGAAATCAAAAAAAATTATGTCCTATATGTAAAAAGAATTTTGTATAATAGCGTTATAAATATAGTTTTAAAAAATTATTTATGGAATTTATTATCAATATTTAGAATTAAGCGAGACGAGACGAGACAACTGGTAACGAGACTTGAACGAGACTCAATTTCTTCGTAATTGACGAGAACGAGACGAGATTTTTGATACTCTCGCCCACTCTCGTCTAGTGTGAAGCCCTAAGGTTGGGAGCAATCAAACTGTATGCCGAGCGAATATTTCCCGAGTAAAAATTTTCAAAGTAGACTTACACAAATTATTGTTAACGACGTCGCATTCCGCATGCTGCACGCCGCACGACTTCTATACAAGGTTTGTGAGATTGTTAATCCCTTTAGAAATAACATGTGCATACCCTGTACGGTCTTGTAGCGAAATATGAACAAATTTATGATCGATCTAAAGTCCAAAATGTGTCTTCCAACATTTTTTTCTTCCAAAATGTGTCTGCAGCTGATGGCTGAGCTCACTACAAGAAATTTTCAACAATTTCGTTCAGTTTCATTCGATTGAAGTATGTTCATATGACGTCATTATAAAAGATTGAACATTGTAATTGCTGAATAAATGAGTAGCATACAATGAGAGAGTGATAAGTGATAAGGTTTTTCCATGGGTCACATGTATGTATACAGCGTTGCTGAAAAGTCTCGCACCAAGGGATTACATTTGAAACGGATAAAGGGAGGGTTATTAAATTTTGGAACGATGGATGAGACGTTATTCTGCATAGAGATTCACCAGATCTTTTAAATGAGGTATGACTTGATACATAATGCCATTTGAGAAAATTCAAGGGGTATCTCCAGAAGGGAGGGGGTGAATCTGACGTTGATGACATTACCGCCTAAAAGTGTCCCCCTCAAGTTAAAAGTGGACATGTTTTGGCATTTATTTCTAATATGTCGCATTTCTGAAATATTAAGGGTGGGTCCTTTTCAAATGAACACAGTGTATAGATTACTAGAAGACCCCGACAGACGTTGTCATGTCCTAACATTGTCTTGCCAATAAAATATTATGCAGGCGGGCGTTTTATGCCCGCTGAGTGGAGTGTCAGAGTAGCTTTTGTTTATTACAAACATAACGATACCTATACAGAAACTTTAAATTTTAATTTACCGCCATTTTTCGTCCAAAGTGGAATTTTTTTTTAAATAAATTTTTCCCGTACAATAACAAATCAAAAACCATGGAAATCGGTCCAGCCGTTCTCGAGTTAAAAGTGTTCCAACTAAATAAGATATTATGCAAGCGGTCGTTCTCTGCCCGTTGAGTGGAGTGTCAGAGTAGCTTTTGTTTATTTCAAATTTCTATAAATGCCATAAATTTCTTTCTTTTTTTCTATAAATGCCATCCTTCAAATTAGCGAATCTCCAAGTAACGATACCTATACAAAAATTTTAAATTTTGATTTACCGCAATTTTTTGTCCAAAGTAGAAATTTTTAAAATAATATTTACCGGCTGAGTGGAGTGTCAGAGTAGCTTTTGTTTATTTCAAATTTCTATAAATGCCATCCTTACAATTAGCTAATCTCCATTAGCTCTTATTTCGCACTAAAATTATTATATTCGATTGTCATCTTGCAAAAATAAAAATCGCGATGGAAAAATAGGGGTTGATCGTGTAAAAGTGAAAAAAGAGTAATATTAATTTTTTTATTGTAAGTCATGGCAAAATTAAAGTTTATAACTAACAAATAAAAAATAGGGGTTGAAAATTTAGGGTTGTATATATTTTCGAATGCTGTATCATAAAAAAATAAAAACAAAAAATTTTGTCTAAAAAATCAAATTAAGGGGTGGACCACCCTTAACATTTAGGGGGTTAGAAAATAGATGTTGACCGATTCGCATACCTACCCGATATGCACACAAAATTTCATGAGAATCGGTCGAGCCATTTCGGAGGAGTTTAACTACAAACACCGTGACACGAGAATTTTATATATTAGATTAGAAAAAGAAGAAGATATGAATGAAATGAAATTATACCTTAAATAAAACGATTATTTCCTAATATGAACGAATATACTTTCAACAAGATACCGCTCCTCCACTTTATCAAAGATACGTTAGGCAATATTTAAATTTTCCCTTAGAGATTGATTGATCGGAGAGGTGCAATAGAGTGGCCGGCAAGATCCCTCGACTTGACACAACTTGATTTTTTTCTCTGGGGCTACCTGAAAGACCGCATTTATGTTGACAGACCAACTATCGTGAACGATTTAAAGGATAGCAAACGTCTCGAAATGCAGGGAATTACCCCACAAATGATCGATGATCTATTCGTAGCTTCGAAGAGAGATTATATCATTGTTAACATACAAATGGTATTTGCTTCTTAAATTAATGTTCAGTTTATAAATTTCTGTAACATCCAGTTTTGTTTGAAATAACAATTTCAATATTTTGGTTGAATTTCTATTATAATTTTCGAGTGAAATGATACATTGCTATTATTTTTGGAAAAGGAAAAAAATAAGCTTCTTTATGATATGTCATTCGACCTAGGTTGCCATTTAAAAAGATTCAAGATGGTGGCCTTACGCTAAACGCTGACGTCAAAAACATTTGACATTTGCTCTAAAATATGCAGAACAAGGTCTCATTGATCGTACTAGATTCCATAACTTTCCCTTCATCCGTTTCAAAGATAATCAGCAGCGCTCAAATCAGTTAACGTCGACAATTACTGTATTCATTTTATATGCCCGGTTGCAAGAACGCTATTAAATCTCTCATCATGTGATGGTTAATTAAAAAATGATGATCCATCAATGGGAATCCGGTTGCACGAAAAAAATTAAACTCTCATCAATCATTCATCATGTGATTGATCATTAATTGTTGGAAGATGTGGCAACATTGTAAAATGTCACCGATTGCTGTCATAATATTGTTATGTCATATTTTTATATTGAAATAATTTGATTGTTTTCATTTTTGAATTTGTGGTTTGTTTTTTTGGATTCTACAGTTATGTGTATGGTAAATTTGCAATTTTCGTTGTATTAAATACTAACCGTTCCGAGAATAATTTATTAATATTTTGATTAATGGGTGTATTTTTAGCCAATGGAGAAAATACCAAAGCGCAAAAACTTCACCGAAGTCAAGAAGCAAATTCTGCTTTGCTTGGTTAAAAGGTTTTAATACAGTATACCTAATACTACTATAATATACCTTAATCTCAAGGACTATGAGATAGTACATGCTTATTTGAATTTTTTTTTCATTCTCTATGCACAGGGACATTTAAGAAAATAAGTGCACAAAAGCCCTGTTTGTGAGTGAGAAGGATAGGGTTTGGCGGGAGATCTGCCAAGATTTTAATAGTTCCGCAGAATCAGGCGAGAGATCTGCAAAGCAATTGGAAATTCTTCATGAAAATTTGAAAAGGAACATTAGAAAAGATTTCGCCGAAGGAAATGTGAGCACTTAAGTTTCATTCCTATAAATTGTTAGTTGAATACCAATATTATTTCTAGCAAAATACTATATAGAAATCAGTTAAAACTGAAGAAGGCTCAAAGTGCAGCGGCTGAGTATAAGGTATACTTACTAAAATATACAACAATTAATTTAAAATTGAGTTTGTGGTTGTAATTTCTATCCAAATAAATTAACGGAATATTTTGATAACCGAAATATTTGTTTGAATTCAGATTCGTCGTAAATTTCGTAAGGATTTGATCTGTCTCGAAATAGGCGCCTTTGAATGGGTTGTCTACGTGGAGGTTCATCTTCCAAATCGGAAAGGTCCGATAAATCGGATTCCATTATGTAAATACTAGAATAGATTATTTCAGTTAGGTATTCGCGTAAACTATATGAAAGTATACTACAGTAGAAACGGTGAAGCTTTTCCATCACGTGATCCAATCTACGATTTATGCAACACATATTTTCTACATTCTATCTTCTTCTATCAATATAAATCAAACATAACAACGTTCGATCGATTGTCTTCTACACAAGACCAACTACAAGACATACGTAATAGTTTCTTTAGATTTGCCGTAGTAATCGTAAAAAAAGACAACGATATAATTGACGTAACGTGAATAACTGATCGTACTAAGAGTTGAATTTGATACTACCGCATTTGAGGTTAGTTTACTGACTTGTTTTCAGCGATTTTTTGGATTCAAAGTGTATCAATTGTTAAAATCAGTTCTTGTAAGAACTAATTTGACTTTTTATTCCATTTAACATTGGTAAGTACTAATTTATTACATCAACAACTTGTAAACTTTTGACATTTCATAACACCTAAAATGCCATAACACCTAAAATGCCGTGAGACGGGAATATTACAATGCTTATTTCACTACTTATTGGTGGTAAATAATATTTATAATTCTCTACAATTTGTAAATCTCTGCAGAATTTTCAAATTTGCATGAATCAAGTGTCTGATTGTACGTGTAACAGTAAATTAACTAACAGTTATTTTCAGAAAATGCCTGGAAAGTGGCTTAATTCACGAGCACAGGAGTTTGTTATGAACTTGATTGAATATTTTGAGATGGAAAAAAACAACGGCGGACCCTTTCAACCTATTTCATCTGTTCAGGAGGTATTATACTAAAGTTAAGATCTATTTAAGGACATTTCAGAGAGTGGCAACTGCATTGAAAATATCTGTGAAAACGATATGTTCCCTTAAAAAAAGTAAGGAAAATATTCCAACTTTCCCAACGTCACTCAGTCAAACACCTTATGTAATATGTATGAACAAAGTAAGTAAACAAACATGTGAAACAATAATACAAGAACATGTGAGTTCTTAAGCCTCACATTACAGTCAGCTTACACTTTAAATAAAAGAGAAGTGAAATCATAGTACCTTAATAATTAAGATTACACATCATAGTGCATGTAGTATCATCCATACAGTGAGATTTTTCACCAGCAGCTTATAGTGTGGTATATGGAAATCTTAGAAAACTAGTAGGTAATTTAACGTAAGCTCGATTATAGAAGTTATGAGTAATGAAAGCTTTAGAATACAGAAAGTTGTGCATATTTTTAATTTGAATGTGATAAATTATAGCTTCTACATGTGCTGATTTCTAAGTTGAGTACTGTCCATAAATGTTTACCAATTTGAATGGTCTGAGTGTAGATTGTGTTTCACAATTTAGTTTTCTAATTTGAATTTTTTGATGCCACATACGGAGCTGTTCTATACATTATTTGGTACAAATAATAAGAAAATCTGAATATCAAGAATTTGTGTTCAAGTTTAGTATGAAGTAAATATAAAAAAATCTTTTTTTTGTTTGAGATAATGATAATTTAAATTTTTTAATTTTTTCAGGGAAACATGTTACTGTTAAAACCATAAATGATGAACTAAAAAATAAGGAAATTCTTTCTGTTGGAAATACCTCCTCATTGGTATTATTAAAACATTTGGGATTTAAATATAAAAAGGAAGACAACAGAAGAGCATTAATAGAACGAACAAATATTGCTAGCCAAAGAGCATGCTTCCTTCGAAAATATAGAGAAAATAGTGATAGTGTTTTTTCAAGACAAATTATATTTTTAGATGAAACATGGATATATGCAAAAGGAACTAAATTAAGTTCTTGGCAGGACAGTAATGTTAAAAGTTTACGTAAACCAGGAGGTTATGTCGGTAAACGTTTTATTATTGTTCACGCTGGTTCATCCAAAGGATTTGTGGAAGATGCCAGCTTAGTGTTTTCCTCTAAATCATCGTCGTCAGATTACCACGGTGAAATATTTACAAAGTGGGTTACGACACAGTTAATTCCGAATTTAGAAGAACCGTCGTTAGTGGTAATGGACAATGCGCCTTATCATAGTATACTAGCAGAAAAGCAACCTTCCACTTCGTCAAAAAAAGATGAAATTATCACTTGGTTAAAAGCCAACAATGTTGACTTTAATGAAAACCTCTCAAGACCTGAACTATTACAAATTGCTAAAATGAACCGGAAAGAAAATGTATATGTTGTTGATGAATTTTTCCGAAAACATGGTCATGAAGTCTTAAGGTTACCGCCCTACCATTGCGAATTTAATGCCATTGAGCTTATTTGGGCCCACTGCAAAACATATTATAATAAGTATATTTGGCAGAGACGGATACGGCGATGAAAGGGTCTTGAGTATGTGGAAAGAAGCATTGGAAAATTGTAGTGCAAATGTTTGGGATAATTGTGTTAGGCATACCGAAAAAATAATCGAAGACTGGTTTACTCGAGAATGAAATTTGGTGAACATACATATTGAACCAGTGATAATAAATACTGGTGAAGACAGCTCAGATTCCGAAATGGATGAACTATAAAGCAAGATTTGTCATATTTGATGTGTTTTTTCGTTTCTAGTACCTATATGTGTTTACATTCTATTTTTGATGTCTGTTGCGGATATTTCTGTTTTTTACTTTTAATATGAGGATTTCCATTTGATGTGTTGCCCTGATGATGGTAATATATTTATCGAAACGTCCACCTTCAAGCTGTGTGGGAATCTTCTATTTACAATCTATAGCCCATCCAAAAAAATTGTTCTAATATAATCAGTTTAGAAAGTGTTATTTTAAAAGTTTTAGAGGACACCCAGTCAGTAGACTAAACATTACGTCAGTTTCATGAACTTCATAAATTGTATGTACTTATATAAAATACAAGACATCCTACAAAAAATCAGCTCTCCACTAATAAGCCAGCATGGTTAATATTAATTTTGGATTTTGTAACTTATTCACCCAGTATATCGATAGTTATGTCAATGTTAACCATGTGAATGAAATAAATACATTTAAAAAAGTTAAATTTTTTGTTTAATTACCAATTCGTAAAACGCCGACCTTTGGAATATTAGTCATAACGATTATTCCTATTGAGTTGACACAAGTTTTGATTTAATTCATATGAACAATATTGCTGACGTAACAGCCACGTGATGGAAAAGCTTCACCGTTTCTACTGTACTTTAATTTTATTTACCGTGTGACTCGAAATTTGCAACGAAAAATTGAATTAACAAATTAGAAAGAATGCGGTGTGCTACGATTTGTGTGAAATTGTAAAAATAACCTCAATATTTGAGTCCGAATTTTCAATAGAAAGTGTGAAATAAATAATATGGTATGGATGTAGAACACAATATTTTCCATACTGGCATTCATTTAATCGGTTTTGGGGTGTGTAACAATTAATAATCTATACAGCCGAATATGAATCAAATATAAAATACAACCTACTCTTCATGATAGGAGGGATATTAATTTAAATCACTTGACAAAGCGAATACAACCCTAAAGCGACGACAGAATGTAGCATGGAGCAAAGGAGTACCTAAGACTCACTTCCGAGTACAAATAAAAGGTGGCTCAGTTGGGGTAAGGGATGAAGGAAGAATCTTAGTACTTACAGCCACAGTTCGTTTTCAATCCATAGTCCATAGTCGTACTAAAATACATTTTTCGAGACACTTTAGTAACATAAAGATGGTAAAAAGTTAGTTAGTACAGGGAAGTTAGGACACTGTAGTATACCCATTGTGGTACGCCATTGATTTATTGATGGTTCTGGTTTTTGTATGTTTAGGTTGAAAACGAATCGAACAGTTGTATGGATTTGGGGGGAAAAGGAAGAAACATTCATTAAAAGTATTGAGGACAAGCTGGTCGATATTTTTATTTCAAACCCTATCAAATTATAGTAAATGTGCCTTCTCCCATTTTGTGTCATAAGATATCGCAGACACAAACATCAAACTTTTCTTAGGTAGAATATCATGTAAAACAATTTAATTTGTTTAAATCTTCATTGTGTTTTAACTAACGTTCAAGTTAAACTTGTGACGCGTTTCGCTAACACAGTAGCTTTATCAAACTCGTTTGTAGCGAAACGCGTCACAAGTTTAAATTGAACGTTAGTTCAAATACAATGAAGATTTAAACAAATCAAATTGTTTTATTCCATCGTTTAGTATGGAACTTCATCAAGTAGAAGCCTCATCTATTCAATTTTCAAAGAATATCATGTCCCCAATCAAAATCACATCGACCCAAAATAATTTTCTTAAAGTCTGGAATATATTCCACTGGAGCTTGCGTCACAACTTGTAAGCACAGCGTATAGCACTCAAAATTGGAGACTTTTACGCTGATATATATTTCAGTTTCGCTAGCACAAAAAATTGTAGATACCCTATGCCGTATAACATGTTAAAAATAGATTTGAAAAACTAATTTTTTCTCCGATTTACATTAAACGTCAGTTTTAGTGACATTTATCGATTATGGAAGTAACACTTTTACTGCCTAGTCAGTAAAAATGATTTTTTCTACAGTCGCGCCTGAAATGACTAATTATTATATTCAAATGAAATCGTAGGTCGAGAGTCGACAAATGCCGAGGATTTTTACTTTACGCTCTAGCGCCAAAAAGTAAACTTTTCCGCTCGCTTATTTAATCAAACCAACCCATCCCAATTTACTCAATTGGTGAATATTTATGGAACCGCCCTTCTGACTTCTGACCTGACTTATTATTGGCAAGCGCGTGTGTTCTTCCCTCTCCCTTCGACTATTGACTGATATTCTGATTCGAATTTTGACAAGTCTGAACAAGTCAGTAGCAGGGATGTGAGATTAATGGAAAAGAATCGATTAAATAAAAATCTATTTTTCTTTATTCAAAATTAATCGATTTGTCAAAAATCGATTTTAATCAAAAATAAATCGATTTCTGCGAAAAAATCGTATTATTTTGAAAAGTACGTGCTTTTCATATTCCGATAATGAACCTAAGAGATTCAGTCATTAACAATTTATCAGATTGAAAATAAAATTACATGATAATTGTAAAAAATCTTGAAATATGGTCAAAAATGGTCAATAATTCTCAAAATTCTCAATTATTGTATAAAACTGTTAAAAATGGACAATTTTTGTCAAAAACTGTCAAAAATGGTTAATAATTGTCAAAAACTGTCAAAAATTGTGAATAATTGTAAATAATTGTAAATATTTTGAAAAATAGTCGATAATTGTCAAAAATTTTGAAAAATGGTCAATAATTGTCAAAAATGGTCAATTGTCAAAAATTTTGAAAACAATTTTAAAAATGATCGAAAATTTTCAAAAACTGTCAATTATTGTAAAAAACTGTTAAAATTGGACAATTTTTGTAAAAAAATGGTTAATTATTGTCAAAAATTGTCGAAAACTGTCAAAAATTGTCAATGATTGTATTTAATCGTAAATAATTGTAAAAAATTGTGAATAATTGTAAATAATTGTAAATAATTGTAAATAATTGTAAATAATTGTAAATAATGGTAAATAATTGTGAATAATTGTAAATAATTGTAAATAATTGTAAATAATTGTAAATAATTGTAAATAATTGTAAATAATTGTAAATAATTGTAAATAATTGTAAATAATTGTAAATAATTGTAAATAATTGTAAATAATTGTAAATAATTGTAAATAATTGTAAATAATTGTAAATAATTGTAAATAATTGTAAATAATTGTAAATAATTGTAAATAATTGTAAATAATTGTAAATAATTGTAAATAATTGTAAATAATTGTAAATAATTGTAAATAATTGTAAATAATTGTAAATAATTGTAAATCATTGTAAATAATTGTAAATAATTGTAAATAATTGTAAATGATTGTAAATAATTGTAAATGATTGTAAATAATTGTAAATAATTGTAAATAATTGTAAATGATTGTAAATGATTGTAAATAATTGTAAATAATTGTAAATAAGTGTAAATAATTGTAAATAAGTGTAAATAAGTGTAAATAATTGTAAATAATTGTAAATAATTGTAAATAATTGTAAATAATTGTAAATAATTGTAAATAATTGTGAATAATTGTGAATAATTGTAAATAATTGTAAATAATTGTAAATAATTGTAAATAATTGTAAATAATTGTAAATAATTGTAAATAATTGTAAATAATTGTAAATAATTGTAAATAATTGTAAATAATTGTAAATAATTGTAAATAATTGTAAATAATTGTAAATAATTGTAAATAATTGTAAATAATTGTAAATAATTGTAAATAATTGTAAATTATTGTAAATAATTGTAAATAATTGTAAATAATTGTAAATTATTGTAAATAATTGTAAATAATTGTAAATAATTGTAAATAATTGTAAATAATTGTGAATAATTGTAAATAATTGTTGAAATTTTGAAAAATGGTCGATAATTGTCAAAAATTTTGAACAATGGTCAAAAATGGTCGAGAATTGTCAAAAATGGTCGATAATTATCAAAAACTTTCAAAAAAATTTGAAAAATGGTCAATTGTCAAAAATTTTGAATGAAAATTGAAAAAATTTGCAAAAATTGTCAAAAATGGTCAATATTTGTCAAAACTATCAAAAATGGAACAAAAACTGTCAAAAATGGACAATAAATGTTAAAAGCTGTCAAAAGTTTGAAAAATAGTTGATAATGGTCAAAAATTGTTAAAGTTTTTGGAAAATTGTCAAAAATTTTGAAATATGGTCAAAAATGGTGAATAATTGTCAAAAACTGTCAATTACTGTAAAAAACTGTTAAAAATGCTCAATTTTTATCAAAAATTGTCAAAAATGGTCAATAGTTGTCAAAAACTGTAAAACATTGTCAATAATTGTAAATAATTGTTGAAATTTTGAAAAATGGTCGATAATTGTCAAAAATTTTTAAAAATTGTCAAAAATGGTCGATAATTGTCAAAAACTATGAAAATTAGTCAAAAACTGTCAAAAATGGACAATTATTGTTAAAAATTTGTCAATAATTGTTAAAATTTTGAAAAATGGTAGATAATTGCCAAAATTTTTGAAAAATGGTCAATAATTGTCAAAAATGGTTGATAATTGTCAAAAACTTTTAAAAAAATTTGAAAAATGGTAAAAATTTTTCAAAAATTGTCAAAAATAGTCAAAAAATTTCAAAAATTGTCAAAAATAGTCAAATATAGTCAATAATTGTCAAAAACTATCAAAAACTGTCAAAAATGGACAATTATTGTTAAAAATTTGTCAATGATTGTCAAAAATTGTTAAAATTTAAAAAAATGGTCGATAATTGTCAAAAACTATCAAAAATGGTCAATAATTCTGAAAATATGTCAAAAATGGCCAATAATTGTCAAAAACTATCAAAAATGGACAATTAGTGTCAAAAATTGTCAAAATTTTGAAAAATAGTTGATTATTGTCAAAAATTATTAGTTTCGGAAAAATTGTCAAAAATTCTGAAATATTATGGACAAAAATGGTCAATAATTCTCAAAAACTATTAAACATGGTTGAAATTTGTCATCATTTTGAAAAATGGTCAAATATTATTAAAAATTTGGAAAAATGGTCACTAATTTTGAAAAACCTTCAAAATGGTTAAAAATTGTCAATTATTGTTAAAAACTGTTAAAAATGGACACTTATTGTCAAAAACTGTCAAAAATGGTTGAAAGTTGTCAAAATTTAGGAAAATAGTCAATAAATAATACGAGCTGTTTCCGAAAATCGATACACGTAATTTATAAAATCTATTTACTAAAAATCGATTAATATTGATATAAAAATCGATTATAAAAAAATAATAATCGATTATATTTTAACATCCCCAGTCAGCAGATCTTTTAAAGGTTAATCATGATGAATAGCGAAAATAACGATTATTCTAGCACTCCTATTATAACCTAAGATAATATAAAAACTGTTTTAATTATTAAAAGGAAGACTGTAGAAAAAATTATGTGTTTTTCGAGCGTAAAGTAAAATTGCCACTTCTTTCTCAAGCGGCAATCTGTTACTTCACGCTCTAAATACACAAATTAGCTATTTGTGTATCAAGAGCAGAAAGTAGTACTTTGGCAGTCGAGACAGAAAGTTGCCGAGCCTACCAAAGGACTTTCTGCTCGAAATACACACAAGATTTTTTCTACGATCACACCAAAATAAAATTAATTTTTTATTAAAAACGTGTTACTTTCATTACAATATTGGAAGTTTATTTGACATATTAAGCCTACTATTTGAATACAAAAGATTAATTGTGTATGTTGTGTTGCCTACTTATGACAATAGACTTTATGATTTGAAGATTTATGATTTTATGGTTGTGTGAATATTATAGTTCATTAAATAAATTACAACTTTTTTAAATTTTATTTGAACGGAATACAGAACGATAATAAACAAATCTCCCTTTTACTAATTAACTAAATTAAAATTAAAGGTACAATTTTGGCTATTTTTTATGTTTATGCCTGAGGTAGATGTCTCTGAAAGGTTAGAAAATGTCAAATCTTTCTGGTGGCAAGTATTAATGTTGATTCCAGATGTTGATGGCTCTGAAGGGTTACAAAACAGGTAGGGTATTTTTTCTGGCACTTGAGCTGAAACTTGACCAGATATTTTTTGAAAAGTTTCTATTTTATTGTTTATGGATTCATCAATATACCCTTCTGTCACATTACTGCTTTTCCATCCGCCATGTTTTTTTAGTTGAATTAAATCAACTCCGCCATTTACTAATAAGGTAGCAGATGTACGCCGGAAACAATGTCCTGTATAAGAATCAGGATTCGGCAAATTTAAATATTTGGCAATATCAGTAGGTACTTTACCAATCGTATTTAATCCTACTACCTGATTTGCGCATTTTCCTTTGGAATATCGAAAAAATAGGCGATTTTCTGAACTATTTTGGCATTGCTTTCTTATGCAAATATACTTTTTACAACACGCAACGAAATCAATGTCGTTTTCTTCTGGTGTGTTGTTATTAACAATTGTGAACATTCGACTCTGCTTTGTTTTCGAATCTGGAATATGAACAATCAAAAGGGATTCTTTGTCTTGAATATCATTTAATTTCATTTTTCCCAATTCATCTCTCTTACACGCACCAGCAATACCCATAATTAAGACAACCTATAAAAAAATTAAATTTAATATTTTTTGGAGACATAGAAATAATTATTTATTACCTTTTTCAATAAATAGTCTTCATCGGGTGCAATACGAATAAATTCCTCCACCTGCTTCTTGGATAAAGTTAACAATTTTTTGCTTTATACCCGACAGATTTTTTTTTTAATAATACAATTAATTTTGCATATTGACTAATGTCAATGTCGTTTTTTATTTTCAATGTTTGCCTCAGCATTGAATACTTGGACCACAGGGTTGATGACTTTAATGTTGCTGCTTTTTTCCCAAAATATGTTAGTAACACATTTTCTGAATATCTTTTAATTTTTTTGGATCTGCACCAACTTATAAATAGACTATATTCATTTTCGTACATTAATTTGGATTTCTCCGGAAGTAGATTTAAAGTGACTTTTTTGGCCGCTTCGACAATATCTGGCGGTGTATTTGAAAAATCAGTATCACTTGTATCCATTTTTCTTGTTTTTTTAAGTACTTACTGACTTATAGTAAAATATTAATACAATTACACAGCACAGAACTATCTCAAAAAACATTTCAGTGACAATGCACTAGGTTCTTTCTTTGACATAGACATACTTGATTCTTATAATCCTTAAGTTATTTGCAAGTATGTTGTGTTGCCTACCTATTGCCATTGTTTGTACTTAGCAGTTTCCAGATTGCCGTTTCGTGTACCCATGTACGTAGGCAACACTTATTACATTAAGGTCAGATATTTATTACATTATTGTCAGATATTTTTTAGATTTCCCTATTTCTCATTAAATTATTACGGAAAATACTGTTGGATGCTTTAACATATTAGAAAATTAAATAAAATATTTATTTATTGTACAGTTTATATTAAAATAACTACTAGCTCTCTTTTATCTATAAATAAAATTAGGCGTGGACATGGACATGGACCTAGTAAAGTATCCTAAAGATACTGCTCGAAATGCATTCCATCTTTTTCGTTGCAGATATTTAATCTTTGCGTGGTATAGAAAGACCATTTCAACCCTGGGAATACTGTCAATTGCGTTTTGTATCCGTTGATCTGCTCTATTTGCAGGTCTTGTCTGAAATAACAAATCTTTAATTCGACCCCATAGATAAAAATCTAACACAGTAAGGTCGGGAGATCCTGGCGGTCTCGGGAATATGCCACCTCTTCCTATCCATCTATACTCATATTGTTGATTCAAAAAATGCATCACTTTATTTGTAAAATAAGCTGGGCAGCCATCTTGTTGTATCTACATATTTTGCCGTACTGCTCAAGGAACATCTAATAATATAGGCAATTCATCTCTTAAGAATCTCAAGTAATGCTATAATATATTTCTCTTTCCGTAGGAGCAAGGTGCCTCATTATTTATTCAAAAGTACTATAAATATAGGGCGAGTCTTTCTTTTTTTCTATGTGAAATAAAATGATAAAACAGGTCGGTTTTACCAACATCAAATCGACAAGTTCTGTTCCGCCTCAAATGCAATAGGGTCGTAAAATTCGGCACAATGGCTAAGGATTCATTAATATGATAAGCCGGTGGCCAGTGTCGTGCAGGGTTTTGCCGAGCAGAGATTATAGTAACGGATTGTAGCAGGTATTTTGGCCCAATTGAATAGTCTCCGTAAAATCGGATCTTAATACTGTAATAATCACTTACTAATAATATGATACTCGCCTAACTTTTGCACTATTAAATAAACCCGGCAAATGACACCATTCAGGTCTTTACCGAAAAATGTAACGCCAATGGTTTATTACCGCTTTATGGCTATCGACCCTTTCTTGTGCTCCTAGGCAATATGAAATATAGAATTGCAATTTAAATATTCATCAAAAACAAAAGGGCCTATAATTTCACCATCTAAAATCCCACACCATACGTTAACTCAGACCAATAGTGTGTATTATGTCTATTCACAGATCCACTACTTGAAAATGTAGCTTCATCGTACCATATTATATTTGATAAAAAATTTGGATTTTCATTTAGCATATCCTTGAGCCAATTGCAATGATCCAGTCTTTCATCTTAATCTGTAGCTTTTAATTCTCGATAAAGAGATACACGATACGAATGAAAACGATTTCTTTTTGAAATAGAATGAACACAATACCTATAAATTCCTATCTCGCAAGCTAGCTTTCTTACACTAACTTGAGGATCTGCAGCAATGTATCCTAAAACATTTATTTCATCCATTTCTGTATTGTTTCTTCTCCGTCGTGTAGAATTTCTTTGAGGTTGAATAGATCCGGTTTGTTTTAATCGCTTAGCCAAATTTTTAAACGCTCTTCTGCAAAAAGATACATATTCGTTCACAAGAAGCTGGAACTTTTGCTGATTCAAAGGGAGTGAGTTTCTCGAAAAGGAACCATGTGCCATTGTTTAAATTTACAGAAAAATGATTTAAAGTATCTATTTGTTTGAAAAATAATCTTGAAATCTTTCTGAACAATTTTTGTCACATTTATGTATTTTGGGTTAGTAATTATTATTCTATATACAACACTTCTGAATTTTGAAAAATGAACTATGATTTTGAAGTTTTGGCGATTCGTTCCTTTTCGATTTGAATAAAAAAACAGGTTGGTTCTTTTTAAAGAAACATGTATTTTCTGAAAACATTTTTAATTCTCAAGATTTATAGATTAAGATTTCATAGAAATTTAAACGATCTAAATCACTCATCTGCTTCTTCGATTTGGAATTCAGTTTCTTCGCCAAATCCATCAATATCGTCTTCAAATTGTTTTTGATGCAGGTTTTTATAAAACTGCTGAAAGTCTTTAGGAATTAGAGGCGTAAGACTTTTGAAATCGGCAAATTTTTTGTCGGAAATGGGTTTTCCTTCTGGAAATGAAACAGATAGATAAGATGCAAACTTAGGCTGCGAGGGTGTTCCTCTATTAGATTTTTTCAAGTTTAACTTCTTGATACTCTCCTTCGTTATGTGTTGTCATGAAATATATTGAAAATGGGTTATCTTTAGTTATTTTAATTACTCTTGCGTTTAACCAGCTTATTTTTCTTCCCTAAACATCAGTTTTTCTATTAGTGATCATTTTTTCAAAATTTTTAGGGCATAAAAACTCTTTTTTCCATCTCATGAACTATGAATTTACGTCTTTTTGAGCAGTTTACCATGACATCTTTAAACTCTTGCAGTGTGTAGATTCTAATTCGACGTTTTAGTGTAAATAACTATGGTCAGGCATAAGATACTTTAAATAGATACGTTTCAATGATGTGTGTTCTTTTAAAATGGTTTTTAAAATTAGAACAACTTTTATGTTCCGATTCTGTCCCCAGATGAATCCGACCATAAAATTAGATCTTCTGTTTCCGGTGGAACATACTTCCTTTTATAACATTTAAACAAGATCCAATCTCTTGGGCTTCTCTACCTGCTGTATTTTCTTTCCATACAAAACAATATGGTTGATTATTTGATCCTTGGTAAATGCCTTCGTTATAAATATACACCCCACAAAAATTATCGCATCATTCATTATTTTTTAAATATTTTAAATGTGTTGCCTGTTTTCCGAATTTTATTATTATTACGAATTAAAACACCATACGCCTTTTGCAACATTTATTTTATATCAGTTAAATCTACAGAGGACAAAAAGTTTGATTTACCAAAACATAGAAAACATCTATACAAAAAAATGAACGGTGCTTAAACTAAAACCAGCCAATGGATTTCTAATAGCGTGTGTTGCCACCCCTCGCCCTAATTACAGCGTCTTGGAAGGCTTCTAAACAGGTTCTGGACGTATCCTTGTGGCATGTTTTCCCAGAAGTTAAAAAGAACATTTTGAAGATCATCTAGTGTTCTTATTGGTGCCGGATGTTGCTGAATTTGCCATCCTAGATGGTCCCAGACATGCTCTATTGGGTTAAGGTCCGGGCTACGTGCAGGCCAATTCAGGGTGGGTATCTCGACCTCTTCTAAGTACTGCCGAACCACTCTAGCAGCGTGCGGACGAGCATTATCGTGCATTAGCACAGAGTTGTCACCGATATGAGGCATATATGAGGCATACATATGGGGTTCTAGGATATTAAAATCGCAGACAATCCCAATTTTGCTGTCAATATACTGTTTACGGATGAAGCCAACTTTTCATTATGAATTTTCATAATGATCACATATGAGCAGATGTTAATCCACATGACATACGTTTAAAACTATTCCAACAAACATTTTCGGTCAATGTTTGGCTTGGCATCACCGAAGATTATTTAATAGGACCATTTTTCCTTCCTGCACGGTTGACCGGTAAGACATATCTTCATTTTCTAGAAAATGAACTTCCAGTTCTTTTGGAAGATGTACCTCTTATTATTAGAAGGCGCATCACGGTGGTCCTCCTCAATTTGCAGTGATTGTACGCGAGTTTTTAAACTACGTTTTTCCAGACCATTGGATCGGACGAGGATCTCCACACCCGTGGCCCCCAAGGTCACCTGGACAAAATCCTCTGGATTTTTGTGTGTGGGGATATCTAAAATAGCTCATTTACACAAGCCCGATATTAAACTTAGGAGATCTTCAAAATCATATCATACAAGGCTGTAATGTTATTCGTAACAATCCTGGTATCTTCGAAAGTACTCGCTCTGAAATGTACTATTTTTCCTCTATGTTTAATAAAATAATAGAACAATTCAACACCCTGTATCTCATTAACGACAAAACTTATCACGCATGTTTATAAGAACTTTTCGTCTTAAAATGGAGTGACGAAGCGCCCACTACATTATTTTAGATTACTTAGCAAACACCCTGTATAATTTAGTTTGATCGTTTCATAATAAAGCAAGGTACTCCATCATACATTCTACTTTAGAATTTTATCCCAATTGACCCCTGAATCAGAAGTCAGTAAATAGATGTAGGTTCTTAGATCGATACTCTCATGATTTTCAATTTGGGCAGGCTTTACCAATAATGTGTTCTATATGGTATTGTATAGTAATTCAAACATGTTCCGTTAAAGATAATTTCAATAATAAATGGAATATTAAACTGACTGATTGCTGTACAAAATTCAGCGCTTTAAACTCACGTTTTACTGAGAGTGTACCGACTGAATCGCACCGTGTTTAATGCTTGAATTTGAATCAGAGTCTGTTCTCTCCCAAACTTCCAAGCTTTCCAATACTTCGTTGATGAATTAGAGCGCATTGACACTTAAGCCGATCTAAGGAAAGAAATCCAACGAAATTCGAAACGTGTTTGGTCAATTATACGCAAGAGTATTCGCTGTAAAATAGGGACGAGCTAAGCCCGATTATAGAACTTAATTCACAAACATAACGAGATGTACAGGGTTTTTCACGACGAGCTCACACTATCTATATATTGGATACTACTTACACGATTTTTATGAGAATTGGCATAGATGGAGAGCAACGAGAACAGGAATTTATGGAAAATATTTTGACATACATGTCACTTCCGTTTATACCGAAAGTGAACGACAACTTTGTTATTTTAAATGTTACACCCTGTATATTATTAACTCTTCGGATTTTGCATTAGATTTTAATGTCCCTTTGTGTGGAATACCCTATATCTAAAATTTATACTTATCGAACTATTAGTTTTTTTATTAAAAAATTCACAGGTGCAGACCTTCATATTGAAAGTTCTGTGTGAACATCCCCAATACCAAATGAAAAACATCTTGTCGATTTGATTAGTAGGACGATCAAGGTAATTGGTGACATGTTGAAAACTTCTTTTTTTCTATACAGGGTTCGTAAAAAAATGATGAAAAGTTCTTCTTCTTCTCTTCTTTCTCTAAAACCCGTATGCCGTTCAGCGTCGGGTTAGCTAGCCCTTCTATACCCATTTCTTCCAATCGCTTCTGTTTCTGTCCAGTTCTCTCATCTCTTCCATTGATTTCCCTCTTTTCTCTCCGATTTCCTGTATCCTCCCCATCCATGTTTTCCTTGGTCTTCCTTTCTTTCTTTTCCTGCCTCTGTAACTGCTTTGACTAACCTATTTTCGTTCATTCTTACAATGTGTCCATATCTATTCAATTGCTTGTTTCCAATCTTTGTTAAAATTGGTTCCTGTTTCAGATGGTCTCTAATTTCTTCATTTCGACGTCGGTCATATTTGGTAACTCCTGCGTTTTTCGCAAATATTTCATTTCCACTGCATTTATCGAAGTTTCGTGCTTTTGTAAGGTGACCCACGACTCACTTCCAAAAGTAGTTACTGGTTAGGTTATGCAGTTATAAACTCTTAATTTTGTCTTGTCGTCGATTTCCTTCTTCCCCATTACGGTTTTATTAATACTATAATATATCCTTGTGGCCTTTCTTAATTCATTATTTATATCTGCATCTATTTTTCCGTCATCTGTTATGATGTTTCCCAGGTATTCAAAACATGTAACTTTTTCGATTTGTTTTCCATCGAGTCTAATAGTTGCCTTTCCTTTATCTTATTCTTTCTGGTTAGTATTCATATATTTTGTTTTCTCCGTATTGATTTTCATTTTTAGTTTTATTATTTTCCTATGCCATATATTTGCTAAACTTTGCATTTTACTGTTCGTGTCTGCTATTAGGACTATATCATCTGCATATAAAAGAGAGTCTATTTTGATTGGTCTTACATTTCTATATCCTATAGCCGTGCTATTCTTCTCAGTCTGATTTCGTATACTCCTTATTAGCGAGTCCATTATAATTATAAAGAGTAATGGACTTAGGCTATCTCCTTGTTTAATTCCTTTTTCCATGATGAACGGCTCAGATCTTTCGCCACTTACTTGAATTTGTGTTATCACTTCGTTATACATAGATTTTATAACTTTAATGGATTTCTCAGCTATATTATACTCTTCTAAAGTTCTCCACAATATTTTTCTATCGATCTTATCAAAGGCTGCCTTTAAGTCTATGAACAGTAAATGGAGCTGTTCTCCTGATTGGAACTTTCTTTCAACTATCTGCCTTATTATGTGTACATTATCGTTTGTACTTCTACCTCCTCTGAATGCAGCCTGTTCATCTTCCAATTTACTTTCCATCTCATTTCGCAGTCGTTTTTCAACTATTCTTGAATATGTCTTGAAGCATACTGATGATAGGCATATTGCCCTATAATTATCGCAATTTGTATGACCCCCCTTTTTATATATTGGTAATATAATATTTTCAGTCCAGTCTTTCGGTATCGTTTCTGTAGTCCATGTATCTTTACATATCTTCCAAAACCACTTCTTACCTTCCTCGCCCAGCCATCTTATCATCTCAGGATTAATTTCGACTTCTCCCGCAGCTTTTCTTATTTTGATGTTTTTAATGGCTTCCTCTACTTCCTCTTGGGTTATTTCAAGTCTATTTGCCTCGCTTTTGTTAAGCTGATATTTCTTCCATTGCTGCTTTTTCTACTTAATTTTTCTTTGTATGTCTGTGTTCCACCAGTCGGTTTTCTTGTGGTGTTTGTTAATTATTGTTTTTCCGCATGTTTCATTTGTTATGTTATATATTACCTATATCTCTAAAGACCCTCCATCTTTCTTCTAAATTAGTGTTTTTTATTGTTGGTTCTGCCTCTGTTAACTGTATGTTCGTCTTATCTTGGTATATCTTCCTTATTTTTAGATCATTTGTTGGGTGTGGAGACCTACCAGGCGCGTCCCCAGGTGGCGGATAGGGGAACGCTCAGGAGCCAACGCTCTTGATCAGTGGCAGCCATAAGTAGGGTGAGAGGACGTAAAACTCCTCAAAAGCCTTTGCGAAAGCTGTCACTGTGGACCAACTCCCCCAAGTGAAGGTGTGAAGGTACCGTGCCGATGTACTGGATGGTCACAGGGAATGTGACCTCGAACGGTCCCCTGAGGGCACCAGGCCAAACTCCCTTGTATCCCAGCCTTACCTCCTCATGCGGGGCTCTGAGGAGGTGGACAAAAAATTCCCTAGCTACTCGTGGATTCAGATGGATCTAAATACAAACAAAAAACCAAGCGCCCAGGAGACGACTAGCAACGACAAGGCTGAAGGAGCCGCCGTGGCTAGCACGTCTTCGGGGGCGAAAAAAGAAAAGAAAGGCGGTCACCAGAAAGCGAGCTTTACAGCGAACTCGCTGGAAGAGGTGGACCGTATGTCGGAGGAGGATCTCCGCGGCGCCAGACTGGCGGGAACCTCTAGGAAAACGATGCAGGCTCTGTTGAAAGGGGGCCTTGATTACATTGAAGCCAAAAAGGCGGTAATCAAGGAGAACCTCGCAAAGTCGCTTCTACCGAAGAATAAACGAGAAGAGGTAGGCGAGCACCCTAACAAAGCTAAAATAGAGGCGAGGAAGCGTCCTACGGAAGCTACGGAAGAGGTGAAGAAGCGCCCCAGGTCACAAGGGACAACCCCTCCACACGCAAGACCCGTGACGAAAAGGCCCAGAAGGGAGGATAAACCGTCCTTCCGGGATGCGGCCTCGTCGAAGAGGGTAGCCATAGTGGAGGAAGGATATCCTAGTTGTCAGATGGAGTCGGATAGGCTTAAAGCTCTCCAGTACTCCATCATGAAGGCATACGAGGGGCAGATGACAGACGACAGACCTCGGGTGAGATTTGTCAAATGCACCCATAAACCCGGGTATCTTCTAATCACTTGCGCGGACGTGGCAAGTGCTGAATGGTTTTCCTGGGACAACGCAAGTCTCAGGACCCTGAGGGAAGACCTATCCTACCGAGACCTGCAGCTGCTTGCTACGTCTTTGTCCCTGATGAGGATGGCGAGAGATTGGAGGCTAAACGAATCCTAAGCAGGCTGAAGGTGTGCAGCCGGAAGCTAAGGACATCGCTCTGGACCATATGGGGAAAGACCCCGATGGAAAGGGGTCAGATGTGGACTTTCTCCATGGATGAGGAATCCTTGGAGGAGATCAAAAGGCTGGACATGAGTCCCTACTTCGGGATGGGCCGAATTCATTTCAAGGTCAAGGAGCAGTGACCCAAGTCCAAAGGTGCAGTGGAGAGGGAGGTTGTTGAGCCTGGAGCCTCCACTGGCACAACCGGCAGTGCGGCCTCCCCACAGGTGAGAGCAAGTGCCTCGGGGAAGGGCCCAGGGCTGAAGGGGAAGAAGAAGGGGGAATCTTCTACAGAGGTTAGACCCGGGGAAGCTGACCAACAAAGTGGCGTTAGCCCTCTCAAAAGGCCGTCACCGGCCAGGGAGGAGGCTGAAGCCATGGAGCAGGGGGAGCCCAGGGTCACAGAGCCCACAGAGGATTCCCACTCTTCGACCTAGAGGACAGCGTTAGGTTCCTGCAGGTCAACCTTCAACACGCCAAGGCTGCCAGTGCCGTGTTGTGTCGAAGTTTTAAAAAAGAAGGCATAGATGTGGCCCTTCTGCAGGAACCTTGGGTACATGGAAGGACCATAGCGGGCCTCAAGCAACAAACAGGTACGTTACTCTATTATAGGCCAGCATTAAGGCCAAGAGCATGTATAATACACAGTGAAAGAGTTAATTGTATACTAATTCCAGGGCTTTGCTCCGGGGACTTGGTTGCAGGAATCCTTTCATACCAAACGCAGGGTGGGACGAAGAGAGTAGTCGTCTGTTCTGCCTACTGTCCAGGAGATGAGCTGACCTGTCCTCCAATGGTATTAAAGGCTGTCGTAGACTATTGCCGGGAGAGGGACATGCAGCTTATACTGGGATGCGATGCCAATACCCATCATACAATCAGGGCCAGTACGGACATCAACAAAAGAGGTGAGTCATTTTATGAATTCATACTTAGGGAAGGGTTATTTATTGCCAATAGAGGTACAGAACCTACTTTTGTCACAGCGGTTATGAAAGAGGTATTAGACTTGACTTTGAGTACCAACAGAATAAGTGATAACATAGTGGCTTGGCGGGTATCGCAGGAACCATCATGTTCCGACCACAGGCATATCAGATTTGAGCTGAAGTCAGCATCCCTAATAGTGACTAAGTTCAGAAATCCAAGAGAGACTAACTGGGAAGGATATGATAAATCCCTCAGAGAGTCACTTAAGGAAGGGACAGTCACTATTTAAGGGAAAGAAAGCCTAGACGTGGCAGTTGACCAGGTTAACGAGGCAATGTTGAATGCCTACCGAGTGAACTGTCCAGAACGAACAAGGCAACGCAAAGGGAACACAGTTTGGTGGAATAATTAACTAGAGGGATTAAGAACCGAGGTAAGAAGGCTATTCAATAAAGCCAAGCTCAATCAAAACTAGGACCTATACAGGAGTAAGCTTACTCACTATAATAGGGAGGTCCGGAAGGCCAAAAGGGACTCATGTAGAAGGTTCTGTGAGGAAATAACAGAGACCACAGAATGCGCCCGAATCCACAAAGTTCTGGCCAAAGAAGGCTCCAATGAAAAGGTGAGTCTCCTGAAGAAAACGGACGGGAACTATGCAGAAACGGCTCAGGAAAGCTTGGAGTTGCTGACAAGGGCACACTCCCCAGGAGCTATCATGTATCTAGGTCGGCAGGAGATAGCCAGAAATATCCAAGAGGTAGGTAGACCCAGTCGGGAAGACTGGCAAATTGCCACTGCTACTACAAGACCAGATAAAATAAGATGGGCGATAGATGAATTCCAACCCTTTAAATCACCGGGAGAGGATGGGATCTATCCAGCCCTACTGCAGAAGGGTAAAGAGGCATTAGTGCCGCAACTAAGTAAGATCTTCAAGGCTAGCCTACCTTGGAAATATACTCCGGTAATATGGAGGAAGGTGAAGGTCATCTACCTTCCGAAAGTAGGTAGAATCTCAAACCAAACGCCCCAATAATATAGACCAATTAGCCTAACGTCCTTCCTGCCTAAGACTTCAGAAAAGCTAGTAGATAGGTACATAAAGGACAACGCTCTGAAAACTCGCCCTCTAAGCGAGCGTCAGTGTGCCTACCAACAAGGCAAGTCAACAGACCTGGCACTGGATGACTTAAACAGGCTACTTTCCAAGTCGATCGACGACAAGGAAATAGCAGTAGCTACTTTTCTGGATATAGAGGGAGCATTCAATAATGCGTCTCCAATATCTATAACCAGGTGTATGGAAAGAAGAGGGATCGAACCCATCATCTGCAGGTGGCTTGCAGTCAATCTAGGGAATAGGATAATCACATCCAGCCTGTGAGAGGCAACTATCACGGCGGGGGTGGGGAGGGGTTGCCCTCAGGGAGGCGTGTTATCGCCCCTTTTGTGGGCGATTCTTGTAGATACTCTTCTAGTACGGCTGTCCGATGAAGGTATTCAGTGCCTAGGGTATGCGGACGATCTTGCTGTCGTCATAAGAGGATGGTTTCCAAACACGATACCAGAGCGCACCCAAATGGCGCTTAATATAGTAAGTGGCTGGTGTAGGGAGGAGGAACTGGCAGTGAGCCCTCACAAAACTACAATGGTACCGTTAACAAAAAAGAGAAATTTGCAACGTCTACAAAAGCCACAAATTAACGGAGTGGAAATTCCATTTGCTAAAGAAGTTAAGTACCTAGGGGTAATCTTTGACCAGAAGCTTACATGGAATTCTCACATCGAAAAAACCACGCCCAAGGCCAGAATCGCTCTCAGCCTATGTAGGTTATGCCAGGAAGAAGACGAAACCGCGGAGCACTTACTCTGTGAGTGCGAAGAAAAACCGAGGGCAGAGAGCTACGCAAAGGAGGCGGTATCCAGGCTAATAGGTCTAATAAAAAGAATAAAGCTAGATATCGAGCTCTAAATATGGGGGAGGACCACAATAGATCTGCAAAGGTCGCAGTGGGATAGGACAAAGTGCCACTCCAATTCTAATATAATCTAATCTAATCTAGATCATTTAATTTCTTAATATTTAGTCTATAATATTTTTTATCATTGCAGTTTAAGTTTATTTTTATATTCATTTCTGCTAATACCAAGCTATGTTGTGTTCCTAATTCTGCTTTTTTAACCGTCCTAACATTTTTTAATTTATTTAATTCTGAATTATATACGATGTAGTCAATTATACTTCGTGCGCCTCTTTCAGGTGCTTCAAACGTATATCTATCATTCGTGTCTAGGTACCAGATTGTATTTCCTACTGTTAAATCGTTTATTTGGCAGAACAGTAGCATATCATACCCCAGTCTAGCATTCCAATCTCCCATAATAATTACTCCATTGTTTCCATCTCGAAGTTCAATCAGTTCTTTTTGAAGTTCCTTATAGAATTCATCCATTTTGGATACCTCTCTTCCTTCTACTGGTCCGTATATTTGGATAAAATTTATTATTTCATTTAATTTTATTATTATGGTAATTATTCTTGAGTTGACTTTTTTACACTTAACTATATGTTTACTAATTTTTTCTGTCACTACTATTCCGACTCCTTCTTTCGCTCTTTGGTCAGGTTCTACTCCAGAGCAATATGAGTGAGTTATATCCATTTTTTAGTTTCATTGTTCCTTTGCCCTTCTTTTTCATTTCGCTAATGCCCAATATGTCTATCTTGTATTCTATCATTTCATCTATTAATTCATTTTCTTTTCCATATAAAGATGTAATATTCCAAGTGCCTATCCCTTTCTTTCCCATTTTCCTTCAATGGCTTCGAGAAAGAAGACAATGTATTATTTCGTACCGTATTTTTACTGGTAGTATTTCCATTTTCACGCATAGATGAAAAGTTCAAATATGTCTAAATATTTCATTATTTTAAATGAAACAACCATATTTTTATTGTGTATACGTAATCCATGCTCGTATTGAATGTGTACCACAGTTGCCTGGGGTCGGGCAGAACTGCTGAATAAGATGGTCAATGTTCGCTCCAGCAATACAAACAGACACAGTTTATTTATGCCGTATTAAGGTAGATTTATAACCGAGTATACACATATATCGATCGGAAAATCTCAAATAACAAGACGTGCTATGTCGGCTATTTATCTTGTTCAAATCCTAGAAACACACGTATACAATATTGATGGTCGATTCCTGGATGCAAATTATTCGAATATAAACAATCTAGTGGCGAAGTAAAAGAAAAATCATGCAACGTGTATTCTAATTACTTTGAAATTCTACAAATTATTTTATTTTATTAGTTTTTTTAGTAGTATATATTTGGGGTCTGAGAATAGACCGATTGTCAGGATGGCCGAATGTTATATTTCATATTTCTAGAGTATCATATTTATTAAACATAACTCCTTAATAAATATGTCACCTTACTTTATTTACTAGACAGGACCCATTAACAAAGATGTGACTTGAATGTTGAACCCAGTTTTGTTTATCTCGTCCCCTGTAACATATACACATGGCCAAGGGTCGAGGGGATCGGAATAGGAAAGTGACCTGACGTTGAAGAGAATAAATTCAGAAAGTTGTATTATTATCGAGTTTTATTATACTTTATCCTTTTTGAGTCTTACAATTTTTAATGGGGATCCTTCTTTACTCTGTCCTCTTTTGACTGGTAGCTAGACATTATAAATGAAAACCTGCGAGAAGTTGTATACCGTTGACCCAACTAAATTTCATAGTAATAAAAAAATCAGATAGGAAATGTGGAAGTCTGTATTTTTTCTATATTACGAATGTAGGCATTGTCCTTGATACAGGTTCTGCAAGAGTTGATATAGAGACAAATCACTTTTCATGAACATTAAGGTGAACGTATTTGTATCACCTTCAACCAAACCCGAATCACTTCCTTTGTGCGTAATAATGTGACATTTTCCTTTACCAGAAGGTGCTTTTGAGCCGGTTGGAAGTCACTCATTGAAAGCCTGTCGTGAACTCCTAATATTCTAGTGTTGTCATATATTTGATTTTATAATATGACCCTTATTTAACCACGTTTCATCCGTAAAATATATTTTTATGTCAGCAAGTTTATATTCACGAATTATTTGTAAATACTTTCTTTGTCATAACACTATTTCGTCTTTCTCGATTAGCTAACTTTTCCGATTTCCCGTTACACATTGAAAATTTATTTCACATAGTATTCTTTGTAAGACCCTCATAAATATTTTTATTTAAATTATCATCCGTATCTGCGTAGATTGTTTGCTGGATAGGCGAGTTCTCAGTTCCGGTGTTGCGACATCTTCCACCAACATACAGGGTGATTTTTTCGATAGCACATTAGGCTTCATGGCAAAACCGATCAGAATATAAATCTGAAAATTTGTGATAAGGGGTTTCCGAAATTAATCTATCGAATGAAAATACGCTCTACTTTTGGGACTTCCGGTTATATCAGAAGTTGTAAAGTACTATACATAAGACTCGGTTCTCGAGATAAGAATTGTTTTATTGAAAAAATGGATGTTTCACTGATATTCATAAACTTCATTAATTTCGTTGTAGCCTCTTGCTTTACACGATAAAAACCACACCTAACATTTACTGGTTTTTCGACATGCCCGACCAAGTACGAGGTTATGAATGGCAAAGTGTTTTTGGCCTCTGGGATAGACCACAGTGTAGATGGGGTGGATCGTCTAGAATGTTTGACAAAAATACGGGGGCGCAAGTTAAATTGTCCCGAAGCCCTATACAAATAATCTATTAGCTACCAATTTAACAAAAAGCCAATATATGAACGTAACTCCTGTACTTAACCCTAGATTACAAAGAAACGCTTAATATTATCGATTAGCACAAATATATTAATAAGAAACATAAGTAAGTACAAACAAACAAATCTTTTCAGCCTTTCAAATCTCCTGGTGAGGATGGAATATTTCCAGCTCTGCTGCAAAACGGACTGGAATTACTTTTACCCTTCCTCATCAAACTGTATAGAGCTAGTCTGGCGTGGAATTACATACCACCCAGTTGGTTGACGGCTAGAGTGGTATATATACCGAAAGTGGGCCGCACAGACCCACACCCTAAATCGGTCAGACCAATTAGCCTAACATCTTTCCTGCTTAAAAGACTTGAAAAAGCACTGGATTGCTACATCAGGCGGGTAGCTTTATATAATTCCCCCCTGAGCATCCACCAATATGCTTATCAAACTGACAAATCAACAGATTTAGCATTACACAACCTTGTTGAGAAAATCACACAATCCCTTAACAACGAGGAGATTGCGGTGGCCATATTTCTTGACATGGAAGGAGCATTTGACAATGCACTACCGACCTGCATTGGTTCAGCTTTGACTGAAAAGGGCATCAAACCAACCATTACCGGTTGGATATATGCCATGCTCACTAATAGGACAGCCACTACATCTCTTCAGGACGAGACCATTAGCTTTAAGGTTTCCAGGGGCTGCCCACAAGGCGGAGTACTATCTCCCCTACTATGATCACTCTTGATGGATAACTTGCTTAGCGCTCTCGAAAGAAGAGGGGTAGAACTGCAAGCGTATGCAGACGACCTTGTCATCTTGGCAAGGACCAAGTCAGGAAGGGTAGCATGTAATATAATGCAAAAGACGTTGGACGATGTCCACAGTTGGTGTCAGAGGGAACAGATGTCTGTTAACCCTGGTAAAACTGTAATAGTTCCCTTCACTAGGAAAAGAAAGTTGGAGGATATTCCACCACTTTCCCACAATGGTGAGGTTATTCCATTTGCAGCGGAAGTAAAATATTTGGGGATTATCTTAGATATGAAACTTACTTGGAACGCTCACTTGGAAAAAGTTATCCATAAGGCCAGACTATCCTTGTGGACATGTCGCAGGATCTGTGGAAAATCTTGGGGCTTGGGACCCAAACAAATCTATTGGATATATGTGATGATCGTTAGACCAATGATCACATATGGAGCTATTGCCTGGTGGCCAAAAGCTTTACAGCGAACGGCCCAAGCAAAGCTCTCTGGTTTACAGAGACAGGCTTGCCTGGCAATGACTGGTGCTATCAGCTCCACACCGTCAGCAGCCATGGAAATCCTTCTGGACCTACCTCCTCTCCATATATTTTTGAAAAGAGAGGCTAGATGGACAACTTACAGAATTGTGCATATTTCTAAATGCACAAATCAGGCTTATACAGAACGAAGCAGGATGCTAGTGGACACTGAAAGTCACAGTATTCTGGGAATGACCTCTGACATAATGCCTCCAACAGTAAACTACGGCCTGCCTTATACCGTCTTAATTCCAAATAGAGATGAATGGGTCCTCCGTAAGGATGAACTATTAAGAGCAGACAGCTGTTGGTACACAGACGGTTCAAAAACACCCTCAGGCTCTGGTGCAGGTGTATACGGGCGCAGACCTAGGACAGAAATCTCAACCTCTCTAGGATCCTATACAACCGTATTCCAGGCGGAAATTTACGCCATTGTTTCATGTGTGGAGAGATTGGAGCAAGCCAATCTCATACATAGAACAATCAAAATTTTCTCGGACAGCCAAGCAGCTTTGAAAGCACTTAGCTCTCACCGTGTAACGTCGAAATTGGTTTTATACTGCCAAAGAAGACTCTTCTTAATCGGAGAACTCAATAAAGTATTGCTGGTCTGGATCCCTGGCCATTCTGGCATGGAAGGAAACGAGAAGGCAGACTCTCTTGCAAGGGAGGGTGCCGTACGTGTTTCTATCGGACCAGAACCAATAATTGGCATCGCAATAAGTTTTGCCAAACAAACACTGAATACCTGGACGGCAAGAAGAGCTTTAGACTTCTGGCATAATTTACCAGGATTGGTTCATTCAAAGGCTTTCATACATCTTTCGAAGGAAGTCTCCAAAAAAATGTTAGACTATAGCAGGCATGACCTAAGTTGTCTAACAGGTCTTTTAACAGGCCACTGTCATCTGAATCATCATATGCTAAAACTTGGACTGTCGGAAGATCCGACCTGCCGTCTTTGTCTGGAAGATGATGAATCAGCAGAGCATATAATTTGTGCCTGCCCCGCCGCGGCTCGAATCGGGTATCTGATGTTTGGCAGGGATTCTCTCTCGCCCTCGGACCTGAAATATCATTCACCAAATAAACTAATTGGCTTTGTTAAGAAGCTGAATTTGTTTGGTGAAATCTGAATAGGTGTGAGCCACAATAGACTCTCGCGAGTCGCAGTGGAGGGCCTTATAGACCCACTCATCAAAAACCTAACCTAACCTAAGTACAAACGTATCGAGTATAATAAAAACGGTCGCGTAGACACAAGTCAAGGAAAAATTAGCTCTACTTACAAACAACCCAAGGGTACCTGCTGGCGAGGTAGAAATTCTATTCTTAAATTACTAATCAATATAAAAATAAATCAGTGGTCAGTAAGACCACCTTGCCAACTACTACTCATGTATATTAACTATTATCCAATAATCGAATGTATTATTAGTGCTTTTCTGACTATGTGGTTGCGTAAGGGTGTAGCTGTGAATAAAATTAAGGCCAATAAGTTTAACAATCGTTGCGATGAGCTCATGCGCATACCGATCTCGTATACCTCATTTATTAGAACTTGACACCTTAGTTTTCCGCTTACATAGATAGGTATATTAAAAATGCAAGATTGACTAATCGACGCACGTTTTTTCCTAATAGTAGATGGTAACTAGCCTAATATAGTGTAAAGTCTTACACAATAACTGATTCACCTTTAACCTGCTTATTAATATCTTATATATATAAAGTTCCTTAAATCGTATAGCGACACTCAAAATCTTAAGTCCTATAAAACCTGTGTTCTCTTCTCTTTGGTAGTTTTGTTTTACGTCTACGAATCACAGCATTTCAAGTGTCATCACCATCCTCTCCATACACCGATCAGCAAGACAACGTAACCCGGAATAGAAAAACCACCATGATTTCCGGGGGTTTTCCGTCTAATAGGTTGTGATAGCAAGTATGATGTAAGGTCCTATTGACTAAGGCCGTGCTGCGAAGACTTATCACCAGTATAATCCGGATTTATGGCCAGATAATTTTCTTATGTGATATAGGACACAATAAATTAAGAAGCCACTAGCAACCCATTCACGTGGAGTGTCGTGATATCCTTCATTAGAAGAAAAGTTACGGAGATACAACATATAGTCCAGAAATAACTACACCAGCATACCCTTCCTTGAGTCCGTAATTTAAGTAGACTTTCAAAAATGAATCCCTCTGCAGGATGCCTTAACTAAATCAATTTCTTTTATGGAAGTTGACACTCTTTTTTTTCCACACCGGTCACTTGTTTAACAATGTCCCAAAATGGTTCTTAGAGGACGGTTCTTCGCGCAACTTCGAAATCCGTTTCGTCGCAGAACCAGCCCATCCAAATATACTTATTACTATCGGTACTTGTTTAATCGACCAAAATCGCTGATAAAAATATCTATGCAATTTAACAATCGTTTCACATTGGAACCTGTATATACCACAATATGTACAAGATAATAGCGTTATAGCGTAATAGAGATGTAAGTATCCTAAAGTTATTTTGGGATCGTTACATCGTGATAAATGAAAATCCTAATCTTCTACAATATGTCCCCCTAAGTTGGAATCATATGGAAAACTTATTTATGATTAATTTTAGGAAAAAAAGTTATTCTTCATAAAAAGTTCATTATCTAAAACATAGAATGCAGTCATCAAATTTTTTAGTCGTATACGAGGTTGGTCAAAAAATATGAGTTTTACTCAAGAGTAAAGTACCTTTAAATTTGACGATATCGAAAAATGTTACTAGAAAAAGTTGATCAGAATTAAAAATTACGATTAAATATGTAATTACATTCATTTGCATTGATAAAATTGTTTTTAAAACTTATGTCTACAATAATGCAAATTTAACTGTATTTACATGTAATCTAGGATGCACTGACAAACAAATAATTTGTTGATAGAAGGGAATGTTGACAGTAAATTTCAAACCGCGTTAGAATTCATAAGACATATAAAAATGGTAGAGGTAATGGATTTTGAGATGAGCCCTAACCTTGTAAATAGTTACTCAACGGAATTACATTTATTATATGTCATAAAAATTGCGTTAATGTCTAGAGATAAATAAAATCAAAGCAATACAGAGTGTTAAACTAATGATATATAATTACAAAGTAATCAGTTAATTGATATTTTAATGACCTAGACAGCTTATGGATTACAAGCTATTAAATACCACTTAGGAGCCCTAGCCCCTTAAAGAAATAATACCATGTTTTACCTGATCTTAATAATAAAATTAAAATTAGAAAAACCCTATGTAATATAACTGGGAAAATTATATGAAAAGCTCTTAACTATAAACATTTATTATCAACTATATAAATTTATATGTCGTCATCGTCTTCATCATCCGAAAATTCACTTTCACTGTGGCTATCCTCTCCTACGTTTATTAGTAAATCCGCCACTTGATCCATGACATGTTCTCTTTCCATATAGTCCTTTTCAACTTTTATTACATTGGCGCAAATGTTTTTCCAGTTTTCTACCGTTACCTCACTAAATTTTTTCTCCGTTAACTTCCATACATCATCCATTTTGAAAGTTATGTTGCAGGCAGCTACTTCGTTCTTCACCAATGCCCAAATTTTTTCTATTGGGTTCAGCTCTGGATGATAGGGTGGTAGACGCAATGTTAAAATGTCATGTTCTGATAGAATTTGGTCTATTACATATCTTTTAGAAACTGGCCTGTGGATTTTTATAATTGCGAATAGTTCTGCTTTAGTTGATTTTTCAGGAAAGAATATATTTCTTACAGCAAGCCACTTCAGCATTGCATCTTTTTTCCATGAAAAATTTGGAATGGATTCTAGGAGTGTGTTATGATATGAGGCATTGTCTAATATTAAGACGCATTTTTTCGGTGCATTAGGAATGAATTTTTCTTTCAACCATTTGACAAAATTTGTATTATTCATTTCATCATGATAGTCTCCGGTTTTCATTCCCGATTTAAAAATTGTAAGTGCCTCGGGTACGAATCCTGCTTCACCTCCAGCATGTAAAATAATTAGCCGTTTACCTTTAGCTACGGGTGATTTTAAACACTCCTTTGTACCATCGTCCCATGCTTTTGGTACGGTATGTGAACTGTGGATATAGGTTTCATCACAGTATACAATCGGCCGTCCATCTTCTTTGTATTGTTTTAACTTTCTTAAGTATTCAGTTCTTTTAGCTTTAATGTCTCTCCATTAAAACTTTCCTTTTATCTTCAGTTTTCCTCCATCTAAATCCCATTCTCTTAACCAATTTTCTGAAACTTTCAATTTTACCAGTAAAGTTCACCCCTTCTTCATTTCTTACTTCTTCAAAAATTCTTTTCATGGTAGGCCTTTTTTATGAATAGCACTATAAGAATAAATAATTCTTTGAATTATTTCTTCCTCAAATCCATTAACGGATCCTTTGGAAGTTGAAGGTTTGTTAACTCCTAGGTGATTTGAAGCGTTCACCAGGCGATTTTTTATTAGCTTCGCTCACAATACGTTTCACTGTGGCCTTAGAAACATCACAAGCTTTAGCTACTCTTTCATTCAAATGGAACAGAGGGACATCTAGGTCTTTCTGTTCTTTTTCTGCCTTCATAAATTTATATACACTGTATAATATTTGTCGACCTTGACTATGTATAACTTTTTTGGAACCACTCATGTTTCCAGGTTTATTCTAGAAAAAAAGATTTCAAAAATTATTACACAAAATAAAAATATATGAATATAAACTATAGTTTCAAGTTTTACATATGCATCAATTAAAAAAATTTTCTGCCTAATGTCCCATGTAAAAATAACATTCTTTTTGATTAGGTAATAACATGCCAAAAATCAAACTTTTAATTTTAAACATGTAATAAAATAAATTAATACATACCTTACTGTCAAGTAAATTAATTCACTAAACAAAATATTTTCACAAATTATTGTCTACAAAAATCTTAACTAAACTACAAGGAACTAAAAAGGAAACAAAATGTACTGCACTATTAAAAGATTCGGAGTCGAAACAACCTGAACGGAGGACAGTCAAAGAATGAAATTGAAGCGCTGAACTTATTAGGATGGTTAGTAACATTTTTTTCGAACGCAATCTGGTATACTGCGACGGAATCACGCAGGGCTCATCTCAAAATCCATTACCTCTAGCGTTATTAACTGATAAAATAGAAATTGTTTTGATTGTGGGAGATTACTATGAAACGCATAGAGAAGCAGCAAATATTTTCAATAATAGACATCCCAATAAAAATATAACCGTCGAAAACAGTAAATAAATTTAGAAGAACTGGAAGTATTTAAAATAATTTTAATGGAAAACGTCGAAAACGTGGCAAGAATTTTAAAACTAAATAAATACAAACCATACAAACCAAAAATCGAACACACATTAAAAGAAAGGGATTATGATAGGCGCTTTGATTTTTGCTCTCTCGTCCAAGGAGAGTTAGAGGAGGACCCTTTTTTCACGAGGCATATATTTTTTTCCGATGAGGCGACATTTTCGTCAAATGAAACTGTCTCGTCGCAACATTGTCGCTGGTGGTCTGAGGAAAATCCCAATTTTGTATTAAAGTCAATATTACAAGGTTACAAAGAGGGAAGGGTGATATATTTGTCTAAATTAATCCCGGACTTCTCGCTGCGTAGAGTGGGGGGGGGGGGGGGTAAAACTTAAAGTGAGTGACTATATTTCACCTCTAAAAGTGATTTAGTCTGTGGTCGAAATATCTAATTCGCTGATGGGAAGGAACAATTGAACTACTCAGAAGGCGGATTTGTATAAAATTCTGTATTCAAAATGTTTCAAGCTAATGAAATGTGACAATGACACTGACAGCGCTTGGCTTGTCTTTTTACCAGTTTTATAAATGTTAAAATAATATGAACTATATAATGAATGATCTGAATTTACGGAAAAAATCTAGTTTAGTGAACCAACGCGGATTTTGATGAAATATTTTTTTTTAATTAATTCGAGGTCGCTGAACACGAAAATGAAAAAAGAAATCGGCGCTCTCTTACCAAAAACGAGTTATGAATTTTTGAAGATGAGTTCAGATCAGCACTTCACTGGTTTTATTGTCATATAATAACTGATTTAAATGATGCATTATAAAGTCTACACAATGTTAATTACACTATAATTACTTTTTACGATATTCCTCTCACACACACATTTAAAAAACACTGATATTGATATTCATTTCTTGTAAATTCTTTTTTTAATTCCTCAATTATTATATATTTTGACATTTTCATGTAACATGACTGACATATAAGTTTTGGTCTGTTTCTTCTTAGTCGTACAACTTGTACCTAATAGCATATTCAGCCATAAAAGATATTTAGCCACTTGAATTAGTTGCTGAGTATATTCGTTTTCATGATCGTGACATAGAAGATATAAACAAGATGAACATCATGAACATACACCTATTTTTCCGATAGCTAGCGCCGTATTACAGCTGAAACATTTTTTTTCCAAATTTTGAGAGATGTTGATTTTAGGAAGATGGTTAGTTTTGAGATAAGTTTGGTTGATATTTATCATTTATTTGAATGATAATGAACCATTCAATTTGATCATTGAGGATGCTGAACAATTTTTTTTCTCTGAATTGCACTCATCAATTAATTCTTTAAAAAAATCACCTCCTCAGTTGTTCGGCCTCTATAAACACTGCTGACAACGAAAATAGTTGCTGCAGGTGTAATTCCAAATCAAATTTTTAACATACTGCTAATATTATAAGACTTTGGTTATCAGAAGCTGTTTCCCCTTTTTAGAAAATTTGAAAATTCTACTAATATCGCTTCCCGACCAACTAACACCGATCAAAGTGAAATCGCAATCGCTTCTTATCATCTTGATACATTTATTAGATTGGATTTCCGTTTGAAATAATGAAGTAGATTGATTATCGCGAGCGAAGCGAGCGCGCCGGATCGACGTTTCGCAATTCGCGCGCGCGAATTGCGAAACGTCGATCCGGCGCGCCTTTCTCACAGTATGTAGATGGCTGTTCATATAATTTTTCCATAACCGATTTCAGTTAAACGAAAGTTGAGCCAAATACAGCGCCAGCTATTGCGAAACGTCGATCCGGCGCGCCTTTCTCACAGTATGTAGATGGCTGTTCATATAATTTTTCCATAACCGATTTCAGTTAAATGAAAGTTGAGCCAAATACAGCGCCAGCTATCGGAAAAATAGGTGTATGTTCATGATGTTCATCTTGTTTATATCTTCTATGTCACGATCATAAAATCGAAAATATTCAGCAACTAATTCAAGTGGCTAAATATCTAATGGCTGGATTTGCTATTAGGTACAAGTTGTGCGACTGAGCGGAAACAGACCAAAACTTATATGTCAGTCATGTTACATGAAAATGTCAAAAGATATAATAATTGTGGAATTAAAAAACGAATTTGCAAGAAATGAATATCAATATCAGTGTTTTTTAAATGTGTGTGTGAGAGGAATATCGTAAAAAGTAATTATAGTGTAATTAACATTGTGTAGACTTTATAATGCATCATTTAAATCAGTTGTTATATGACAATAAAACCAGTGCAGTGCTGATCTGAACTCATCTTCAAAAATTCATAACTCGTTTTTGGTAAGAGAGCGCCGATTTCTTTTTTCATTTTCGTGTTCAGCGACCTCGAATTAATTTGAAAAAAAATATTTCGTCAAAATCCGCGTTGGTTCACTAAACTAGACTTTTACCGAATTTACTATATAAAGAAAGCTTCCGCAAAAGTATACTCTTGGGATTACATGGTCTTCCTCGTAAGTATAAGTTTTAACTAAATGACTAATACTTATTACCTATTGAATTATGTACACTACTTTATATCTATTATATACCAGCTATTTTAGGCATTAACACCTCATTCATGTTGTTGAGGATATGAAGAATTATATACTATATACTATTTAGGCGATCGTATGCCCTTAATCACGTTAATAAACTATTTACAATATCAAAAGAAAGACAGTCAACTGCCTCTTTCTAACACAATTCAGGACCGTTACTAGTTAGCAGGTAAGAAGTTTGTGAACATCACTAACCCTGTAGATAAATTGGGAAGATCTTACTTGTGAGTTCACTGCTTAGGTGTCCTTGTGACGGTACCTACGTTCTCTTGCTCTGACTGGGTACGTCCTGCTGTGAGGTTGAGTTGGAAGGCGGAAGTAAAGATGAAGCTGAGTAGAAGGTAAGTCGAAGGCTGACTCCGAAGTAGTCGCTCTACAGGTAGACATATTCGTGTAGATGTAAGCCGATACAAAAGAAATAAACGTAGATCCAGATGAAGAATTAGAATATATACAAGAAGAGGACTAAGAAGAAGTAGAATTAGAATTAGAATTAGAAGGTCTGAAAAGAAAATATAGTTCAACGACACTGCTGGTAATTAAGCTAGTCTCATAAAAAGGAGTATTACTTACCCTAGATGGCATGTGACCTTTAGGTGAGTTTTGTGTAATCAGGCGTTATATCCATGAATTCATGAATCCTTACAAATAAATTGTACAGGAAAATCCTGATTATTGTTCTTTTTCCTTAGTACACGAAAACCGCAGTATGCGACAGTTTACCAACCATGTGAACCAGGAGATAACCAAAACAAAATGGAGGTCAAAAGTCAATGCCCTGTCTCCATGGCCTTGAAAGGTCGACAGGGGTCTTCTACCTTTTTAGAAAGGGGTCAAGGTCAGAGGTTAGCTGAATGCTTGAAGAATCAAGACACCTTTTGCTTTTGTTAAAGACTAAGAAACCCAAGGTTAACCTAAGAACCAGTTATCTAGTGTCAACAAAGATGAACTGATTTATGATGTAAGTAGTTCTAATAAAATATTATAATAATGTAACAATTTAATTCTTTATGCATCTAAGCCACAGTTGTTTATTACTATCTAATGCATTTTCTATTTCAGGGTGATCCGTAACACTCATATCAATTAATTCATGGACGAACTACCCTTAATAGAACGTCAATGTATTTGGTTCCAACAAGACGATGCCGCATGCCACAGTACAATAAATGTTAGAAACTATCTTGAAAATTTGTTCAATGGAAAAGTTATTCACAGATATTCTGATCACTTTTGGCCTGCTAGATCCCCTGACCTAACTCCCTTTGTTACTTTTTATGGGGTTTCCTGAAACAAAAAGTTTACCAGAAAGCGCCGTTTCAGAATATTGACCATCACTTGGAGAGGATAATTCTAGAAACATGTCAAGAAATTTCTCCACAAATGATCAGGAATAAATAATGTCCCGATTATATATATAATCTTATTAAATAACTTTTGGCATCTTAGATTGCCAAGAATATAAATATCAAGCGTGCAACTGTCATTCTTTGGAGGTTTAATTCGTGAACTAGTGTTTATTTTTGATTATTGCCATTGTAAACAATGGATAGATACGAATATAGTAACCAAGATTTGTTGAATATTTTATTAATTCATGGATAATGACAAAAAAATTTATCGAGAACCAAAAAAATTTTGGAAACTGTAACAATAAGGTGTAGTGTAAGGAAGTGTTAGGAATATTTTTTCTGAATCTACAGAATTGTAACGAGTGTGAAAAAATATGTGTGCCATATAGTTATTGCTTTTTTTCGATATCCAAAATTAACGTCAATTTTCTTTCACTCTGTATGAAACATTGGAAATGTTTTCCTTGGATATCATTGATAGAATGGAAAATAAATAATTTTCATTTATCAAGAAGTTAATGGAGTTTATAAATATCAGTGAAACATCAATTTTTTTGATAAAATAATTACTATCTCGGAACCAAGGTATTGTACCTTGTTATAAAATGTTGTTTGTGATTAAGTAGGCAATTAAAAAAAAATTAAAATATACTGGGTGTTCCGTTTAAAATGACTGAGTTAACTGCAACTCCCGGTATAACCGGAAGTCACCGAAAGTCGAGCGTATTGTCATTCAATAGATCAATATCGGAAACCCCTTATTTCAAATTTCCAGATATTTATTCCGACCGTTTTTGCAATAATGCCCACTGTGTCATCGAAAAAAATCACCCTTAAATATCCGGGATTCTTCTAAGTATTCCTTCATATACCGATTGTATAATTTCTTTCACAGCTAATAAGCGTTTCTTATCTTTTTTATTAAATGATGTACTGATAGTTAACTAGGTTTCCATTTTCTTTTCCAGAAAACACACAAGAACACACAACTACCCTAACCTACACTCATTGAAAACTGTCGTATATACGTTTCACCTAGCAGGGTGAAAGGACTATCGGATGATTTGTCGTGATTTTATCTCCTACATATCCCATAGTTGCTCACTAAATTGTATAACTTCATAGCAGGAGCAATGAAACTTCGATCATTTATATTTAATGAATTTTTAGAAATAACACAATCATTCAACATATTATGGTGTTTATGTAGTTCGTGATATTGTTCATTCGTTTGTAACCCTTTTTTTCTTTTATTATATTCTCAGCTCTTTTATAGCTCATTATAAAGTAGCCACTCTCTTGTTCATGTATTTACAATTCACGTGTGAACCATAAACCTTACTTATTTATTTATTATTTAAAATATTTTGAATTCCACAACAGTAGAGGATTACAAAAATGCATATTACTTATAGTACAAAGCATTGGTTTGTGAATTAGAGACAAATGTTGTAAGTATCAGAAATTTTTTATTATAAAATTTTATTGAATGACTGGACTAACAAATTTTTAGTTTTTATTATCTTAAATAATTGAGAAAATACATTCAAAAATTAAATTGAATGTTCAAAGTGCATGCTGTTGACTACCTGGCAATAACCAAGACGGTTTCTAAATTACTCCAACACTTTATTTAATGTTTCTCGGCGAATGAATCTCACCTCTCTTTCAGATCCTCGATATGCTCAGGCTTATTGAAGTACACTCCAGATTTGAGATAACCCCAAAAGTAAAAATCAAGGGGTTCTACATCAGGAGATGTTGCTGGCCACTCTATAGATCCTCTTCTGCCTATCCACCAAATAGTATCCATATGATCACGCACTATCAGCTCATAATGTGGTGGTGCCCCGTCCTTATAGAACCATATCAAATTACTAGGCATGTGTGGATTTTGATTATCTGGATATAACGCGGCAATTGCTGGAATAATATCATTTTGTAGCATTTGTACATATTTTTCAGCAGTCAACGTTCCTTCGATAAAAAAATGGTCCCTAAATGTTGTTGCCAACAATTTCTGCCCAAACATTAACTTTTTCAGGAGTGTGTGGGCCTCCATCCTCCAATGAGGATTGGTGTCTGACCAGTCTCTACAGTTTTGTCTATTGACAGTACCATTTGAATAAAATGTACTTCATCTGAAAATACTAGCCTCGATGAAACAAGAAGTGTACAGGGGAAAAATAAAAAGTGTAAGTAAAAATATTTTTGCTGGGAAGTTAAGACAATATACAACAGAGTGGTCAAAAATTACAACTATTAGTACCATCTTAAAGTGGCTACAAGGTAATAAATTGCCTTTTTATAAGAAACCTCGCCAAATAAAACCTACAACACACTTAAAATTTTCTCGAAAAGAAAAACAGGACATACATAAGGCCCTTATAGACCTGTTAAAAGTTGAGGCTATAAGTAAATGTACAAGGAAGGTTAAAAAACAGTTTATTTCCACTTATTTCTTGAGAGATAAACCGAATGGTAAAAAGCGATTCATACTAAATTTGAAAAAACTAAATAGTTTTATAAATAGTCCACATTTCTAAATTGTTTCATGACATCTGTGGATTTAAAAGATGCATATTTTTTATTACCAATCCATCAGAATTACCGTAAATATTTAAGGTTTAAATTCGAAAATAGGATTTATGAATTTAATTGTTTACCATTCAGATTATCGTCAGCCCCATATACATTAAAATTTACAAAACTCATGAAACCTTTAGTGGAATTTCTTCGAGTAACTGGCATATTGTGTGTTAATTACCTGGACGATTTTCTAATCCTGGGTAATAATTTTGAAGAATGCAATGAAAATACAAAATTTACAGTTAAAACACTACAAAATTTGGGCTTTATTATTAATTTCGAAAAAAGTAGCCTGACTCCTAATCAAAAATGCAAGTTCCTAGGATTTAACCCCAATAGTATTTCAATGCAGATGTCCTTAACTGATGAAAAACGGGAACGAATTAAAAAGTTAACAGATCTTTTTATAACGTGTAAGAAAATCAAAATACGAATCTTTGCACAATTCATTGGAACATTAGTTTCGGCTTGCCCCGCAACCAAATATGGATGGCTGTATATTAAATCACTAGAAAGAGAAAAGAGCCAGGCTTTAAAGAAAAATAACATGAACTACAATGCTTTTATGAAACTGAAAAATAGCATTTTCTGTGATATATATAATATAACAACCACTTTTAATGATATAAAACATGACCAATTCTCATTAACTATATTCAATGATTTCTCATTGTCTGGCTGGGGGGCATGCGCAAATGGGGAAAAACACATGGATGGTGGACAGAAACCGAAAAACTCAAACATATAAATGAGCTTGAACTTCAGGCTATTTTTTTTCGGGCTTAAGTGTTTTGGTAACGATAAAAGAAACTCTAATATTTTAATCAGATGTGACAACACAACAGCTATAGCATATATAAACAAGATGGGAAGTGTTAGGCATCCATCCCTTAATAAATTAGCACAAGAAATATGGGTTTGGTGTGAAACCAGAAACATATTTCTTAAAGCTTCTTACATTCCTTCTGAAGAAAATGAAGAGGCAGACAAAGAATCCCGAACACTTCCCCCAGAAACCGAATGGTCACTTGCTACATATGCCTTTAATAGAGTAACAAAATAGTTCGGCATACCCGAAATAGACCTATTCGCTACACGAGAAAATTTTAAGTGTGCAAAGTATGTCTCTTGGTTAAAGGACCCCGGTGCAATGGCAGTAGATGCCTTTACAATCGATTGGAATAATTTATATTTTTATGCCTTTCCACCGTTTTTACTCATTTTAAGAACAATTCAAAAAATAGTAAACGATAACGCGGAAGGTATACTAATTGTTCCAAATTGGCCTTCGCAACCGTGGTTCCCTTGGTTTAAGAGACTCATAATAGAAAACCCAATATATTTTAAACCACAAAGTAATTTACTATCCTCTCCTGAGAGGGCTTCACACCCGATGTGCAAGACACTTACACTAATAGCGGCCAAATTATCAGCCAAGCTTTCCGCTTGAAAGGAATCCCGAAATGTGCCATACAAACCATGATTGCTTCCTTATCAAAAAATACTCTAAAACAATATGAGAGCACATACAAACAATGGTGGCTATATTGTCAACAGATGAAAGCTCCCTTATTTAAAGCAAATGTCTCTCAAGTAGTCACATTCCTACAAAACAGGTTAGTACAGGATAAATGCAAATATGGTACACTAAATTAACATGGGATCCTCAACCGGTCTTTAGCTATCTTGAAACTATTGAAGAAAACAACAGAAAAAATATATCACAAAAATTTATCACGTTACTTACGCTCACAACAGGTCACAGAATACAAACCATATCGTTGATCAAACTGACGAACATTATTGAAACAGATAGCGGGATTCAAATATTAATTTCCGATAGAATTAAAACATTGGGACATGGAAAATATCAACCCTGTTTGAACTTATCCTTTTTTAGGGAAAATCCAAAATTATGCGTAGCTACCACAATAAAAAATTATATCAAAATAACAAGAAATTCAAGAAAACCGGAACAAGAATACTTATTCATCACATTTAAGAAACCGCATAGACAAGCATCTAAAGAAACCTTAAGTCGCTGGGTTAAAGAAATTTTAAAAGCTGCAGGAATTGATACCAGCATTTTCAAGCCCCACTCCACAAGGCATGCTTCCTCATCATTGACAGATAGAGCAGGACTCTCTATAGAGACAATTCGGAGAACTTTGGGATGGTCAGAAAAATCAGAAACTTTTACAAAATTCTATCGAAGACCCTTATCTACTGCACAAGATTTTGCAAAATTGATCATCAGTCATGCCAATTAGTATAGGAATCAAAATTTGTCAAGTTTTTAACAAAAGAATAAATAGTTAAGTTGCAATTATTATATTTTTATTTACTTTTACTTGTAAAAAGAATTAAATAAAGGGCTTTATAGAGTTTTTAATGAGTTAAAATAATTGCAACAGGTTCACAGCAAAAATTCACAATCACAGCAGTTAATCTTTAAACAGCTACCAGTTATAAATGATATCGAGAGCTGGATGTTTCACATAATTTAACGATCAAACGAACTTACCTTAAGTAAAGTTCGATCGGGATTATGTGAAGCATCCAGCTCGAAGATATCATATCCCACCCACCCAAGACCCAAAAACTGTGATTGTGTAAACATCTAAACAAAATGAGGACGGAATAGATGAATACAAGTGAAGAGATTATTTTAACATATAGTGCCAGTCAGTACGACAGGGACGTTCTACCAGTTATAAATGATATCTTCGAGCTGGATGCTTCACATAATCCCGATCGAACTTCACTTAAGGTAAGTTCGTATTATCGTTAAATTATAAAAGTATCGCCATCTTGAACAAATGTATAATACCATAAATATGGAAGGTATATTATTAAATTTATTTATTTTGCACTACTAATTTTCCTGCGCAGCGAATTTTACGTAAAACTTTTGGAATTATGTACCTATATCTGGTAAATTTCAAACTGCAACTCTATTGATTGCTCAGTTTAATTTATTATAGTAAATACACGTAACTAATTATGAGATATAAAATAATTATTGACCCATTAAATTGAGCCATATTAAAAGTTTAAACCAATCCTGCCTTAATAATTGTTGTCGTTCTTGGTGGTGTTATTTCTAGGCAATTTAATTAGTGATATTGATATATTGATACGGCACATGCATTGGATTTCCCTTAAGTTTTGCTACATGTGGCAACCTTTTAAATCGGTTTTCGGCGACTATCGTATAGGAAGCAACAGAAACAGAGATATAAGGATGAAGAATCAGAAATAACAGAATATTGTCATTGAGCTCATAGAGTGTCTCGAAGCTGCACTTTACAACAGTTCAGTTCTTTTGTGCTGCATTTATCTCCTTTTCGAAACATAACCTGCAAATTGTGCCAATATTTTCCATTTTCAAAAGTTATTACATTTAATTTTTTTGGGATCTTAAGAAAAGTTTTTGGATCTTGGGGCAGTAAGTTAGGAATTGCACTGTTCCAGATAGTAAAAAGATCTTTTAATGCTGAGTGATTTATATTATACGTCATGGCCCATATCTTCAACTGTTTTTTTATTTAAATTTTTCTAAATATTTCGGAATCAATAATCGTGATATCTTCTTCAGCCGTGTCCGCAGATACATCAACTTCCATGTCTGATAAAAGATCATCAGAATCACTTCCGTCCTGAGTAATTTTAGGATATATACGGAGTGGTGGGAATTGTACGATATGTTATAGGTGTCCATATGAACGATTGTAATAATCGTGTTTTTAATCTGTTGAAACTGGATGTTGGTCGACTAGTTCAAAAGCAGTTCTGATACAATGCTTAAAATCCCTATGTTCCGTTTTTGTTTGAATGTATTTGTATGTATTCACCAAGAGTTAATTATATGAACCTATAATAAATACTGTAAAGACGAATAACCCATCATTGAGAAATAAATTATTCCAAATGTTATCAGACCGGAATAGAGTGTATGGTGGAAACCGATCATGAACCTTTAACTCACTTATTTCCGATGAATGAGCCCAGTTTGAAACTCACGAGAATTTGATTAGATTTAGAAGAATACAATTTAGAAATTCAATACGTGCTCGAAGGCGCAAATTACGCAGGTAGCATCTTAAGTATATCGATAAACGACATGAAAGATTTACATGAAGGGTATAGATCTAGAGTACGTGTAGGAAGTGGATTATTATTTAAATAGGTTTAGGAATTAATGGAATATGAACAAGGAGAAATGGAAAAATGACAGGCACTGTAGTGTAATGCAATTGATCTATAGGTGAAGTATTTTTTTAGAAAAGGATCATTCCATGGATGATCTAATAATGACAATTAACGGGTGAAATTGATTATTTTGAAGAAACGAAATAAATGAAATTGATTTGGAAATTTAGAGAAAATGCAGAGCTATTGAAAAGTCACATTAATTAGAATTTCATGCTCACTGGAAATATTTCGCGAGAGAAGGGAATAATCATTTATAGATTTCATTTACGTCCGATGTGAACAGAAGCACGGCGTAGGTATGGCCGCAGTATAAAATAGAAATAAATAGATGGTGAATCTTTAACCTGAATATTGATTTTGAAATTAAATTAACCCTTTAACGCCTGAATTTTTTTTCGAAATATTTTTGGTTCTCAGTACTTTATTTTATTGTTTGGGTTACAAAAAAAGCCAAAAATTTTTTTTTGTTTTTTTTTTTCTAAATATGTTTGAAAAATAGGCCGTGTCCAAATGATCACGCTAGGCGGTAATGAGTGACAAAATATACTAGTCAGATGTTTATTAAAATTTGGAGATTTTATAATAAATGGAACTTTCTAAAAAACTCGATGCACAGTCCTACGTTGCATTTACAACACTGAGTACGAACAGTTTTTTGCATCCAATTCCTGCACATCTGCGTTGGTTACACTGCTCAATAAAATGCTGTATACCGTCTTATCTAACTTCACGAGGAACTTTACTGTCTAACTCCGTTCTAATCCCTCGTGGACGTCCCGGACCTTCAGGTTGAACTTTGTACTTGTTAAAGATGAATTGGACAAGCTGTCTTCTGAAATCAAGCTGCGATATCTCACTTCCAGATTTTCTCTTCAGTAGCCAAGCATTATGAACAGCAGCATCCAGAATCCATGTAAATATCGGCCACCACCATTTCTTCCCTCAGATGGAAATTCTATAACAAGAAATGTTCTGGTCCATTCTGTCCCTACCGCCCATATATCTGTTATAGAAACTAAAAAGAGATGGACGAGTAACAGTAATTTTTTTCTTCTGCTGTTGAGAATATCTTTGCACACGAGTTAGAGGTTCAACGCCATAGTTTGTGGATGCGCCTGCTACTACAGAGTTGTCCATCCATTTAATAATAATAATAACTTCCTGTCTATCTAACTGAAAAACATATTCACCACGGTTCTCTTTTTTCATAAGCTTATTAGCTTTTATAGTACAACTTTTGGGGATTCTGTTTTCACGTATTGTGCCTGTACCATGGTAACCTCTTTTTCTCAGTTCACTCAGTAATCCTATACTGGTGAAAAGATTGTCGAAATAAACGTGGATTGGAAGCTTCTGTATTTGATGGGAAAAAGCGTCAAGCATTTGAACTAAGGGAGCAGCGCATTTGCCAAACTGTTGTTCGTAGTCATTATTAGCATTCGGGCTCTTGCCTTGATATATATCAAAGTGTATGAGGTACCCGTCAGGAGTAATTGAGCTCCAAACTTTGTATCCGAATTTAATTGGTTCATTACGAATACACTTCTTGCAGCCATGCCTGCCAAAATACTCAATCATGGATTCATCGAAATTGATGTGTTGCTCTGGAGCGTAGAATTCCGTAAATCTGTTTTGTAAGAGAGACAAAAGGGGCCCCAGCATCCACATTTTATTCACATTTGATGGAAGACTGTTGTCCGCGCAGTGCAAAAATCTAGATATATTTAAAAACCTATCTCTTCTCATGGCACTGTACACAAACTCATTCCGTAGATCTCCAAGAGAGTCCCAATAGTTTCACTTCGATGGTACCGTATTATAACCAGATAAAATGAGAATTGCCATGAATACATGTAGCTCCTCCTTAGTGACAAAAAAATCTGGAAACTTTTTGGAAGCTGCATATTTTGTTGTTTCTTGGCGCAGATATTCGAAAACGTCATCATCAAATATCAGGCAAAATATATCATAGGGGCTAAGCACTTTAAATCTGTTGTAACATGTCTATCGACCTGTTTCGATTTTACAGAATAAATCCTTTTAATTAGCGCTCGTCGTCACTAGCCACATCCAATTATAGTTCTGTGACCCCAAACTCTTCTACCCCGAACGTAAGACAATTGACGCCTGCCAACGGACAACGCCTCGTTAAACAGCCTTTTCGTTATCGTCTGCCTAAAGAGGCACATCGTCTTTCGCTACCTTTCATATCCCAAGTACCTATCTTATGAATTTTGCTGTGGTAAGTCCAAAATCATAATCTATAATTAATAAGCTTCTTCTAAAGTACTGTCTGATATAATTTTCGTATGCATTCTTTATTTTTTTACAGAGATAGACGAAATTAAATTCAACACGTGGTCATAAACTATTCTTTTATACTAATATGGTAGTTTTAAGCCAAATATTCTTTTATAATTCAGTTTTACTTTTATACAAGCATTTTCAAGCTTTTTCAGTTGCGAAATAACTCTTTTAATTATAAAATAGCATTGTTATAAATTACCGGTAACCTATAAAATATTCTTTCGCAACGCCAGTGCCGGTCTCATATATTTCCTAAGCACGATATTTTTTCATATAACTAAATAAATAACTTTTTGCTATCATAAGTTTCTTTCGGATCATTAGTATATTTTTTTATTTAGCCGATAATTGCTATTTTTACTGTCTTAACATGGGACATATAATGTTGGAAAGCTTTCAGTAAATTTAATCAATTTTTTGACTTTCAAATAACTGCCTTCCTTTTCTTTAACCTGAAAAGCTGACCAACATAATGTGCCATAACATTCAAGTTCCTACATATCCCTGATCCACTTGTACTTCTAGGTAAGCACAGCCCCTAGGCGAGAATATAAGCCAAGAATATAACCCTAGGCGAGAATATAAGCCAAGAATATAACCCTAGGAGGATATAGCCGAATATAAACCGGAGAATATAACCCCAAGAATATAGCCAAGGATACCGCCCTAGCTCAAACTACCGCCCTAGAACAGAACTCATCAGTCCGGATCAAGACCTGACTTCTTCTCCAGGAAACCACTTCATCTAAGCTAAGTACCTATAAAAGTACAAATTCCTTTAGTAAATTCCGTTGTTCATTTCCTGTGGCAGAATAAATTGTAAATTTGTTTTTAATTCTTTTTTTTATTAAAATCCTCAACTATAAAAGTTGAGGGAGATACCGCCCGGGGTCACTTTTCTTTATTAACTTTTATCTAAATTCTACAAGGCGTTTCTACCTTTTCCGCCTTAGTTTTCTTAGTATTTTTATCGTTAAAAAGGTAGTGGCGCCCTCAATTTTTACAACCCTTCTGTTATCCCTGTGTGACATAAACTTGGGGTCGAATCACCCTTGAGAGGAGTCTCTAGCCGGAGCCCTTCGAGCTGGTGCCCTGTGAGGTACTACTTTTACCGTTACAAATTGGCGCCCATTGTTTTTGTTGCACAGTGTAACAGTTGGGTTGGAAGGATTTTAATTTTTTTATTTTTGCATATTCTCTTTAAAAATTTTTTTATCGTTCAATTTAGAATTTTTGCTTCCAACTAACTTTTTTAAAAAAAATTTCACTTTTTCAAGTAACCATCTTGTACCGACCCTGGACGTTTTTTTTAATTTTATCGTAACTACCTGCCTTATTTACAATATATATTTTGGTCTACGATAACGAATATTCTCTGGGTTTATTTTTTTTAAGAGATAACGTAGTGTAGCACAATCTTTTGTTGTTCCGAAACGGAATTTTGTTATTGATTTTTTCAGGAAAGGTGAATTACATCTGATTTGTTTGCAATGTTGCCACGTTTTAAGTAAATTCTTAAGGTGTCTGTTTTCTGATAAGTTGTTATATTTTATGTAGCTGCATAGTAAAATTATCTTGTTCAGTTGAATTGTGTCGAGTTACACAAACTGAAATATCTTATCTTACCTATTGTTAATCAAGTGCAGTGTTGCCAAAGTAACAATTTATCTTTAAACTCTCTTACTTTTTCTTGTCTAATCCTGTTAATATAAAGTGCAGTGTTGCCAAATTAACAATTTACCATTAACTATAAATATTTTGCAGTTCAGTTTTTTTGACGACAGAGAGATTGTGATGTGCTACAAAAATTTTAATATCAATTTATGATACATTTTTGATCTTGATTAGCTATACATTTATATACTGATAATTTTTATGGAGTTATTATGCAACATTTTCATTACTACATATGACTTGTTGAAAATATAGTACGGTTTTGTTTATTTTAATTGACATCTATCGGCAATAAGTATTTGTTGTTTTTATATCTACAGTCATTCACGTACATACAGTTTCCATATCTATATCTCGTTGCCAGGCATTTATGTTCATTCGGATTTTAGATCCTTTGCTTTCGCTAGTGCTATTTGATTAGTACTGTTGATTTAGATACCGTTTTTTATTCTTTTCCTCTCCTTTTAAATATTTTCAAGATGCAGGCCAATCATTTGAAGTCTTTTGAACTCTCATATGAAATTCAAATTAGAAATATTCCTGTCCCGGATACTGTCGAACAGAAACGTAAAGTTTTAACAGGTCTTCTTGCTAGGGAAAATGCTAATAGAAGTTTTTCGTCCCCAGTCAATTCATATTCTTTTGAGGACGATATAGTGGAAGTTACAGAAACAATCAATGACTTAACAGACATTATCAATCAATTTAGTGGAAATAAACATGAACCAGTATTTTCCAGAATCAATTCAAGACTGACACATTTGACAAGTAGAATTGATAGATTAAATGCCGAAAGTAATGAACAATTACTTACACAACAAGCCTTGACAAATACGCTGATACTTTTAGAAGCTGACCTTGCGACAAAAACAACTCCCACCAACAATAGAACAGAAGACACTTTACCTTCAAACACATTTCCTTCCCCCACTCTTTCTGAAATCCCCCATCAAAAACACGATCCAGTTTACAAATGGAATGTTTCCTTCACTGGTAAAAATGAATCACTTCATTTATTTTTGGAAAAAGTTGAAGTCCTTAGACTTTCTAGAGGAGTTACAGAAAATGAGCTCTTTTTGCAGTCATGTGAACTTTTTAAAGACAATGCCTTCACATGGTATCTTAATAATCGTAGTAAATTTCAATCCTGGAAAGACATTGTTGCCAAATTAAAAGCTGATTTTTTGCCATATAGTTATGAGACTGATTTAGAGTTAGAGATTTCTAATCGCACTATGGGTGCTAACGAACCGGTTGCTGTATACATATCTTCAATGATAGGATTATTTAATCGATTGTCTAGTGTTGTTGACGAACGTACTCGTGTTGCAAAGATTCGTAGAAACCTTTTACCTTCCTTTATATCGTCATTAGCACTTCATGACCCCCAAACAGTTGACGAACTAACCGAGTTGTGCAAAAGAATTGAGGAATCCCGTGTTTGGTCAGACAGATATAGATCACCATCTTATAATAATCCTAGACTGCTCGAACCAGATTTATCGTGCCTTTATGTTTCCTCCTCGTCGAATCAAAGACAAAGAACTCCCGCAAACGTTTCAGTATTAACTTCCTTGGTTTGTTGGAATTGTGACAAAACTGGTCACTCATACTCTCAATGTTTCTCGCCCAAATCTATCTTTTGCTACGGATGTGGTGCAAAAAACACTACAAAACCAAAATGTCGTAAATGCATTCAAAAAAACTCAAGGCAGACTGGTCCACGGAATCTGGCCACTGTGTCCAGTCAAGCACAATCAACTACATCCCAGCCAGAAAACCCCAGAAGACAGAACAGACCTCCAAACAGATCTTCAAACAATCACAACCCCCCAACAAACCAAAACTAACTTTTTCAACTTCTGCTGCTGAATGGCAAAATTATCTTACCTTTGTTAAAGGTTTCCTAGCGCCCAATCATTCCAAAAATACAGACAAACCATTACCTTTACCTATCGAACGAATTACAAATACCGTACCGAACACTAGCGACATCCAGAAAACTGAAGATAATGACAAAAACTTCTCGATTACTGACAATACAACTCCCGTACCTGTCTGTGACATGCCAGTTGCCTTACCTTCAATACAGCCAAGTACTGTTTCAATCTCCAGTAATACTTGTCCCTTATTTGCAAAAAAACCTAATGATAACAGACCTTACCTTACCGTGAAAATTTTAGACCTACCCGTTTTAGCTATGGTCGACACAGGCAGTAACTCTACTGTTCTTGGAAATCAGGGTTTCTCTTTGTTGCATTCCTTACATTTACCTATACAATATGATTCTTGTTTAAATATTACCACCGCTGACGGTGTACCTCAACAATATATGGGCTATATTTCCGCACCAATGACAGTGAATGACATTACCAAGACAATCAAAATCTTGATAATACCGTCAATAACTCATAACCTTATCTTGGGAATGAACTTTTTGAGCTTATTCAAAATAGACATGAGTTTTCATGATTTGTCATACTCCTTATTATCTTCCACTTGTGTTATTAACACAATACGATCTGCTTCTACTCTCTCTATTGAAGAAAAAAACAAACTTGAGCAAACTGTAAGCTTATTCTCTTCTCTTGCCCCTCCTGACCGAATTGGTCGAACGAATTTTGTCGAACACGATATCGACACTGGTGATGCAAAACCGATTGCACAACGCCAATATCCTCTATCCCCAGTCATGCAAGGACTTTTAGTAAAAGAAGTCGACGAGATGCTACGATTAAATGTCATACAACCTTCGAACTCCCCTTGGTGTTCACCCCTTTGGGTAGTCCCAAAAAAGTCTGGAGAATGCCGCGTCTGCTTCGATGGCCGAAAGCTAAATAAAGTAACCACTCCTGATTCCTATCCCATGGCTCAAGTAGACGTCATTCTTAGCAAACTCCGAGACGCTAAATTTCTTACCTCCATTGATTTGAAAAAGGCCTTTCTGCAAATACCCCTTACTGAATCTTCTCGTCCCAAAACTGCTTTCGCTGTCTATGGCTTAGGTTTATTTGAATTTACGACCACTCCTTATGGTCTAATTAACGCCCCCAAAACTATGGCACGTCTAATGGACATTGTTATAGACCCTTCTTTAAGGCCCTACTGTTTTTGTTATTTGGATGACATCATTATTGCTACTCCTACCTTCGAACTTCACTTAGAAATACTTAATAAGTTATATCTTCGTCTTAAAGAGGCAAACCTTACCGTAAATTTTCAAAAATGTGAATTCTGTCGAGATTCCCTTAAATTTCTTGGTTTTGTAGTAGACAAAGCTGGTCTTCGAACAGATGAAGACAAAGTTTCCGCTATCCTCAACTACCCTGCTCCCAAAAACACTACCGAAGTCAAAAGACTCATTGGCTTAATTGGCTGGTACCGCCGATTCATCAAAGATTTCTCTACCGTTTGCTCCCCAATAACTGACCTTCTTCATGGCAGAAAAAAAGGACAACCAATTTCTTGGACCCCTGAGGCTGAAAATGCTTTTATCGAAGTCAAAAAACGACTTACTTCTAGCCCCATTCTTGCAAGCCCTGACTTTTCTAAAGAATTCATTATACAGACTGACGCTAGTGACACCGGACTTGGTGCAATCTTATATCAACAATGTGATGGCATCGAACACCCTATCGCATATGCAAGCCGTACATTGAACAAAACTGAAAGAAAGTACAGTACCACTGAAAAAGAACTTTTAGGTGTAATTTTTGGTGTAGAAAAATTTAGAGGTTATGTGGAAGGAACTCATTTCACACTCGAAACTGACCATTCATCCTTACAGTATCTATCAAAACTTTCTAACCCCTCTGGACGTTTAGCTCGTCTTTCACTCAGACTATCGCAGTTTGATTTTGAAATCAAACATAGAAAAGGAACCACTATGGTTGTCAGTGATGCACTTTCCCGTTCATTTCCAGATATTTCAGTGATTGATGTCACTACCTTCAAGCCAGATACTTGGTATACCGCTATGATTGATAAAGTCAATAATAACCCCGAGTCATTCCCCACTTTTAAAGTAGAAAATAATGTCCTCTACAAACATGTCTTCTCCCCAAACCCTATATCTAGTAATTTATCCAATTGGAAAATTGTAGTCCCTACCCCAAACAGGATTGATGTCCTAAAGACTTTTCATGACGATCAAACTAGCGCACATCTCGGAATTTCCAAAACCATCGCTCGAATTTCTGAAATCTACTATTGGCCAAAACTTAGAAGCACTGTATCTCGTTATATCAATAAATGTTCCGTTTGCTCTTCCTGCAAAACCCAAAATTTACCTAAAGCCGGTATAATGGGCCAGTATAAAGACATTAATTTCCCTTGGCAATGGATCTCAGCTGACTTAATAGGTCCATACCCCAGATCCAAAAATGGCAATAGATTTGTTCTCGTTATAACAGACTGGTTTACTAAATTTTGTCTCGTCCATCCCATGCAAAATGCCACAGCTGCTGGTATTGTTAAATTTATCGAAAATCAAGTTTTTCTTATTTTTGGAGTCCCACAAATATTTTCCGTCGACAATGGCACAGTCTTTACCTCTTCCCTCTTTAAAAATTTGATGGATCAATATAAAGTACAAAAAATTTTCTACAACGCACGCTATCACCCACAAGCTAACCATACCGAACGGACCAATAAAGTTATAGTCACTGCCTTACGTTGTTACATTCATGACAATTCCTCTCACAAAAATTGGGATGCATCTTTGCATAAAGTTGCGCAAGCAATAAGAACCGCAAAACATGACGTTACAGGTTACTCTCCCGCTTTCTTGAATTTTGCCAGAAACGTACCGTTAAGTGGAGATTTTTATGGTGCAATTTCCGAAAATGCTAACAATTTAATCAATAATGCAGACAAATTACAACTCATTGACGACCTACAAACCCTCCCGAAACTTTTTATTGATGTACGCAAAAAACTCAAGCAAGCCCATGACAGAAATACAAAGTATTATAATCTACGAAAAAGAGATGTAGAATATCATGTCGGTGACCGCCTATGGAAAAAGAATTATGTACTTTCATCCAAAAATGATAACTTTGCAGCAAAATTTGCCCCTAAATTTATTCCATGTATTGTCCATAAAGTAATTTCTAGACTAGTTTATAATCTGAGAGACCTTTCAGGTAATGATCTTGGAAATTGGCATGTTTCAGATCTAAAAAACCAATTTATTGACGTTGACGAAAACCTTCCAGATGACTTAGACAATGAACAAGACAATAATATTGACACAGTCAATCTAGTATAACCCTATTGCCCACTAATTCCTTTTCCTATCCCGCATTTCATTCATTCTGTTCGAAATGGATTTTACGTCATTCAAATTTTTGGCTCCTGTTGTCAAGTACCTAACTTTTTGCTACCTGAGTTTTTTTACCGTTTCACAAACAAATGGTAATTTTGCTTTTTATAACTAACGTAGAGTCACTTACTTCAGAAACCGTTCCATTCTCTTGGAGTTTCGCTATCGTTCTCCTAAAAAAAAACGGTACAATTGTGTTTTTAGTTCATTATCGTTTTCGTTTTCTTCCTTACTTTAGGCAACCGCGCCATTCTCTTGGAGTTTCGCTATCGTTCTCCTAAAAAACGGTACAATTGAGTTTTAGTTGACCATTATTTTTATTATTTCCGTTTTCGTTTTCTTCCTTACTTTAGGCAACCGCGCCATTCTCTTGGAGTTTCGCTATCGTTCTCCTACAAAAACGATTCACTAGAGTTTTTTTCTCTTCTCTTTCCGTTTTCTTTCTTTTAGGCAACTGTGTTACTTACCGTCCCGATTACTCAACCCATACTCAACTTGGTTCCCAACCATTTTTACCCTCCGCGTAGAAAAGGAAGTAGACCAAGCTACATTGGAGTTTATACCGTTCTCCGAACAAAACGGATCCTTTTCTTATCCCGCATTTCATTCATTCTGTTACAAAACATAAAAATACCGGCTAGACACCTTGAGAGCTCTCCATTGCGGAAATGGATTTTACGTCATTCAAATTTTTGGTCCCCCTTTTTGTTATATGTCTTTTTGTTGCCCCGAGTTTTCCTACCGTTTCTCAAACAAATAAACGGTCAATTTTGCTTTTTATAACTAACGTAGAGTCTCGATTGACGTACCGTAAGACGTTAGGCCCCAATTGAACTGGGTTGGCCTTTGCTGAGTGGCGGATTGCGCTCGGTTTACAAACATAATAGGTTTGGAAAATGACTGCTTAGTCGCTCTTTCTCTTCACCCTGGCTTCTATAGCAACCTCTTCCTTTTCTTTGCCTTCAATGGCAGTACTTCCGTAGCTTTTAGTGTTTTTTCCTTATTTTACCAGATTGGCCACACTCTTGTAGAGTTCTGGACCGATATACCGTATTCCCTGACAGAGTCATGGGTGTAATTTTAGTAACAATACCTTTGTTCGATTTAACAAAGAGAGCATATCAACGGACTGAATGCATGTAGCTGGAATGACTTTCGGATCGATGACCAATGGCTACTGTGGACGCTAACTGGCAACCTCACCGAATGTCGATCGCGCTGCTGTTTTTGCCCTCTTCCTGTGCTCTCGGCGTATAAACCAGAATACCTTTTTGTCTGATCACGTGATGAGAATCTATCGTCTTTCTTTTTATAATGTCGCCACAAACTATTCCTAACCACACATACCATTATTTCGACCACGATTTACCTTTCAGAATCACCCTATTTATCTTCAATTCTCTTTTACCCTAAACCATTCAAAGTAAGTATCTATGTATTTCTTTCTCTCCCTTAACATACCTTTTGCGTTGCCGTATTGTGATACTTGTGAACTACCTACCGTTATCGTATATTTTAGAACCGTTCCTTGTGGAACACTATAAGTGTTGTCGCCCTGCCAATAATCTTTGCTAAGTCAAGCAGTATTTCACCCCTGGTGACGTCATTATGATAAATCTTTACTCTTTGCTCGGTGAAAATTAGGCTGATTTACGAATTAATTAGAATTCCGACGGAATTGCATTCTAAATCAATTTTAGGCTGACATCACTCACCGTGTTTATTTTTGTCCCTCCCGGAGACATTGGTTTGGTATTTCCTGGAATTTTTCGCTCTGCGTATCTGAGATCCCAGCGTTTTATCAAAACACACCCTACCGTACCTTATCTTATCGTTTCGCCTGCACTGAGAAATTATCGCACCCTATCGTTACCTTTCGTTCTCAGTGTATGCTTTGTTTTATACGATGACATAACTACATGATAATCACAAGATGACAAAACTGCCTCACCTTTACCTTTGACAAATGCCTTACCTTACCTTTGACAACTGCCTTACCTTACCTTTGACAATTGCCTTACCTTACCTAAGATACATAGATTTTGCAATGACACTTCACCCCTCCTTTTATCTTATTAAGCCCATTTTTCACAAAAAAAAATAATTCTTCGAATCATTTTTTTCCCGGAGGAGAGGGGGTGTAACATGTCTATCGACCTGTTTCGATTTTACAGAATAAATCCTTTTAATTAGCGCTCGTCGTCACTAGCCACATCCAATTATAGTTCTGTGACCCCAAACTCTTCTACCCCGAACGTAAGACAATTGACGCCTGCCAACGGACAACGCCTCGTTAAACAGCCTTTTCGTTATCGTCTGCCTAAAGAGGCACATCGTCTTTCGCTACCTTTCATATCCCAAGTACCTATCTTATGAATTTTGCTGTGGTAAGTCCAAAATCATAATCTATAATTAATAAGCTTCTTCTAAAGTACTGTCTGATATAATTTTCGTATGCATTCTTTATTTTTTTACAGAGATAGACGAAATTAAATTCAACACGTGGTCATAAACTATTCTTTTATACTAATATGGTAGTTTTAAGCCAAATATTCTTTTATAATTCAGTTTTACTTTTATACAAGCATTTTCAAGCTTTTTCAGTTGCGAAATAACTCTTTTAATTATAAAATAGCATTGTTATAAATTACCGGTAACCTATAAAATATTCTTTCGCAACGCCAGTGCCGGTCTCATATATTTCCTAAGCACGATATTTTTTCATATAACTAAATAAATAACTTTTTGCTATCATAAGTTTCTTTCGGATCATTAGTATATTTTTTTATTTAGCCGATAATTGCTATTTTTACTGTCTTAACATGGGACATATAATGTTGGAAAGCTTTCAGTAAATTTAATCAATTTTTTGACTTTCAAATAACTGCCTTCCTTTTCTTTAACCTGAAAAGCTGACCAACATAATGTGCCATAACATTCAAGTTCCTACATATCCCTGATCCACTTGTACTTCTAGGTAAGCACAGCCCCTAGGCGAGAATATAAGCCAAGAATATAACCCTAGGCGAGAATATAAGCCAAGAATATAACCCTAGGAGGATATAGCCGAATATAAACCGGAGAATATAACCCCAAGAATATAGCCAAGGATACCGCCCTAGCTCAAACTACCGCCCTAGAACAGAACTCATCAGTCCGGATCAAGACCTGACTTCTTCTCCAGGAAACCACTTCATCTAAGCTAAGTACCTATAAAAGTACAAATTCCTTTAGTAAATTCCGTTGTTCATTTCCTGTGGCAGAATAAATTGTAAATTTGTTTTTAATTCTTTTTTTTATTAAAATCCTCAACTATAAAAGTTGAGGGAGATACCGCCCGGGGTCACTTTTCTTTATTAACTTTTATCTAAATTCTACAAGGCGTTTCTACCTTTTCCGCCTTAGTTTTCTTAGTATTTTTATCGTTAAAAAGGTAGTGGCGCCCTCAATTTTTACAACCCTTCTGTTATCCCTGTGTGACATAAACTTGGGGTCGAATCACCCTTGAGAGGAGTCTCTAGCCGGAGCCCTTCGAGCTGGTGCCCTGTGAGGTACTACTTTTACCGTTACACTGTCATAGGAGGAGGGTGGAAAAGGCACTGCGTTTGTGTCCAAATCTCCATTGATCCACTTTGTTTCAACTTTCTGTTTTTTCATTTGTTTCTTGTCTGGTTTTTTTTCAAAATCCTGAGTATTGTTTTCGTCATTTGCGTTATTACTTTCTATTTCTGTTTCTTCATTCTCTGTTTAACTTCGGCGTTTAAAAACAATTTCCGACCCTGCTCTTAACTGCCTTCCCGACAAGTTATCAACAAGACCTCCATCCTCATCTCCCGAATCTTCATCCGTCAGGACATTCGCTTCAGGAGGTTCTATATATATTTGATACATCTTGGTCGTCTTCTTCTGCTATAGCCAATGCTTCTTCCAAAGTAATTCCCCTGAAATAAATTAAATAATAACCTATTTATAACCACCATAACTCAAAAAAAGCCCAGCTTACATATAATATCCATTACCCGCATTAGCGCCTAGCGCGATCATCTGATCACGATAATATTATGCATGAGGTTATGAACAAACCAAAATATTCAAACAAAAACCAAATATCACTAAACGACAATTCGTATATCTACATTTCATTGTGTATATCAGATCTGAACCAACCAATTATACAAAGAAGTTATAATACTCACACAAAACGGATGTCTGAAGCAGCCATGTTTCAAACACGTGTTCTAACTTTACCGCACTACCGATTTAGTCAGATGCGACAATGACTGACCTGATTGTTAGTAGTGAAGAAACTGATCATTGGCAATATTGGGATGCAACTACGAATGCGCAAATTTTGCTACGTTGTCATATATAAAAAAAGTCTATGCTCATGTTCAGCGTGTTCAGACGATCACGCTAGGCGTTAAAGGGTTAAATTAAATCAAATTGCTCACTGTTCATAACATGGTCTCACCACATTTAATTTGCAGGTATGGTATGTATGTATATTTTGGTGATAGGTATTCACTGAGACTTGGAAGATCGATTGTGTCCCCTTTTTTGTTTTTCTACTTAGTTCCTGATTAAAGTCTCACATACTAGTATCTCCTTTAGACCTATTTCCTGGAGAAACTTTGAGATATCTGCAGGGTTTAGTTTAGGTAAATGTCTCTCTTACATCCAGTAGTCTCATAGGTTTTGTGCCCTAGGATTGTGAATTGCTAAGAAATCAGCAAGTGGGTGGATGGAGGTTTCTATATCCATTCCACAGAATCTAAATTCTTCTTGCTCCACTACTTTGAGCTTATTAAGGTGCCCATACAGGCGACAGTGTCCCGTCAGGACAACCCTTGGTGCAGTTTTACTCTGGCCTATTAATCTATTTATTCTCGACTGGTTGTAACCGACCAGGAGTATCTTCGATTCTAAGACCTACTCGATCTTTCCAGTGGTTAGATCTTTTCATCTTTTCAGCGTTACCTATATCTTCCAGTCGTATTATTTAAATGTAATAATCATCTAATGACTTAAATTTTTTTGCGGTTCTTCAGTATGTCTTTCAATCTCTACAATTCTGCGTTTTTCAGTAAATGTGACAACTTATATTGAAAGTTCAAATGTCTAAATATGTTATGGCTTATAACTGTTCCATTTAACTATTGTGAAGAAATTTTAATGTGAATCAATTAAGGATACTTTATTCTTTAGTTAAAATATATTTACAAGATGGTGAATCGTTGTGTACTAAGCAAAAAATACATCCTTTCACAGGTGAGCAGCAAGTTCTGAACAGTTTCACAGTGTTGTATCATTTGACATTATATAAATACTATTTACCCACTCTAATAAGAATACAAATTTATATTATAAGCAGAAAATAAACAATGTGAAACTATACCTACATGTTTATAATTAAATATCCACAGCAACTAAAATTAATTCCTCGAGTAACAAATAAATATAAGATCAATATTTCCATTAAATTTAAATCCTCACACTGCACGGTACTGCTATTGGAATCTGCGACCTTTGCTGTGTGTATTGCTATCCTTGTTTTGGAACGAGAGAATCGATCGATATAAATGTTGGTTACAAACAAAGTGTGTTGTCAGTATAGCGGGTTATTTATTATCTGTTTAATGATCGGAGATACCAAGCCATACCGGAGTGAGCCGAGTCGATTTAGTGCGAGTCTGGATTAAAAGTGAAAATACGTTAGATAATACGTCGATTGTAATTTGTTGCTAGCGAAAACCAAGTTCGATCCTGTGAGAAATATAGTCCTACGATTAATGGCCCTTTCATTCATCCTGATCAGTGGAATTATTGCCCTCGATCAAAATCAAATCAATAGAATGCGTTAGTTACCAATATTTCATTACAATGTTTTCCGTAGTTTTTGACGTGATAGTGAAAAATGTGTAAGTATACATTTTTTCAACAACCTTTCTCTTGAAAACGTATACCGTAACAGAATTTTTTTACTAAGCAAACTTCACTTATCTATTAGTGTTCTCATCCTAGCAATTTTTTTCAAACAGTATATTTTTTAATACCCTGCCTAATAACTGACACTTGGAAAAATAGTAGATATAGATATTTTACTATGAATAATTTGGATATAACAAGAACAAACAATTCTTCATGCCTTCACACCAAGAATTACATTCTATGAAAGATGTTTCGATATATCAATCTAATTACATCATAAAAGTCAATAAGCTGGTATTTCGTTCATAAGAAGTAATATAGGAAAATATAAATTATAAAGAGAAGGGTTCCACTGAGTAATGGATTCAATATCATTCCTTTATAATCCATGATGATAAGAAATTTATTAAATGAGAAACTATTTCTTGCAAGTCATAAATAGCTTCAATGTTCTAGTAATAACAAAAAGCTGGAACCAAGAAGAAAAAATCAAATAAATGAACGAGACTTTCCAGAGAATGAATAATTACTAATTCACATACAGTTGATAAGACGGTAGTTACCCAATAAACATTTTCGTTTATATAATAGTAACCGTAAAGTTACCATCACTATTTTATTAAACTGTAATTTATATAATCTGAGCAAAGTAATATTTCTGTAACTCTTATAAACCCTTTACAACACTTAAAAGGAACAATTTATAAGAGTTGCGAACACCTTTATTTAGTAACGTTATAAAACCTATAAGTCTATAACTAAAAGTAACAGAAATATTTCCGGTACCTTTATAAAACTTTCTATAAAATTTCTTCTAGGAAGAGGATGGAATGATATTTAGTTTTATTACTGACTTGGTTACTCTTATAAACTTTTCCTCTAGAGTTGTTGGTAACCTTACCATTACTAAATCATTTCTTTGTCAAGCTGTCATCTGTCATATTTCCAATATGTGTTTTCTCTTTTTAGCATACATTGGATATTATATTATGTTTCTTTTTGTTAATTCCACAATTTTAAACATCAGGCAGTATAGTAATTCATTTTTGTCTCCATTTTTATATGATATTAAGATGGATGGTGTGATATATTATGTGCACATTTCCACACATAAAGTTAGACCAAAATTATATTGCCAATCATTTTTTACTGTAAATGTTAGCAAGGCACTTCTAAAAAATTCATTGGCCTTTCAAATATGTATCAATAAAAAAATTAATATTAAATTTTAAAATATAATTATTTTAATTTTTTTAAATTTGTTCATAAAACGGAATCAATCATATTTTCCTATGATATAATGTAAAATAAGAGTCCAATCTGAAGTCAGTTTTCCAAAATTATGTTAAATATTTAATTTTGTATTCCTGTTTATATCTGCGTTTTAGAAAATTGTCATGGCGGATACAACCAACACTCTTATAAAAATAAGTTACCACAAAATTACTGTCGGTAACAATATAAAACTTAAAGTAACACTATATATCCATAACTGGTGATTCTATAAAACTTTAAGACTACTATAAATTCTTAAGTGTTAGTTGAGTGTCACAGCACACCACAAGTGATGGTTAGAGAACTATTGGTGGTAATATTCAACGATAAAGGAGAAAAAGAAGAAATTTTGACGAACTTAACCTCGAAAAACTTTACTACATATATTTTTACTTTTCTCTCTGTGTCGGTGTCTTGAGTCAGACAAAATTCAATGTTTAAAATTGTTCAAAATAGAGAACTAGGGCGAAAAGCCCCATCATTAACCATTGTACCATCGGCATGGGAAAAAGACGGAACGTTATTTTGGCCCCCAACCAAGAAGAGGGGCCAAAACTCGTCCTTACAGTAATGGCATAAAACCCTAATAAACCTAATTTACTATGAGTGTTGCAATAAAACTTCAAAGCATTTCCCTATATAATTGTGTAACCTTTATAAATACTTTATAAAAATATCAGTTACTATAAATAACGAAAATTGTTTATTGGGTAATAATGGAGGGTCTAGTGAATTCTTCATTTTGAATGAAGATATTGTCACGTGTGTATGGGAGGTAATGGGGTTTATTATTTTTTTTATTTATTAAATTGATTATTGAATTTTGAGTTGGGCGCCAATATTTATTTCAAAATAAAATAAATATGACGTATTGAATACAGTTAATGATCTTTTTATTTTTTTTATATAATTCCACCTATTAAAATTTTATTAAATTTACCTAACCTTTCTTTCTCAGTACAAACCTGTAACTTACTCAGATAAAGCACAAAACTACCTATCTCAGTCGGATTCGTTAGTTGTGTTTGGAGTCGACGCTCTACGCACTTATTAATTATCTCCAAAATGGCTGTAATAGACAAGTTGTTGAATTAAACGAAGAAATATAATATTTTTTATTGAGAAATTATATCTAACACAGTGGCAAATTATGTATGATATATTACCATCCCTTCCACACTTGAAGAATAGTAAAAATTATTGCTAAATTCAAGAAATCAGTTTGCAAGTGAGAAGTGTTTACAAAAAACAATGGTTATCATATAAGTATAAAATCCATGATGAGAATTGCTTATCAACCAACAAGGTAAGTGGAAATTGATTTTAGTAAAGTATTTATTCATAAAGGAAAACTAGAAACTTGTTTAGTCTATAAGCAAAAAGAAAAAAATAGATAGATGTTTACAATCTAATAGTAATACATAAAAATATAAATACTACAGTAAATAATGAATATGTCAAATCTTCTTCAATTGCTTTTTTTAATTTAAATGCATTAATTATTTTTGTTTGTCTTTATTATTAATATTATGGCCTTTAAGTCTCTATCTAGAGTTATTTTTTTTAGCTATAGCAAATCTTTTTAGAATATTATTGTTATTATTTAATAATTAACTTTTTTTTTCTTTTATATTGTAGGAAAAAAGAATTAGGTACCTTATTTTTCCTTGTTAGTCTTTCTTCTTTAGATGCTCAGGTAAATAGCATCAGATTCCAATCTATTTTCTTTTCTTTTCAGTTCAGGAAGAGAAATTTGTCGTCCATAAACAAATTGGTGAGATTTTCAAAAGATATCTTGTTGATTTCTCAGCACGAGAAGAAATTTAAATTTACCTCACTTTTAAACTTCAAAATGTCCTCCTGTCAAAAGTCAAGGTAAGTTAACTCCCTACTTTATCGACATTGGAACTACTTTTCTTAAACTTTATTGTGCAAGTGAAAAAACTGGAATGAGCCATCCTCTTGGAGTTTTTACTTTTATTAATAACATAAGTCACTATGTCAAATTTTTTAATAAAATTCGTGTCAAAACTGATATACGAGGATGGTCAAAAGTTATTTTGGTATTTTTGATTTTCTCACTCAGACCTTTTTTACACATATAATTATAATCTACATAAAACATAATATTAAATGTACAAATCTTACATCTTTAGACCTCTTCTAGGCATAGAAATCACACTTTGAAAATTTCTCATTGTCAAAATGACTTCTTTTATATTTTCGAAAATTAAAGCATTTTGGTTATTCAAAACCTTTTATAACGTGTCCTTGCACCCTTTAGTTGCAGTTTATGTATTTCTTTTTCATTTACAAGTGTTACTATAGTTTATTTTTTTTAGGTTCACAACTGAAGTCTTGGTGGATAAAAATTTTCGATTCTAGTGTTGGAGGTAGGACTTCTTAGACTTTGAATTGTTTCAGTAATTTATGAGAAGACTCCAAATATTGTGTTTCCACCCTTTTTTCTTACTATTCTCATCAATTAATATTTTTAAAAAATATGAAAAGATAATTTTGACAATTATTGTACATAGTATAAACCGTAAGTATTATCAGTTACTTTATAATAAATCATACATAGGTATTTTACTATTATATTATTTCATGATAACAATCCTTAATCCTTATAATCATCAATACTTCTTATCAAATTCAGTTGCTGCTAAGTTTTTTAATAGATTTAAACTTTATTTTGAATGCTGTTGTATTTTCAATCCGTTTCAATATATAGGTACAGAAAAATAAACACCACCCACTCCACAAATATTCATATTAGTACGAAGGTATTTAATTAGACACGAAAAAAATTGGGAATATTCGCCTTCGGCCTCCAGCCTTGACATAAAACGGACGTCGGGAGAGGATGTGGCAAGGACAGCAAATGGAAACAGGACATCTGTAATGCCCACAGAATGGACGTAATAGTGACGAGAAAAGTCAGTAAAGTTTGGTTACCGACTGGTTTGGAAAATGGATTTTTCAAGAAGTGATAAGATATGTTGGATGTGGTGAATTTAGCTGTGAACGAAATGTTTAAGAATTATCTACCAGGCCTGGTCTTGGGCAATACTATTTAAGTAATCTTAATGACTATAATCAAATGATCATGGAAATCATCGAATTTTCTCTAATAATTGAACATCAAATTCATTACCGTTTCACATTTCGACTACACAACTAGTCACATTCAACGGACGTGTCTCTTTCTGCACGCCACCAGAAACTACAAAGAGACTTGGCAAGGGTGACATGGCGATTGTCAGTGCCACGTCGCCTTTGTATACATTGAACCATCTACTTACATACAAAAAGTGCGAGAGAGACATACGTTAGTACCATGTCCTCGCCCGACGTTCGTTCTATGTGAATTGCGCTCAAGGCTAGAGCGGAATGACGTTTGTGCCTCTATGTACATTTCATCATCCCATTACATAGAAAACGAGCGAGATAAGCTTACGTCAGTGCCACGTCTGTTCTATGTGAATTGAACTTCAGTCAAGGATAGAATGACGGTCGTCCGTGCCACGTTGCCTCTGTGTACATTGGACCATTTTATTGAATGGAAGAGAGACAAATGAGGCATACGTCAGTGCCACGTCCTCGCCCGACGCCTGGTTTATGCGAATTGCGCATTTAGATAAGGACGGGATGGCGGACGTCCTACCTACGTTGCCTCTGTTTACATTGGACCATTCAATTACATAAAAAGAACGCCAGAGAGACATACGTCAGTTAAACGTCATCACCCATCTCGTTCGTTGAATGTGAATTACGCTTTAGGCAGAAACGGACTGACGTTCGTCCAAGCCATGTTGTCTCTGTGCACATTGGACCATTTCATTGAATGAAAAAGACACGAATGAGGCAAACGTTAGTGCTACGTCATCGCCCGATGTCCATTTTATTTGAATTGCGCCTCAGGCAAGAACGGAATGACGGTTGTTTGCGTTATGTTGCCTATGTGTACATTGGAGAATCTAATAACATAGAAAAGACGCGAGAAAGACATACGTCAGTGCCACGTTCTCGCCCGACGTACGTTCCATGTGAATTGTGCTTTAAATTCAAACAAATAGATATAATATTCGCAAGAAAGTATTGATTTTATAGGAATACTTTTATCGTAGTCTGTTGATTTCTTAATTTTATCAATTAATTAATAATGACCCCTTAATGATTTGTAATGAATAAACGATTCCAGTGTCTTATAGTGGATGTTCTTGGGTGGATGAATTAATTGGTTTCGATGCAATAAATATTATAATTATCTTAGAACTCACTATTTCTATTAAACATTACTTCAGTCGACTGGCAACGTTACACAATTTTAACTAAGAAGTATTCAATGTAATAGTCTCTTTAATGTTTTATTTCCGTCTGTATTCATAAATTCAGGTTATTTTTGTTCGAGATATATTTTTGCAGACAAATATTTATTATATAAATATATGTTATCAAATCACTCTTTTAGTACTGAGGAGAGTTGTATAAGTAATAAATTAAGCTTGACTATCAAGGGTATTTGGTTGTTACAGTCTATCACCCAAATCGGATTTTTTTAAGTGAAAAAATACAAAATTTGGAATCGAGTTAACCAGTATTTAACCTGTTTTTTGATTACTTGAATAGAAAAAATAACTTTTTTAATCCAAGAAATTGACATTCAAAACATTTTACCATACTCCTTATGGAAGAAGCAGAAATTGTGAATGTTGTGGTGTGTTTATCACCTAAAAAGATGAATTTATTTAATGCTTAGATGGAATGGGAATATAAATTAAGATATCTTCTCCATTTTATTAAAAATACAGTCGACGGATAAGCTGTGTAACTAACTCGTGGATCAAAAGGCAATTAACAAATGTAAACATTGGAGCACCCGCTTTGCTCGAGCTTTGAAATATCTGGATTGTTAATCGCCCTCATCATTGAGCTTGTTGGTCGAATATCTTATAACACAACGATCTACAGATAATCCAGTGAACCGTGAATCGATATTGAAACTGAATCATTCCTAATCATAGACATTACGAGATATGTGGAAACAAAACAGAACAAATACGTGCCAGCGGAATAGGCTACGATACAACAACAGTGAATTCCATTCATTTACTTGGTTATAACATTTCATATAATACCGGCATTCTCCAACAATCAAACCAATCATAATTTTCCATTGGGGGGAAATTACCCCGCATAATATAATTTTCTCGGTTTCTTTCTCAGTAATAGCCGAGACCGGCTAATTACTTATTTATTTAACACCATACAATTTCAATCAATTGATATTTTTGCCACTAATAGCTATTGTGGTATGGAATAAAACAAGTTGACTCCCCGTATAGCCAAATTTATTATTATTATCAAAGAACGAAGCATAATTAAGAGGAGTATACTGTATATCCATATTAGTAGAGTGAAGACGTATTTGGAAGCCACGGGATGGACAGTGCGAGCATTACCTTTTTAGATCGTGTTATTCTAATAGGGAAGTTGACAAAATTTTTGAATAGCAAAAATATGCTATAAATCATAAGTATTGTTATGGATTTTATGGAATCGTGATACGATTGTATCAAATTAAATTCAAGATCACGTTTGTTAGAACAAATTTAAATTATTTTTTAACAATTTTGATACATCCTGTATACATATTTTGTGTAAGGACGGATGTCAACATTTCATATCTGTAGGCTGATTCATTATAATTATTATTTGGAGGTAATATTTTGTATGTCACTATTATAAATCATATCATTCAAGTTTGAATATTAAATTTTATAAAGTTATTAACCAGTGGTAATGATACTCTGATTTTGTATAATTTCTGAATTTTAGATAGTAATATTGTAAATAAATATTTTATAGAAATATGATAAGAAAGTATAAAATTTAAGTACTTACCCGAAATGTTAAATAATATTGGTTGGTAAGATGATTTGAAAAAGAAGTGGAAATTTAAAAAAAAGAATGAGGAGGTTGCTAGGGGGAAAGTAGGAAGTTGTTGACTGGGAAGGCAGGAAGCGTCAGATAATTCCGGTTTGGTGTAAATTTCTTTCCTGGTGGTAAAAACCAGAAGGAAAGAGTTGTGTATTAAGTTCCAGAACGAGGTCTACGAGCGAGTTGTGTTATATCTGTCCACATTAGGACAACCTATTCATGCATATGGTGAGATAACCAATTTATTAATATATTGAATTTGCGATCCAGTAAATTTTGTTCGAGCTATATATCATAATTGATTAAATAATAAATATTTGGAGGAGTTGAATGCTGTGGCCAGGAGCTGAAGGAAAATAAAAACTGTTACGGTTCTTATTTACAACAATTTATTTGCTCCACGACTTTGAGGTTATAATAGAAAGACTAACGCATTGAAAGTGATTTAGACTGTATAAATAAGGCATAGGTTGTATTAATTATTATTAATAGTTGCATACTTACGTTAAATTTGATATCAAATTTTCTAATATTCGCATGATACTGAAGTAAGTGGTATTAATATTTGATTTAGGTTACGTCCTCACATTTCTGTGAGGAAAATTGATCAGCTGTTTAAACGGAGCGAACATTTTAAGTTCCGTTATGCGAAGTGTTGCGAATATTAGTGGTAAGAGTATTTCATAGTTTTATTATTGTCAACATGACAAATTGTTATGTTATACTGTTGCTTGTAATAATTCATTGCATCGTTTAATTCCATATTATTTTTTTTTAAATTGTTTATTAAATCAGAATCAGAGTATATCACTATTTCATTTCTTACGTACAAGTAAATATAAATTAAATAATTAGATTGGAACGCTATCTACGAACCGACATCAATAGTATCCATCAAACACGACCTTGAGGTAAGTAGTCGAATAATAAAAGTATTATACCGAGTGCAAATAAATTAGAAGACATTACGTAAAGTGTGTATATAAATTAAGTTTAATACAGTGTGTCTTTCTTTGAATAAATAGATAATAATTAGCCATAGTGTGTATAATTTTATCCCACAAGTAAAAACTATTTGAATAAATAACAAAAATATTACATTAATTTGTCTTGGACACGAAAATAGTTTCCAGAAATTTGTTATGAACACTCAAAACGAAAAGAACTCATTTTTTTTTCAGTTAACTTAAAAACTACAGGAGCAATCTAAATGGTTTCTGAAGATAAAATGTGATTAAAATACGAACAAATTGAGGGGTTGGATAGTTTGGAACCGAGGAAATTAAAAAAAAAACAGGAAAATGTGTTTCTTTTAAATTAATATCTTTGTTATTTTCCAATTTGTTCGTATTTCAATTACCTACGATTTCTCTATACATACGATTGAGATTGATCCAGTACTTTTTACGTTATGTGAAAAAAACTAATAAAAGTAGGTTTTTCATTACAAATGTTTATAACAAATAACTGAAAACCATTTGCATGTCCAAGACATATAAAAATTATAATATGTAATGTCTTTCATATTATGGCACTATTCATTTTCTAGTGGAATTTTTGTCAAAAATTACTATACTTGCAAGCCCTATTGCTGGCCTAGAAATATATTACGAACACGATATGAATACGATCTCTTTGTACAGTGTTGCCAGCATAGTGCTAGACAATATCCCTTGTACTGGGCTAAAAAATCCCATATTTGTTCAGAAAATCCCTCGATTTTCAGATGAACTTACAGCTTCCTTATATATGTATTGATATGATATTTTATTTTAAGTTTTATAATTTTTTTTATATATTTTTTTGTTTGATTTTATGATTTTTGTTTTACCCGGAATAATTTCAAATTTTGCAATTTTAATTTACTACACAGTGTACTCACCTTTTTTTTATATGAAATCTCAGCTCCTCAGGGTTTGGGTTCATGGGTTTAAAGTGTAAGAAATCTAATTACTGTTCTTTTTTTATGGGCGCCAAAATTCAATGTTATTTAAATAAAATTTTAATAAAGTTTTCAACATTTGATTTGGATTTAAACACTTTCCTGAATACGGTCCTGTGTACTCACCCTGAAAGTGTCCCAGTGATGTGTAACAGGTGTTCAATATAGTTGTACCAACTGATAAAAAGAATTACTTCGAAATAATACTTGGGATGAAACAATTTTTAATTAATTTTATGAAAATTAATTTTGTGAACGTGATAAACGTTATTTCTTACACCAAATAGGAAAATGACACTTTACCAAGATGGTCTTTCACTCAAAAATCACATTCATACAATGAAAATTATTTTTAATACATGCAATTATGCAACTTTTCATACCTCAGTGTATTTACAGTGATACCGTTTTAAATAAGCCAAAACGAAAAGCAAAATGGACGATACAGTAGTATCCGAATTTGCAAAATATCTAAGTTCCTTTTATATACACTCACAAGTAAGTTTTTTATTATAAATTGGAGTTTAATAAATACCTTTTATCTTCTATTAATGTTGAAAAATTAATAATCACTTCTTTCCTGTTTTAGACCGCTCTGGGCCTTTGTGAAGTAACCTCCAAAACGAAAAGCAAGACAACTCCAATGCAGAATGCCTCTTGATGAAATTTAATATATGGTTTATTTAAATTTATTTACTCACGAAGATCCCTCGGTGTTTATTTTCTTCAAGAACCGTATTACAGGGTTGGTTAAACTATTTTCACTATTAATTACATAGATATTTTATCAAATTTACAATATTTTTTCACTGAACGAACTAACGTGCTTCTTGTAGAAAATTCATTTTCGAAAAGGGACGACGCTTTCTTTATCAACAAGTACCTAACAAACCATTTCCTTTTTCTTCCTTAGCAACAGCCTGCCTACTGTCTCTAAAAGCGAATTCTTTGTTTGATTGTCATTGACCAATCAAATTACCTTATAGTTGTTCATTAAATAGGTTTTATTATATTCTTTGATAGATTTAATCTTTTTTAAAAGAAAGCATCATATTTTGAATTTCTAAATGATCTATTTAAGTTTAAATCTCTTATTCATTGAATTTTTAAATTTTTTGACATATTCAATTTAGGTTGGTAATTTTCCTGTTCTAGCTGACAATTCTATGTTCAAACCTGTCATACATCAGATGATAAATACTTTCACAAGTGTCATAGATCTAATAACTATATTAAAAGTTTTTCTATCTTAGATTCTACCATAATACGAATAAAATTTCGTAATGCTTTTGAACAAATTCAATTTTACATTAAGAAATTCAAGATGATACATAAAAACCATAAACATTCCCGTTTACAGGTGGATCTTATATTTGATACCAGGTGATTTGTTTGAGTTTTCTTTATATAATTGAATTTTAGACTTTATCCATTGTATGTATGTACGAGGTACATTATAAAGTTTGAATTGCTTCTTTGAGTTTGATTTATTTTAATTTGAATTTAAATAATTCTCCTTCAATATTTCATAATTATTGAAGCTTTGATGTTAGAAGTAACTCGTGTCGGTTATGTACAATGTGTAGTTATTATTTTTCATATCAGTACATATATGTATATTACGCCGTAGTAAAAAAATAAATAAATATTCAAAAAAACTTTTCATAAAGATACAAAACTTGAAAAATGTGTATAGTTCCAATATATTTTGTAGCACAGTGATAGTTGAGACTTGTGTTATTATTTTGATTTTACATTATTCCGAAAAGCACACAAAAAATAATTGGCGATTAGATAAAAATGCACATGATAATTTTATAATCCAGTTTAAAATATTCCTCAAAAATTTGTCCCCAACAAACCCCAAAAATCCTTCGAATTGGTATCACTGTTGAGGCCGGTAAACTATACACGGGTACAAAGCTGGGCATCATACTAGATGACGTCAGCTGTTTTGAAGCTCTATGGAAATCGTTTGAAATTATTTCAAATAACACGGAACTTTAAGCTATGTTTTCTAAGTTAATATTGAATTTAAAAAACTTTGAGGATTAGGTTTTTAGAGGCCACTTGTTGGAATAATTGAAGCGTGCAGTCCTTGAATCATTGTAAAAAAAATTGTCTGGATAGTTGAAGAAGTAATGTGAAAAACACAGGTTGAGTCACAAGGAGGTAATGAAAAAATCCAAATATCAAAATTTCTTATTCGAAGAACTCATCAGTTGAAGCATAATAAAAACTGGAATAGGTACTTGCTGATTGGATGAAAAATCACTTTTAAGAAAATTAACAACTAAGGGCCATGGAAATAATTATTTCCAAAACAAATTCTCAAGGTGACCAAATTCAAGATTTTGTACAAAGTATTTGAAAAGAATCCAGGTCAAGAAAGAAATAAAAAACTAAATACATTTTTAGGTCCTTACGAAATCACAAAAATTTTAGATAAAAATGGCGTAGAAGTTATAAATACTAAAAAGAAAAAAGAAATATTACCTATAAGAGAACTGAGAAAACCTAATATTGTTCCTAATAGGTTCCTCAGCCATGCCAACAGTTACACCCTTGGAATCGGACAACCGAAGTTCCATAACCTAACAGACAACCCAGGATTACTTCCCTTAAAAATAGGCTCTGCTCAAAATATTATAAATTATTGGTCCTTTATTCAAATTTTTTATATCACAAATATAATTTCAGAAAGTAATAAATTATCAATAGAACTAGAAGAAATGAATGATTATTATATTAATATTTCAATAAATCAAACTATCGAAAAATTGTTCAAATCAGGAGCCACTAATTACTATACATTAGCGTTAACACTTGAAAAACAAATAAATCCATTAAATCCTTTCTTCAAATTTCTAGAAGTAAACGAGGATTGATAAATGCCTTTGGCAGCATAATAAAATCTAGACGAAAACAATGCCATACGATATGACACAGCTATTGAAATTATATCAAATAATCAGAAAAAAATGAAAACTTTAGTTATTGAACAAATTACTATCTTAGATGAATCAATAGACACATTCAACAAAACCTCAGCTCAGTTAGTGCACAATCAAGTTATAACATTACATTCTCAAAATTCAAACTAAATTGTTGAACCCAAAGATCTATTAGATGAAATAAAATCAATCAGTAATCATTTAAGTCAAAGTAAATCAGCTTTTGAACCCAATTTAGGAAACATTTTGCTTTATGAAAAAATAATGAATATAAAAGATTTTAGCAAAGGTAACCAAATCATTTTCATACTTGATATTCCTACAGTAGAATGCAAAAGTTACGATTACTATCACCTATATTATTTACCCACACCACAAATAAATTCCTTTAAAGTAATTATCCCAATATCCAAGTATCTACTTCTGAATGAGCAAAATTATATGACAACCGACGCAAAATGCCAAGAAATAAGTTCAGGAGAATTTATTTGCCAAGAGGAACCTCCAATGAAACTAATACAAGAAACCACACCATGTGAAGTGCGCATGATTAAATACATACCAAATTTAACAATGTGCCAAACCGTCCCTGTCGAAATAAACAAAGAAAAATTTCAGAATATTGAAGACAACAAATGGATAATAATTTTACCAAAACCTCAACCCGCCGTAGTGATGTGTGGTAAATCCAAAAACGCTATTTTATTAAAAGGTACTCTGTTGCTAGAACTGAATAACTTGTGCTATGTACAAATAAAACTCTTTAAAATTCAAACATTCCAAAGTGTTAAACGTGAGTTCAATAACTTTGAGTTACCAAAACTAGACTTTTCATTACCGTCTCTGGAAAACTCGATACTTCATATTAAACCACTAAAATTAGATAATGTTCATTTAGATAAAATCAAAATTTGGAAGACTCTCTAAAAATTCAAAAAGAAAATTTGAAAACAGTTTTTGAGAATCCAGTTAATTTTCATAGTGCTAGTGTATGGACTATATTTGCCTTAGGATTTGCATGGCAATAGGCCTGTTTTACAATTGTAAGAATAAACTTCAAAGAAAAGTTCCAGCTGAAGAATGTTCCCGAAATTCTTCTGGTACCCCCCGAATTTCTCTCTAAGAACGGAGGAGTTATGTATTCTCACAATACATTCACATATGAAAAGATAAGATGTGTTGTGTTCATGGACTTCCAGGAATTGTGTGGACACTGCAGTTTTACATATTATCATTTCTTTTTTTTTGTATAAAAATTTAAATAAAATAGTTAGTTATTGTATAGCTTCAAAAGCAGCACATATAATCTCACCTTGTACTTTTCGAAAATAAATGTTTTCAAAAAAGCTCTCGCTATCGATTCGCAAAATCTTCGATAATATTTAACTACAAATTAATTTTTGATTTGACCAAATTGAAGTTTGCAAAGTATTTTGAATATCGCAGTTTCACATTGGCAGTTAATCAAAGGAATCAAATTGGTGATGAACAGAACGCCCATAAATCTGTAAAATTGTATCAACGCAATTCTTCTTGGAATAGTTAAATTAGTTGAATTAGTTGAACGAAGTTTTCCATCATTCAAGCGATTTAAAAGTTTTATAAGGAAGTCAACAAGTGGAAACATATTTTCTGATTCTCCATCGAGTCCGTAGAACAGCTATGAGAAAATTAATAAAATGAAGTTTTTCTTCAGGTGTTAGTTACGTAAAGAAGGAGGAATTTGACATTTACTCAACGGTGCTCACTTCTGATGATGAGATTCATCCAAATCAATTGATTAAAATATTTTTACATTTTACATTTCAATTATTCATTCATTTGAATCAGGAAAGATGATTCATTGGGAAATGCGCATTCAGTAAAGGTGGATGGGATACACCGAGTGATTTTGAATATCCAATGTGTTATGGGTCTATCGCTATCTATAACCAGAATACAGGGTGATTTAATAATTCTCCCCATTTCTTCAATTAATCATAGCTTATGAACTACCTTTCACATTTTTGTCCACATTGGTGTCGATTAACATAATAAATAAGTCTTTAATCCAGGTGCTGCCTTGAGAAAACTAGTAAGTTTTGACTCGAAACAACCACTTGTATAACAATATATTAGAACGTCTATTACATCTTTGGAAAGAGCAGAAAAAAATTAGTAGGACTCAATGTAAGTATTTGGTGTTTTCTCATGCACCTTTTTTACTTATCAACCTGAGGTAAATCTAGATTTCTCGATGATAAGGTGGCACATATTCTTTTCCCCTAATTGCGCAGGAGAAAATACATCCATCTCCAGTACTCTGCAAACTCTTCAGAGCTTCACTGGCAACCGGATCCATTCCAATTACCTGGAAAAGAGCTGGAACCGTTTTTATTCCCAAACCAAGAAAGAATCATTGCCAGACAAAGACAGTCAGGCCAGTAACTCTGTTTTCTTTTATGTCGTCTCCGATACAATAGAAGCGTTCCAAACTTAAAACTCACTCTGTATATATGTAATGTAATTCAAGTCAACGACTAATTATTCATTTAATATAACTTCCAGTAATGCATTTAGGTAACCCTGTCCATAGGAAATGATTATTCCCAGGCAAAGTCATTCAGGCCAATAAATATGTCGTATTTCATGTTGAAGGGAGAAACTTATTGATAGGCATGTTAGGGAAAGCTTTCTCATTGAAGGGCCAATAAATTATAACCAGCATGCATATCAATCAGGAAAATCATGTGAGACAGCCTTGAACCAACTGGTGTCGAGAATTCAGGCTGTCCTAGGAAATCAAGAAATCGCTCTCGGAGGTTTTCTTTACATAGAAAGAGCGTACGATCATACATCCTTTGACTCCATGATAGCTGCTGCTGCAAGGCGTGGAGCAGACGACACCAGATTTCGGTGGATGAAAAACATGCTTTTCAACAGGACACCTCCTATCACAAAAACGAGACTTATCACCTCTGCTGTGAGAACTCGTCATAAATAGAGGAATTGGCTATACACCCAGATGCTCTGACAAAACTTGTAATGGGGATATACCCTAATGTTAAACCGGAGCTGGGAAGGAATGCCTAAGGGTTAATCCTGCAAAAACTGCGATCATTCCCTTCACTAGAAAAAAGAAGCTTGAGAGACTTAAACAACCAAGCCTCTCCAACGTACTGCTTTGTCTAAGCCAAGAGGTCAAGTATAATTCTGGATGAAAAACTAACCTGCAACTCACACGTACGAAATAAAACTAATAAAAGGAAAGTGACCCCATTGGCTGATAAACGGGCGACAGTGACTTAGTACATGGATCCTACACTGACTGTACACAACTGTGGTGAAACTCATGGTCACCCATGGAGCCTCATTCTGGTAGCCGAAAACAGATCAGAGGAAAGCCGAACTGGAGCTACCAAAACTTCAGAGGCTTGCCGATCTGTGCATGACGGGTGTGATGAGAAGCAGCCCGACTGCAGCTTTGGAAGCCATACTCAATCTCCCGCCTCTTGCTCTGTATGTTAAGGCGGAATCGAGAATGACAACATACAGGCTGGAATGCAATGGGAATTTGCACGAAGGAATAACATCTACAGTCATTCAAGAATGATAGATGTTATTACTTACCCGCTTCTTGAAATGAGAAGTGATAACATGTTGGCCACAATTTACGACAACCAACAATACAATATCCAGCTAAACTGGGATGGGTTAGAAGCATGCAGTCAGGAAGGAATGTTCGTGTGGTATACTGATGGATCCAAACTGTTGAAAGAATAGGAGCTGTAGTCCACAGTAGTAGACTCAGGTGCAATGCCCATGCAGCGTTGGATATTTTCGCCACTAGACTGATCTGGGACTGCATCCAAAAACTCTTAACCCTGGCAAGCCACAATGGGGTGACACTTGAGTGGGTATCGTATGCAGTGAAGCGACATTGAATGAAACTGCATTTACCGGTCCTGAACCAGTACTTGGAATAACAAAAATTGCAGTTCGACGTTGTACATCTCGGTGGATTCATACAAGACCTCAGACGTACTGAAACCACGTGCCAAAGCATAAACACAGCAAACTTCTTGTCAAAAAGTTAGTCGCTGACTAACGAAGTATTAAACCTCAACAGGGACCAGATAAGGAATGTGACATGATTACTCACCGGTCACTGTACCCTAAGGAAACACATGCACCCAAGGGAAGATTTACTTAAGAAGGACCCAGTGAAAAGACTGTTGAACCTGATAACTGGTCTCTCCACATAAACGGTTCAACAAAGAGGACAAAAAGCCTAAAGGCTGAGGTGCCGAGGTCTCAAAACCTCAGACTGGTGGTACCGAACTAGTCAATCAATCAATCCTCACCAACTTAAATCCATAAAATTATCAACTATTTCTTATTCTCTCAATTTCTGGATTCCAATCTTATTGAAAAATGGAACAAGATTGATACACTTACTTGATCAAAATATCTCACAATGGTGATGAATTCATAAATATAATTATTATTGGGATATAAAAGAAAATATTTAAAATGGAAAACACAATACAGACTAAAAGAATATGGGAAGCGAAAATATTTAAAAATAAAACATGCAAAGAAAATATTCCAGAAATATAAGAAAATGAAGGGAAAACATGACTGGACGAGAAAAAAATTCCAAGAAAATTGGAAAAACTTTAGAAGTATTCAGTTAACGGCTTATACCCTGACACCAAGTATTTGGTAAAAATTTTACATAGAATATGCAAGACAAAATATGAAATTATTGATAATTTAAAAAGGGAAGAGAGAAGTCCTTATGTCCTATTGTATTTACAGTACTTCTAGCTGTGAGCACTTCATGTTGGGTAAGATTTTTCACTAATAACTAAATATTATCTCATAAAGATGTTTCTTTTACCTTCTCAAGTTATTCATAATTTCAGAAATTTTGTTTTTTGCTTTGCAAATTTTAAGTAAAAAAAAAATTTTATTGCAGTTTTTTCAATTTGTTAAATACTTCGAATTTGTTAAGTCTATTCATGATCTCATCACCATTGTAAGATCTGATCTTGTTTCTTCATAACCTGATAATGGTATTAACCGAAACTAGCGGCCTACCTTCTGATTTGGTTTATTTATAGGTTGTGGTCAGACTTTGTGTTTCTTTCATTGGATTTTAATCACATTTGAGAAACGGATAAACTAAATTCATATCAAAAATTATTCATTGAAATAACTACTCACCTTTGAATACATCAAACTGAGAGGCAAACTCATAGCTATCGATAGCAACCAAACAAATATAATTTTGAAAATTACTCTTTTTCTTGATTTATTTCTCCCGAACTTCATCGGATATCTCAATGAGAGATATCTATCTACACTTATGGTACATAGATGCATTATTGAAGCTGTGCAGAATAGTACATCAAGGCAAATCCATGCGAGGCAGTAAATTGACGGTAGCGCGAAATAACCTGCAAATAAAAAAAAGCATGTGAGAAAGCTTCTCTTTATGTGAATAATAACTAGTTATTTGAATATATTGTTCTTTAGACAAAAATAAGGTGTACTTTATTCGATTATTTGCTTAAGACTTTCTGTATTTAGATATTCAACCAGAAAAAAAATTATTTGATTTATTTCAATATTTACTATTTTTCCATTAATTTTTAGTGGGTATGTTTTTATATTAAGTTTTTTTAGATGATATCTCACACAGTTTTCAATTCCATTTTCTTATGATCATTCCTTATAGGATACAATATTTGCAGCTGGACGATCTAACACAATATCTACTGTTATTATTAAAGTGTAAAATCGTTCAATTGCAAATATTGTACAGTATTACGCGTATGTATCCTTAGAGTTAAAAATTCAAAAAACCGCCATTAATTAGTTCCGAAGCCATCCACTGCGATGGCTGAAATTCTTCGTCCATAACTTGACACTGGGCTTGCACTTCTATATCTTTGTCTGTTTTGGACATTCAATAATATTTTGGAGTTTAAGATTGCAAAAATGTCTAAAGTCCATTCACATAAAATATAACATTTACCACTCGGCCAGTATCACAATTTGATACTACTATATGTCATATTAAGATATATCATAATCTAAGATATTCAGACACCGATAGTGAGTATACATTTATATACATCTAAGAGACAATTCAGCAATGGAGAATGGAGAGTATTCTATTTATGTGTTCATTTATAAAAGTATATTAAACACATTTCTCATGTTTTTTATTCCTAATGATTTCAAGAAATTAATTCTGAGATATTTTGTAATTATGACCAGGATGATGAAGGTTTTTTATCAATTATTTAAAAAAGAAGATAAAGTCAATTCTGAATGTTAGCGCATGTCAAAATTTAGGATAAACCATTTGAAAAATTTCAATTTCAAAAGTATCTAAGAAAAAATTGAGGGGCGTTGCGATATAAATAAAAAGAATGAACTTTTTTAAATGAAACTATAGGTTTCCTATATCATTGCACAGTTATACTGATCTTAAATGGGAAAAAGATATCCAGGATATCCCCATAGGGCTAATAATACCTAAGCTTTAATATTTGTAAAATCATATCTTCTTCTTTTTTTTATTCATATATATTAAGTCAATCACAAGATAGGTCACTTACTATTTGGTCTAGCCAAAATATTGAACATCGAGTAGGTATCACATAAAATGTAACTTCTGTCATTCTGACGCTGATATGTCAATATCGAAATAATTATCAATATCCTTTAATAATTTTCATAATTTTTTAATTATATAGTGGAATTAATTAGAAACACTTAATTTCATTTAAAAAGGTAACATGAGTAGATTCCACAAAGTATGGGTCCAAACAGTAAATTCAAAAAGAATGAATTTTTTAAAATTATGATAAAAGTCACAAAAATTTAAAATCAACGTTAAAATCAAATGAATTAACCAAAATGATAAATAATATTGTGTAGCGTACCTACAAAGCACCTAACCGGTGAATTGATTTACGCCTCAAGGTCCGGAGTTAGTTTCGAAGTTGAAAATATACAAAAAGTTGATGATATCTTTCAGAGACAACCCTCTTTTAAAAACTTATATTTTTCAATCTACTTTGACAATCTGTTTCAAAATTAAAAATGACATATATTGACAACTACTATTACAATAAAATACAAAGTGGCAAAATAGTTATTTGTGTATTTAGAGCGTAAAGTAACAGATTGCCGCTTGAGAAAGAATGTTGCGATCTTCCGAAAGCGTCAATTTTACTTTACGCTCGAAAAACACATAATTTTTTCTACATTCGCCCTTTTAATAATTAAAACAGTTTTTTATATTATCTTAGGTTATAATAGGAGTGCTAGAATAATCGTCATTTTCGCTATTCATCATGATTAACCTTAAAAACATCTACTGACTAGGGATGTTGAAAAATAGTCGATTTTTATATAAATCGATTATTATTTTCTTATAATCCATTTTTATAGTAATATTAATCGATATAACATGACATCGATTTTCCGAAACGTCTCGTATTATTGATTGACTATTTTTCAAAATTTTGACAACTTTTAACAACTTTTGACGATTATTGACCATTTCTCAAAATTTTGACGATTATTGAGCATTTTTCAAAATTTTTATAATTATTGACCATTTTTCAAAATTTTAACAATTAATGACCATTTTTGACAATTATCGACCATTTTGACTGTTTTTCAAAATTAGTGATCATTTTTCCACATTTTTGATAATTTTTGACCATTATTCAAAATGATGACAATTTTTAACCATTTTCAACAGTTTTTAACAATAATTGACAATTTTTAACCATTTTTGATAGTTTTTGACCATTTTTGACAATTTTTCAAAATTATTGACCATTTTTGATAAGTATTGACAACTGTGGACAATTATGGACCATTTATGCCAATTTTTGACCATTTTTGCCAATCGTTGACCATTTTTGACCATATATCAAAATTTTTGACAATTTTTCAAAAACTAACAATTTTTCAAAATTTTGACAATTTTTAACAATAATTATCCAGTTTTGACAGTTTTTGACAATTATTGGCCATTTTTGACAATTTTTCAAAAATTTTTGAAAATTTTCCAAAATGATTGACCATTTTTGATAGATTTTGACAATAATCGACCATTTTTCGAGATTTTAACAATTATTGTCCAATTTTGACAATAATTGTCCATTTTTGACAGTTTTTAAAAATAATTGACAAGTTTTAACCATTTTTGATAGTTTTTGGCCATTTTTGACAATTTTTCAAAATTTTAGTCCATTTTTCAAAATTATTGATAGTTGTTAACAATTATGGACCATTTTTGACCATTTTTCAAAAACTTCAACAATTTTTAACAATAATTATCCAGTTTCGACAGTTTTTGACCATTTTTAAGAATTATTGGACATTTTTGACAATTTTTCAAAATTTTTTGACAAAATTTGACAATTTTTCAGGATTTTTGACAATTTTCCAAAATTACTGACCATTTTTAATAGGTTTTGAAAATTATTGACCATTTTTCAAAATTTTAACAACTTTTGACAAATTTGGACAATAATTGTCCATTTTTGACAGTTTTTAAAAATAATTGACAATTTTTAACCATTTTTGATGGTTTTTGACCATTTTTGACAATTTTTCAAAAGTTTAGATCATTTTCCAAAATTAATGACAATTTTTGATAATTATTGACAATTGTTGACAATTATGGTCCATTTTTCCAAATTTTTGACCATTTTTGACCATATTTCAGAAACCTCAACAATTTTCGACAATTATCAGTTATTTTTCAAAACTTTGACAATTTTGACAATAATTGTCCATTTTTGATAGTTTTTGACAATTATTGGCCATTTTTGAAATATTTCCAAAATTTTTGACAATTTTTCTAAATTATTGACCATTTTTGATAGTTTTTGACATCTATCGACCATTTTTCAAAATTTTAACAATTTTTGACCATTATTGACCATTTTGACAATAATTATCCATTTTGACAGTTTTTGACAGTTTTTGACAGTTTTTGACAATTTTTGACAATTTTTGACAATTTTTGACAATTTTTGACAATTTTTGACAATTTTTGACAATTTTTGACAATTTTTGACAATTTTTGACAATTTTTGACAATTTTTGACAATTTTTGACCATTTTTCAAAATTTTTGACAATTGACCATTTTTGACAATTGACCATTTTTGACAATTTTTGAAAATGTTTGACCATTTTCCAAATTTTTCAGCTTTTGACAATTATCGACTATTTTTTACAATTATTGACCGTTTTTGACCATTTTCCAAAAATTTTCTTTGAATATAATAATTAGTCATTTTACGCGCGACTGTAGAAAAAAATATATAAACAATAGCATTTTCCAACTAATATAATAACTAATAATAAAGTGGTAGAATCAACTTCAGAAGTCTAAATTGTAATGGGATTGATGTAGTACAGAACATGGTAGAATAATATGTGGAATTAAAAATCTTGGACAGAATGAAAATAATTGATGAAAAGCTTCATAGTATGAAAATTTTAAATTGTAACAAGAGGAAAAAATTATCGAGGGAAGAACTTTCAATTCAGTCGAATAAGGAAAAATTCTAAAGTTATCTGAATTCGGAATAAAATTAATTTAAAATGGTGTGCAATTAGTCATTGATAAAAATTTTATGATATTTTGGACATTTTGAAAATTTAAATTTAAAAATAAAACAATTGGAGAGGGAATAATATGATATAATATAATATAATATAATATAATATAATATAATATAATATAATATAATATAATATAATATAATATAATATAATATAATATAATATAATATAATATAATATAATATAATATAATATAATATAATATATAAAACAATAATAATTTTTCATACACATACACCATACAAATATTATACCCAAAATTATGTATAAGTACTATATACCTAATTCGGTTTAAAAAATTGGTTGGACAATTTATTAAAATGACAGAAACGCTTTGAACCACTACCTTTGAGGAGTTTTGGCAGGGGCATATTCTAAAAATATTCACCAAATTGAAATCAATATAATATTTTATTATTTAATGTGTGGTGATAATTTGATTCATAATTTGACTTATCTGAAGCAACTGAGATGTTCACTTCATCTTATTTCAAGATTTCTTTGTGTTTACCGATATTAACTGCATTGCAATGAGTACATTTGATTTTATAAAAAAGTCAATTTCTCCTTAGCAGTTGTTAAAGAATACCCAATATTTCTGTGAACAAGAAATTTTCCCAAAGTATGCTGTCAATTTATATTGTTTTTTTTTTTCATATTGTTTTGGAAAAATTGAAATGATGGTGAATTTATGTCTTTTTCTCCCCATCATTTAATCATATTCTGCGAATATCCATTTGTTACTAGTATTACAATTTGTTTCATTATTTTAATTTCGCTTCAAAAGTTTCCTGAACACAATGGAATTAGAAAAGCTCTGTTTATCATAGAGTGATATGCTGGTAGTTTGCGTGACATGGGGTGGTTTGAGTCGGATGATATTGTAATATCTGTGTGTGTTGGTTTACTATGAATTGAATATTTAAGTTTGTTTTCAATTCTAGAGATTGTTAGGTCTAAAAAGTTTATTAATTAATTTTCCTCTATTTCAAAAGTGAATTCAATGTTAGGGAGAAAGTTATTTATACCTTTGGAAAATATTCTAAAAGTACCTTCAGAACATGCTAGAATTTCATCAACATTTCTGTACCAAAAGAAAATATTCTTTTTCAATGAGATTCAAAAATAGTAGTCCCGACATACATTGTATTAAACTTTTAAGTTGAACGTGGTCGGTATTATCTACAAGATTTAACCAACCATTATAGTTTGCAATTGGAAGGGACAATATCACTTGTAGACCGGTTTCGGCGTATTTGAGCCTCATCAGTACAAGGTAGATATTCTCCGTCCAAGAGCTCTGTGAGCTTAATCCCGGACTAAAGACGATGATGAAATCATGATCAATACATATCCTCCGGTAAAGTAAATGTTAAAGTTGTGATAACAGCAACATTTTCACCTCCAACCGCAAATTGAAATTCTAATTGACACAAACGTCCGTTTGTACTATCAATCGATTATTACAGTTTCCTGTGAAATTGTCGTATTTAGTAAAGCACGTTACCAATAGATATCGAATAATAGTTTTATACTATTAACATCTTAAAAAGTTTTGAGAATATTTTCAAAAACGTGACCGTTCACTTAGAGGAAGCAACTACTTCTCGGGAATATGCCCTGACAGACATTGTATTACACTCCTAAGTTAAACGGGGTCGGTATGTCTGCAAGTTTTAACCAACCATTCTGGTTTGCATCTAGAAGGGACAATGTCTGTCGGGGCATATAGCCCGAGAAGTAGTTGTTTTTTCTAAGTGAACGGTCACGTTTTTAAAAATATTTTCAAAACAGGCGTTAATAGTATAAAACTATCATTCGATATCCATTATATTAGAAACCAAACCATAACATCATTAAAACTATTCCAATACAACAAAATATTTGTTGATTGATTTGTTCGGTACCACCAGTCAATGGCTTCGAGTCCTCGGTACCTCATTCTTTATGCTTTTTGTGCTCTTGGTTGTACCGTTCATGTGAAGACACCAGTAGTCCTCAGTAGGCTCAACAGTCTTAACTACTTCCTCCTTGGAGAAATGCTCTCTTGGGCGCTTTATTCCTGGGGGTCTATATCTTCAATGAGACAGTGCTACACATTCTGAGATAATAATTCTAAATACCCCGGACCATTTATGTTTCCGTCAATGAGAAGGGGACCAATTATTTGGTCGCTTATTATTCCAGTCCATGCATTCAGTTTCTGTGGATATTGGGAGTGGGATTCAAGCATCCAACGAGGATTGTTACGTGACCAGTATCTATAATTATGCCGATTTACGTTTCCATTATTAAAAAAAGTGGCCTCATCGCAAAACATAACCTGAATTTAAATATTTGGATCGTTTTGATTGTAACATTTTTGCATAATTATGTCTGCAAACTCTTCACGTTTATCGAAATCATCACCTGACAATTCTTGAACTAATCTTATTTTGTATGTATGGAACTAATTTTCACGTAAACTGAATGGCGCCTTTTTATTGACAGCTCAACAAAAAGTCTAAAAGCTGTTCTACCACACAATGGGAATAAATTTCCATCTATTCCACTGGCACATTCCGTTTATCTCAAAGAAAATTATGACCTGTGGGATAGTAGGGATAGTAGAAATGATGCCGCTCACTGCCGCCAAAAACATTGGCCTGTACGTAATGAGTATGAAGTGGGAAAATGCAATATCAAATGGGAAGCAATTGTCGATCCTAAAGCTATGTTAATCATAAGGAGAATGGTGGCAGGGGACTTCAATGCGGAGAATACTATATGGGGGGGGGGAAGAAAACGGACAGGAGAGGGGAGATCCTTGAGGAAGTGTTAACATCCAACGGGTTGGTGGTGCTGAGTGATGGACTACTGCCCACCTTCGTGAGGGGTGACGGAGGTTCATCATTCATTGATATAACAGCATGTGATGAATGGCTGTGGGAAAGAGTGTTTAGTTGGGGGGTGCTGGAGGATGAGGAAAGCTTGAGCTTACATAGGTATGTGGAGACGAGTATAAGGAAAGAGAGAAAGGATTTAGTGGAAGAGTGGGAATGGAAGTAGACGAAAGCCGAGGCAGAGAGTATGAGGAAGAAAGTAAGAGAAGAGATAGGAAGGGGACTTGGACATGATGCAGATGAATTGTTCAATGTGATACAGGGCTGCGAAAGAGAGGGAAAGAGGGGCAATAGGCGTGAGCGGAGGGCCAATTACTGGTAGAATGAGGAAATAGAGGAGCTGTGGAGGAAGTGTAAGAAAGAACGAAGACGGATGCTGAGAGGATAGAGGGAAGAGGGAGATATAAAGAGAAGAAGAAGGAACTGGAGCGTAGAGTGGAGAGGGAAAAAAGAGGGAAGTGGGAAGAGTTACTGGGGGAATTGGAAAACAATCCATGGGGAAAGGCGTATGAGATAGCGGTGAAGAGGATGGGTGGAAATAGGAACGAGGTTCTAGAGGAGGATTGGGAGAAGGAGATTATAGAGAAATTGTTCAAAGGGGGAGAAGGAGGAGTGGGTGGCAGAATTCAGGAAATCCAAGATACAAGGGGGGTAGTGAAAATGAGGGGGATAAGGCCGGTAGAGAAGTGGGAGGTAGAAGATTGGAGGAGAAACATTAAAGTGAGAAAAGCCCCAGGGATAGATGGCCTGAGGGGTGATATGGTAAAGAGGCTGTTGGATGACAATAGGGAGTACTTCTGGGAACTACTCAACAGGGTGCTGAGGGAGGAGGAGTTCCCGGAAGGATGGAAGGTAGCCAGTGTGATACTGATGAAGAAGGCGGGTAGAGAGGGGAAGCGGGCGGGGGACTATAGGCCTATCAGCCTGGTGTGTGGTATGGGTGAATTGATGGAGGGGATAATAAGGGATAGGATTGAGGAGGAAGTTGGTAGGAATGGGGGTTTTAGGGTAAACCAGCACGGGTTCACGAAGGGGAAATCTTGCATCTCGGCACTGAGCAAGGTGATGGGTTTGGTGGAAAGAGCTAGGGAGGGAAGCTGGAGGAAGAAGAAGAAATTGGCCGTGTTCTTCGACGTCGGGAACGCGTTCAACAGTGTCAGCAAACGGGCAGTGTTGAGCGCGTTGCTGAAGCTTGGAGTGGAGCAGGGGTTGGTTAACCTGGTGGAGGTCTACCTGACGGGGCGTGTGATTGTAGACTCCAGAGGGAGGAGATATGAGATGGAGGCTGGAGTGCCTCAGGGCTCGGTTCTTGGACCGACGCTCTGGAAGTGTGTGTTTGATGAGGTTTGTGGGATAGTATGTGAAAAGGGATGTGAGATTACGGTGTATGCGGATGATGTGTGTCTGGTATGTACGGCAAAGGGAGAGGCGGAGAAAGAAAGAAAGGCGGAGAGAATGTGCAGGAAGATTGTGGAGAAGATAGAGCGGTGCGGACTGGAAGTGGCGGGAGATAAGACGGTCGGGTTGCTAGTGAAGGGACGTAGCAGGGCAAGGGAAGTGGGGGTGATGGTTAAGGGAAGGAGAATTCGTATGGAGGAGTCTGTGAAATACCTAGGGGTGTGGTTGGATAGCCAATTATCCTTCAAAACCCATATGGTAAAGGCGGCAGAGAAGGGTAAAGTGAGGGCAGCATGGCTGGGGAGATTGATGTGTAATGTGAAAGGGCCGGGAGAGTGGAAGAGGAGGGTAATTGGTAGGACGGTAGAGCAGAGTATGCTGTACGGTGCGGAGGTGTGGGGTGAAAGAGCGTGGGTGAATGCGAGGGTTAGGCCACTTCTGCGGGTGCAGAGAGGGATACTGCTGAGGGTGGTGCAGGGGTACAGGACAGTGGGTGGACTGGCAGCAGCGGTGCTGGCAAGGTCCTACCCATTGGACGTGTTGGCTAGAGCTAGGAGCCAACGCTGGAGGGGTGCGACCAAAGAAGAGGTACGGGAATGGATGGAGGAGGAAATGGAGAGAAGGTGGGAGGAGTATGAGGGCGCGCTAAAAGGAGCGATTGGGAATAGGAGAGATTGGATGGACCGGAAATTCGGGGAGGTGAACTACTTCTTGACACAAGTGCTCACTGGACATGGGTCGAGAGTAGGGTACCTCCACAAGATTGGGAAACGAGAGACTGGTGTGTGCGAGAGGTGTGAAGTGGAGGATGATGTGGGGCATGTGTTTAGATGCTGGAGGAACGAGGAAGTGCTGAAGAAGTTGGAGAGGAAACTAGGGGAGGCGGTGTACTGGGAAAACATGGTGGAGATAATGTTGAGGGGGAAGGAGGAATGGATGGAGGTGAGTGGAGTAGTAGAGAGCATGGTAAGGGGGAGAGAAGGACTCGATATGGCATGAGAGGCAGGAGTGATAGGAGGGAGAAGATGACGGTGTGAACGGAGAGTGTACGAGGGACCGCCGCCTGTCTCGAAGTATGCTAGGGTAGTGATTCCGAGGCGGGGGTAACGGCGAGTTTGAGGTGGGTTTGGTTGGTAGGCATCTCCTTGGGGATGAGTCCAACACTGTTTGTGTCCTGGACCCATTCGAACATGAGTTTCCCATCTCGGCCCGAAAAAGAAAACTATGTTAATGCCACCATTGCATATTAAATTGGGTCCTATCAAACAATTTGTGAAGACTCTTAATCATGAGTCTGAAGCTTTCAAATATTTTTTCCATAGCTTTCAGATGCGAAAATTAAAGATGGAATCTTTGTAGGCTCTCAAATAAAAAAAATTATGGATTGTGATATTTTCGCGGAGTTACTTAGCAATGAGGAGAAAAAGGCCTGGAACAGATTTGAGGCAGTAGTTCATGGTGTTCTTGGAAACCATAGAGCTGAAAATTATGACGAGCTGATCACTGACATGATTACGAATTTTTCCATCATCGGATGTAGAATGTCTCTAAAGATGCACATGTTACATTCTCATTTGGATAAATTTGAAGATAATATGGGAGCTTATTCGGAAGAACAAGGAGAACGCTTCCATCAAGATATAATGGAATTTGAGAAACGTTACCATACTGAAAGCATGATGGGGGACTATATTTGGGGGTTGATAAGAGAAACTTCTACTGAACATGACAGAAAAAGTGAAATTGTTCATTTTTAAACATTTGAACTCTATTTTAAAATGTCTATTGTAAGAATGAATTATAAATTGATGTTTGGTATCTTTTAATATATTATCTTTATGTCCATTTTTTACGTGTTTTCATTAATTCGAATTTTTCCATTTTGTACAAATAAAAGCAAATGAATTATAAAGAAATAAAAAGGAAGTTGGAGTATTTCTCCGTCTACAAAAATCAATAAATGGGAAATCAAAAATTCACAATAGTCTCATCCGTTTATTTTAACGCAACACAAAATTGGGTGATAGCATAGTTTTTTGTCCTTTCGATCCATTGTAGATAGAAAAAAATAGTTTCGATTTTTTCTGTTTTTCAAAGATATTTTAATCAAGAAAAACTTGAACGAATTGAATCATATTCAGGGTGATTGATTACTGTGAAAAAGCTCAGTAGGTTGTTTTCATGAAATATACCAAAAAAAGTTAATTATGAACATTGTAGACAGCGTTAAGCTCAGTTAAAATGTTACAGGGTGTTCCATAATTCGGTGCCAGATCAAAGTTTTGTTTTTACTCCAAAAATAAAATCCGATCCACTTCCCCATCACAACAATATGAGGTTGTAATCTGTTATACGGGGTATTTTGAAAATTATAAACAATTTTCTGTCAAAATTGTAACAAGTTCGAGGTCCTGTAAAATTGGATAACAGTGAAAGAATTATAATCTATCGGGGCCAAAAATTTTCATCGATTATCAAAATATACGAATACGAATGATTTTGCATATTATACTCATTAAATCTAATACATGGTGAGTTAAAACTCAAGTAGAATATTTTTCCAGTTATCTCAAAAGGATCACCCTGTACTTCATATCATTGTCGGAAAGTACTATTACCATGCTTCTATTTTTATCAAGCATTTCCCATACCTAAAAATATTCGTTATTGAGATGTTTCCATATTTCTATGCAAAGTAGCAATTAGGTATGTAATAGTTCAAATGTTATGTAAATAAGACCTACTTGGTTTTAGTAAAAATAGTTAAAATCTTTGGTAAATATATAGATTATTGTTCTTTTACTCCTATTTATGACTTTTAAAATAGGGTCAGGTGGGGCAAGAGCATTTTTGGGGCAAGTACGTTATAAGCCTGAAAATGTCTTAGCCTATCAAACAGAGGGAATTTTTGTTGTTTTAAATGAAATAATTGGTAAGCATACACTATTTAATACGTAGAGTCTAATGGAATAGTCAGTTTTTTCGTATAACTAGGGAAACATTGAAAAAATGTTTATTTTGATATGATCTCTTATTTTAAGGTTATGGGGTAAGAGCGAGGGAAAGTGCGTAGTAGTACGCACTTGCCCCACCGTGTAATTTTGGCGGTAAAGTGTGTTATGTTTTAGGTTAGACTCATAATAATTATTATGGTTCGAAATTATATTCGAAAATATGAAAGAGGCAAGAATTATTCCAAGGAAACTTTTCTTCAGACTATAGGAGATGTTAAAAGTGGGAGGTACTCTGCATATGCGGCAAGCAAATTAAACAAAATTCCGCTAAATACTCTACTCGATCACATTAAAGGAAGAAGAGGTAAGAAGTCAGCCTAATATGGCCGTGCTACAGCACTTTCTGCAGAGGACGAAAATAAATTAATTCATTGTTTAACCACTATGGAAAAGCATAGGTTTGGTCTCTGACGAATGGAAGTAATGGATTTAGTGGGCAAATATGTTAAGACGAATCAACTAAATACTCCGTTTCAGAATGGTACTCCTGGAAAAGACCGGCAGTGAAAACACATCGGTGCTTCTTGCATGCAATGCGAGAGGTGAAAAAGCCCCTCCTTTGACTATATTCGAGGGAAAGCAAATATGGACACATATGATGCCTCCAGAGTGAAAAGGATTTCTTGAAACTACCTATGCTGCCTCACCCAATGGATGGATGCAAACCGACATATTTGAAAACTATTTTAAAAACAGTTTTTTGAGAACCATAGGTACTGAACGGCCAGTGCTTTTGTTTTTTGATGGGAATGCAACTCATGTTAGTCTAAACCTTATCCAAACGGCAATTGATACTCAAGTGACGATTATAAAATTACCGCCGCATAGCAGCCACATTCTCCAACCGCTTGATTTGTAGGTAACGAAAGCAGTTAAAGACAGATGGGATCCTTTACTGGTATCATGGCTAAGATTGCATATTGGTCAAAAACTTCCAAAAGCCGAATTTTCTGTACTCTTGGGAAAAATATGGGCTAGTCTTCCAGGTGAAGTTATTTCGAATGGTTTCAGAAAAGCAGGAATATATCCCTTTAACGATAAAGTAGTTACCGAAGAAACATTCGATCCAGATGCGTTTCAGAGATGGAAAGATCAGTTAAAAGTCTCAAATCCTCCAGCTAACCCAAACGAGAATAGTATTCAAGCTCAACTCGCAACTCCTGCCCCCATAGAAGGTAACTCGACATTAGTTTGTAATACCCACCTACCTACAATAAATCAAATGGCCATCTATCTTACTTGGTACTTCTTACTTTTAGACAATTTAATTGACATTTGTGGACCAAAAAACCATATGACAAGTACTGCTTCTACCTCTGCATTAAGTGCTGCCTCTGTCGGAGACCCAAATGAACTTGCAGGTAATTTTTTAATTGTTATTTTTATTAGCTGACTGATATGGAATAGATATTTTCAATCTACTATTTTTAGACGATATGATAAAGAAAATATCCGAGATTGAAGTGGATATTCAAGCCCCATCAACAAGTACCGCTTCTTTTATGGATAATGTATTAGGTACCGAATGTAACAATAATTCAACTGGAACGTATGCTGTTTCATTCGAAAACCTTATGTTAGCGTGCATGAGAAAGGGAAATAGTGAGAAACAGAAAAAGAGTAAAATATACAATGTTGCGGAACTTATTACAGCGGAAGCTGTACTTGAACGAACCAAAAAAGAAGAAGAGGAAAAACAAAATGAGATATGTTTGGCGGCTTCTAAAAGGTTACAAAATAAATATAAAAATCCAAAAAACCAGAAGCGTAAAAGAAATGAAAACAAAGAAAAAATAACAAGCGAAAATGAAACGCCCGAAGACGAGCAACCAAACATTTTTAGCTCCGAGTCTGAGAATGAAGACTTTATAACTATGACTGAAAATGAGGAAGAGGAATATGAAGAAGAGAGAAAAGATATTCCTCATGAACCAAAAATAAGCGATTGGGTTGTCGTGAGGTTTTGTACAAAGAAAACAAAAAAGTTTTTTGTAGGGCAAATCACTGAGATTAAAGATGAATCTGTTGTGAAGTTTGTAAGAAACTAAATATTTAACATTGTTTCAATATCCGCAAGTTGAAGATAGAAGTGAGATATTGCGAGAAGATATTGTTTCCGTCTTACCACCGCCCATCATAGGTCGGAGGGGAGAAATTCAATTCCAAGTAACATTTTCCAGTTATAAGGTTGAGTGATGAAGTATTTTTTACTTGGCCTTTAAGAAAAAACTGATTTTGTTTTGTATTGAAAAAAAACATTTAAAACGCTATAGGTAGGTAATTTTTTTAATAAAATGAATTAAAAAAAAATTTAAATTGTTTTGTTTCTAAGGATATAAAGATTCCGGTCTTGCCCCAAAGTAAACAAATACAATCGCATATACGTATTTATATCAGTTGACGCACTTTCCTCATTTAATGGGGCAAGAGCGTATCACTGTTGATTTTTTTCAAAATTCCCTGAAATTTTTCAATATATCAATTTTTCGAGTTTTTCCCTTTAGAAATGTACTGCGAACAAGCTAATTATATCGTCATAGAAAGCATAACTTATTCCTACATAACATAAAAAAATACGACTTACGCACTTACCCCACCTGACCCTATTCCGTATAACGAATTACAGCCTTATATTTTTGTAATGGGACAGTGAAGCAGATTCCAATTTCTAAGTAAAATATAGGGTATTTCATTAAGAAAAACATAACTCTGGTCTGGCACCGAGTTATGGAACACCCTGTAACATTGTAACTAATTCAGACATATGTAGCATATAGCTATGTATAATTTTTATTTATAACTTTTTTTGGTATCTTTTATGATAACAGACCTACTGAACTTTATCACACTAATCGATCACCCTGTATACCTATGCTTATATGCACCAAAGCTTTTGTTGTGTTTTCTCTACCCACATTGCGAAATTTTATCAAAAAAACACCAACAAAGGGCGAGAACTAATAGGTTTTGTTTTGCCGTCTTTGATTCATATTTACCTAGTGTGATTCTGACGTTATAATTACGTTTTGTAAAATTTTCTTTGTTAAAAATTTCTAATAAAAACGGTTTTTTGTTCCGAACAAAAGACTTTTTCTGCTGTGAGAATGTCCAAGCAACTGGATAGCCACTGCAAAAAATTTGTGGCTTCGTAAGTTAATTACTTCAACAAAAAAGGGATAATAATGGGACAATGTCACTTTTAAATGCTGTTCCTGGGGCAATATTTGTATAAAATGAAATCGGTTCACTTTATGAGCTATTTGTATTATTATAGCATGTAGCTGCAGCCTCAAAAACCAGTGTACGATGAGTTCAATTAAAAGAGAAAAAAGATTAACGGTTAAAGTCACCGGATGGAAAATAATGATATTATCAACGAGCTGGAAAAGCGAGAAAACAAGCCATATTCCAGATACTACTCACAATATGTTATAACGACAAGCGATAGTTGATATCAACGAATTGTATTTGAACAGCATGTGATACTATTAAGAATACGCCTCAAATATTTGAGCGTGTTCGACGATCGATGAGAAGTAGACTACGTTCATCTATCTCAAGAATATACCCCCCTTTCGGATTAAGTACGATGACAACGACTAAATAGTACGACTGTACTGACATGTACACTTGTGAACTCCTCCAATATTTAGCCCGAAATTTTGTTACATAATGCTTTTATTTATTGCTCTTGAATGAACTAACATCGATTTTTTTGCTAAGAACCTATTTAATGATACTGGTGGGGAGGGGAGGGGAGGGGAAGTCGTTGACTTTTCATTTATCCCCGTTGCCATTGTTCAGGTATAGAACCTATCTATGTATTGCCTGATACTCCCTCTCTACCTTCTGCTTAGTCCTAATGATGTCTGTGATCGCACTAGACAGTTTCCTGAAGCAAACCTCATTTCCCATCATGAACCCGATGATATTTTCTGGTGTTAATGGCTCACCCTTTCCTCCTCGAAACGTTTGCAGTAAAATACTGTGTGTTCAGCATTGTCCATGCTAACGTCGTACATGCACGTGTCTTTAGGTGACTTCTTAATTTTGTGGGTGAATCTCCCAAACGCCCCATGTCCGCTTAAGAATTGAATTGGGAAATAGTTGGTTGATCCAGGGCTCTATATTAGGGATTAGTCTTTTGGACCATTGCGCCACTCTTTCCGTCATTACGTCTGTCATCCAAATGGACTCTTAGGTACTTATTCGTCCGTTTGGGGATAACTTCTGTCCCCTGCACCTTGAATCGGATGCTGTCTCTCTTCAGAGGCCCCTGTATTACCATCGCTTCTAACTTATGGCCTGCTATTTCCAGCTCATGATCTTCCATCCATTTGATTACTGTATCGATGGCGTTGTTACCAATATCTTGTAGTTCCTTGGGGTCTCTGGCTTCCACAAATATGGCCAGGGTAGTTGCACCCTTTTCTAGATCTAGTCTCAAGACGCCATCGTAAAGGATATTCCAGAGCGTCGGTCCCAGAACTGAGTCTTAAGGCACCCCTGTGGTCACTTCTTTTCTCTCCTGGCGAGATTTCTAAATACCTGTCTGAGAGGTAGTCACTAATCATGTTGAGTAAGAAAGCCGAGACATTTATCTTGTTTAACTGTCAATCTTCAATCAAAACGCAGAGTTAAACGCGTTCCTGATATCCGGGGTAATTACTGCCGCCCACTTTTTGTGAGCACCCTGCCTTTTTGCATTCAGCCGTCCTACTGCCATGATGGTAGACTTTCCCCTCCTAAACCCGAATTATCTGTCTGACAGGCCTCCTGCTCTCCCGAGCTTCCTCTTCGAGTATGTTCTTCACTATCCTCTAAAATATTTTTCCTACGGTCTCTTGTAGGCAGATATGTGTATACGACGAGGGTTCATCCTCTGGCTTCCCGCATGTTTCCACACTAGTTCTCGTCTAGCACTTTTGAGCTGTACCGGTACCTTTTGCTGCTCCAGTATTGAATAGAGAAACTAGTATTTCCGGTCGGGTCTTAACCAAGATTTTAATTTCCTCGGCCGAAATTTCATCCAATCCTGGAGCTCTGTTGTTCGGCATTGGCTCGCTAGCTTTCATCAGTTTATCTATAGTGCATTTCTGGACTTCCGTCCCTACCAACCTTATGCGCTTCTCTACCAGTTTGCTTGGGAATAGGGCCCTCGCTATCTCCCACTTCCTATTGGTTGTTGGCTCGAATGGCGTCACGCCTCTCAGGAACCTGTTGTGGATACAATATATAAATAACATTTATAATGATGCGAGTGGTTGACTGTTGATAAAAATTTCACGCGCCCCACACTGTTTACCATTGAATAGACAATACAAAACTGACCGGCTGACGTGTCTGTTTAAATTGTTAGACCTGGACGGTCATAATGGGTCACGTGATCTAGACTGCTCAATCGTGTTGTTTTATTCGGTTTGAGGTTATATTAGAATTATGTGTGAAGGTCACGATTCGTCACAATAACGTACTTGGAAATGGTTGATAGAAATAATTCACAGCGTTATGATCGCAAAGGATTTTGGAAAATATCGTATTGGAGCCAATAAACCGGTAGGCCATGACAAATGTAGGCTTCATTATTTCGAATGGATGCCGTTTACACCATCGAGGTTCATGTGAAATACAAGTAGAATAAGGCTATTCCCCAAGACCCAAGCTGGATAGATCATTAAATTACCCCAACAGCACAGTTTAGTTAATGTCTTTTACATCATTTTCTGACATCCACTTCAAAAATTGGTCATATTCTTTGTCGTATGAGTCTCTGGATTTTCTTGGTAACAGGATTTGCGTTGCCTTTTCAGCCTTTCTTGCAATTTGGTAGAAAATTTCAAAATCTTGTTCCATTTTTGAATTTTGACTTTGACACATTAAATATTTTAATTCTTATAGACCTAGCAACAAAAACGCAGACAATAATAATATCAAGGTAAAAATAGAAAATTGGTAAGTGAATCAAATTAAATTAAAAAAAAATTATCATTCAAAACGAACTGGTATGACATAAAAGTTTGAATGCACCACGGGTACTAATAGATATATACCCTCGGGCGACTTACGAACCCTCGGGCCAGAGGCTCTTGGCTTTGTAAGACTGTCGCGTTCAGGGCATAATCATCTACTAGTACGCTTGATACATAGCTATTATTTTCCAGGAATGACAGAAGATTGAAATATCACAAAAAAAATTATTTTTACATAACTTGATAGAGCAATGGTCACTTGTAAATTTAATATACGCGAAGAAAATCAACCAATGAGAACAAAGGAAAAGAAAGAATTGATTATAAAATTTTAGAAAAAGTCATACATAAGGGGGTGAAAAACGGGGGCCAAATTTGTATTGGACAACGTGATTCCTTGGTCCAATCTACTTCAAATTTTGCATAAACATTCTTTAACAGAATTGATGGAAGACATGTTTAGTATTTTATTGAAACTTATCGCCTAACGGGGTTAAAAAGGGGTAGAAAGTTATTTTGGGGGTGATTTGCATCGAAGTAAATATCAATACTCTTTTTAATACTCTTTATAATGAATTTAATGTTTGGACCCTTACTTTGTGGAATCTACTCATATTCCTTTTCTAAATTAATTCCACTATTTAATGAAAAAATTATGGAAAATCTAAGATATTGATAATTATTTCGATATTGACACATCATATATGATGCACAAGAAATACAAGAAACAAGAACGGAAACTACAACAACTGGAATACATAAAACATAACCTTTCAAATACTAACTTCACAAATAGTAAGATAGAATTTTCAAATAAAGGCTTAAAATACAGCATACCACCAAAATTCTCGAATAGTATTAAAGAAATTTTAGCTACAGAGTCAGAAATAGCTTTAAAATCTCAGTCAAATAGTTTTCTTTATGAAAAGTTAAAAATTTGCGAATTTGATTAAAAATATGAAACCTTCAAAGATTAAACGTCATACAAAGAATTATATTTCAGCATTAAATTCAGTTAAACAAAAAGTAGAAGATTATAACCTCACAATAACAAAATCTGACAAGGGAAATGCGGCTGTCATTTCAAAATCCGAAGAATATAAATCTAAAGTTAATAATTTTATAGAATCTTGTAATGTGAAAATTCTAAGGGCTGACCCAACAAAAAAGTTTTCTAATAATGTTAGAGAAATTGTCAATAGTCAAATTATGTTTTCAACGATTATGAGAAAAAAACACATGATTAATAAAAAAAATATATGGAACTGTTAAATTACATGAAGTATCGAAACCAATTAGACCTGTAGTTTCTTACGTTAATACTCCTAATAATAAGTTATCTAAAAAACTAAACAATATACTTAATAGCTATGGACGTATATCTAAATTCTCAATTGAAAATTCAATAGAACTAATCAAAAAACTAAAAACATACAAGTTACAAGATAACTCTAAACTTATTTCATTTGATGTTACCAATATATTCTCTAAAATTCCTCCAAAAGAGTGCATAACACTTGTTAAAAAATTACTAGAGAGTAAAAATATCAATCCAGGAAAAATATCAGATATACTTAATTTGTTTGATGTATTTATTAATCAGAATTATTTTACTTTTGATAATAAGGTATATATTCAAAATGAAGGTTTACCAATGGGAAGCCCTATATCATCAATTTTAGCAAACATTTTTATGGACAGTATAGGAAGAAAAATATTTGAATGTAACATTTCAAAAAATATATTATTTTGGTATAGGTATGTAGATGACATATTAGCTTGTTTTGTAGGTAGTGAACGACCATTAGATACATAGTTCAATCAGATTATTAATTTACATCCAAAAATTGAATTTACATTAGAAGTTGAAGAAAATCAATTTTCTTGATATCAAAAAACAAAGAGTCAATAATATACTTAATTTTTCAATTTACAGCAAACCAACACATACTGATGTGACTATACCATATAATTCCAATCATCCCATGTTACATAATTTAGCAGCATATTCAATGATACATAGAGCACTTTCAGTTCCTATGAACAAATATAATTTTGATAGAGAAATTAATATAATTAAACAAATAGCCACATCCAACGGTTATCCATTACATATAATAAATTAATTAATTAATAAAAAAGAAGAAAAAGTGGCATTACAATTAATATTTCCTGAAAAAAACTAGGAAAATACAAAATTACAAAACCATCACATATGCTGGTAATATTTCTAATAATATTTCAAAGATAATATCTTGTTCAACAAATACAGCAATTTCTTTTAAAACAGAAAACAATGTGAGTAAAAAATTGTTAAATGTAAAAACAAAAATACCCCCATTAAAAAAGTCTGGAATATATAAACTTAAATGTCCAGAATGTAATGCTGTCTATATTGGTCAAAGAATTCGAAATTTTGAAATTAGATACAATGAACACTCACGAGCATACAGATTAAAACAGCCAGATAAATCACATTACGCCAAACATCTTCTTGACACAAAACATTCATTAACACCTAACACAGAACTAGAAGTACTGCATATTTGTGATTAGAAACAATAACTAGATTTCCTTGAAGAACTAGAAATAAGAAGACACTTAAGAGACCCACAATATGAAGTTGTCAATGAACAGATAAATCTAGGGAGCTCTCCACTAATAAATTGTCTTCTTAAGTAACAATTGTAAAGATCAGCAAATATAGTTTTCCTTGGTTTCCTATATCATTGCAAAGTTATACTGATCTTAAATGGAAAAAGATATCCAGGATATCCGCATAGGGCTAATAATACCTAAGCTTCAATATTTGTAAAATCATATCTTCTTCCTTTTTCTATTCATATATATTAAGTCAATCGCAAGATAGGTCACTTACTATTTGGTGTAGCCAAAATATTAAACATCAAGCAGGCATCACATAAAATGTAACTCTGTCATTCTGACGATGATATGTCAATATCGAAATAATTATCAATATCTTCGAGTTTTCATAATTTTTTCATTAAATAGTGGAAATAATTAAAAACACTTAGTTTCATTTAAAAAAGTAATACTTTTTATGATACTTTAAAACTGGAATATCAACTACAGAAGAGTATTTAAATCGGATTAGAAGATTAGTTCGAAATTTCAATGTTAGTCTTTCTTGTATATTTGAATAAAAAACTTACCTTAACATTTTAAGATAATAATTTATATGTTACTAGCTTTTGCCCGCGTTTTTGTCCGCGTAGAAGTCGAAAATAGTTCTAATAGGATTTTGAATGAGTTTTCTACGTTATTAATATTGTTATAACATATAAATTATTATGGTAAAATGTTGAGGTAAGGTTTTCATTCATATATACAAGAGCAAATAAAATTTATATTCCGAATTGTAATCCGATTTGAATATTCTTTTATATTTGACATTCCAATTAGAGAATTGCATTGCTCCAAGCTTTTAACTGAGTTCAACGTTTTTTGAATCAAATCGGATTGAGTTTTCAAACGTGTCAAAATAAAATGTAATTTAAATCAAAAGCATCGAGGAGTATTGATAACAAATTCGATACAAATCACTCCCAGAGTAACTTTCTACCCCTTTTCAACCCCGTTATGCGATGAGTTCTAATGAAATACGGAACACGTCTCCCATCAATTCTGTTAATGAATCTTTACGCGAAATTTGAAGTGGATTGGACCAATGAATCACGTTGTCCCATACAAATTTTGCCCCCCCCCCCCCTTAGGGGTAGAATTTTAGAAAATCCTCTTCCATCGGATGCCTTAGTCATACAAAGAACACACCCTCCAAGTTTCAGGTCTCTACGATCAGCGGTTTAGGCTGTGCGTTGATCCGTTAGTTAGTCATTCAGAACAAAGCATTTTATACATATGTATAGATAACAAAATTAATAACGTAAAAAACTAATTAACAATCCTATTAGAACCATTTTCGACTCCTACGCGGACGAAGTCGCGTGCAAAAGCTAGTAATCAATAACATCTAATATTTTTTCTATAAAGAAAATCCAGAATTGAGAATAAAAATCCATCACTCATATATGAAACTTTAGAAGATTTTATGGATATATTTGGTGGAATAGTGAAGTATAGAGGGACATTTACAAATAAAAACACTCCTTATTAAAAGTGACGTTTTTTTAATCGATTTTCGTATATAAAATATGTATTTGTTGAACAGTTTAAAAAAGTGACATTATAGAGTGGGATAAAGTAGTTTTTTTCCGATTGACATTAAACGTCAGTCTTAATGACATTTAGTAACGCTTTTACTGCCTAGGCAGTAAAAATGATTTTTAATGCCTAGGCATCAAAAAAATGATTTTCCGCCTACCTCCATCCAAATTATACATTTCCTGTCCTCATTGTAGGAAGCAAAGTCGTACTTTTCCTTCCTAGGGTGGAAAAGTACTCTTACTGCCTAGAGAGGAAAAGTGTAAGTGAGGTTATGGTACGTCATCAATGAAACTAACGACCTAAACTATATTCTATTATATAAGTATAAATTTTACCGTTTAATTAAAGAACACCCCGTATTTTGCAAAATGGTGAAAATCAGTAAATTGTTATTTTAATTTAACGATTTTTACATTAATAATTTGACTTCAGCAATACGTTATGTTCATGATTCCGCAAAACTTGCTTACGAGTCTCGGTAGCGCAACGCGTTGGAGCACAGCTCACTGTTCGTGATAGGCCTGTAGATGTTGGTGAGGACAATTTTTTTCTCAATTTTTTCATAAATAAATTATTTAAAAATGTTTTGTTATTTGAGGGAGGCGGAAAAATCAAATGTATAACATGGTAGTAAAGTGCCTTTCCCTCCCTTGAATGATAAACTTCATCCTCGGGAGGAAAAGTAGCACTTTCCTCCCTTGTTGTACAAATAGCTATTTTCTTCTTTTTTTTTTAATTTCGCGATTTAAACAGGCCCAAGCAATCAAACAATCACTTTCACGTCACACATACATAGGCTAACTTCACTGTGCACACTATTATTGTCGATATTTAACATTATATTTATTATTTTTCGGTAGATATTATTTTGTATACAATTTAAGGTCTAATCGACAATAATAATTAAAAATATATAACTTACGATTAAAAAAAACTGTAACATGTCTATCGACCTGTTTCGATTTTACAGAATAAATCCTTTTAATTAGCGCTCGTCTTCACTAGCCACATCCAATTATAGTTCTGTGATCCCAAACTCTTCAACCCTGACCGTTAGACAATTGACGTCTGCCAACGGACGCTTCCATTTTTTGCACAACGCCACGTGAAACACCCCTTTCTGTTATCTACCGCCTAAGGGGACAGATCTTTCATATCTTAAGTACCTATCTTATGAATTTTGCTGTGGTAAGTTCAAAATCATAATTTATAATTAATAAGCTTCTTCTAAAGTACTGTCTGATATAATTTTCGTATGTATTTTTTACAGAGATAGACGAAATTAAATTCAACACGTGGTCATAAACTGTATACTATACTAATATGGTAGTTTTAAGCCAAATATTCTTTTATAATTCACTGTTTTACTTTTATACAAACATTTTCAAGCTTTTTCAGTTGCGAAATAACTCTTTTAATTATAAAATAACATTTTTATAAATTACTATAAACCTATAAAATATTCTTTCGTAACGCCAGTGCCGGTTCCATATATTTCCTAAGCACGATATTTTTTCATATAACTAAATGAATAACTTTTTGCTATGATTAGTTTCTTTCGGATCATTAGTATATTTTTTTTAATTTAGCCGATAATTGCTATTTTTACTGTTTTAACATGGAACATATAATGTTGGAAAGCTTTCAGTAAATTAAATAAATTTTTTGACTTTCAAATAACTGCCTTCCTTTTCTTTAACCTGAAAAGCTGACCAACATAATGTGCCATTACATTCAAGTTCCTACATATCCCTGATCCACCTGTGCTTCTAGGTAAGCACAGCCCCTAGGCTAGAATATAACCCAAGAATTCAACCCAAAAATACAACCCGAGGATATAAAGCCAAGGATAAAACCCCAAAATACCGCCCTAGAACAGAACACATCAGTTCAGATCAAGACCTGACTTCTTCTCCAGGAAACCACTTCATCTATGCTAAGTACCTATAAAAGTACAAATTCCTCTATTAAATTCCGTTGTTCATTCCCTGTGGCAGAATAAATTTGTTTTAACTCGTATCTTTCATTTTTCAAAATCCTCAACTATAAAAGTTGAGGGAGATATCGCCCGGGGTGATTTTTAGTAACTTTTTTATTATTAACTTATTTAAATTTTACAAGGCGTTTCTACCTTTTCCGCCTTTCCACCTTTTTTGTAGTTTTTATCGTTTAAAAGGTAGTTGCGCCCTCAACTTTTACAACCCTTCTGTTATCCTTGTGTGACATAAACTTGGGGTCGAATCACCCTTGAGAGGAGTCTCTAGCCGGAGCCCTTCGAGCTGGTGCCCTTTGTGGGGTACAGACATTTACCGTTACAAATTGGCGCCCAGCTAAAAGCAACATTTACCGTTACAAAATAATAAAAAATGAGGACCTATATCCATCATGAAAAAGTTTTCATTTTAATTTGATTTTTCTAAACACACTGTACAAACAATCAGAGGAAAAATTATATATTTTACACGGCAGAGAATCAGATTTACTGCCTTGGCTAGTTTCATTGCCTCGGCTTCGCCTCGACAATGAAATGCTAGTTTTTTATACTTTTCTGCCTAGTTAAACAAATAACTATTTTTTAACGCTAATTTCAAATATTTCCGCTAATCGCTCTGCAGATTGCACTCATCTGTCATTTTACTTTTGTATCATGTCATCATGACAAACATAAATATTCAAGTCGTCGCCATTTCTAGTCCATTTGGAGCAGCCTAAATAACATATTTTTTGGTTTTTGCTTGATTGTAGAAAAAATAGTGTATGCAACATATGCATAAAGTCTCTTTTTTCACTCATGGAATTGACGCATTCGCCTGCGGCTCTCGTGAAAAAAAGGACCACTTTATGCACTTGTTGCATAAATAACTATTTTAAGAGTGAATTTCGGACTGGTTAAATATTGAAATTTTTTAATTTTTGATATTGTCAGTAGTAAAACGTCAAAAGGTGATTCAAGCGTTATAAATAAGAGATTAATATAGTTCAGAAATTTGGAAATGTAAATATTAGCATTTAGAATTAAAATAAACATCGATATACATTAACGAAATGAAAATTATAATAATAAAATTCAATTTGATTATCGTATGAATTTACAAATTCCATTTTTAAAATTTATTCATAAATATAAATTATCCATATCAAATTAAATTACATACAGGGTTTATCATGATAAATAAATAATTTCAAATTAAAATATATTACATACAAGGTTGTCAATAAAATTTCATTTAAAAAATCCAATTTCATTCAAAAATTTATATTTTCAAATTTAAAAATTCAAAATTGTTGAACAATAAAATATTCACATGAAAATATATCCGTATTCGTTTTGTTCATGAACCATAAAATAATTAAGTTTGTAATAAAATAAATTTCCAAAAATTTTAATTTATGGGTATTGGTGAAATACCAATGATATTTTGAAATCATTACAATATTTCCAATTACGGCCTTTCTCATAAGACTGAATTTTGCTCAGTTCCGTGGAGGCTAACCAGCCTGATTGAATTTGGACACGTTTCTTAAAATATCTTCGGATGGGAAAAATAAATTGACAAGCGCGCTTCGCCAAGAGAGAACTAGATTTAAATGAAAATAAAAATAGCGCCCTCCAACGTGCACGTAGCTTATTAAGATACGTTTCATATTTATAACAATCAGATTGTCTTTAACGAGACTAACTTTGCAAATATCAGTTAGGTAGAACAAGAGTTATGGACGTTTTTTCATAATAAATCTCCCCTCTCTTATATGAGTAGATAGACTGAAATTTGTAATGTCAAATATCCGCAGAATTTTTTGAATAATGCTATGATTGTTTTTGTTATGTCCCTTAATTAGCTTTTAAATTTTTTTTTAAATAATTACTTCCTCTAGCGGTGGACATTCAAACTTGAACATCTTTTTCATGTGTTTCTCGATGCCATTTTTGTGATGAAAATTTTTCCCCAATGCTGTACTACAATCCGATCCTAAGAAATTACCGACGGCCGTTTTTATTTGCCCACCTGGTACAGTCTTATTGAAAAATGGTACAAGTTTTGAAGAGAGACATCAACGTCATCCTATTTGCGTAAAACCGACTGAAATAATTATAGTTGAACGTTATGAAAGGTCATAGGTTGTGAAAAATGCAAGGAACGCTTAATTTTAACAACCCATGACATTTGATAACCTTCACCTCTAAAAAACTAGCCGGTTTTACGCAAATAGAATGACATTAACGTCTTTTTCTAATACGTGCACTTACCATTTTTTCTTTAGTCGAATACTAGTTATCAAAAGTTCATCTTTTGCACAAAAAATTGAATTTTTTGTGACTTTTGAAATTCATTATTCATATTGCTCAACTTCATTATTTATAGAGAAATTTAACTTTTTTGTCATAGGTAGGGAAAAACAAATACGCCGTTCATGTTATCCTTTTCTTCACTTTATTAAATCTTGATTAGGGTTTCCTGAAATCATATACAGGGTGTAGAGTATATCATTGAGATTGTATGGGTAACTTTTAAAGTGTTGAAGATACGAAGTCAATTATATTAGAAAAAAGCTTCCAATGTTTGTGCTTATCACAATGGTCCATCCTAGTGCCTGATATCCCGAATGCTTCTTGGTCAAATCAACAAAGTCCGAAAACTATAATTTTCTATAATTCATTTTAGCATTTTTATTACACAAATTATCAAAAAACTCCACTTGAACATTTTCCTGCTAATAAACGGTATTATGAAGAGATTAAAATTTACATTCAGACGTTCCTTCAAAACCACCATCAACTTTTAAAATAAATACGGACCTGTATTTCCGAATGTAATACAGAGTTGGTTGCTTTAAAGAAATAAAATGTCTAAGAGTAAATTTTAATCCATCAAACCATAGTACCGTTTATTTGCAGGAAAATGTTCAAGTGTAATTTTTTGATAATTCCGTGTAATGATATTGCTAAGGTGAATTGAGAAAAATGATAGTTTTCTGATTTAGTAGATTTTTTCCGGAACCATTCGGGATATCGATTCAGGATAACAATTGTGATAAACTCAAAAGCTGGAAGGTTTTTCCTTATAAAATTTATTATATAATCAATTGAAATTCCGTAAACGATGAAATTCCGTATCTTCTACGAATTAAAAGTTACCCATAAAATCCCAATGAAATTGTAGCCTACCAATTTGCTTCTAAAACTAATAGGTGGTGAAGTTCTTCGGTTGTCCCAGGTCTTCAACCTTTACGGCCTTCGGCTTCGCTTATGTGGAGACGGTCGTGGATCGAATTAAATGTTCCTGGGTATCCACAATATTATAATGATGTCCAAAATGGGCACCAGCTAGATTTCAAATATATGCCAGGGCTATAAAAAGACAAAATCCCTAATCTAGCAAGAGAAAAGAAAAGTACCCCCCTCGAACTTGCACCTGTTTTATTATCTCTCTCAAGAACTTTAAACTACAATACCATACGCGAAAAAAAATATCAATTTCATACAGTGTTGAAAAATATTCAACAGGTAGTTGACCAGTTTTGATTTACTTAGGTATAATTATTACAGGTTTTCCATTCTTCACTCCACTTAACCCCAATCCCAAATAATAAAATAATAAGTCTTTAGGTAAGAAGTTACATAAATATCACTAAGAAATAGTTGAACATGCGCAGTCAGGGAGCGTTGGTACCAGTGCGGGCGACGCGAAGGAGAAATCTGTCAAAATCACATAGTAACAAAAACGAAGTTAAGAGGTAATTTCTACACCCTCACAGATAAAATACCCAAGGCAGATAACCTATGATATGTGCAAGTAACAGAAAAACAATTTTCTTATACTCTTCCACCAAGTTGGAAGTTAAAACAAGTTGGAAAGTCCAAAGTCTAGGAGAAATTAGTCCGGATGGTTATAGCTTCCATACATTCAGCAAATCTTCCATCAGAGGATGCAATTTGCCCAAGATACCGTAGTTTCCCCAAAGGAAAATGTAGTTCCCACATAAGAGCCCTTAAAATAATACAAAAAAATCCAATTACCATGAGGAAAAATTTACTAAAATCCTTTAAAAAAGTTTCATTATCACCTAAAAAAACAATGCCAATGTACATACCTTCCAGCTGAAAGGTCTCCACCAAAATCAAGCGGCCCAAATTACCAGCAAACGTTCAATATAGCCCTCTTTAATACGGCTCCATACAATAAAAACAATCCGAGCGAATTCAATTTATAATAAATCCTCAATATCGTGGTTTGGAGCAGGAAAATATAATTTAATCCCCCAATTCGCTGGGCGTCCTTGTTTGAAAGTCCCTAGTTCCAAAATATACCTGAAACTTCATAAAATGCCAGTGCAAAAGGAACACTGTGATCAAGAAAATGAATCCCCCAAATGGGATGTCCAATAAAAACAAAGACTCTCCTGGATCACCTAATTTTTCCCAAGAAAAATTACAACCACGTGGCGAGGCTACTCTTATTATCTTCTTCTCACTTCCCCCCGAATCCTGACAAGACCCAAGTCAAAAATCAGGTCTGCCAGATATCTGTCACTAGTGCCAATTCTATGGTACGACCCAGTTGATCCAATCGAGGTAACGTAAGTAATCTTTGGTGAAGTCCGGTAAATAGATATCATTCAAGACAACACGGATAAATTTTAACCCCCAAAAATGTGTAATAATCCCTCAATAACACAGAACGTAACGAGGTAGGCAACCGGTTACGAAGACACACATGATCATCGCGCCCGAACATGACAACCGAACGCGTCTCTGCAAATCAGTCGCTCCATTGCATACGAACAATTGAACTTATCAAACTAACAAGGTCATCTGAACAGAAGAAGCATAACCCCGGTTGTCACACTTGAAAGTAAACACAAGAAGCTAAATCGAACGCAGCATCCACCAATGAGAGGCCAGATAGCCATGTGTATGGCTGGTTGCATAGTCAAACCAAACCAAACCAAATACTTCTATTGTAATCGTTCGATATATTTTGCCAGTTTAACTTCAACTTATATATTCATACTAAAGACCTTATAAAAATGAATTTACGAAATGAAACTGCATAAGTAATCCTTCTGAAATTTCGAAGTCAGTGTATTTCCATATTACATACTCAAAAAACTATGCAACCAACCTTACACGATGGTATATGTTCTCTCTCATTGGTCGATGCCGCGTTCGATTTAGCCTACTGTAAAGTAAACCTATTTATGAAGATAACCTAAGATTTGTTAACGACCGGTGTTGTGCATTATTTGGTAAATAATAGAGTTATCAGAGTTAATAGTTTAGAAGTAGTGATTATATTATAGTTGATTGGTGGCACTAACCTATGAGTTAAGTAAGGCACATGGACGAGAGTAATCCGCTGCCCGACCTGGGCGGGGGAGTAATGATTCAAAATTTCGGAAACAAATACTGTGGCTAAAAATAAGTTAAAAAACCTCCAAGAATCTGGAAAAAAGGCAATATTTGAGAATTTGATGTACTCAGTTTATGATTCTGGCCCGTTCAATGTAATGGTAGAGCATGGTGACCAAAATGTAGGGAGCCTCCATCCAGTGGAGTTTGGTAAGATAATGCACAATTTGCTTATAAAAGGAATTAAAAATGTAGTTAAAGAAAGAAGGAATAGAGTATGTGCGACATTTCGATTGCCTTTGGATGCAAATAATTTTAAGAAAAATGAGGAATTGGGAAAGAAGGGATACCATACATTTATACCAGCATCTTTGCTTACTTGCAAAGGAGTGGTGAAAGGAGTTGGAAGTAGTCGTCCTGGTAGAGAAGTGTTGGATAGAGCAAATGAAGAATCGGGAGGGATGTATAGAGTCCTAGAAGTTCGTAGGTTGAATAGAAGAGTACGAGATAAGGTCACTAATGAGGTGGAATATGTTCCTACAGGATCGTATATTTTTACATTTGTTGGTAAAAGTTTTCCAAGGCATGTTAGTATATATAACAATAAATTGAATGTTGCTACTTATATTCAACCTATCACATTATGTTTTAAATGCTATAGATTTAACCATACTGCAAAGCAATGCAACAGTAAAGGGATATGTGAAATGTGTGGGAAAGAGGATCATGGTAAGAAGAAATGCATAGAATTTAATACTAAAAGATGTCTTTATTGCGGAGAAAATCATTTAATTACTGAACAACTTAAAGATGTAGATAACTGTGAAGAGCTTTCTAGACAAAAGAAAATTAATGAGATTATGAGCTATCAGAATATGGTCTATTATGATGCTGCGAAGCAAATACCTACGAAGAATGTTGATAATTCTTATGTAGAAACCATTCCAGATAGAAGTGTTAGAAATTACCCTGTGTTACCTGTTAAAACCCCTGAAAATGAGTTAATATCAATTAGTCAGAGAAGTGCTACAATACATAATAAAAACAGAACCCCGAACAGAGCATATAATGAAGTTATTAAAAATAAAAGAAAATGTCCCAATAGCCGATAAACGAGTTATTTTTTTTGCAAGTTTAATTTTTATTTTTTTCCGTAATATATTTTATTTTACCACTAGGGTGTATATAACTCGTTACTTTACAACCCTTTCTACTACCGCATTGATTTATTTTTTTTGTTATTTCCGTTGTATATTTTAGTATAAATCCGAGTTACGCAAATCCAAATTCTACTATACACAATTTATTCATTTCCGATATTTGAATTTTTCAACTGAAGGGACGCCCGGTATATACACCATCTTAATTAAAGCCGAAGCCGTTCAGTATAGGTACAACTTTTTGTTGAAAGTAGATAAATTTCACGTTTAATTCCTTCACCGCGACTACGGCGGAAAAATGTAGCAAGGATTTTAAGTATAAATTGGCGAACAATCGATAGAAGATGGTCTCAATCATTCGCTCTCAATCATTCGCTCTCAATCATTCGCTCTCAATCATTCGGGCTGGTTCATTCCTCTCTGATTCATTCCGGCTCTCAATTATTCAGAAAAATTATTATTTCGTGACTCTTCTCACAACTTTCTTCCGATAACCGATAAACCGAAAAGTATTGTGAAAATTTAGTGCATTACGATTGTGTGTGGAAGCTGTATTTTATAAGGTAAATCATTTTTACAAATAAACTGTGTATTCGAAACTTTCCGTACCGCCGCTTAATATTAAATTGTTGAATGTATTCTTTGAAAATTTTCCGACCGGCTATTTTTTTTCTTTTGTTGTTGAATTGAAATTGGTTTTTTTTATTTGTTTCTTTTATACGGAAATAAAGATTTGTGAACTGTAATTTGATTCCGAATTTAATTTACAGCGTTTATTATATATTAATTAACTGATATGAATTATTAGTGGATTCTCGAATTATTTTATGCTTTTGGTTCTCAGTAGTTTTATATTAAATTGACATCCAAGTGGATTATAATATTTTAATTCTATGTTAGTACTAATATTTTTACTTTGTGTGTCGATAGCTGGGTACCGTTTAACTCGTGGGATTTTTTTTTGAATAATGGTTACCGGCTTTATTTGATTCAAGGGTTAATCAGACTTGGAAGAGGCTTAGCCACAATTTGTTTGATTGCCCGGCAGATCTAATTCGTTCTTAAATCTTATTTTTTTTCGGAATAATAGTTACCGGCTTTATTTAGATTCAAGGGTTAATCAGACTTGGAAGAGGCTTAGCCACAATTTGTTTGATTTCCCGGCAGATCTAATTAGTTCTTAAATTTTATTTTTTCGGAATAATAGTTACCGGCTTTATTTAGATTCAAGGGTTAATCAGACTTGGAAGAGGCTTAGCCACAATTTGTATGATTGCCCGGCAGATCTAATTTAAATCTTATTTTTTTTTTCGGAATAATAGTTACCGGTTTCCTTTAGATTCAAGGGTTAATCAGACTTGGAAGAGGCTTAGCCACAATTTGTCTGATTTCCCGGCAGATCTAAATCGTTCTTTTCCCGTTTCGTAGAATCATTATTTATATTTTGTTTTTTTCTTATTGTCGGAATAATAGTTGCCGGTTTCATTTGGGTTCAAGGGTTAATCAGACTTGGAAGAAGAGGCTTAGCCACAATTTGTCTGATTACCCGGCAGATGTAAATCGTGCATTAGGGACCCCGTTAAACCCGGTAGATTTGAACCGTATTTGATAACCTGACCGTTATGTCCGTCAAAGTACCAAGTATATGGTAAAGATAGCTTATTTTCTTCTCCCTGTTAATTTGCTTGTCACTAAAGAATTATTCGTATAATAGACCACAGAGTATTAATACACTAAAAGTTTCCTTTGGATTATTTTGTGATATACCAACTTATTGTGTGATCGTAGGTGGTCACTAAACCGTAGGTAGTATACAATTCTGCTGAACCCCTGTTTCCTTCATAACCCGTAATTTATAAATTGGAGGATCCATATTTGATTGTAATTAGGTAAATAAAGTTAATTCAACAAGACCCCTGGAATTTTCCGTAACCTCCATCTGAGGCTATCTGGAACTCTTGACGCTAAGAGTCAAGGGGCCGTGGAGCAAACCACGTTAATAATCTGGCGCCCGAGATTTAAAACCCGAATTTTGCATCAAGGGTGTCCATAGTGACGTGTTCTTGTGGCAGGAGCCACGTGTAAGAAGGTAAGCACGTTACAATGCACAACAGGGATGCTACATGGGTGGTTCATTCTACCCAACTAGTCCAGTTACGGGTAGGCTTAGGTATACTAATAATTTATAGCAGAATTCGCCTGCAAAAAGTTAGGAAATGTTATTGATTTTAATGATTATTTAGCGGATCAGACTATTCCAGTTGAAACTCTAATGAATATGTATCAGATAATTTATGGAAATTTGCAAAAACAAGGAGTCATCCCATCACAAAATTTGAATTCAAGTATTAATTTAAATATAGATATTAAAAAAAATATGGGGTCAAAAGAGGAAAATGGGAGGTCCGTATCTGAAGCAGATATGGAGCAAAAGTAGTGGTAAGATTAAGGTAAAATTAAGTGTGGTAATTTTACTTTATTTTGTTTTATAAAATTCAGGTTATTGCAGTAGAATTCAAGAAGTGTGAGATCTAACAATACTAATCTTGAATATTTGATTAATAGGGATGATCCGAGTGTTATTTTATTACAAGAAACCTTTTTAAATCACAGAGTGCAATGGAGGGTAAAAGGTTATAATATATATGGTATAGATAGATCAGAAGGGCATAATGGTTTTGCAATTTTAATAGGTAATACATTTTCATCTTGTTCATATGAGTTAAATTTAAGGAATAAACCTTATGGTTTAATTATACAGGCCATTGTAATTAATAGAATGTTGATTATAAATACTTATTTTCAGTTAACAGGCATTTCTTAAGTGATATATGTTAGGAAATAGATAAATTTGATCATATCATTTTTGCTGGGGATTTTAACTCAAAAAAATTTATTGTTTGGTAACGGTAGGTACTAATAATAAGAATGGAAATATTTTGGTAGAGGTACTATTGGAATCTGGTTTTATTTGTCTGAATGACGGCAGTGCAACGAGAATTGGACTACCGGGACAAAATAAAAGCGTTACAGATCTTCCTTTTTGTTCAAGTAGGCTAGGGTTAGTAGGAAGATGGGAGGTTTATCCTCAAGACAAGGGAGATAGTGATCACTTTCCTATTGATATTGAGTTTGAGATAGGGGGTGAATATAAACATGACAAAATATATTAAAATTATGAATTCCGAGTAAAAAAATATAACACTAAAAATATTAATTGGGAGGAGTATTATTTAAAATGTATACAAATGGAAAAATCAAATGGTAATGCAAGGGATACAGGGATATTGTTGTATTAATAGACCAAGTGTATAGTATGGTTAAACCCAATAAAATTGACTATTTTGGGAATAATAGGTATAAATATAAAAATAAAAGGGCAATTAACAAATGGTGGGATAGGGAGTGTGATATTATGCTGGGAGAGAGAAGGGTGGCGATACAAAAGTATTTAAGGGATAGTTGTATGAGTAATTATATTTTTTTGAAAAAAAGGTTGCTGACGCAAAAAAAATGTTTAAAAATAAAAAGAAAAACAGTTTTATAGAGTTCTGCTTTACTCTCAATCGGGATAGCAATTTGTCATACATTTGGAAAGTGGTTAAGGGTTTTGGTAGATGCAATAGTTATAATAGAAATGCAGATTTTATTAAGAATAACTTGGATGATTTTTTGGATTTAGTAACTTCGCCTGATATTTCGAATGAAGGAGTTGAGGTTAGATCAAATAATAATAGGTGGGAGGAGTTTAATGTGAACGAGCTTAATGTAGTGTTAAGTGCTAGGAAAAAAGATGAGATGCCAGGGGTGGATGACTTAGTGTATTCATTGTTTAGGGGATTACCATACTGTATTAAAGTTAACTTGATTAAAGCGTTGAATGGCTTTATATCAGGGGATAATATTCCTGAGGAATGGAAAATACAAATTATTTGCCCTATTCTGAAACCTCTCAAGGATCCCTTGTTAGTTGACAGTTATAGGTTTATTGCTCTGCAATCTAGTGCTTTAAAGATTTTAGAAAATTTAATCAAAAATAGAATGGAATATAAATTGGAGGCAGAGTTGCTGATTAATAAGAAACAATCTGGTTTTAGAAAGGGGAAGAGAATTATGGATAATTTGGCTTATCTGCAGTCAATGGTGGTTGAAGCATTTCATAATAATAATAAAGTAATTGCTGTATTTTTGGATATCAAGGCGTCGTTTGATAATGTTAGGATAAATATATTAATGAATAAATTAGCTAAACTTAATATTCCACAAACTTATATTGAGTTTTTAAGAGAAATATATAGTAATAGAAGGGTTATTGTGAAAGGGAACCTTTCAGGGGCAACTTCGAGATAAGGATGTGTAAGTAAAGGTATTCCACAAGGCTCAGTTCTTAGTCCGTTATTATTTGCAGTATACACAAATGATATATACGAACAAATGGTGGAAGGCGTGGATATGTTAGGATTAGCGGATGATATGATGATTATTGCAGCCGGGAATGAAACGGAGAGGTTATGTAGGGGTATTAATAAATCATTGGGGAATATTAGTGATCTGTCTGTACAAAAATCGAAAGCGATAATTTTTCAAAAAAGGAAAGGTGGGGGTTGTATTCCTAGTATTATATGCAATCATGAAGTGATACCATATGTCAAAGAGGTAAGGTATGTAGCAGTATTATTGGACGATAAAATGAAGCTCAGTTCTCATATTAGTGGGGTTGTGGCTAAGGCGCAAAAGGGTATAGACGTTATGAAAGCAGTCACAAATTATTGGTGGGGGGCTGACTCAAAAATTCTGTCTATGATATACAGGGTTATTGTTAGATCTCACTTAGACCTTGGATCCATACTTTTGTTTAATACAGCAAGACAGCATTTGTGTAAATTAGATAAAGTGCAATTTAGAGCATTGAGAGTCATATTAAAGGCTATTGTGTTACTGTTGGTAGAGGCGAAGGAACTCCCTTTACATTGGAGGCGTATATGGTTATCTGAAAAATTTATTTTGAAACATCTATCTTTGAATAATAGTACCTATAGTCACAAGTATTTTGTATCAGAAAACTTTTATGGGAGACGAGGTGTAATAATCAAAATATTAAATTGGGTTGGATTCCCAGTTATTCAGGCATCAATGGTAATGAAGAAGCAGATTCATTGGCTTAGAATAGTTTAAAAAAGACGGAGAAGATTTTTAATAAGGTGGATTATAAAGATATTTTGGTATATGTTATAGAAAAAATACGAAAAGATTGGGAAGAGGAATGGATTGAGTTATGTAAGCTTAAAGGAGAGCATTATTATAAAATTGTTGGGAAATTACCATATAAGCCCTGGTTTTATGATGTAAAGGTAAACATACAGGTGGCTACTACAATGAATAGACTTAGGTTGGGACATTGTGCTTACCCAGAGCATCTCCTCCGGATAGGAGTAGTTAACTCACCTAATTGTGAATGTGGACAAGTAGGTAGTATCAGACATATACTGCTGGAGTGCCCTATTAACAAAAACTATTGTGACAATTTATATAGTTTAATGCTTAAAAATTGCATGAAGTGCGAAGCAGCTTTATGTATAGAGGACATGCTTAGAGAACCTTCAGCTTGTAGTACTACGCTTCTGTGTAAATTTTTCAAAAATTGTAATAGAGTCATATAAACTTATTTCAGATACAGGAAGAAGTGGTGTCCAAGAGGCAGATGCATGAAAGTGCAGCTTCTTTCTATTTAAACTGAAGAGATAAATGGTACTGGGTAGATAACTTGACAGAGTCAGGCCCAATAAAGGAAAAAAGAAGAAACCTATTCATGAAAAACAACTTAGAATTCACGAAAACCCATTGGAGAGTATAAGGGAATCTAACCAGCTAAGGACAGGTGACAGGTGTATACAGGATGACATTTTTCATATGAACAAAACGAATTAATTTTTTGAGACCAGATCTGACTTCTTTCCAGTTTTAATAAATCAGTTGATCATTATACAAATCCATCTTACTGCTCGGAAGATATAACCTTTGAAAATTTCAGTACAAATTCATATTTAGCTCAGAATGATCGACTTTGTTGAGATGAACGCGAATCTCAACAAAGTTGATCAGGTAGCGATTTTTAAAGTAATCCATCATTTCTCAATTCTGCAGAACATCCTAATCTTGATATAACACCATATTATAATTTTAGTCGGTATATGACTTAAATAATTATTTAGTTAATAGTTTCCACTAGTGTTTTCAAGATACAATTGTCTAAAATATTTTCAAACCAAAATATGTTATTTCATTTTATACGTTTATTAACATGGTATTTGGCTAGAATTTACTGTTTGGACCCTTACTTTGTGGAATCTACTCATACTAATGTTATAAATGAAACTAACTGTTTCTAATTAATTCCACTATTTAATGAAAAAATTATTAAAATTATGAAAGGATATTGATAATTATTTCGATATTGACAGAATGACAGAATTTACATTTGATGTGATTCCTACCTGATGTTCATTTTGACAAGACCAAACTGTGCAATGATATAGGAAACTCGGGAAAACTATATCTACTGACGTTAACAATTGTTACTTAAGAAGACAGTTCAATAGTGGAGAGCTCTCTAGATTCATCTGTTTACTGACAATTTCATATTGTGGATCTTTTAAGTGTCTCCTTATTCTAATTCTTCAAGGAAATCTAGTTCTCGTTTCTTATCACAAATATGTAGTACTTCTAGTTCTGTGTTAACCAGGTGTTAACCCGCCAGTAGCAACGTGCGGCTGCTTACTCCGCAGAAATCTAATAGTCGGAGAGCTAGTAACACGTGTTTCATGAAGTGTTTGATGCACCTTGAAATTTTCTGCCATAGTACCGACTGGATAGATGAGCAGGTGAGCAAGTGTTGGCTTGCCCTACCTGGGGACACCAAGTACTGCGTAGGGATGTTCAAAATTATCGATTTTTATATAAATCGATTATTATTTTCCTATAATCGATTTTTATGGTAATACCTATTAATCGATTTTTAGTAAATCGATTTTATAAATTACGTGTTTAAATTGATTTTTGGAAACGGCCCTACAACTTTTGACGATTGACCATTTCTCAAAATTTTGACAATTATTCACCATTTTTCAAAATTTTAACAATTATTTACCATTTTTCAAAATTTTAACAATTATTGACCATTTTTGACAATTATTAACCATTTTGACTGTTTTTCAAAATTAGTGACCATTTTTCCAAACTTTTGATTATTTTTGACCATTTTTCAGAATGATGACAGTTTTTAACCATTTTTGACAATAATTGTCCATTTTTAACAGTTTTTAACAATAATTGACAATTTTTAACCATTTTTGATAGTTTTTGACAATTTTAAAAAATTTTAGACCATTTTTGAAAATTATTGACCATTTTTGATAATTATTGACAATTATGTACCATTTTTCAAAAACTTTAACAATTTTTGACAATTATGGACCATTTTTCAAAAACTTCAACAATTTTTGACAATTATCAACTATTTTTCAATATTTGACAATTTTTAACAATAATTGTCCATATTCGACAATTTTCGACAATTTTCAACAATTTTTGACCATTATTGATAGTTTTTGACAATTATTGGCCATTTTTGATAATTTTTTTAAAATTTTGATCATTTTTCAAAATTATTGACCATTTTTGATAGTTTTTGACAATAATCGACCATTTTTCAAAATTTTGAAAATTTTTGACCATTATTGACCATGTTTGGCAGTTTTTGACAAAAATTGTCCATTTTTAACAGTTTTTGACCATTTTTGATAATTATTGACCATTTTTGACCATATTTCATATTTTTTGACAATTTTCATATAATTTTATTTGATTTTCAATCTGATAAATTGTAGATGGATGAAAACCAAAAATGGTCAAAAATTGTCAATAATTGTCAAAAATGGTTGATAGTTGTCAAAAATTTTTGAAAAATGGTCAATTGTCAAAAATTGAAAAATGGTCAAAAATTTTAAAAAATCGTCAAAAATGCACAAAAATGGTCAATAATTTTCAAAACTATCAAAACTATCAACTGTCAAAAATGGACAACTATTGTCAATGATTGTCAAAAATTGTTAAAATTTTGGAAAATGGTCGATAATTGTCTAAAACTATCAAAAATGGTCGATAATTTTGAAAAATGGTCAAAAATTTTGAAAAACTGTTAAAAATGGCCAATTATTGTCAAAAACTCTCAAAGATGGTCAAAAATTGTCAAAACCTGTCAAAAATGGACAGTTATTTTCAAATATTGTCAAAATTTTGAAAATTAATTGATAATTGTCAAAAATTGTTGAAGTTTTTGAAAAATTGTAAAAAATTTGGAAAAATGGTCCATAATTGTCAATAATTTTCAAAAATGGTCAATAATTTTGAAAAATGGTCAAAAACTATCAAAAATGGTTGAAAATTGTCAATTATTGTCAAATGCTGTCAAAAATAGTTAAAAATTGTCATCATTTTGAAAAATGGTCAAAAATTATCAAAAATTTGGAAAAATGGTCACCAGTGAACAGACAAAATGGTCAATAATTGTCAAAAATGGTCAATAATTGTTAAAATTTTGAAAAATGGTTAATAATGGTCAAAAATTTGAAAAAAAATTTGAAAAATGGTCAAAAATTGTCAAAAATGGTTGATAATTGTCAAAAAATTCTGAAAAATGGTCAATTGACAAAAATTGAAAAATGGTCAAAAATTTTAAAAAATCGTCAAAAATGGACAAAAATGGTCAATAATTTTCAAAACTATCAAAAATTGTCAGAAACTGTCAAAAATGGACAATAATTGTCAAAATTGGTCAATGATTGTCAAAAATTGATAAAATTTTGGAAAATGGTCGATAATTGTCAAAAACTATCAAAAATAGTCAATAATTTTGAAAAATGGTCAAAAATTTTGAAAAATGGTCAAAAATTTTGAAAAACTGTCAAAAATGGCCAATTATGTCAAAAACTATCAAAAATGGTCAATAATTTAGAAAAATGGTCAAAAACTATCAAAAATGGTTGAAAATTGTCAATTATTGTTAAAAACTGTTAAAAAGGGACAATTATTGTCAAATGCTGTCAAAAATGGGTAAAAATTGTCATCATTTTGAAAAATGGTCAACAATTATCAAAAATTTGGAAAAATGGTCACTAATTTTGGAAAACCAGTAAACAGTCAAAATGGTCAATAATGGTCAAAAATGGTCAATAATTGTTAGAATTTTAAAAAATGGTTAATAATGGTCAAAATTTTGAGAAATGGTCAGCAATCGTCAAAAATTGTCAAAACTTTGAAAAAATAGTCAATAAATAATACGGGCCGTTTCCGAAAATCGATTTAAACACGTAATTTATAAAATCGATTATTATTACTATAAAAATGGATTATAAGAAAATAATAATCGATTTATATAAAAATCGATCATTTTTTAACATCCCTAGTTTTGCGCATATGAGAAAGGTGTAAAAAAGTTTTGCCCAAAAAATGTGTTTGTTTCAGAAGCCAGTAAACAGAAATCTAAATTTAAAATCACATAAAATACAAAAATTTAATAAGGCAGACACTCTTGAGGGGGTTAAAATTCAATAATCAATAATAACACCCTCAAGTTGTTTTTTTTTAATACAAAGTAAAGTGTTTGATTCACGTTGACATTTTAACAGCGTCTTAATTTCATATAATAAAAAATAATTACAAAAAGGCAGATACTTTTTTGGGGTTTGAGTAATTATCGGTATTGAAAATAAATATTAATTTCAATAGAAAGAGATAGGCAGCGCGTAGTCGTGGATGTGAGTGAGAGCACCGATTACCGACGTAGCTACTGACACTCATTATTTTGTTCTTAAATGTGATAAACTATGAATGCTATCTATTTCTTTCATTATTATTATTGTATTATTCAAATTAGGAAAAATATTAACATTATAGCAGGTATGCTAACAGGGCATTGTAAGCTTAACAAAGCAAGCAAAGCTAGTGGAGTTGACAGACGAAGCCATAGGTATATTCTGTCACCTTGAAGTTGAAACTGCAGAGCACATCCCATGACAATGCGACTGCCAGGCGAATTTGCGGTTTCTTGTACTAGGCGATGAGAAACCGCCGACAAGACAGTACATGAAAGGATCAGTCTCCAAGCTGATTGGCTACATGGAAAGAATCGAGCTGGAGAATGTAATATAGATTCAAAGGACACACAACAGATCTGAAAAGGTCGTAGTGGAGTAGGCCAATTATCTACCTCATCAAATCCAATGTATAACATCTGCCCTGGTGATACAACAATTTATTCCACATCTAGTATTGTACTTTTGTCAAAGCATTCCAAACGAGATACAGTATGTCAAAAGTAATATTCGGTATTTTATAGAAAGACCTATGAACCATAAATCTCGAATGTGATTTGTTTTCAATATAAATCAGTGAAGCCGGCTCTGTCACGCAATGCTCCAGCCAGCTCTATTTTTTTGCTACTTAATCCTCCACGCTCACTTTATTTTGCAGACGAACGTATTTTTGACTGTCAATCAGTTGATTCCACAGGGAACGGTGAATACATTGGTTATCTAATAGCGAGTCGCTATATTATCATGTTTTACTTTCGTATTCTCCCATTCCGACGTAAGAATGTCCTCAGCTGTGTATCTAACTTAGCTCGTTAACTTTTTAAATATTTTTAGAAGTTTTATATTTTTTATGTTACGTTTTTCGTTATTTTCTTGGAAAATAGAACCACAATCTTTATGAATATACCACAAGGAATTTTTTTTGTTCATTGTATGAAATGGTTTTTCTAGTATTCAATTTTTTTTTGCAACGACAAAGCTTAAAAATATACTAACAGATTTGCTTCATTTTTAGCAAAAGTGCTCTCATCCAACTAATTGCAGTCATAATAAATTATTTCAGACACGGCGTGATGTAAAACATAAATCCCATCAAAAACGAAACATGTACAAATAGTCTAGTCTATAAGCTTAAAATGGTGTTAATTCTACATAGTTTTATTGAAATTATGTGGATTAGCTCATTCGGTCCGGAATAATATCTAGATCATTGAGCCAAATAATCAAATTAGCCCATAAAAAATTCCAAAAGTTATAAACAATTAAACAGCTCCAAAAAATAGTGTTTGGTTTTGTTCGTGAATTATAAATATTTTCGAAATTTAAAAAAAGATCCTTAAAGAGGCGGAAATTTAGTAAAAAAAAGTTTCAACTCCCGAAACTGTATCTCCATTATTTATTTGAATTTGCTGTTTGGACCCTTACTTTGTGGAATCTACTCATATTAATGTTATAAATGAAACTAACTGTTTCTAATTAATTCCACTATTTAATTAAAGAAATTATGAAAATTATTAAAGGATATTGATAATTATTTCGATATTGACATATCATCGTCAGATGATGAAATAATTATCAATATCCTTTAATAATTTTCATAAATGTTTTAATTAAATAGTGGAATTAATTAGAAACAGTTAGTTTCATTTATAACATTTCCATTATTTATAATTTTAATTTAGAGCTGAAAATAGCCCTCCGCGTGCCATTGTTAGGTTGCGCGCATGGCCTCGAAAGCGAGTACTTAAAGTTAATAGAAAAATCTAAAAAAAATATAATCGAAAATTATAGTATAATCTAAACAATTTAAACAATTGATTCCCGTTGGAATTTTTCAATATGCTAGACGATTGTTAATGTACAAAATTTTTTCAAACTTCCTTCATAGTTCTAAACTAAAAAAAATGTTTAAATAATTGCCGTAAAATTATTTCGATTCGTGGAAATCTTCTTATATACATACAAAACAAAATTGCGTCATCTAAGTTTTAAAATGTTAATACTTTGTTTATAATAAGTAACGTAAGTTAGCAAAAAATGGCAAATCAGTGATTTATTGTTATATTGAAAAAATTATTATAAACAAAGTATTAACATTTTTGAAACTTTGATGACGCAAATTTGTTTTGTATGTATATAAGAAGAGATCCACGGAGCAAAATAATTTTACGGCAATTATTTAAGCATTTTTTTTAGTTTAGAACGATGAAGGAAGTTTGAAAAAATTTTGTTAATTAACAATCGTCTAGCATATTGAGAAATTTGTTTTTATGAAAAATTCCAACGGGAATCAATTCTTTAAATTGTTTAGATTATACTATAATTTTTTTAGATTTTCCAATTAACTTCAAGTATTTAAGTGACGTACTCGCTTTCGAGGCCATGCGCGCAACCTAACAATGGCGCGCGGAGGGCTATTCTCGGCGCTAAATTAAAATTATAAATAATGGAGGTACAGTTCCGGGAGTTGGAACTATTTTTCACTAAATTTCCTCCTCTTTAAGGATCTTTTTTTCAAATTCCGAAAATATTTATAATTTACGAACAATAAGCTACACACCAAACACTATTTTTTGTGTGTTTAATTGTTTATAACTTTTTGAATTTCTTATGGGCTAATTCAATTATTTGGCACAATGATCTAGACATTATTCCGGATCGAATGAGCTAAACCACATAATTTTAATAAAAGTATGTAGAATTAACACCATTTTAAGCTTATAGACTAGACTAAAAAATGCAAGTCTCGCAACGCAGTTCTACCACAAAATGTTGTGAGATCTATTTTTAAACCAACTCGGTTAATTTATTCAGTACTTATCTATGAAAGCATAATATATCCAACTACTTTGTCAGAGCTTGTTATCTAATTAGTAAAATAACATTTTGTAGTGAACGAATGAACATAAGACGGTTTTATTTTTTCAATAAATGATAAAATAACTTGGCTATCGCTGGCAACATAATCATATAAGAATAATATACAGGGTGCGGCAACGAAAACAAAACTGATTGAGGGCCGTTTCTACAATTTTAGTTAAAAACCAGAGTATAAGTTATCTATTCCACTTTGAGGGTGAGTATAACCGAGGAATAAACTTATTCTGCATTTATATGGGTGGGTTTCGCGTAAAAATACCAACATTGCTGTCGTGTCTCGCGTCAGAAGACGAGCACATTAAATGCGGTTTCTACTTGGAAGAATATGATGAACTGGAATTTCTTATGTGCTTTTTGCTGCAGAAACAGACATGCTGTCTGTAGGCCTTATTAATTCCTAGTAATAGTAACTGTGTCAGGTTTTTGCATTCCGAAATGAATTTACTGATATGGAAGTTGAATACCTACATCTGAATAGCACATACATAATGTTACCACGCTTTTTATCCATATTATATTCGATAGGAAAATAAAAAAAACTAATATTCTGAATTCAGTGAATTCCCTTCCACTCGTAAATTTATTAAAACAAACCAAGAAATTTGTTATGGTAGAAAATATCAGAAAGTGCCACTTTTCAAACCGTCAAATGTCACTCCTTGGTTGATTGGAACTACCAGCGAGATATTCTGAATAACTGTACCTGTTGTAACGTCTAATTCATCTACCCTTTGGATTTTACCAGCAGGTCACGTCACTTTGGTCACCCTCGATGCAAAATCTTATCAACGAATGCTCGGGCGCCAGATTTTTTTACGTGGTTTGCTCCACGGCCCCTTGACCCTTCGCGTCAAGAGTTCCAGATAGCCTCAGATGGAGGTTACGGAAAATTCCAGGGGTCTCGTTGTTCTTGACCTCGACGTAACACGTAGTGGGAAACGGGCTTTACTTGTTTACCACTATCGGGAAAGGAAACTACCAGCTGCTTAAGAAATTATAAATTTTATTCCAACCCCGAAATAATTGACGGTTTAGGGATGAACCCAGAAGCAATATAGTTAAATAAATAAAGGTGTATTAAAGTCAAACAGTATCTGCAAATAACTAACTACGTTATTCCTCAAACCAAAAGCAATACACCAAGCAATAAATGGTGAAACTTAACTAGCGGACAGATGAAAAATACACAGAGAAAGCGTTATTAAGGCACTAGTAGATTTTAATCAAACAGTTATTTATATTTGTGTACCGGTTTAAACAAAATAAAGGTAATTTACAGATTACCCTCGGTTACTGATACTCTTGTGTACTGAACACACAAGAAAGAAAAAAAACGGAAACTTTATCAATTCGCCTGGAAACCTCCCAAATTTTGTACCTGCCTTGGCAGCGACCATGTACGAGATTATTCCAGGTTATTACGGTGATAGTAACACCTTTTAGATCGACGTTGCCACGGCCGTTGGTGCTAAATCAATTACTTCAATAAAAGTTAGATGACCAAAATCCGAAAACCTCTCCTTTGTGATCCTGCTAAATGCAGCGAACACGCGTGAGAATATTTCACTCCATGCCTTGGAAAACCCTCGAACTTTTGCACCTGCTATGGCAGAGTACACGTGCGAGTCTATTCCAAGTTGTCTTTTTTTCAAATATCCTTGTATATTAGAATGAATTATTTCCTACAGCCGGGTTTCTCTTCGATATTTTCAGAGCCACTCAAGAATTCACCTGCTAAATGCAGCGATCAGACTTTGAGATTCCTGAAAAGATTTTTCCCGTGAGATAAACGGCTGCATTCGGGTTTGAACGAAATAGTTTGAGAAATTCTCAAGAATATACCTGCTAAATGCAGCAACAATGCTTGAAATTTCTCAAAGATATCTCTTTTCCCGAAAAGTGAAGCCAGCAAATAAAACAAAAACAATTTACTCCGGAATCGTACACAAATACGCAGAAAGTTTTCCTACGGCCGGGTTTCTCTTCGCTATTTTCAGAGCCACTCAAGAATTCACCTGCTTAATGCAGCGATCAGTCTTTGAGATTCCTGAAAATATTTTTCCTGTGAGATAAACGGCTGCAGTCGGGTTTGAACGAAATAGTTTGAGAAATTCTCAAGAATATACCTGCTAAATGCAGCGACAATGCTTGAAATTTCCCAAAGATATCTCTTTTCCCGAAAAGTAAAACCAGCAAATAAAACAAAAACAATTTATTTCGGAATCGTACACAAATACGCAGAAAGTTTTTCTGAAATAAATAAATAAATAAATAAATTCTATTAATTCTAAATAAAAAAAAATCAGTCACCAGTGAATGTATAACGGAAAAAAATTATTTACAGCAACATTCTTGGATTCGCTTACCTCGTGCGCAAAAATCAGTCAGGATTCAGGGCAAACCGTTAAAAGTGAAAAAGCCCATTTTTGTCTCGCTCCACCCGTTTTATCCATTTTTCTCTAGACCCCACTCAGGAGGTCTTCTACTTACAAATCTTAAGAAATGCGCGGACTGATTTGCGCGAACGGTACCGTAAATCATACAGGTACTATATACCAGATGTTTTAAAAGTACTACACATAATATATCAAAATAAACATTAATACTCCAATTTAGTAGCTAGCTACGACAGAGGGGTGAACTTAATAAAAACTGAAATATATACTGCCGGATATCGGGAAAAAAATAGTAACAACGTTACAGACTATTAAACTTTCTTTTTGGTATCTAAAAAAGGGCCCCATTCACTATCAGTTTAACCGTCAGTCCAAGCGTGTCAGTTAAAACGGATCAGTTCTGACTGATGCGACGTAGGTACATACACTGTACGTTTTCGAATCAGTTGAAACGGACCAGTTCAAACTCCACAACCTGCATACCTACATGTCTTGAGGCAAACCGTTTAAACAAGTTTGTGTTGTGTTGACATAGATGGGGAGGTAGAATTATTGTGTTATGCGGCATTAGCTATTGCCCTCCAAAAAAGAAGAAAGAAAAAAACTGTATGTACGAAACAATGGTTAATGAAAAGATCGCAGTATACACACACTAATTTGTTGAATGAACTAAAGTTTCATCCCAAAGACTGGCATAACTATTTAAGAATGGACGAGGATACATACTGCAAGTTGCTGTCATTGGTGTCTCCAATAATTCAAAAACAGAATACAATTCTTAGATATGCAATATCTCCACATGAAAGACTTACAGCTACGTTTTTTAGCATCTGGAAGAAGCTACGAAGATCTTAAATTTTCTACTATATTATCACCCCAGGCTTCAGGAAAAATCATTCCCTAGACCTGTGAAGCACTTTTTAAAAGCCTAAAGGAATTTTATAAGGTAAGAAAAATATGTTTCTTGGTAAATGTATCTATTAACGAACGAAAACATAATACTAGGATATATAAGTTTAGTTTTTGTTCAAACGTTGTAAAAAAATTAGAGATACCGCCTTCGGCTTGAGATATATCTGTTGGTGGTTGTGATGACAATGGAAACTGTGAAGGGGGCTGCGAATATTGAATGTTCTCGACTTCATTGAATAAGCAACAACCTCTACTTAGATTATTTAGTTGTGCTTCATACAGAACATCGTTGATTAGCTTTTGTGCGTGAATTGCTTGTTGTGATGATAATTTGAGTAATTTAACAATATCAAATTCGTCGTCCTTTGGCATGGAGGCAAGACGTTCTCCTACAATCCCTAAGAATTGGTCAGAGGCACTTGGCGCTTTCTTGAATTTTTTAAACTGCGGTGTTCCCTCCACATTTTGAGAATATGTGGAACGGTCAGTATCACTTCTGGCACTTCTGGATTCTGTGCGAGGTGTAGAAACGTTGGTGTCGCTACTAGGTTCCACATACATATCTTGACTCGATTCTGGGCGTGAGTCCACAGGACTTGTAATCAATGTGTCCTCTAATTGAATACTTGACTGTGTATTCTGAAAATAATAAAGAATACTAATATATGTATGTTTTTTTCAGTTTCCATCTGCTCCAAATGATTGGAAAACAATAGCTAGAGGTTTTGAACGAAAATGGAATTTTCCCCATTGTCTAGGAGCTATTGATGGCAAACATGTTGCCATAGTTCCTCCGTCAGACGCTGGATCATATTTTTACAACTATAAAGGTTTTAATAGTCAAGTCCTTCTTGCTATAGCGGATTCGAATTATGAATTGATCTACTTTAACTATGGAACCAATGGACGCGTGTCAGATGGAGGTGTGTTTCAAAATTCGAATTTTGCCTCCAGGTTACGAGACGGGAGTTTGCAGCTGCCCGGTCCGTCAAATATTAAAGGTACAATACTCCCGTACGTCTGGGTAGCTGACGAAGCTTTCGCGATGACCGAAACATTGTTAAAACCATTTTCGCAAAAACAATTAACAAAAGAACGAAGAATTTTTAACTATCGATTGTCTCGTGCTCGACAAATAATTGAGAACGTATTTGGGATCTTAGTTGCTAGATTTCGGGTACTACAAACAAAAATAAATTTAGATCTTCCCAGAATGAAAACAGTAGTACTTGCGTGTTGCGCACTGCACAATTATTTAAAGAAATCATCACCCCAAACGTATACTCCATCTGACTGCCATCTGACAGTTGCAGGACTTCAAGATAATGTACTTGTCGGTGTTCAGCGGTCAAGGAAAGGAATGCAAAATCAAGTAGCCGTACAATATCGAGAGGACTTTTTGCAGTATTTCAACTCAGTTGGAGCAGTTTCATGGCAAGAAAGATTTATATAAGTATATCAAAGCAATAAAATTATTTGCTAAGATATTTAAAACCTTTTTTACTCACCTCATTCTCACTTTCTTCAAGATTCGAACTAGACTCCAATGGTGTTTCTTGATCTGTTAGGAATGTTAAATAATTGTAATACCATAGTTTCGAAAAATACACATCATTTGCACCTACACCCGATACTTTGGAACTTTCCATTTTCTTGTGCTCTTTTCGAAAATTGCTTCGCAAATTGTTTATTTTTTTTGCTACGACATTTCTATCCGCCACTGGGTCAATGTGCTTTACTTTATTTACTTACAGATCATATGGATCATTTCTTTTAGTTTTATTGTGATAATCTTTATGTTTCACCTGCCACAAAATTTCATTTACACGAAATATTTCGATAAATTCTAACAAGAAATCTCTTGTCCACGACGCCGTTTGGTTCAAACAAACATAACCTCAAAAATAACAACTTCCGACCCAAAAGACACCACGTGCAACCAAAAACTGAACGGCACTACGGAGTGCGAACATACACACTCAGTAGATCGACAGCATTTCCTTCAGTCCTTTAGTCGAACTGATCAGCTCAAAACGGAACGATAAATATACCACACACCATAGGTTTATCGTAACGTTTAGAACTGATCAGTCGAAACTGACGGCAAAACTGATAGTGAATGGGGCCCTTTTTTTTAATAAAACAGTTGAGAGAAGACCTGTTGTCTGAAATACTTTCCATGTAGAAAATTATAGGTAAAAACCATAATTTTTCATTCGCTAAATCCATCAGAGTCTTCTGGAGGCCGACATTGTTATTATTACTTTTCATTTTTCTTCTATGTTTTTGATACCAGCAGGAATTATATTATTTCGTAGTTGTGAACAAATTAGTTATTTGTTTTAATATTATATTTGATTGGTTTTGTGAAGTTTGGTAGCACATAGTACAGTTTTTTTTCATAATTTATGTTAGTTTTTTCAATAGATTCCATCTAACCGTGGTGAAATGCAGGATTCATGTTAATAAAGTATGAACCACGTTAAGTAGATAGTTCATTGCATTGTGTAATTCACAGATTTCCTGTATTTCGTCACATGTCGTGTGTATACATGATACATGTGAATTTTTTTAGCATTTTTCCCGGATGTAGGTATTTTTTTTTCCTGAAGCATTCTTTGTAATTAAACTTTTTTCATCCTGGCGGAAAACTATCTTCCCTGGAGAATTGGAACTACTTATGTGAAGAAATCAATGATCTGATATAAACCACTTTCTTGAGCCGTCAGCTGCAACCAACGAGCAGGGAAGTAGACACATTTTGTCTCCGCAATCTGTTCCTTGCTTTTACACCGTATGATTTTAGTGCTGTTAGGAACTCCATTTCATTTTTCTTTGTGATGATTTTATAGACCCTTCAGTCGTATGATTTCAGTGCAAGTGTCAAGCACTCCATTTCATTTTTCTTTGTGATAATTTTATAGACCCTTCAGTCGTATGATTTCAGTGCAAGTGTCAAGCACTTCATTTCATTTTTCTTTGTGATAATTTTATAGACCCTTCAGGTGTATAATTCTAGTGCTAGTGCTAAGCACTTTATATCATTTGTTTATTATTATAATTGTATAGACCCTTCAGGTAATTCTTTTATTTAGGACTTTGTCGATGTAATGTTTTTTTAACCTTTATTAAAGTAAATTTGTAAATCTTATAACTTGGTTCATAATCAGTACCTTTCCACAATCCTCATCAGGTTATTGGGCAGAAAATATTGAATAGAACAAGAAGTAACTAATAATTTTCAAGGTGGCGCCCGCTTTCTTTCCCTATAATTTATCTTTGAAATCTCATTTTTTTATTGAAATCTAAAGTAGACTTTTGACCGCGAACCGGTAAAATCTACCCTGGAAGAGACCGTTTTAACGGAAGACATCTTGTGGTAGCGGCGACCGTTGTCCACCTATAGATTTATATAGTAATTAATAGAAGCTAACTGTAATTTTAAAAGGAAACTGTAACTTAGAGCTTGGACAGCTTTGCCTAAGCTTACGGAAACGGTATATTTCTTCTCTTTTTTTTAAGGACTCATCAAGGGAATAAGGACGATTTTTTTCGGACCTTTCAATATCTTCTTCAAGTAAACGAGGTACCTATGAACGAGGTAACATTTCTTTTCTTTTTATGTTTTATCTTCTCTACTTGTATGAGTGATTCGTTTTGTCTTATTTTTTTTGTCACAAATTTCTAATTAATTTTTGTGTGATCAGGCACTATCTCAAGTTTGTGATTATTTTCAAAGTACAGGATATAACAGAAAAAATTATGAGTACAAGGTAAGCATCACCCTTTGTTTAGAAGGTATACCTATCCATCAAACCCTCTGCTGTGGTGAATATTTATATATAAAAAACACCTAGTCTACCTATTCTATTTCTAAATTTTTTATTGTTTTTAGTGGTTATTTGAAATGTTGTATGGATTCATGTCCCAATACTTCTAGAATGATGTCTCAACACAGATTTCCTAGAAACAGAACAATGGCATTAGTTTGGATGGGTAAACTTAATATAACCTCTGATTCCGACAGATATTTTACGAAGAGGATTTGTCATATGCATTTTTTAGTTTTGCAGGAATCTTTGCAAACCAAAAAGTATTGTAAGATATTCTTTGAATAGGTAGCATATTTTTTACATGAATGTTATCATTAGGAGTTTTTATTGTTTTAGAAACAAACCAAATTTATGAAGAGCATTCCTATTCATATGTTGGAAGTATAGACAAACATAAAAACCAATTTAAAAATTCACAAATTCAACTCCATAAGTTGGAAACAGAGAATGCTGAATTAAAACTAGAGGGTGCTGAAAAATATAAAAGTGTGGAGCAGTGTTTGGAAAACTCATACCTTCTAAATTTTTATACCGGATTTGACGAACCTGATAGGTACAAAATGTTTACGAGCATAATTATTAAGGAAGAGAACATATTCCCCCAACAAAATAATCCTGGATGCAAATTAAGTTTATGTAGTTTGGACTTTGATACACAAATATTTATTGTTCTCAGCAGGCTTCGACTAGAAGTCCAAGTTGTGGAGCTGGCCAATAAATACAACATTTCTCCAGCCACAATAACAAATATTTTTAGGTTTTGGGTAAATGTTATGTATGTTTATTTTGAACAAATACCAATTTGGGTTAGTGAGCAGATAATAAAAGAAAACTTGCCTGACTGTTTTAAACAAAAATACCACAAAACCAGAATTATTTTAGATGCAACAGAAATATTTATCCAGACACCTAGCGACTGCATTGTGCAGTCTTCTACATATTCCGAATATAAGTCACACAACACTGCAAAAGGATTAATTGGCATGAGTCCAAATGGATTTATCACATGTATTTCTGAATTATATCCAGGAAGGATATCAGATAAAGAAATTGTATTGTCAAGTGGGATACTAAGTAAGCTGGAGCCTGGATGGGCTGTCATGGCCGATAGAGGATTTACTATCAAACAAGAACTGAGAAATGTTGGTTGTGATTTAAATATCCCCCCTTTTGCAAAAAACGTCAACGACTTCCAATTTAATGAAGAAGAAGAACAGCGTACTGGAGATATAGCAAGTAAGTAATTCAAAAAAATAAAAAGACAGGTGCTATCTTCATTTTTTCTAAGTGGTTGGTATACAGGTTGTTCCAAAATTAGAGGTCAATATTTTAATAGTGTATTGTAGAAGTGAAAATAGGATATCTCATCACTTCTCATTCAGAGAAAAATCACACCGATACACAGTTATTTTTCTAAATAAGTTTTATATTTTATTTGTAGGTGTCCGCATTCATATTGAACGGCTTATAAGGAATGTAAAAAAATTTAGAATTTTACATGGTAATGTTCCAAACTCCATATGTGATCAACTTAACCAAATATGGTTTATGTGCTGCATATTAAATAATTTTACGGGTCTTCCTTCATTAGATAGGAAAGGAAAAAATAAAAAACAAATTATTTATTATACTTGTTTTATTTTATCCTCGCAATTTTAACATTTTTCAACCATATGTAATTTTCTAAAATGTTAAATTCACTGTCCAAGGGTTTTTTCACCTTGTTATCAGTAATTTTTAAAGTGAATGAAATAAAAGAGGGCTAATGGTGGTAAGTAAGTGGAAACCCAAAGTTCTTTATCAAATAATATATTCTGAACAAACATATCTGTACCACCATCCAATAATAAATGGCAATTCGTTAAGCCAGTTAAAGCCATTTGTCCTTGGATTTGAACAAAATATTCGTGGTTTGTCTTAAGTGATATTCCTTTTGTTTCATCGTACATCAGATATGTGGCTAGATCTCTCTCAATGCACTCCTTTATGTTCAAATTTTGTATTAGTCCTCCTTTTACCAATGTTTTTACTTCAAGTAGATGGTGTTGCTTTTTTTCGCGGTCATAAATTAATCTGTCTGGTGAAGCTGCTAGGAAAGGCAATCCAAGGTTAACACAAAGTCCACAATTGAAAATTTCAAAATTAGGATTTTCTGCAGCATATTTGTCCACAGCTTTTTTTTTCATTGTCTAACCCTAGTTTCTTTTAGGAAAAATTCTTTTAATAAATAGATCATTCACAGGAGCTTTTCTTTTAATGATTTCTTTAAATTTACTGCTGGTCAACCTTTTTGCTCCTCCTACATACCATTTCGTGCAAGAGCTTTGGGTTCTTGTCTCTTTTTCTAAATTGTGTGCTTCGTCTAAGCTTATATTACAATATTTTAACATATTTTCATTTAAATAGTATGCATTTAAAATGTCCAAAAATTCTTCCTGCCACATAATTGTAAGTGGTAAGTTAAGTTGGTTGCTATCGTTAGTATCCTCATTTTCACAAATATTTAATGGAAGTGGTGTAAAATGATGGCTTTGTAACACTTTATAAAAGAAATTTAAATTATTTTCTTTTAATTGGCCCGCATGTTCTTCTAAAGTGGTAGCATCTAACACTTGAGTCTTCATGTGCACTGACAATTTATTTTTTCTATTTTCTAATATTTTTAATGTTTTTTTGTCGGGTTTTAAAGGATCGTGTTTCACAAATTTGAATTCTTGAAATAGTTTGATTTCAAACAGAGCTGTGGAACCTTTTCCCCAATCTGCTGCCTTAGAGGTACAAGCTATATTTTCTTCAATAATTTTTTTTTCACAACAGACAAAATCTAACATTTGCCATAATATTGCAAACACATGTTTGCATCTGCCCAATATTCCACCAATATAATTACACTTGCCCCAAATCACATTTCCATTATTGTCAATAAGAACTTCTGAATTATATACATTCCTCTCCATGCTTGCATGTACCTTTGCTTTAATATATTATGTATTTTTATCATCAGTATAATGAAGTAAAATGTTTTGTACTTTGTTTGCTTTGAACCTCTTATAGCCCAAGTGATTGGGTCTATTAACATCATCGTGAGCCTTATTTTTAAATAATAAGATATTCCCTTCCTTAAAATGGTTGGGATATTTCGACAAATTCTTTGTCCATGGCCCCTTTGGAATACTAAAACAAAAACTTATTGAATTCTACTAATTGTATTTTATCTTTGTTAACATACCTTTTTATTTCCATATTGTTAGAGGCACGAGTCGAAAACTCACAAAAAAATACAAAACTGGTACTTAGTGTCCTTCAGATGCTGTAGATTAAAAATATATACAAAAATACTAAACAGTAAACACTGAATGAAGAGCAATCAAATAAGTAATAAAATAGTCGCAACAGCAAGCAATACAATTCTGAACAAAAACTAAACACGGGTATCTAAAACACAACAGACCAAACAACGCTAAATGGCTAAAATCGTAAACACAGATTGATCGTAGATAAAATCAGAATACATAACCACAGAACTGATAGATTACCAGGATTACGTTAAAAGTGTCACTGTTTGTTGTCTCGACGAGTCCTTAAAAAAAGAGAAGAAATATACCGTTGCCGTAAGCTTAGGCACATCTGTCCAAGTCCTAAGTTACTATTAATTACTATATAAATCTATAGGTGGACAACGGTCGCCGCTACCACAAGATTTCTTCCGTTAAAACGGTCTATTGTATTAGTTAAATCTGTAAAGGATCCACACCGAGATTTGACTATCCGTGGTCATACTTTAATTTTTGAATTTTTCCATCATTCAACTATAGTAACGATAAAAGAAGGGTGACAATTAGAACTACTCAAAATCCTCCCACTTAAACGAGTGGCCTGTATAGAAGACACGAAGCTTCTGGAATGGAAGTAGAAAATGGAAAATAGTACAAAGGTGGATAAATGAATGGAGACTATCGACTTCATGAATGTGAAAAAAAAACTTATTCCATCGTTTCACACTCATTCCCGAAACTCGTTGTCCATATTATCTTCAAATTAGCTGAGAAAGACCTAAAGCGTCCCACTTCTCGTATCGAGAGATTATGAAATTACATATTTCCTTCCATTATGCTTCAACTGCTTGGATGGAAATTTGTTAACAGGGAATATCAACAAAGTGTTCAGCTATCTTTTCCGGAGTTGATGATTTGGGTGCAGCTGTGGAGTTGCCAGGTATAAACAGATAAGTGAGTGATATTAATCTACCCTCATCATTTATTTGATCGTATATTGTATCAAACGAAAACTTATTTCACTCTGAATCTAACCGTATTAGGTTGCCTTATTATAAAGTTGATCGAATCCATGGTTGCCCAGATTTCAGATGTAAATTTCCAGCGCGAGATGTGAGTGAGAGGCGTTGCGCGCGCAACTCCCTGCGACAAACAATTATAAAAAGAGATCTTGTTATAATTGATAATAATTAATTCTCATTAGTTTTTACTATTATCAATGAAGATTTTTCCCATAGCGTAAGCGCGATCTATAGATCAAATACTGAATTCAATTTAGATTAAATATTTACAACGATATCAATTATTATATGAACATTTTTATGCATACATAAATTTATTAGCTTAGTAAAAGATGTATTCTGATTTTGATTCGTCAGAAGTGGATACGTCAAAATCTTATTCTTCATCGTCTTCTCTTTCGTTTGATAGGGTGTGGGGGCTTCTACGAACCATCTTGGCTCCAAAATAGCAATCCAAAAACCAGCAACAATATTCAGGATTTATTTTGATGCAGCATGCTCTTATTGCTTTAAGCCACATTCAAATTACATAAATTATGCGTGAAATTTTCTGTTGGAGAGAGTTCCAGCATGGTGGAATCATATAGTGGAAAATATTTTGGAAGGCTTCAGTTTTTATTTGTTATAAAAATGCAGCTGTTTAGTCACAGCCTGTAAATGTGTAGAAAGGTGGTAAACTCAAGCATAAAGTAGGACACAATTTCATTGCAAGCTCAAAACAGCTGATACAATCAAGATTTGTCTTATTACTTTTCTTAGGTGATGAACTTGCCAATCAAATTTGAGTATCCGGTATGTTGTGAATAGGTAGAACTGTATTTTCTAGTAAATTTGTAAATTCAAGTGGAAAATTTGTATTCTATTTTATATTTCTGTTTTTCAAATCTTCTTAATATTAGATCTTCAGAGTTTGCCTCTATCTATAATTTTTTGGAGGCTAGATAATGGTCAGCTCATTCACCGGAAATAGTCACTTCGACCTCTGACCCTGTTGGAATATTTTGATACATTTTGTGGTTTGACTTTTATGCCGGATTTCACCAACCATTTTCTAAAGTGATAAGAAATACCTAATACTATCACTCTTAGCAAAGAATATACAACAACAAGAAATTAAACCCGGCAAAAATCCTTTGATGTTGGAGGGGCGAAAATAAATAACCTTGAAGGTGACAGCTAACTCTGGCATACACTGAAAATCATGATAAATGCTTACAGCTTTACTCGAATCACAATGAAAAAAATTATTTTAGCATGAAGTTGTGTTTTATCAAATGTATTTTATAGGTATTTTTCCATCAGTAACTATTTCTACACTTTTCGTTGACAGTATAAACGTGCAATAGATCATTTAAGAAAATAATTATACCCTACAAACAAACTCCATTTTAATTTGGGTCTGAGAAGACCATAAGCAAGAGGCCTTCATGTGATCGCATGACATAATTTAAAACATGGCGTCTGTGAACTCGTTTTTATCCGATGTTTCTCTTCTTGTTAGTTGGGTATTATTCGCTCTTAGGTATTACTTAGCGCGTGGTGATACGTTAAGTGCATTTAGGAATTTCTAAATCTGATTTAGGTAGGATAGAAACACCATTTTTGGCCACATCACCATTAGCGGCCACTTGAACGATAAACGTATCATAATAACATTTGGATCTAAACAAATCAACTCTACACGACCTCCCACTTTCTCGGTACGAATTGCATCACTTCCTCATATACCGTTTAGTTGTGAAGGTTCTCTCACCAAGTTGACATCGTGTTTGAAACCTTCTGCTCTATTCTGTTAAGAATATACGTAAGGAAACAGGTGAGCGCATTTTAGCTATATTTCAATTATAAGTGGATATTTTGTGAAAATTGGTATATCATGAGTTTTTTATATCATTTATTCATGATGTTTTTGGTCATAGGTACCCAATTTTATTTTGAATCAGTATAAAATAAGGTGGTCACAAATGGATCATAATTTATTGCATCTACACCATTAATGACCACCGGTTGGCTACTTTTGGCACAATTGTGACCCATTTTTGACCACTACCAATGTTTTTGATGGCTATTCATGGAACACTGCGATCCATTTTTAGCCACATGAAATAATTCGCTGGCCACTATGAGATCATGCATGTTCCAATAGTGACCATTTGTTCAGTTCAAATATGGGTGTCCAGCAATTCTGCTGCCAAACGGGAACTACAGTTACTAGAGGTGATTTTAAGTCGATTTAGCTCAAATTACCTCAATCCGAAAATGCTTCCTAAGGGAGCTACAGCCCTTTGAAGAAGACGTCCTCATATGAGTTTTGTGACAATGGAATACGAAGACGATTTTGATTGAAATCGAAAATAATCCAGAAGACTCGCTGCTATGTATCCTGGCATTTCCAAGTCTTCCATATGGAATATTATTCATTAAGAAAACCTTCATCCTTTCCATTTTCAAAAAGTTCATGCCATGGTAGATGGTGATTTCCCTGCCCGCATAGATTTTTCAAACTGGTTGCGGAACAAAAAAATCAGGATCCTAATTTATTTTCCAATATTTTATTTTGCGATGAATCTACGTTTACCAGAGACGGAATTTTCAATTTACATAATGCATATCATTATGCCTACATTGGTGATAATCCTCATGCAACAGTAGAGAAAAAGCACCAGCAAGGATTTAGTATAAATGTTTGGATAGGTGTAATCGGTAATCAGCTTCTGGGACCCGTAGAGCTTCCTAGCCGTTTAACAGGACAAGAATATCTTAATTTCCTACAAAATGTTTTACCTGATTTAATGGATGAGGTTCCCCTGATGATTCGAAATAATTTATGGTTCATGCACGACGGCTGTCCAGCTCATTTCAGTAGAGAGGTTCGTCAATATCTCGACAATATCTCCAGATTTAAACCCCTGTACTTTTTGTATATGGGGTTATTTAAAATCATTAGTCTATGCTCTTCCAATAGAAACCCGTAATCAGCTGTGGCAAAGAATTCAAAACGCTTGTAATGAAATTAGAAATAATGTAGGAATTTTTGCAAAAATTAGACGATCTTTAGAGAAAAGAATAAATTTGTGTATTGAGACAAACGGTCGTCATGTAGAGCATCTGTTGTAAAATTAACTCTCTTATTTCTGTTGGTAATTATCTCTAACTTTGTTTTTTTTTAATGTTGATTGTTGTTTTATACCCTCACGAAATGAAATTAATTTAAAATTTACAAAACAATGTAAGCAACTTAATACTTACGACTTTTGTTACCAGTATCTGTACAATTTGTTGATTTTCATGAAAATTATCTTGAATTTTCCAAATTCGGTGTCGGATACATAAAAAACTTGAAAATAATTTTCTTTTAATAAAAATACCTGTTGGTCCCCCCGACTGACACGCTTGTGATGGATCTGAAAAAAATTTATTTACAGCGAACGACTGGTTTGTAACTGTTTATTGATTATACCAAGTTTGAATATTTTAAGTAACGGTATTTTTGAATAATCTGAAGAAAACTCATATGAGGAAGTCTTCTTCAAAGGGCTGTAGCTCCCTTAGGAAGCATTTTCGGATTGAGGTAATTTGAGCTAAATCGACTTAAAATCACCTCTAGTAACTGTAGTTTCCGTTTGGCAAGAGAGTTTCTGGACACCTTGTATATGGTAGAATTTTGTTATTATTATTATTTCAACTCATTACAGATTATGGCTCGAAATAATGAACGGAAAGAAATAAAGGAAAAATGTGCGACAAAGATGTGAAAGAACAAATAAAGAATGCACTGGAAGCCATTCGGAGTGGAATGAAAGTGAGCACAGCATGTAATTTATATGAAGTACCTCGTTCGACAATCCGTAATAAATTGAGTGGGAAGGCTCCAGAAACAACAGGCAATCTAGAAGATCAACTGGAACAGTGGATAAAAACCATAGCGAAAATGGGATTTCCAATATGTCGGGAAGGACTCTATTTTTCAATAAAAAAATTGTTCGAAGAAAGCCAACTGAAAACTCCATTCAAAGCGAATACTCCCAGAAGAAAGTGGTTCAAGTTCTTCATGCGTAGACGTCCAGAAATTTCTTTGAAACACTCTGAGTATATTAATGGAGTTAGGGCATTAATCACAGAAGAAAAAATCAGAAATTGGTTCAAAGAAACTCTTGATCCACTAGGTGATGAAAAACGTGTTTTAGAGGATCCTGCAAGAGTCTGGAACATGGATTAGACACCATTCTACCTATGTCCAAAAGGTGGGCTTATTTTAGCCGAAAAAGGTCTTCCAGTATATAATACGTCTTCCTCATCCGATAAAGAAAACATAACTACTTTGATAACGGCGAATGCTCTAAGGAAAATGGCACCACCTATCACGCTTTTCAAGTATGATCGTCTCCCAGAAAGAATTTTCAAGAATATTCCAGAAGACTGGGGTGTGGGAAAATCATCTAAAGGATGGATGACATCCAAGTGTTTCTACGAATATTTTTCAAACTTCTTGATCCCTTTTATCCATAAGAATGATATCAAGTTGCCGATCATAATCTTCTTGAATGGCCATTTCTCACATCTGAGTTTACCTTTGAGTCGATTGTGTCTTGAAAACAAAATTATTGTTGTTTGCTTGCACCCAAATACAACACATATCCTCCAACCTCTGGATGTAAGTTTTTTTCCATTGAGAAGCAAATGGAAAACCGCAGTTAAGATGTTCAGATTTCATAATGGCAAAGATGTGAAGAAGCATGATATACCACAACTCCTTAAAAAAATTATGGATGAAACCGATTTCAGTGTGTCATTACAAAAAGGCTTCAGAACATGTGGCCTTTTTCCCTTTTCTGCTGACAACGTCGATTATTCGAAAATTACTCTCAAAGAGAAACCTGAGGTTGTATCCTGTAAAACCAAATCTCGTCTCACACATCTACAATATTTGGAATCTAAAATCCATCCTGACATTTTGAGACAGTTTAAACAATCTACATATACTCCTCCAGATAAATCATTGTACGATATATGGGTACAGTTTCGAAATTAAGATGGATTATTAAACAACTGTTTGGATAGCTACAATCACGAACTTAACTCCGAAAGCAGGTTACCAAATCGGGTATTTTTCGATAATTGTATCATAGACCCAGTTACTCTCGACATTGATGATAATAATGTGATAGAGTCAGCTCAATCTATCCCCGACGTTATAGAATTTGACTTTCCGGAGTATAATGATTCTTCCATTATAGAAGGAAACAATTTATTGGACCAAAGTACAGATACATTGATAGAACAAGAATTAGGAAAAAACTCTGAAACATTGTCAGAATCAATAAATATTCTGGAAAACAGTAGCCTCCTCAATAACTTCATGAATTCTCTTTCAAGTCTAAACCCACGACTTCACCTATGGATACTTCTATTCTTTATACGCCAAAGAGAAACCCCATAGACATTTTGAGTAATATTCCGATCTATCCTAGCGAAGAGAACATTTCAAAAAAAAAAGGAAATGTAAAATCTTATCGTCTGGGCTAACATCTAATAAATGGTTGGAACTTGCCGAGGCAAAGAACTGGAGAAAGAAAATAAGGCAAGAAAGAGTTAGAGAGGCAAAAAAAAGTTGTAAAGTAAAAACAAATAACAAAATATCGAAAGAAACTAAGAAAACAAAAATTCCTAATGAAAACGTTATGACGAGTTCTGAGAAACCACCCGAAAAAGTAAAAACTACTGGTGGAGGATGAATCTATCATTAAAGAGGTCAGAATCTGAAACTGAAAATCAAATATCCAAGGAAACTCCTCGTGACATCTATGAGCCCAAAAGTTTAAGATACGTAATTGTGCAATACGAAAGTAAATTCTTTCCAGGAATAATTACTGATGAGAATAATAACAAAGTTTTCATCAGTACAATGGAAAGCTATGGCAATGATTGGAAATTGGAAAAAAAGGATGAGATTTGGTACGATAAGATAGAGGTAATGGAAGAAATTCAACCACCGGTGAAGAAAAATTCAATTCATTCTGTTGGAGAAATCCATAAATATCGCAATTTTCAATGATTTTTTGTCTATCAGAATGGACTGGAATGAATTAGATTTTCTTTAGAATTTATCATTATTTTGTATTTTTTTGCTACATTCAAAAATAAAAAAAAAGTTTACTTATAAATTATAAGCTTATGATAGCTTCCTCTACTTCTCCTCATTGAAATTTTATGAAAACTAATTGAAAACAGGCTGAGTTTACTTTATGACAAAAAATGGGCCCTTCCTAAAACCACATTAGGAACAATGTGGCCATAAATGGAACAAAATCTCTGTTCATTCACTCAAAATTTGGAAAATTACAAGGAAAGAAACCTTTCAGTTCAGGTTCCAAGCCAAGAAGCTACTGATTAATGGAAATGTAATTTTATACATGTGACTACTGACAAAGTCGTAGGGTTAGGTGTTACATTTTGATAATTTATTAATTCGGAGAAATGCCTTAACATGGCCACAAATGGTGTTCCTACCCTATTACCTAAATTCAGGAGACGGTTGGTGAAATAGGGCATTCGTTTTATTGAATCTTATATATTTCGCCAGATTCACTCAATGTTTTAAAGTGTTCGAATACCTAACAACTCCCATTTGTTTCATACAATAAAACGGCCTTCGTTTTCGTCAATGCCTTGTGGCGATAGTCCTTCAGGACTTTGATATTGTTTGAATTTTATTTCCTCAAATTAACTTCATAAGAGGTAGAAAAATCATTCACCAAACTCGTTATAAAATATTGTCATAAAAAATCCCATTTCATAACACCCCATTTCATTGTCATCCAGATAAAATTATTTGTGAGTTCATAGAAGGTTATGACTATTAAAGTATATTTGAAATCTGCAATTTGTATAAATCACTGCACTTAATATACATGATGATTCGAAAACGACACGTAATTTGGTTGTGTGAATTGATTTATTATCTCGTGATGTGGCAGCCGATATTTCGGAATTAAACTCCCCTTAGCTAATTCCTCTAATTAAATATGTATATGAAAATTCACCTTTAAGTACTTTTTTTAAGCTGTCTGCAACAAATCACCTACATTTTTTTGATTTTTGCTAATCGGTGGAGTAACCTCGAATGTATTCTTCTCTTCCTTGAGCTATGGTGTTCGCACTCTAATTCTGCCTTTGAATGAAAGTGTCTTTGATTTGACCTTAATCCCTGAATGCGGTGGAATATTTGCAAACTTTTTAAGTCTTTTCCAACCATTGCTACATTATTGTTAATCAGTCGATGAATACAACCCAAAACGATTTTTGTAACGATGGCAACCCTTATCCAAGTTTAATCTGTCCTATGCAATGTAGTATATCGAAAAATATCGCTTCGGTCAGGAATTTCATGAATGTCGCGTTTATTCAATGAAAACGGGTGATTTCTCCTAGAATTGTAAATTAAATATCAGCTTTCAACTATTTACCGATTAGATTTAGCTAGAGCCTTAATTGCGTTTTTCACCAGATTTTATCCGATACAATGTGCAATCGCTCCGCTGCCTAATGAATGAGCAATAAAAAAGCAGCAAGCAAATAGACACCTGGTCCTGTGATAAACTCCGGTTTTATCTGCTATTAAAACGACGGCTGAACGGAATCTCCGATGTCTCATTAAAGGGGAAGTTTACTGCCCAGTTTATTTATAGGGTTTTTTATGTTGAGAACCGATTTAAATAAGTATTGATATCAGCGTTTTTTTGAACCGACCGTTGCATACTAATATGCCGCACACAACTCTCGCCTCGCAATATCTGGCGTTAAATAAATGAATAGATAAATGGATAAATTGATATTGTTTAGAATCCAATTTGCCTTTCGGAAGGGTGAAAAATAAACGTGATTTCAAAAATATGCCACAATCTTGTCTAATGCAATAGCTTGTACAGTATTTGATATTACGCGTACAAGTCTTAGTATATCTAGACAAATAAGAGGAGGGGGAGAGTGGGAAATTTGTTATGAAAAAGCGCCCATATCTCGTAGACAATTTTTGCAAAGCTATATAGATATAGATATAGATATAGTGTTATGGTATACAAAAATTCAATGTGTGGTGACTTAATTTTATTGAATAGTATTATATACCACATGTATCAGTATCAACCAGAACTTCAAATCAAACAAATTTTATATTTAAGTTGTATTTATTAATCTGAAATATTAGAAATTTAACATTATATCATATGCACGTGTATCTCAGGGTATATCTTGGGTAAAGTGAGTTGTCTATATTTAAGGAGTGAAATTTGAAATATAATAACCTTTAACGTCAAAATTAAATTAATATTAATTAAATAACTATCTCCAGATTGCAATCCGTGGATGGTCTCCTAGCCTATTACAACCTATATTAAAATAAAATTAACACAATTCCGCACAAACAGAATAAATCTCTCAATATCTTGTCGAAACACCGCCGGTAGCTGTATTATCTAAATAGAAAACGACTTGTTCTCTGAAGCGAAGAAATTCAGCGTTGCGCAAAGGAAAGATCACAGGTAAACGTCTCGAATCTCGGTACTGGTTTACAAACAGCTGTTAGGTACAAGTTTTAGTATTAAATGATTTACATTACCATCGTTTATTGCTGCATGATCTCTCTTGAGCTTGAGTTTGAACAACCTTTACTGGATTCAAATCGAAGGTAAGTTATGTAAGATATTTCTAACTCACTATTTCTTCCTTTTATCAGTTTTTATTAAAGTCTTCGTACATTTAAACTTCTAACGTCCATTTCTTTTTTTCGTCTCCCCCTTAGTTACTGATCACCTAACAAACTTCCTTCCCGTTGCTAACGAACATCCTTTTGTTTCTTCTTTATTTATTATAGAAATTACTAATTTTTGTTGAAATCCAGTTACTGACAGTTCATATTATTCAATCAAATAAAAATGTCCATAACAACCAATGTTCTTGTACTGACATTTTCCAATATCAACTTTATCAGTTAATTTATACAGGGTACATAAAAACATCTAACAGTAAGTATTTAATTTAATCATTTTAACGTTATTGTTAAAATGATCGACATAACATAAGACTCCCATGTACATATGATATAATAACTTCTAAAAGTAACCATTTTATTTCATTTATGATCGTCTCAATTTCAGTACAATAGATATAGATATAGATATAGATATAGATATAGATACAGATATAGATATAGATATAGATATAGATATAGATATAGATATATATATAGATATAGATATAGATATAGATATGGATATAGATATAGATATAGATATAGATATAGATATAGATATAGATATAGATATAGATATAGATATAGATATAGATATAGATATAGATATAGATATAGATATAGATATAGATATAGATATAGATATAGATATAGATATAGATATAGATATAGATATAGATATAGATATAGATATAGATATAGATATAGATATAGATATAGATATAGATATAGATATAGATATAGATATAGATATAGATATAGATATAGATATAGATATAGATATAGATATAGATATAGATATAGATATAGATATAGATATAGATATAGATATAGATATAGATATAGATATAGATATAGATATAGATATAGATATAGATATAGATATAGATATAGATATAGATATAGATATAGATATAGATATAGATATAGATATAGATATAGATATAGATATAGATATAGATATAGATATAGATATAGATATAGATATAGATATAGATATAGATATAGATATAGATATAGATATAGATATAGATATAGATATAGATATAGATATAGATATAGATATAGATATAGATATAGATATAGATATAGATATAGATATAGATATAGATATAGATATAGATATAGATATAGATATAGATATAGATATAGATATAGATATAGATATAGATATAGATATAGATATAGATATAGATATAGATATAGATATAGATATAGATATAGATATAGATATAGATATAGATATAGATATAGATATAGATATAGATATAGATATAGATATAGATATAGATATAGATATAGATATAGATATAGATATAGATATAGATATAGATATAGATATAGATATAGATATAGATATAGATATAGATATAGATATAGATATAGATATAGATATAGATATAGATATAGATATAGATATAGATATAGATATAGATATAGATATAGATATAGATATAGATATAGATATAGATATAGATATAGATATAGATATAGATATAGATATAGATATAGATATAGATATAGATATAGATATAGATATAGATATAGATATAGATATAGATATAGATATAGATATAGATATAGATATAGATATAGATATAGATATAGATATAGATATAGATATAGATATAGATATAGATATAGATATAGATATAGATATAGATATAGATATAGATATAGATATAGATATAGATATAGATATAGATATAGATATAGATATAGATATAGATATAGATATAGATATAGATATAGATATAGATATAGATATAGATATAGATATAGATATAGATATAGATATAGATATAGATATAGATATAGATATAGATATAGATATAGATATAGATATAGATATAGATATAGATATAGATATAGATATAGATATAGATATAGATATAGATATAGATATAGATATAGATATAGATATAGATATAGATATAGATATAGATATAGATATAGATATAGATATAGATATAGATATAGATATAGATATAGATATAGATATAGATATAGATATAGATATAGATATAGATATAGATATAGATATAGATATAGATATAGATATAGATATAGATATAGATATAGATATAGATATAGATATAGATATAGATATAGATATAGATATAGATATAGATATAGATATAGATATAGATATAGATATAGATATAGATATAGATATAGATATAGATATAGATATAGATATAGATATAGATATAGATATAGATATAGATATAGATATAGATATAGATATAGATATAGATATAGATATAGATATAGATATAGATATAGATATAGATATAGATATAGATATAGATATAGATATAGATATAGATATAGATATAGATATAGATATAGATATAGATATAGATATAGATATAGATATAGATATAGATATAGATATAGATATAGATATAGATATAGATATAGATATAGATATAGATATAGATATAGATATAGATATAGATATAGATATAGATATAGATATAGATATAGATATAGATATAGATATAGATATAGATATAGATATAGATATAGATATAGATATAGATATAGATATAGATATAGATATAGATATAGATATAGATATAGATATAGATATAGATATAGATATAGATATAGATATAGATATAGATATAGATATAGATATAGATATAGATATAGATATAGATATAGATATAGATATAGATATAGATATAGATATAGATATAGATATAGATATAGATATAGATATAGATATAGATATAGATATAGATATAGATATAGATATAGATATAGATATAGATATAGATATAGATATAGATATAGATATAGATATAGATATAGATATAGATATAGATATAGATATAGATATAGATATAGATATAGATATAGATATAGATATAGATATAGATATAGATATAGATATAGATATAGATATAGATATAGATATAGATATAGATATAGATATAGATATAGATATAGATATAGATATAGATATAGATATAGATATAGATATAGATATAGATATAGATATAGATATAGATATAGATATAGATATAGATATAGATATAGATATAGATATAGATATAGATATAGATATAGATATAGATATAGATATAGATATAGATATAGATATAGATATAGATATAGATATAGATATAGATATAGATATAGATATAGATATAGATATAGATATAGATATAGATATAGATATAGATATAGATATAGATATAGATATAGATATAGATATAGATATAGATATAGATATAGATATAGATATAGATATAGATATAGATATAGATATAGATATAGATATAGATATAGATATAGATATAGATATAGATATAGATATAGATATAGATATAGATGTAGAAGGTGAGGGATTATCATCATACTGGACGGAGGGAAGCACCCAGGAAACTACGGGGTAAAAAAGGAACACTTACCTACACTAAAGCCTACGGATATTCCAAAATTCCATCGGAAAATAGGTCTAAAGGAGCTACAAGTCTCTGAGACTTCCCTCAGGAACTGAGTAGAAGAAAGGGTGTACAATATCACCCCAATATACATACATACATACAGAGGGCGCTATTTTCATTTACTTTTTTTGTGAAAATATTAAATGGAAGCATATGGTAGTTATTAGCAATGGAATATAAAAGTAGATAGAAAGAGCAACAAATTGACGTCGCATGTTAACATGTTTTTCCTTTCCTAAGATATGCTCAGAAACGTGTAAATGAATGAATTTTTTGTCTAAATAAACAAATCTAGTCTCATTAGGAAGACCTTACATTGGCCCATCTGCAGTTATTAAAAATCCCATTACAAACTTGAAGAAAAATGTCTCATGCAAATTGCTTGAAAATATCCATATTGGTATATCTTGACACTTACTGTATGTAATGAATTGGCTGTTGAAACCAAGTAGGCTATTATTTATGCGTTATTATCACATATTATGTCAAAAAATATCAGTATAAGCAGAGACAAGGGGAGACAGTTAACTTAATAGGAGGAATAGTCCGTTTTCAGTCTTTCATCTCCTCCTTGCTTATTACATTGCCACGAAATAAGATTTTCTCACTTTCGCATCCTACAAGATGATAGTAGATGTCGCTAATGTTGTTTGAAGTAACATTTGTCAACGTTGCCGTTATGTACTGTTATCTTAATATTTGGAAATTAGGCTTTCATTTTGTATTATTTATATTTTTTAATGAAATAAATATGTACATATAAATTATTTAAATATTTACTGAAAATACCAATATTGATATACAGCTCAACATGATGACTAGCAGTTGCAAAAAAAAATTATTTAAAATTAATTTTAAGATCCGTAAAGAAGGGATTAGAAGCTTGGCAACGTAGTAAACAGAATCGCCATTTTAGTTGCCTACTCATCGATTGTTTAATTGGATGCGATAAGTCACAATTATTTTTTGAAAGTTTCAGTTTTAATTAGACAACTAGTTTAGTCCATAATTATACTTTAATTTAGATTTTAATTAGACTTTTATTTGGCCTAAGTTGGGAATTCTGGAACCGTTGGCGATACTTGACACTGAACACTGTTTACACTACCACTACACCAACACCAACACTAACACTTTACACTATCTTACGCGCTATCTTACGCAGTTTACCTTCAGTCTCTGAAGAAGATAACTTGGTTATCGAAACGCGCGTAAGATAGTGTAAAGTGTTAGTGTTGGTGTAGTGGTAGTGTAAACAGTGTTCAGTGTTTTATTTGGTATGAATTAGGATTTAATTTAGTGTTATATTCAAGTTGAGTTGAAAACAATAAAACAAACAATATGGTGTACTGCTTAGTTTGTGGATGTAGTGATAGTGAAGCGTCTAAAATGCATCACTTTCCCACTAACTCTGAAAAGTAAATTGAAGGAATGTTCGTTAGTCTTGCATAGTAGATAATTGGCATACTTTTCATAACGTGCAAGTTTTATTTTTGCATTTGTATAATACCGACTCATTGTTAGGTGTAAATTGTGGCAAGGCAATCTGGGTATAAAATATAACAATTTAAATATGAAGATTCATCATCTATGCAGCAATCACTTTGGTGAACATTGTTATGTTGATAAAGTGACCTCGAAATTGAAACCCAATGCATATATGAATACAGCAGCATGCTCAGAGGTGAACATAAATACTGGTAAGTTAAAGTAAAGTTTTGAAATTATTTTAGAGACGGAGAGACGCATAGAAAACTGTCAATTTGAAAATGTGGCAGGTCCAAGTAGGGACATTCACATTACTTTTCCCAATGAAATTGAGAAGTCATCTGACAAACCCAAGAGATCAGTTTTTAGGAATTTCAAAAAAACTGTCAACTCCTAGGAAACAAAAAATCATGAAACTTATTGAAAGTAAAGAGACTCATATCATAACATTGAAAAAACTGGCCAAATCGAGAGCAGATAATATAAAACAATTATGTAATCTTGATGAATCTTATGTTGTTAAAGAGTTGTTTAAAGATATGCCTTCAGTAACAGCTGATTTTTTAATCACACAGTTGAAATGATCAAAGAAATCTCCAAAAGGAAAAAGGAGGACAATGAATGAAAAAGTTTTGGCTTCAGCTTTGTTCAAGAGAGGTCCAAAATGTTACAATTTAATACGAAAAATTATAACAATGCCAAAAAAAAACTGATGGATCTGTTAGGACAGGTATGGTTATACTTTTCAGTAGACATATTGACATATCATCGTCAGAATTACAGAAGTATTAAATGGTAATGGTAATTGAGAACTGAAGCATCATATTTTGCATCTAGAAGAAATACAGTTCGAAAACATAAAAGGTATGCATAGATAAATAGCCAGTAGTCGTAAGCTCTAATAACACACAAATTTGGTCCTATGAATAAGAAGTAATAAAAAATTACAGAAATAATAATATCTCATATTTTAGGTTATTTTCCATGAAATAAATGAAAATATGATTGCTTCCGAACTGATCAAGCCTTCACAAGAAGAAACTATGAAAATATTGAATATACAGAGAGTTGCACGAGAAGTAATTCACTACACACTCAGTAACTTCTTTCACCTGAATATAAAGTGTACAATATTTCCATCATTAAACATTGTTCGGAGATACAATGAGTATTTTGTCTCCAACTTGATACCTACCTATCCTATGGCCTGTTATACTTATCTAGCTTAGGTACTATGAGTAATAAGATAACTGTTAAAGTCAAAATAAGGTAATTGGGATACTTGAAAGTAAGCATTGCTGGACAACTTATGAGACAAACTGTACCCCTCGGAACAACCTATTGTTACTGTTGGCATTGCTATCAATTTATTGGAATATTTTCTACTACATAACTCTGCCATACCAAACTTGAGCAAACACCTGGAGAAGTTATTCCCAGAAAATTTCACATGTATATATAAAGATTTAATTATAAAAGCCATCATAAAAGCAGTGTATAGAATAGGCGTCCCCTGGTTGTGTAAGAGATACATGAGAAAAGTAAGAGATACCAAAAGAGTATCAACTATAAAAAAAAATTAAAATATTTCAACATTAATGTATAGGTAGGTACAGATGATTTTTGATTATATAATATTTCCTTATTTTGTTATGGAAGACAAATTAAAATATGAATAAAATATGTGTGTTTTATTAATTCTCAAAATTTTACATGTTTATAGCACAATAAAAAATATACTGATTGAAAAGTTGAGCACTTTTAGAAATTGGTTTTTAATGAATGATAACAAAATTTTTGATCAAAGCATTAATTGAATTTAAAATTACATTGATGCATTTCATCAAACTATTTTTCCAAAAAAGGATTAAGCATTTCATTCACATAACGTTTTCATTTGCATGCTAAAAACAATTTTTTAAGTGTTCTTGACCATTTAATCAGTATACTTTTGGTCGGAAATCGTGGATTACATGTATAAGAATTTGTATTTGCCGCCAAGTCTTCTTTTTTCATTGTCCATAAATCGGCCTCGTATACTTGATTAATAAGCTCTATTTCAAAAAGAAGATTACAGCGCCAACTATTTACATCTTATAGCCCAATCGCCCAAATCAAGTATTGCCGAACAGATGTTTTACATTGAGTTACTCGTCTCCCCTTGTCCCTGGTATGAGTTATTCCTATAATTTATCTTGCTAATTTTCCAATTATTTTCGATATTATAAGTGGGAGAATATGATTCTTACAAATGAAGGATCTTTTGACACGATGGCTGTTTATTTTGAATGGATTAGAAATGCAACTGTTGCTCCTTGAGTGTATGCGCAATAGTAGACAAACGGACGACATCACAGTAGAAAAGTTCTTCTTCGAATAGAATATGAAAATGTTTTAGCCCATGTGAATTTCAACCCCAATTTAAGCACACGGACCATGGCCAGAGATGTCCGAAATATCTTAAGAGAACAAAGATGACTACAGTAATACGTATTTAATCATTCCCTTCACTAGAAAAAGGAAGCTTGAGAGACTTAAACTGCCAAACCTCTTTAACGTGCAGCTGTGCTTCTTATTGCACGACATAGGACTTTTGGGAAGGCTAGTGAACTCGTGAAACGTGTGATTTTTCGAAAAAGCGTTCGTTACTCGATAACTCATTCAAACGACTGTGCGCAATCTTTCTTGCCGCACTAAACTCGCACACCTATAGGTGTGAAAAATTGTCAAAAATGGTCAAAAATTGTCAAAATTTGGAAAAAATGGTTAATAATTGCCAAATATGTTAAAATTTTTGAAAAATTGTCAAAACTTTTTAAATACGGTCCAAAATTGTCAAAAATTTGGAAAAATGATTAAAAATTGTCAAAAACTGTCAAAATTTTGAAAAAATGGTTAATAATTGCCAAATATTTTCAAAAATTGTCAAAAGTTGTCAAAAACTGTCGAAAATGGTTAATAATTGTAAAAATTTTGAAAAATTGTCAAAAATGGTCAATAATTGTCAAAGTCGGTCAATAATTGTCAAAACCAATCAAAATTCGTCGAAGATTGTCGAAAATGGTCCAAAAGGATCAATAATTGTTGAAACAGAACAGAACTAGAAGTACTGCATATTTGTGATAAGAAACAAGAACTAGAAATAAGAAGACACTATATGCTGCTAATTTATGTGACATGGTGCTAAAATTGGTGATATGGGGCTTCCCATTGGTAAACCTTCATTTTGAATATACACCTTATTATCAAAAGTAAAATAATTCTGATTAATACATACATCAAACAAATTAACTATATCTGATATTATTCCTGGATTGATATTTTTATCCTCTAGTAATTTTTTAACAAGTGTTATGCATTCTTTAGGAGGAATTTTAGAGGACATATTGGTAACATCAAATGAAATGAGTTTAGAGTTATCTTGTAATTTGTATGTTTTTAATTTTTTGATTAGTTCTATTGAATTTTCAATTGAGTATTTAGATATATCTCCATATCTATTAAGTAGAGGACATATTGGTAACATCAAATGAAATGAGTTTAGAGTTATCTTGTAATTTGTATGTTTTTAATTTTTTGATTAGTTCTATTGAATTTTCAATTGAGTATTTAGATATATCTCCATATCTATTAAGTATATTGTTTGGTTTTTTAGCTAACTTATTATTAGGAGTATTAACGTAAGAAACTACAGGTCTAATTGGTTTCGATACTTTATGTAATTTAACAGTTCCATATAATTGTGGAGACTGAGGATTTTTATTAATCATGTATTTTTTCTCATAATCATTGAAAACATAATTTGAACTATTGACAATCTCTCTAACATTATTAGAAAACTTTTTTGTTGGGTCAGCCCTTAGAATTTTCACATCAGAAGATTCTATAAAATTATTAACTCTTAATATAAATACAAAAATTACAAAACCATCACATATGCTGGTAATATTTCAAAGATAATATCTTGTTCAACAAATACAGCAATTTCTTTTAAAACAGAAAACAATGTGAGTAAAAAATTGTTAAATGTAGAAACAAAAATACCCCCATTTAAAAAGTCTGGAATATATAAACTTAAATGTCCAGAATGTAATGCTGTCTATATTGGTCAAACAATTCGAAATTTTGAAATTAGATACAATGAACACTCACGAGCATACAGATTAAGACAGCCAGATAAATCACATTACGCAAAACACCTTCTTGACACAAAACATTCATTAACACCTAACACAGAACTAGAAGTACTACATATTTGTGATAAGAAACAAGAACAAGATTTTCTTGAAGAACTAGAAATGATGTAACCTTAAAAATTGAGCTCAAGCCCAAATAAGAATAAAGTTATAAAATTTAAGTAAATAAAAAAAAAACTGCAAGATTATAAATTAATTTGTCTACTTGGTTACATAAGTTTCGGTTGCTCCGGTGACAACCTTAGGCCTTCGACGTCGCTCAGAACGGAGGTAGGGGTGGATCCCTCTTATTGATCTTCCGGACAAAATAGTAGACAACTTGTGTGGGCGCCAACTGAGTTTTCCACTTTGGCCTAGCACGACTAATTTCCCCCGATAACCCAGTAAAACAAGGGATGAAAAACATTTAATACCCTTAAGGGGTGTTTTACAAATAACTACTACTACTACTGAAAACCCTAGTAAAAGCCCCCCCACTTCAAGAAAAGAAAAATAGTGTGAACATCTGTTTCACACCAATAGTCAAACTATTAACACTAAAATTCCAAACTATACCAGTAAATTTGACCTACTTAGTGTGAAATTAATATGGCTGTTCGAGTGTACCAATACAGATTAAATACAAACTTTCAATTATATGTTACCTGAAAAGTAGTGTAAAGTTTATAAAAAAACAATTCCATATAAGGCGACACCGTAGTCAAGGCGTTGGTACCAAGGCAGAGACGCATGCGCAAGTGGATAAAATTATGAAAAGTAGATTGTGAAAATCTACCGCAAAATATTAATTTCCACCATTAAAATTGCATAATAAAATAAATTAGTAAGGAACTTCCTAGCTAATGTATATACATGTTGGCGTAAAGCCTAAAATAAAAATAAGTAAACAACTCAGAAAAACCCCCGATACCAGGTTACCCTCAATGTGGTCTTCTTCAAGAAGTTGTTGAAGAGTAGCAGCAAACTGCAGAAGACATCATTATCTATCCACCAGGTAGACTCCAAATGTCCCGAAGTGTGTATCTGGAGGGTGGTAAGTATACCCTGGCCCCACAGGTGAAGTGTGTGTCTGGCCCCACAGGTGAAGTGTGTATAATCTGGCCCCACAGGTGAACCCTTGAAAATTAAAACAGGTGTCAGCTAAAAACTGAGCCTATACAGGAACCAATCCAACACCTCGACAAGTTAAGCTTGTCTCGGCCTATGCCAGAAGCTAATTTATAAGAATTTACAAGTAACGTACAAATCAAAATCAACCCCAAATTAACTGAATCAAACCCACAAAGTAGTCATAAGGCCTACTTACAATCAACAGTGTCAGCAACAGTATACTACACTGAATTTAAATCAAATAATCAGAAGGCGATAAGCATCTAAAATAAACTGTTTTTGGTCATAGCCAGGGCAGGTTTGAAGGACCACCCACGAATTATAGTATTCGTTAGACTAAAGCGGGCAAAGAAAACAAAATATACACAGGGTAACAGAATAGACTGTCTTAATCAAAAATTTACAATCAACAGGTAGTATTTTACCACCAACTGTCTTAACTACAAAAACTACAAATCTATGAGACATACCTTTTCCAAAAAGGGTCCAATACTCAAAATTTTCCTCTTACTGGACGGCTACCAACAAATAACGAACCAACAACAGCATGTGGCACACCTTCAATTTCAAAACTTCAACGTTGGCGATTTCCTTTAAATAGTGGTAAATACATAGTTATGCGAAATCAGTAAGTAGAGAAAATACTAACAATTGTTTTAGTGCAATAAATCCCCTATAAGGGTTTGTGAAAACGGCTTCCAGAACAGGACGTAATTCGTCAACAATACGAACTCCCGTAGAACCAAAATACTAAACCGTATATTCCACAACCAATTCAGAACGAGAACCTATAAATCCCAGCAGGGGATGACTACCCAGTCATCAATAAAATTCAGATTCTAGTTCCATGCACTTTTGCTAACCATCTATCAAGTAGGAGCACACACCGGAAAGAAGGGTGACTGACACTTCTTCAACTTCAATACAGAATACTACCATAAAGAAACCTACCCGAAACATACATCCGAACTACACTGCTCACTACTCCGAGCGTGTTCCGCACAGATCAAGTCATGAAGTGCTACACTTCCCTCTATGTAAGTCAATACGCATTCGCGAGTAAAACAGCCTACACTCCTGAGTAGCATCGAACAAACGCTCTAACAATTCCGTAAAACGGAGCGACAACATTTGTCTTTGCACTCATAAAGTCACAGAGCAAACGCTCTACCTATACCGACAACATCAGCGCGACAAACTTAGTTGTCTGTGGACTCGTAAAGTCGCAGAGCAACGCCTAACATCAAGTACGACTACACCAGAGACAACCAACGAGACGGGCAACTTAATAGACAAAAAGGTTCGGTTGATCAGATAAATATTATGTATCTTCTGTTTCACTTATAACTATAGACTTATCAATCGGACTATCTCTCTTAAACTATACGGAAGGTGGCCAGATGGCGCTAACAAAGCGAAATTCAATGTTAAGTTATTCAAATAAATTTGAGCAATAGATAGTACCACAATACCCTCCTGTCAGAGTAAACAAAGCAAGATCAAACAGTCGGATTTATCAGACAAAACACATGGCGATAACAGCCAATATATTATAAGTAGATGTTCAGAAAATATTCGAATGCCATCTTACATAGAAGATTTCTAGCTAGTATGTATTTGCTTAAGCCAAAATATGGTAGATAAATGAAGAAAATATACCTCTAACTCAAAAGTAAAGTATGTCTATATAGATCAGTAAGTTTTATCAAACCTAATTACTACTTTAAATGTTTTAGACTTCAAGTCAAGGAGTCAGTAATAATTTATAACTGAACCCTAATAAACTTTAGCGTTTATCAAGCTGAAGCGGACAAAGTATTTGGACTACTGTGGCTACACCCCAAAGGTGATATAATCAAAGCCAGAAACAAAATCAGTAGTCCCACGGTAACTAAAAACTAAAGTAAAATCCACAAGAGAAAATCCCTTGCTACCCTTAATTATGAATTATCAGAAACAAAAATAAATAACTAACATGAATCTATCTATACGGACATTTACCAGGTAGGCGCTAGTTTTATTATTTACATTACCTAGCGACAAAATATAAAAGTGTTGTCAAGATGTGAAGACAGGTATGGTTATAGCCTGCACCACTTCACCGGAAGGATTATGGCAGAGTAGTCCCTAAAACTCTGGGCTGACAGAAACTATTTAACTACTGAAGTACTTTCATAGTGATCAAATGATATTAGAAACATAGAGACAATATCGGTCAGGTAATTACTATATACAAATACTTAATATATACAATAGACGTAGTGACAAATTCAACCCTTACAATGAGAAGACACTTAAGAGACCCACAATATGAAGTTGTCAATGAACATATGAATCTAGGGAGCTCTCCACTATTAAATTGTCTTCTTAAGTAACTATTGTAAAGATCAGCAGATATAGTTTTCCTTGGTTTTCTATATCATTGCACAGTTATACTGATCTTAAATGGGAAAAAGATATCCAGGATATCCCCATAGGGCTAATAATACCTAAGCTTTAATACTTGTAATATCATATCTTCTTCTTTTTTCTATTCATATATATTAAGTCAATCACAAGATAGCTTACTTACTATTTGGTCTAGCCATAATATTAAACATCAAGTAGGTATCACATAAAATGTAACTTCTGTCATTCTGACGATGATATGTCAATATCGAAATAATTATGAATATCCTTTCATAATTTTCATAATTTTTTCATTAAATAGTGGAATTAATTAGAAACAGTTAGTTTCATTTATAACATTTTTATTTATTTTATAATTACATAATTCACTGTCAACTAATCGACAGAAGTTTGTTATTTTATGTTAACTTTTGCCATTATTGAATTTATGCTTCATTATTAGACGTTATATTTAGTTTTAAGACAATAATAATGTTTGAAAAAGGGTAGTAATAAATTTATAAGAAGTAATAAAGTGCATTTTAATCAAGTTAATATTCTCAGATATGGAATGAGCATTGAATTCCATAACAACCAGCATTGGCTGAAAATTTATTGATGGTTGAAATCGCAGCTTTTGCATTTCTTACTAATTGTATATATTTGTAATCAAACATACTCAGTATTTTCTTAGTTTGGTGTTACTTTGTGCTCACCGAACAGTAAACAGTACAAAATCATATAATGCTTCTATGAGTAAAGTTTTTATGCATATACAGAAATATATGGCGTCATCAAAACTCCCAAGACATGACGGTGTCTGTAATTTGGAGCAATCAACAAGTTTCGAATATCATACAGATGTGGTAATAGAACTTTCTTCAGAGTTGCATTCAAGTTTGAGATTTTGTGACATAGAAACCCCACCAACTTTAGTTTATACATACTATGAAAGTTGCTAGTAAAAACTCAACACACATAAATATAAAATGGATTTATGTGCGTCATCAATTTATTCAAATAATAAGTTAACATTGTACACAGATAAGGTCAATATATACAGTGTGATTTTTTTCGATGGCACATTAGATGTTAAGGCAAAACCGATCAGAATAAAAATCTTCAACCCCTCAAAATTGAATAGGGAAGAGGGGTTGAATGATACTTCATTTGTAAGGTCTTGGAAGCCTCTTTACAGCGGTGTGTAAAAAAAATCACATTCTTAAAAAAATTAATTGTTTTATCATGCTTAAAATCAAAGCTGCGTTTTTAAGTCAAATGTTCAAATTGTCCTCCATTGACTTCCATACAATAATAAATTCTCTCGGACTAATAAATTAAAAAAAATAATAAAAAAAATTTCCTATCTTGCCTTCATTTTTTGTTCTTAAAATGTGTTTATCACGTTTCTTCGATCATTTCATGTATTAAAAATCAATCTGTTGAGCTACTTCTCTGCTTATTTGTTTACAATTTTAAAATCAATTATGGTGTACACATTGCAAGAACGTGTTGAGCTGGTTAGCCTGTATTACCAAAATCAAAATGGTGCCCGAGCGGCTGCAAGGATATTTAACCGAAACCATCCTGAACGTAGCGCTCGCCATAAGTACAAAATGGAAGTAATTTGAGACGGGTTCAGTAATGGATAAAAAAAGGGCGCCCATTGGAATTGTGAATGATGCGAAGGAGCAGCTGTGGTGGTATTGGGCCATGTCCAACTTATGCAATCTGTCCGACAACTTTCCGCAGTTTCCGGTATTGGCCAATCTAACGTTTACAGAATTTTACAAAAACACAAGTTCCATCCGTACAAAATTAAATTAATTCGTGAATTAAATGGTGATGATTTGGATCGAAGGCAAGAGTTTTGCGAAATTATGGCCGAGCGCAACAACAATAGCCCAAATTTCTTTTACAACGTTTGCTTTTCTGACGAATGCACTTTTTCAACTAATGAAGAGGTTTATTAAGGTGTTTATAATAAAACGACAATTTGGAAACTGAAACTTTATTCGCAGTGCAAACGCTGGTACAAAACATTTGTTAGTCTGGGTACTTTATGTACAAAATAAAACCTATATTTATAGTCCAGGTCAATTGTAATAATACTTATAACAATACTTATAACATCCCCCCGCTTAAAAAGTTACTAGATATATATATTTACAAATCACAGCGATATCTAGCAGGAACTTTAATTTTTCTGCCAAACCTAGTAGTATAGGATGAGGAAGGTAAGTTTACATTTATATTTGTTTCAACATTTTGATTTTCAAAGGTTTCATCCTCTTCGTCTTCAGAAGAATCAGAAAGGTTATATGTACGTGCATTGCTCAAATTACAATGAACATTTTTGTTTGCATTTTTTGATCTCTTAATAATGTCCTTTCTGTTTCTGTTAATTATCTTACCAGAGTTAAACATTTTAATTTTATAAGAGTTTGGTCTTTCATTTCCACCAATAATTCGTCCAGGAATATTTTGTTTGTTTCCTTTAATATAAACGACATTATTTTGATGTAACTTACCCAACTTTTTGGAATGTGAGTCATAATAAGCTTTTTGTTTTTGCTGTTTTTCAAACAAAATGTTCCTGTATTTGTTATTATTTATTTGTACAGGTTTTAAATATTTATTTGTTACTGGTAAGATGCTTTTTAAAGCTCTATTACACAATAGTTGAGCTGGTGAATAAAAGTTGCTATCTATCGGAGTGTTTCTTAATTCTAATAGACCTAAAAAAGGATCAGAATTTGACAAACAACATTTTTTCAGAATATTTTTCACTGTTTGAATGTTTCTTTCTACCAAACCATTTGATCTTGAATGCTTAGGGCTAGAGGTGATATGTAGAAAATCCCATTCATGTGAAAAAGATTTAAATTCAAATGAAGTTAATTGGCTACCACAATCTGACATTAGGATATCAGGAATTCCTTGCCTTGAAAATATATTTTTTAATTGGTATATAACTTCTTCTGAAGTTATACTCTTTAACCGTACCACTTCTGGGAATTTTGAGTAATAATCAATGAGAATTAAAAAGTATTTTTTATTTAGTTCAAAAATATCTAAACCAACTTTTTGCCAAGCTCTTTGAGGAATTTCATGTGGATGTAATGGTTCTCGCGTATTTGCTTTTGCATAAGTTGCGCAAGCGTGACAATCGGCTATTAATTGGTCAATGTCACGTGACATACCGGGCCAAAAAAGTATTTCTCTAGCGCGATTTTTTGTTTTTTCTTTGCCTAGATGACTAATGTGTAATTTTTTCAAAATTTCTTTTCTCAATTTTTTGGGAATTATTATTCTAGAATTTTTAAATAACAAGTTATTATGAAAAGAAATTTCTTCTTGAAAAGCAAAGTAAGTTTTTACACAATCTTTGACTTCATCTTTAATCTCAGGCCACCCATTTTTTGTTAATTTTATTAATTCTAACATTTCATCATCCTTTTGTAATACACTTTTTATTTCTTCTAATTTCCTATCGCTAAACTTTAAATTATTTGTAATTAAGCAAACTTGTGATAACACATTATTTTCTAATTCATCAAAATTTAGAAAATCAAATTATTTATTCCAAATTTACATTTTTTTAAATTTAACTTTAAATTTGTTTCGCGGCACCTTTTTAATAAATTTTTCAATCGCTCGTCGTGTTCTTTCTTTGTTTTTCCCCATACTAGAAAATCGTCTATGTATGATTCTACCCCATCAATATTTTCAAATAGAAATTTTATCTTTTTATGAAAAATTTCAGATGCTGTGGTTATCCCATATGGCAGTCTTAAATACCTATATCTACCATAAGGTGTGTTAAAAGTACACAAAAGAGAACTTTTATAATTTAATTTAACCTGATGAAAAGCATCTGAAGCATCAACCACTGAAAAGTATTTGGATCCATTTAATTTATGTAGTATATTGTCTACAGTGGGCAGGGGAAAATGGTCACGTTTAATCGCTTTATTTAAATTTTTGGGATCGATACAAATACGAATGTCTCCATTTGGTTTGTTAACAACAACTAAAGAATTAACCCAATCAGTAACTTCATTAACCTTTGTAATTATATTATTTTGTTCTAATTTTTCTAATTTTATTTTAAGTTTTTCTTCTAAACCAAATGCTATTCTTCTGGGTGCATGTACAACCGGTTTTATACTGTTATCAATTTCAATATTATAATCACCATCCAAACAACCGATTCCATCAAAAACATCTTTAAATTCATTTAGAATATTTTTATAATCATAATTTTTTGAATGAGTTTCCAAATCATCCACAAGTTTAATTAAATTTAATTTTTGGCAATCATTTTTTCCCAGAATTGGTTTACAACCTTCTTCATTTACGATATAAAAATCTAATATTTTTTTTATATTTTTATAAGTACATTGTAATTTGCATTTACCTGCAACATTTATTTTGTTTCCAGTGTATGTTGTGAGAATAACCGTTTCTTGATTTAAATTATTTTCATGTATATCTGAATTTTCTAAGTAGCTAAACGGTATGATGTTCACTTGAGCACCAGTGTCTAATTTAAAATCAATTTTTGTACCATTATGAACATTTATTTCTACATACCAGTCATCTTTATTTAAAGTATCAACACAGTCAATATAAATTTCTTCATCTCCTTGACACTCCACTAAATTAACTGACCGACACATCTTTGAAAAGTGATTCATTTTCTTGCATTTCATGCACTGTTTCCGAAATGCCGGGCATTGATTTATACCATGTGATATTCCGCACTTAAAACATTTAAATTTAGGCGCTCTTTCAGAGTTACTAGCACTACCCGAGGCGCGCGCACTTTCACTTTTTCCTCTTTGGTCTCTAGAAAAGGAAGACCCAGAATACGTCGGAACATTTAGCACATTTCGATAGTTTGAATGTTTATTAAAAGTAGCTTGACTACTATGCTTTTTTACACGATCCACTTCCTTATCTTGTGAACTTTGATTTGTAGCACTAATTTTTTCCATCTGTTCCTTGGTTTTTTCTATAGTTCTACAGATGTCGATAGCTTTATTTAAGGTCAATTTTTTGGTTCTAATTAATTTATTTTGTAATTCAGGATCTGATTTGAGTCCTAAAATTAACTTACTCGTTATTAAACTGTCGGTAAGGTTACCAAATTCACAGGAGGAACTCAAGTCACGTAAATCTGTTATGTAATTATCCATACTTTCGTTTTCCAGCTTGTCTCTGGATAAGAGCATGTGTCTCTCATATGTGACATTTTTTTCTGGATTGAAGTATTCATCGAATTTCTTGATTAATACATCATAATCCATAGCTTTTTCATCAGCTTCATAAGTGAAGTTATTAAATATCTTCAGCGCTCTATCTCCAACACTTGCTAACAGCAAAGATGATCTATACTCACTATCTTCTTCTTCAGATTTGGTTGCTTTTAGATACAAAGTGAATTTTTGCTTAAAAAACCTCCAATTATCAGCAAGAGAACCTTCCCATGATAGCGGTTCGGGTTGATTTATGGAGATAAAGTGGGACATAACTCTTCTTTCTTCAATTTCAGAATTTTCTTCTTGATCACTCATTTATCTTACTCTTCATTTATTATTTAACTAGATTTAGAACGTAGGAATCAACTTAATGATATTTTCTCTATTTTAAATATCATTTCATTTTAACTGCGCCATATTAAGGTGTTTATAATAAAACGACAATTTGGAAACTGAAACTTTATTCGCAGTGCAAACGCTGGTACAAAACATTTTTTAGTCTGGGTACTTTATGTACAAAATAAAACCTATATTTATAGTCCAGGTCAATTGTAATAATACTTATAACAATACTTATAACAGTTAACCGGCATGACTGTAGAATTTGGAGCGATACAAATCCTCATGTATATCGAGAAGCTCACACTCAATATCCGGAAAAGCTAAACGTTTGGGTAGGAATTTTGGGAGACCACCTAATTGGACCTCTGTTTATTCCTGGTAATTTAAATGGAGAAATTTATCTTGAAATTTGATTGATCCGTTGATAACAGAAAAAATAGAAAACGATCCTTTACTAATTGAACAACAATTGCATTTCCAACAAGACGGAGCTCCTCCTCATTACGCCGCACCAGTTCGCCAATACCTCAATTTACAATACCCTGGTCGTTGGATTGGAAGGAGAGGTCCTGTGGAGTGGCCTGCCCGATCTCCTTACCTCAACTCTCTGGACTTCTTCTTGTGGGGACATCTTAAGTCCAACATTTTTGTGACTCAGCCTGAAAATTTGGACGAACTACGCCAACGAATTGTAAATGAGTGTCGTCAAATAACTCCAACTATGCTGGACCATGTTAGAGACGGTTTTCAGTCAAGATTGTATTATTGTATGGAAGTCAATGGAGGACAATTTGAACATTTGATTTAAAAACGCAGTTTTGATTTTTTTGATTGTAAGCATGATAAAACAATTAATTTTTTCTAAGAATGTGATTATTTTCATACACCGCTGTAAAGAGGCTTCCAAGACCTTACAAATGAAGTATCACTCAACCCCTCTTCCCTATTCAATTTTGAAGGGTTGAAGCGCCCCCTCTTAGGGGGTTGCTTGTTCAAGCCTCAAATATATGTCAAAAGATGTCCCCCAAAGAAAATCATCCGACGTGTTTCGGGAAATTTTTCCAATCACTATGGGATCAGAAATATACGGGGTGGCTCGTCTGAGATGAAACACCCTGTATGTATAAGATAATCAAATATTCCGCTCTTAGTAAACATGGATTCATTTTGAAATATACTTTTTGTAAAAAACTGGGATCTTCTGGCTCTTTTTGTACAGTTACCAGCTGGCAAAAACTACTCGAGCAGGGAAATCACCGACTATGAACGTTTTGAAAAAAGTGAAACGGATAGATGTTTTCTTTATGAATAATATTCCGTATGGAGGATATAGAAATTGAGGTATACATAGTCGCGAGTTTTCTTGTACTAAACTCCGGATTATGTTCTATTCTGTCCATATTATCATTTACGTATACCCCTATAACATCCGAATGCGAGTACTTTCAGGTACTACTGAGCCGGTTTCTTTCAGGCGTTGCGTTGGTGGAGAGCCGTAAATTTTGGTCGTTTGTTAAGAAATCGTTCTACGTATCTTCGTTTGGTTGCACGTAAATCATAGATTAAATGCATATCCGCATATTTTCCATAAAAACAATTAATCGTTTCGATCAAAAATTAGGATTATCTCACCTTTTTTACGCAATAACCATAACTTTCTCATTTCAAAGTGATTTGGCGCAATGTCGATTCTTGTTTATTGGTTGAAGCCAACTAGATAATGTAAAGATCGTTTACTAATCAAATAATGATATGGAATGCCAAAAATATAAAAAATTGTAATTGTTTTTTTCTCGAAAACTCAATTATTAAACTGCATATTTTTTACTTGAAAATTTTTTGGATAACATCTGCAATTAGATGTAATAAATCAAAGCGTATACGGTGTGCCACCCTGTATGTTTCAACAGTTTGATTCATTCAATTCCAATTAATAAATAACAGTTAATTTGTTTTTGAAAAATTTGCTGATTTATTTTAAAAATTAAATTTAATTTATGTTTTAGTATCTAAATTTTACCGACTACGGATCTGTTACTGTTTACTGTACAATGAAGGATTTATAAGCTTTTATGTCTAAATCCTTAAGGCCAGATGCCGAGTCAACGAAACATTGTGAAATGTTTTTTCATTAAGTTGGTGAGTAGCGTTTTTTTAGATATGCTTGAAAATGATTTAAACGCGTCTCATACAAAGGATGTTAGGAGGAATTCTCGGATAAAGGTGAATAAAAAAAAGTTTCCAATAAAATCAACAAATCCACTTGAACTTAGGAGACAGTGACCTAGTTGTTTCATAGCGATTTCAAAGGAGTCAGTTTATTACTTAGTTAAAGTGGGTATGGACAGGATTGGCAAGACTTACCGGTCCAATAAAAGCCGTTAACCCATTCTAAACGGCCTAAATAAAATAGAAAAAAAAACTACAATTAATCACACTTCGTTGAACTGGAATGTTGAACGACATCTTAATGTATTCAAGTTAATTTCTTGTCTTTTCGTCAACAGAATTTATAACATATAGCCCATTTAGTATTAAAACCGTTGCACGTCATATCTGTCATAACTGTACTATGTTGCCAAGCCCTTGAAATAATATGAGAATCTAGTATATGTCAAATGAAGTTTATCAAATATTCTAGGTTAGGTTTAGTTATTGATGGTTATTGCGTGCAAAGTAACTTCGACTTATTTCAGTTACATACAGAGATGTTACATATAAAATTTTAATTTGTATGTTAACCGTACAACACTAAGAAATTCTTTTTTTAAAAACTATGGAATTATTTTTAGCACTAAAAAGGTATATATGGAATAGTTAACACTTTTATTTGTATGTTAATACCACACACTTAATTAGTTAGAAGTTATGGAACTATTCTAGTATTTAAAATGCATGTATATATAGTATCAAGGAAAAAATATTATCTAATATAATTTTTAGGTTACAATTACCTAAGTACATGTTGGCTTTTAAAATGTTGTCACTACAATATGAAAGATTGATGAAAGGTTTACAGACAAATTATATATAAAAAAGTTCTGATAACCTGGATCTACCTCCTTTTTAAAGGTAGGCAATTTTATTTTATATTTTGTTGAAATAAATCTTAAATTTTTTTTAGAAAAGCCGGGATGTGAAGCTTTAGTGTGTAGGTCATTCTCAACAAGGAAAATCATCCTGAGATATATGATCATTGTACATAGCAAAAAAAAATTGTGCAGCAAGCACCACCACAGCTCAGAAAAGGAGAGCAAATCCATTCTATTCTCCGAGTGAAGGTATATGCAAATGATTGACTAAATCGTAGCACTGAAATCAATACATATCATAATTATCAGTATATTGGTGGATTATTTATCACTCCATCATCTTCTAATCAATCCAAATTTATATTTACCATTTTGTTTTAGCTCGCCAACATCTACCGCAGCTGAAAGTATTGCTAATAAAACGATTGATCTCAATTCAAAAGAAACTATTAAATTCATTCTTTGTAGTTTTTATAAAACTTTGTGATATACATATGTACCTTTAGAAAATGCTGCCTTAATTACTCATTTTGAATATCATGATTAAAATAAAATAATAAATAATGCCACCCCAATTTTTATGGAATTGTTTCATTAAAAAGAAACATTGCAAATTTATAAATTAGTTACTACACCGAAAAGTTTGTAATACTATTTTTTTAAATAAGGTAGAACAATAATTGTCAAATAGAAATCTTTCAAATTTGAGAGGTTCACGGACAAACCAATTCCAACCCGCAAATTCTGGAATGCATCTATCGGCTTGCTTGGCAGTAGCCAGTATTAACTCAATAGGATTTTTAAAAAGATGGTAGGTAATACTTTATTGTGACTATACTGTTCTATCATATCCACAATGTATTTTGTTGGGGGGTTTGTTTCTGAAAAAAACATTTATTGAAAGGGCAGTATTCAAATAACCAATTCTTTTCTTTTCAAATATACCTATATTATTATTTTTGTAAAAATAAAAGTAAAACAGCATTTATTGTCTATTAGGTATAATTTGAAGTAAGAATTTTGAATGTATTAAACTAGTTGTGTAGTCTTCTGAATTCTAACATATAATTTGCTATATCACTGTTCAAATACAGTTTGTATCTACTTACTAGGCTGTAATATAAATAAGCTCAGCTTCAACATTTGTTGATTGAATTCTATATTGTGTCATTAACCTAATATTATCGAAAAGCATTGTCCATAATTTATTATAGGTTCAGAAAGATTCAATAGTAAGTAATTGGTTTTCAAAACATGTTCTTCATTCATTTTCCCATGATAATAACTCAACTGAGATTCATATAAAAATATACTTTCTGCTCTATCAATATAACCATTTTCATTCTCAGCATGTAATACAAAATACCTAGAATAAAAACAATTTTGCATTCTAAAAATGTTTAAGTTTTTTTTGGATGTGACTTCAACTTTGATAACTCATTACTGCTTGTGAAAAATTCTCACAGTTCTTTGCAGTTTTTGTCACAGCATAACCCCAAAAATGTCAAGACGTCAACTGAACCAGAAATAAACCATTTTAATCGCGGCAACAGCGCGCATTTTTGCCAACATAAAAAGTTTTTATTAAGACTGACGTTAGTTTGAGTTTAATATTTAATTTACCTACGAGCTGTATTTGATATGAAATTAATTACGAAACCTTTCTTTGAACATATATTTATATTCTTTAATACAATGCGACCTACAAATTTCAATATTTATTGAGTTTAGAGAGGCTTAACATAGTGATTGACAGCAGCAATCGAATGACATGATATAAACGAACGTCTCGTTTTCGACACTTTGATGACGTGCAACGGTTTTTGTACTGAACGGGCTATAAGTACGTTACTGTCCAATAAAATTAAACAATGTTATTATTCCCACTTCTTCCGACAACGATGTAATGCCTTGACTAACCTACCATATATTATAGCAAATTGGAAATGTAATATGAAGCGATTATACGCTGCAGGAAGGCCATGAGTTATTATTCTCAGTGGGATACCTAGTGACGTGAACTGAGCAGAGATTATTTCAGATAGAACCTATTTATAGACTATTTCACGAATATACGACTGTTCAGAATTATAGGTGATAACAAATATTTATCTAGGAACACTTACAACCAGATTTGAAAAGTAGAGTGAAATCCAATAGAAGAGAAACATACGTCATGGTTTTGCGTATCTTTAATGGCCGGCACATCGCTCGAAAGAAATATTCAGTGGCGGGTAATTTTACGGCAAAATTTGAATACGAGTGTTTCAACTGAATGATATTTACACTTCCACTGGGTTCACTACACTACGCACGATACTGATACTGATACTCCCGGTGTTGTGCGTAGCGGAATAGATCCAGTGAATAGTGTCGCGAGTCACCAACGGTTCATTTTGAATTTCTACATTTTGACCTTATATTTTTAATCAGGAACCACTCTAAGAAACCTCCATATAAAGAATTTGAAACAAATCGGCTATTGCACGACAAAATCCCTTAACTTAGATTGTGCGAGCCAAATCGGTACTGGAGTTGCAGAAATTTTATATACACACACAAGATGCCAATTGATTTTTTCAAACTTAGCTTAGTTCACATAACTGGGTCATTCTCAAAATGTTTTGCTGTAGGTCTTTTTTTTCAGTATATATATATTTAATATTTCAAAAATGGGACTTATTGGAAGGAAATGCCGAAACACGTCAACTTTTAACTTGAGGTAGACACTTTTTGGCGCTAATGTCATAGACGTCAAATTCACCCCCTCCCTACTGGAGACACCCCTTTGATTGCCTGAATGTTAACGGAGGTCACTTTGAACACATGATTAAATAGCAGTTTTTTCTTGTTAACAGTTGTCTTTTTACTATTTGTAAATTTTCTATTCTTTAAAGAGTCTTTCTATCATAACACAATATGGGGGCATACGGAAAATTGAATGAGAGCCAATTTTAAACAACGATTAAATAACAATGGAAGGCTGGTATCAAACGCAAAACAAAATGATTGAATAGAGATTTACCAGACCTTTTAAATGAGGTGTGACTTGATACCTAATGCTATTTGAAAAAAAATGTGAGGGGGTCTCCAGTAGGGATGGGGTGAATTAGACGTTTATGACATTAGCGCCAAAAAGTGTCCATCTCAAGTTAAAAGTTGACGTGTTTCGGTATTTCCTTCTAATATGTCCCATTTTTGAAATATTAAGGGTGGGTCCTTTTCAAATGAACACAGTGTATATATTTCGATATTTGCATATCATCCTCAAACTGACAGAAGGTACATTTTATGTGATAACTACTTGATGATTAATATTTTGGCTAGACCAAATAGTAAGTGACCTATCTTGTGATTGACTTAATATATATGAATAGAAAAAAGAAGAAGATATGATTTTACAAATATTGAAGCTTAGGTATTATTAGCCCTATGGGGATATCCTGGATATCTTTTTTCCCATTTAAGATCAGTATAACTGTGCAATGATATAGGAAACCAAGGAAAACTATATCTGCTGATCTTTACAATTGTTACTTAAGAAGACAATTTATTAGTGGAGAGCTCCCTATATTTATCTGTTCATTGACAACTTCATATTGTGGGTCTCTTAAGTGTCTTCTTATTTCTAGTTCTTCAAGGAAATCTAGTTCTTGTTTCTTATCACAAATAAGCAGTACTTCTAGTTCTGTGTTAGGTGTTAATGAATGTTTTGTGTCGAGAAGATGTTTTGCGTAATGTGATTTATCTGGCTGTTTTAATCTGTATGCTCGTGAGTGTTCATTGTATCTAATTTCGAAATTTCGAATTGTTTGACCAATATAGACAGCATTACATTCTGGACATTTAAGTTTATATATTCCAGACTTTTTTAATGGGGGTATTTTTGTTTTTACATTTAACAATTTTTTACTCACATTGTTTTCTGTTTTAAAAGAAATTGCTGTATTTGTTGAACAAGATATTATCTTTGAAATATTATTAGAAATATTACCAGCATATGTGATGGTTTTGTAATTTTGTATTTCCCTAGTTTTTTCAGGAAATATTAATTGTAATGCCACTTTTTCCTCTTTTTCATTCATTAATTTATTTATTATATGTAATGGATAACCGTTGGATGTGGCTATTTGTTTAATTATATTAATTTCTCTATCAAAATTATATTTGTTCATAGGAACTGAAAATGCTATATATATCATTGAATTATATGCTGCTAATTTATGTGACATGGGATGATTGGAACTATATGGTATAGTCACATCAGTATGTGTTGGTTTTCTGTAAATTGAAAAATCAAGTATATTATTGACTCTTTGAATTTTAATATCAAGAAAATTGATTGAGTTATTTTCTTCAACTTCTAATGTAAATTTAATTTTTGGATGTAAATTATTAATATGATTGAACAATATATCTAGTTGTCGTTCACTACCTACAAAACAAGCTAATATGTCATCTACATACCTATACCAAAATAATATATTTTTTGAAATGTTACTTTCAAAGATGTTTCTTTCTAAACTGTCCATAAAAATGTTTGTCAAAATTGGTGATATGGGGCTTCCCATTGGTAAACCTTCATTTTGAATATATACCTTATTATCAAAAGTAAAATAATTCTGATTAATACATACATCAAACAAATTAAGTATATCTGATATTATTCCTGGATACATATTTTTATCCTCTAGTAATTTTTTAACAAGTGTTATGCATTCTTTAGGAGGAATTTTAGAGAACATATTGGTAACATCAAATGAAATAAGTTTAGAGTTATCTTGTAATTTGTATATTTTTAATTTTTTGATTAGTTCTATTGAATGTTCAATTGAGTATTTAGATATACCTCCATAGCTATTAAGTATATTGTTTAGTTTTTTAGCTAACTTATTATTAAGAAACTACAGGTCTAATTGGTTTCGATACTTTATGTAATTTAACAGTTCCATATAATTGTGGAGACTGAGGATTTTTATTAATCATGTATTTTTTCTCATAATCATTGAAAACATAATTTGAACTATTGACAATCTCTCTAACATTATTAGAAAACTTTTTTGTTGGGTCAGCCCTTAGAATTTTTACATCAGAAGATTCTATAAAATTATTAACTTTAGATTCATATTCCTCGGATTTTAAAATGACAGTGGCATTTCCTTTGTCAGATTTTGTTATTGTGAGGTTATAATCTTCTATTTTTTGTTTAATTGAATTTAATGCTGAAATATCATTTTTTGTTTGACGTTTAACCGTTGAAGGTTTCATATTTTTAATTAATTAATTTAATTAATTAAGCAATTTGTAATTTTTCATGAAGAAAACTATTTGACTGAGATTTTAAAGCTATTTCTGACTCTGTAGCTAAAATTTCTTTAATACTATTTGTGAATTTTGGTGGTATGCTGTATTCTAAGCCTTTATTTAAAAATTCTATCTCACTATTTGTGAAGTTAGTGTCTGAAAGGTTTTCGAATCGTGGTGCAAAGTGTATTGGTGTGTAAGTACTTACAGTTTTATGATGTTCAGTGTATTGAGTGTTATGTTTTATGTACTCAAGTTGTTGTAGTTTTCGTTCTTGTTTCTTGTATTTCTTGTGCTTCATAATGCTGACACTTTCTCTGATTTTGTCATGTAAACAAAAAAATTCAACTGGATGAAGTTTGAATGTGAGTTCAGAATGAACAATTTTTAAGTATATATCTAAGGAGTCTCTTATTTTAAACCATTTTTTACTCTCCTCTTTAATCCAGACTCGTTGAGCACATTTTACGGCTTTTTGGGCTTGAGGTGTTTTTGTGTGGCATTTTATGTTTACATAATTTGGTATCACTTCTTTCTTAAGGCATTCTTGGTTTAACCAGATGTTCTGAGATGCTGTGCAACGTTTTTTCAGTAACTTCTTGTATAGTTGGGTCAATTCTTCTCTCCAAGATTTTTTAATTGAATTTACTGTTTGGACCCTTACTTTGTGGAATCTACTCATATTAATGTTATAAATGAAACTAACTGTTTCTAATGAATAAAAAAAAGATCTGATATTACAAAATATTAAAGCTTAGGTAGGTATTATTAGCCCTATGGGGATATCCTGGATATCTTTTTCCCATTTAAGATCAGTATAACTGTGCCATTATATAGGAAACGAAGGAAAACTATATCTGCTGATCTTTACAATTGTTACTTGAGAAGACAATTTAATAGTGGAGAGCTCCCTAGATTTATCTGTTCATCATAATGTGGGTCTATTAAGTGTCTCCTATTTTTTAATTTCTCAAGGAAATCTAGTTCTTGTTTCTTACCACAAATATTTAGTACTTCTAGTTCTGTGGTAGGTGTTAATGAATGTTTGGTGTCAAGTAGATGTGTTGCGTAATGTGATTGATCTGGTTTTTTTAACTATATTCTCGAAAGTGCCCATTGTGCCTAATTTCAAAATTTCGAATTGTTTGACCAATATAAACAGCATTAAATTCTGGACATTTAAGTTTATATATCTCAGACTTTTTTAATAGGGATATTTTTGTTTTTACATTTAACAACTTTCTACTCACATTTCTGTCTGTTTTTAAAAAAATTGTTGTATTTTTTGTTACTGAAGATATTGTCTTTGAAATATTATTAGAAATATTAGCAGTATATTTTCAAAATGAAGGAACCCCTATATAATCAATTTTGACAAACATTTTTATGACCAGGTCACACAAGATAGGTCACTATTTGGTCTAGCCAAAATATTAATCAAGTAAGCATCACATAAAATTCAACATCTGTCATTCTGACGATAATATGCAAATATCAAAATGATTACCAATAATATTTTAGAATTTTCATTAATTTTTTCATTAAATCGTAGAATCAATCAGAAACAGTTAGTTTCATTTAAAAAAGTTATGAAACTTATTTTGAAAATCAAAATTGATAATATATCTTAATGTAGTTCTTTGTTTGAGTTTAAAAACAAATCAGACGGCATTACACCCTTAAGCACCACTCCGTATCAGTGACATATTAAATCCCTTATATAAAGACTTCGAAGCTTAGGATCATCCTTTAGAGATGGATGAATCCGGATCATCACGTGTCGAGTAATTTAGTCCCGATACCGTGATTCCTTGCCGAGAGTGCGGGAACGTAATGCTTCTGTCATAAATTATAGTGGAAAATCTACTTACTTCGAATATTTGTTACTCCATAATTAATGCTTAAAAAAATTCCATTTACTCAGGAAATATTTCGTTTGATTTTCACGCTGAAGTATAGTCGATTCTGCAAGGTGAATATTGAATAGAGAGAAGTTTGAGTGATCACATTTTCGAACGATTTTAATTCAATTTGAATTTTCGCAATACTATAGATATAACACAATCTAGTTCTGTGTTATACAATTATAATTCAATGTATTTGTTCACAAAATACTCCGTGATTGTGTAAGACCTAACAATGAAATATCCTAACAACTGTGTTACAAACTATCCCGTTGAAAATCAAATTACTACGTGGAATCAGTAATCTTATCCGCAATGAAATAGGAGAAAAATGTATTTTGAGTTGAACGGTTTTATTGAAGATGAAGATAATAATGATGGATAATGTACTAAACGCTAAAAAATAATTCGTTCGGTCTTAGGTACCAGTTAGTTATTTCCAAGTTTCCAGTTATTATTTCGTTAGTTGATTTTTCCCACTCTATTTAGTTCAGTTAGTGCCTCATTATTACAAGGTTTCTCTCCTCTGAAAACACAGAACAGAGCCGTATCTAGCGAATAATGAAGAAAATTAAGTAATTGGAATAATGGAAAAAGTCATGGAAAAAATGAACACTATGGATGAGAAAACTATTCGAATAGGGCAAGAGCTGAACGGAATTCAGCAGGAGCTATCCGACCTAACATCAGAAAACTTTGAAAAAAAAGCAGGAGAATGAAGAGCTTAAAAGAGAGCAAGGTAAACAAGAAAAGAGGATAGAGTTTTTAGAAAGAGAATTGCGAAGTAAAAACCTAATCATCTACGGAATAAATGAAGCGCCTAACGAAGATAATAATATCGAAGAAAATAAAATAAAAGAAATAATGAATGAATTAGGAGTTCAACTCAAAATAGAACACGATATAATGTATATCAGGAGACTGGGGAAGAAAAAGGACAATGTAGGTAGACCAGAGCTACTAGAAATGGATAAAAATTCCAAAAAATTTGAAATTTTGAAATCGGCTAAGAACTTGAAAAATACACAGTGAAGCGTTAACGAAGATTTCCCGAAGGAAATTCAAATTCAAAGAAAACAAATTTTGGAACAGATGAAACTGGCTAGAAGCAAAGGTTGTGAAGTACAATAAACTTATAGTAGGAGGAAAGGAATATGACGTGAAGAATGCAAAAGGGTGGAAAAAATTGGAAATAGAAATACCAACAACCTCCAAGAAAACAAAAGGAAGAACAGTAAGCGAGAGATCCCCAGCATCCCCAGCATGCGAAGATCCAATTGGAGAAAATTCATAAAAAAAACCCGAAACTTGCAAAAGAGCAACGAATTTACAAACTACGGTAATTAGCACGAACATAATTAGGGAGAATAGGAACAAAAAACGAATGACGAAACACAATAAACTAAATAATTTACGTTCTGTCAATATGGTGCTTTGGAATTTGCAGGGTTTGAAAAACCTTGATAATTTTCTACAAGGCTCATATGAACAATATGACTTTCTGTGTTTATGTGAAACGTGGTTGTCTTCGGACATAAAACTGTCTGACGCCTTAAGTAGTAACTATAGTATTGTTTACTCAAAAGCAATCAGGGAGAAGTCAGTAGGACGCGCAAAAGGAGGTATTGCTATAATTTACAAAAATTATTACAAATCAACAGTTCTGGAAACTTCTCCCTGGTGGTTGATATACCAATTTAAAACGAATTATTTTCAGTTTATTGTTTGTGTTGTATATTTTTCACCTAAACGTGATTATGATGAATTATTGGAAGCTTTTGGAATGTCACTCAATGCTATCCTAGAACAATATCCTCATAGTTTGTTTTTTGTAATTGGAGATTTCAATAGTAGCATTGGAGAGATGAGTGAACTTCCAGAAGAAGTTGTGGTGAATAGTCATTTTCCTAATATGTTGAGCTATGACAAAATCAGTAACTATAAGGGTAATCGTATTTTAGAATTTATGTCAAATAGAAACTTTTCGTTATTAAATGTTCATATAAAAACAGATAAACATGCTAACTTTACTTTTTGTAATACATTAGGGCAAAGTGTAATGGATCTTCGTTTCTGTAGTACTGATAAGCTTTGAATTAATTGAAAAATTCCGTGTGCTAGATGATCAATATTTATTTGACCACTTTCCAGTGGTTACATCCTTCGGCTCTGGAACTAGAAGTAGTATTATTGCTCCTACTAAATCACCATTCACTAGCTTAAAATGGGACAGTTCCAAAGAAATTGATTTTAATACGCCAATTCAATGCTCACTAAATATAGGGGTAATGGGAGATGTGAACGTTATATATGATAATCTTTGCATCACTATATGGGATGTAGTAAAATATGAAGGTTTAATTGAATTTACTGTTTGGACCCTTACTTTGTGGAATCTACTCATATTATTGTTATAAATGAAACTAACTGTTTCTAATTAATTCCACTATTTAATGAAAAAATTATGTAAATTATGAAAGGATATAGATAATTATTTCGATATTGATATATCATCGTCAGAATGACAGAAGTAACATTTTATAGTGAAATTAATTAGAAACAGTTAGTTTCATTTATAACATTAATATGAAGGTCTAGTTTCAGTAAAATATTTTTATGATACAAACTCACAACGGTCTAATTATTGGTTTGACGATGACCGATGTACCGAAACCTTTGTGAAAAGATGTATCTTATACGCAATAAAACTATCTATCTATCTATCTATTAACGTTATATCTGTTTAATACACTTCTATATGTAAAGCATTTTCATTTAATACCCCTTATCCATTTTGAAACACATACCAAAAATTTAGAAATATTGAAACAAATACGACTGCTGGAATTTTGTGCCGCCGGCCATCTTAGATTTTAATTTTGTCGTGGTGTTCAGTATTGTACTCGTCAATCCCTCTCATTTAATACCCATATTGAGGGAGTTGTGAAATAAAACCGTTCAATAATCTGCCATCTTGTGGCGGCTATTTTGGATTTAGAATTATACAGAATATAAGAGGCTGGCGATTTTGCTGCCGGGGCATAGGAGTGTCTACTCATGAATTCGGGGTGATTCACGAATTTGATGAGGACGTCGACTTGCATGGTTCGAAAGAGTTTACCAGATTCTTTTGGGGAGAGATTGATGTAGTTGGAATTAGTGTCGAATATATGACGAAATTGGGGTGAATCAAGGTATTCAAGAAGAGGAGGTGATGGAACAGGAGTTTCCATCAGCGGTCGTGGTTTGGTTTGTCTCTTGGATGAGCATCTCAGGGGTTTTTTGATTGGAAGATTCTGAGGTTGAAGCATTTGGAGGATTACTACTTTTGCGAAATCGTCTGTTCTTTCGTTTGGTTTTGGATCGGAGCATGGTTAGGTTAGGATAGGTTCCCTTACCGTGGGTTCATTGTTCACTTTGTGGCACGTTATAAGTACTTTAGAGTGATTTCTGAAAAGAAGCCAGCTCTAGGTGCTGTTTTTCGTTGGTTTGTAAGTTTTTTTGGTCAAGGCCTGACCAATTTTTCAGACCGCGGCAAGCAACAGTGTGTACCAGTGACCGTTTATTTTGCCACGTGTCTACTCAAAGTAAAAACGATAGTTGAATATACTGCTGGTAATTTATCAATCTAAGGTAGCTCGCTTTGGGCGGTGTTTTCTTACAATAATTTGGAGCAGGACAAAAGTATTTTCTAGGGGCAACTCTAGCTTAACAGCTAGAGATTGTGTCAGGGATTTGGTATAAACCACCTGACAGGATAGGAATGGTGAACAAAAATCGACACTTCTGGATATACCTCATATTACGCGGTTTTACCAAGTGACGGGAAAGGTATATAAAACCAGACCCAGAATCTCGTTCATCTGTCCCATCTGGCAGAGCATCAATAAACATGAAGAATAAGTAGGTATATAAGAAATGCCTCACTTGGAGGGTCCACACATGTGGAACAATGATCTTACATATTTTCAGAACATGTGGTGAACATTGGTAGAGCGATGTGGCAACGCCAAAGGCGACATAATGCACTATTATAGCATAGTGAATGGAATGTATTGTGAAACCAAAAAAAAAACTCAGGTAAAGTTAGATATTCACCCTCACCCTTGCACATCACTACATGTTCACTTACTTAGTCAAATTATTATACAGATACATTCAAACACAAACGGAACATAGGGATTTTAAGCATTGTATCAGAACTGCTTTTGAACTAGTCGACCAACATCCAGCTTCAACAGATTAAAAACACGATTATTACAATCGTTTATTTGGACACCTATAACATATCGTACAATTCCCACTACTCCGTATTCTCAACTGTGGGCGGTCCTTAATTAGCAGTCAGTAAACCGCAGTCGGTAGGTAGAGTACAATTTAAAGAATCTTATTTTGTTTTATTTACGAATTTATTTTTATTTTGAAAGCCGTTATTGCCAAAAGAAATCAAAACATATTATCTCAACTCGAAACATTAATTGAAGAGAATTTAACAATTAATTTTCGATTTTAACAACATAACACGTAAGCATATTGTTTCAATATGTAGCGACGTTTACTACCCCGTCAAATAATTATTCAATACTAAATCGCAGTTCGCACATAACTAACAAATTTTGGAAGGAGAAAGGGCGGGGTTTCTTACATTGGTCTGAAACCAGCTGTCCAGATCAATACTTGATATTCATTGAAGTGAACTTATAGAAATGTTTTTTTGGTGGACTATTTAGATCGGACAATACATTAAATCCCTATGTTCCGTTTGTGTTTGAATGTATCTGAATGTACATATTTATAAACGTGAACTAAAAAGGTGAGGTCACATTTTGCATTTTAGAAAGGAAGTCATCGGTCGATACTTACGGCACAAGCACCGAAATTCAAAAGCGGGAGAATCGATCAGCTGGTCGACTGGTTCGACAAATTTTTGAAATGGAAGGGATATGCCGTTCAGTTGGCACGGAAAACCAAATTTTTTGAAAAGCAGGGGCGTATTTTTGGAAGGAGACACTATGTTTAAAAAGTTGTTTGAACAATGGTCGTTTTCCGGCGCATTTTTTCAATATAGGTATTATTGATTCTCCATTTACTAATAGGTCTGTACTTGATGCTATACTGAATAACATAAATTAGTCCAAATTATCTATTAAGATATTTTTTAAAGCTACTCTCGCTACATCTGTGATCAGCATTTTTATACCGCTATTCTGTTACAGTCAATTCAATATTTCAACCTCTTTTTGCTGTGGCTAATTGACTGTCATTCTGGCCATTCTCCCCACACACACACAACCCCACACCCACACACATATTTCTTTTCTCTAGGTACAACAATGACCTGGCTTGATAAATGATGGAAATATATTGGGAATCATTTAAATTCTCTGGAATTCATCGATATGTTTCTTCCATTTGAAAACGATTAGGTTTAGCTCAAAATTGTATTCAGCAGATTTAACAAAATTTGCGTGAAATAGCATGCATGGCCAAACTTCAGTTGATGGAGGTCGCATTATGGGAATATCAACAATTTGTTCACCCACTTTACAGTGTAGGTGAAGTTGATAAAACAACGCTAGACAAACGATGTGTGACATTCATTTTTGTACTGGAAATTCCATAAAACACGTACTGATTGATTATCTGGTTTAGTGTGATATTGCGAGGATTTAAAAAAAATAACACTCCAATTTTCTCATATCCGCTGGAAAATCCATTTTTTCCAGCAACGTGATGTTTCATTACACTAATTCGATGGAACTTAAATTCGGGATGATATGCGGAATTGATAATTCATCGATACAGAAACGTTTGTACAGTAGTCGTCGATTACTATGTACTAGACAAGTGAAAAAGTTGATTGTTTTATATCGACGGCTATTGGTTAAGAATATTCGAGCAAACGCCCAACCAGTGTAAAACACTCAGTATGATGCAAGCTTTAGTCGTGTTAGAAATCTCATGCTCAATGTGAAATATGTTATAAGGGCAGCCTATTATTATTCAAATTAGAAAGCAAGTCTGGAGATTATCAGAAGATTAATTCTTTTAATTACAGGATATAGTGGAATTATTTGAAATATAATTTGCTATTTTTTATATCATATTACTTAACTATAATGAAAAAATTTCACAGAGTACCTACGTATTGAAACTATAAATGTAACTACAGTTCAACACAGATACTAACAACGCGATTACATTCGTTTGCTATCGAAAATATTGGAAAACAACGGTTTCTCGACAATACTGAAAATAGAAAGACAAATAGTGTGAGTTATATCCTTTGCAGGTGGATCAATCTAATCAAATTCAGCAAAACTCGACTTCTCTGTACACCCATATTTTAAATGAGCTACATGGTCTTTATTTCGAACTTTTACACACCTCTTAGTCTGCACAGCATATCTCGTAACACAATCATTACAACTAATTTCATGAATAGTACTTTTTTCCAAATTCATTATTTTATCATTGGGGATACCTAGCATTTGTTTTGAAGTATTGTTTGATTTGTGAACTAAATTCAATCCCGCTCTATTATATATGTAAGGAAGAGTAACCGCCAATATTTGGCTCTTTGTCCCTTTTGTTTCATTGGAGAGTCAATCCACATTGATTCACTGCTTGCATTCAAAGTTTTCTTTGCCATTTCAACGATTTTCCTCCATTCCTTCCTGTCCTGGGTCTTTGGCCTCCAGTTTTTGATTTCCATTTTTTTTAGGTCTCTCTCTATTTGGTCCATGTAACATAATTTGTAATTGTCAGATGTCACTTGTCATTGCCAATTGACAGACGACTGAAGAAGCCCCGCCATTATCTTGTATCCCGCCGAGTAGTCATGTTGTGTTGAAATAATAAAAAACTAAAAGTAATAACAATCGTTTTAATAAGGTAATATAAAACGATACATGGTGTCAGGTTAGTGGTTCCGACAATTGAAATAACCACGCTTAAGATGGAATTTAGTTCGTTCAAACCACCCAAAACTATGGTATTTGATATCAACCAGCATGGTAATCTGGAAAATTTTATAAGCAGTTTTAACATATACCTAAAAGCAACAGGGCTAAGTGAAAAAGATGATGCAACCAAGGTAGCTATTTTCTTGAATCACGCCGGCGAAGAGGCACAAAAAAAATTTAAGACTTTCTGCCTAACAGAGGTACAAAGAAGCAAATTTGACTCAGTTGTTGAGGCTTTTAGAAATTACTGCAAGCCCATGAGAAATGAAACATATAACAGATACCTATTTTTTACAAGAGCGCAACAAGAGGGAGAAGACATTGATCATTTTATAACAGAAATAAAAGTATTAGCATCACATTGTAATTTTGACACTCTTGAAGACTCCTTAGTTCGTGATAAAATCGTAAGTGGAATAAAAGATCTATCATTACAGGAAAGATTGCTTCAGAATCCAGATTTAACGTTGAAAAAAGCTGAGACCTTATGTAGAGCTGTAGAAGTAAGCAAATATCAAGTTAAGGCACTAAGATGTGACAGAGAAGTGGATGTAATTAAACAGAGAGGCAGTAATAATAATTTAAATGAGGAATATGACTGTAACAAATGTGGAAAAAGACATTCTAGAAGAAATTGTCCTGCTTTTGGTAAAATATGTAATATTTGTAAAAAACCCAACCATTTTGCAGTGGGCTGCAAGCTAAAAAATAGAAGAACTAATGCATATAATCAACCCAGTACTAGCAGTAGGTCTAAAGTAGTAAGTAATAGAAACATGAACAGGAACAAAGGATATAATGTTGATGAGATTGACACTTCAAGTGATGAATCTCTATACATTGACACATTGTATGTAAAAAATAACACTAATATAGAAGGTAATGTAGAGTCTAGTAAACAAGTTAATAATATGTGGACAGTAAATGTAGTAATAAATAATTTGAATATACCTTTTAAATTAGATAGTGGTGCTAACTGTAACTGTTTGCCATTGAAAGTATACAAAAAACTAAATGTTGAAGCAAAAATTTCTAATGATCTAGTCAATGTTGTAAGTTATGGCAACAATAAGGTTAACACCATTGGGTCTATTATATTGAAATGTTATGTGAATGGTGTTAAGTGCAACATAAGGTTCATTGTTGTTGATGTTGACAGTATACCAATTTTAGGGTTAAAAGCTTGCATGTCGTTAAATCTTTTGAAAAGGGTTGATACTGTTTCAGCAACTACTAAACATGAATTTATTAAACAGAATAAAGACATTTTTGAAGGGACTGGTAAGATTCCCTATAAATATAAAATAATACTTGAAAAAGATGCAATTCCATTCATAAGCTCATGCCGTCGTATACCTGAAACAGTAAAACCTATATTAAAAAATACTTTAGATGATCTAGTTAAACGTGATATAATCTGTAAAATAGAAGAACCAACTGAGTGGGTAGATAACATAGTCATTGTTCAGAAACCAAACAACCAAATAAGAATCTGTCTGGACCCTCTTCATTTGAATAAATCAGTATGTAGTGACCAATATCCAATACCAACATTAGAGGAATTGGCTTTAAAATTAAGAAATAAATCTATTTATACCGTTATTGATTTAAAGGAAGGATTTTATCATGTACCACTTGATGAAGAAAGTGTCAAGTTGTGTACATTCACCACTCCCTTTGGCAAATATTCTTTTAAGAGGCTACCATTTGGGTTAAACGTTAGTCATGAGGTTTTTCAAAGAGCTAATGAAAAATTATTTGGTGATCTTGATATTGGCATTTACTTTGACGATTTCATAATAGCATCAGATAATGAAGAAGAGCATGACAGAATCCTAAATGAAGTTGTTAATAGAGCCAGAAAGTATGGGATAAAATGTAATAAAAGCAAAATCCAGTATAAGGTAAGTGAGGTTAAGTACTTGGGTCAAATATTTACAAAAGAGGGTATGAAACCAGATTGTAATTATATAGAGGCTATTTTGCAAATTGAAGAGCCTAGAAATAAAAAAGAGTTGTTAAGAATTCTGGGTATGGTTAATTACTTAACAAAATATATACCAAAATTGTCTGATTTTCTTTCTCCCTTGAGGAGTTTATTAAAAAATAAGGTTCCATGGAATTGGTCTGTGGATCATTCTAAGGCATTAGATACCATTAAAAAATTAATTACAGAAATTCCAAATTTAAAAATATTTGATTCAAATGTAGAAATTGAAATACAAACTGATGCAAGTCAACATGGCTTAGGAGGATGTTTACTTCAGAATGGACAGCCAGTGGCATTTTGTTCTAGAAGTCTGACAGAAACTGAGATTCGTTACCCCCAAATAGATAAAGAATTACTAAGTATTTGTTTTGCGCTACAAAAATTTCATAACTTTGTATATGGAAGACATGTAAATATTAAAACTGATCATAAACCACTTGTTGCCATTTGCAGCAAAGATTTTTATAAAGTAAGCAATAGACTACAAAGACTAAAATTAAAGTTATTAAAATACAATATTACAGTTTCATACTTACCAGGAAAGCACATGTATATTGCTGATCTCTTGTCAAGATCATTTATAAAAGTAAAAAATTGTGATGTACCAACCAAAACTGAAGTTGTACATTGCATGGACATAGAAATTCATATGTCGGAGCATAGGCTTACTGAATTAAAAAACGAAATTAAAAATGATTCTGTGTTGAATGAAGTTTTGCAATATTGCAATACTGGCTGGCCAAAAAAATCTAACTTATGTAACAGTAGTACAGAGTTGATGACATATTATAAAATTCAGAATGAATTATCTGTAAAAAATGACTTAATATTCTACAATGATAAAATTGTTGTTCCCAAAACCCTTAGAAAATTTTTTTAGCCAAACTACACAATCCAGCACACTTGGGTATTGAAAAAAGTAAAGCTCGTGCAAGAAAACTTTTTTATTGGCCGGGGTTGTCACAGGACACTTATGATTTTGTATCAGAATGCTCTACTTGTTTAAAGTATAGTAAAAATCCTGTAAAAGAACCTATGATATGTCATGATAGACCTAATATTCCATTTTATAAAGTTGCAGCTGATATTCTAACTTATGGTGGCAAGGATTATTTATCTATTGTAGACTATTTTAGTAGTTGGATTGAGTTAATACCGTTGTCCTCTAAAACAGCCTCTGAATTAATTTCCAAACTAAAAAATATTTTTTCCACTCACGGTATTCCTGCCATTTTTGTTTCAGATAACATGCCTTTTAACAGCATTGAATTTAAAAAATTCGCAAACGAATGGAACTTTAAGTTAGTAACAGCATCACCAAAATATCCCAAGTCAAATGGGATGGCTGAAAGATCCGTAGGAATTTGTAAAAACATATTAAGAAAATGCAATGATAATAATAGTGATATACAACTGGCACTACTAGAATACAGGGCAACACCTCTTTCTGGGTTAAATGTATCCCCATCCGAATTAGTATATAACAGGTTAATACGTACAACTTTACCAGTGACTAATAAAATGTTATTACAAAAACCAGAAATTAACATTAACAAAATTAGAAATCACAGACAGAGAAATAAGTTTTATTATGATAAGCAGGCAAAGGAACGTAATAGCTTCCAAAAAGGGGATAATATAATACTAAAAAAAGAAACTCATTGGGTACCAGCACAAATAGTAGATAAAACTGAACATCCGCGTTCATACATTGTAAGAGACAAATGTAGAAAACAGTATAGACGAAATTCGTCATTTATTAAACATTCTCCTATTCCATATGTAAATGAAGGTTCCTCGCAAGATTATTTTATTGAAAATCCAGACATACCACACCTGACCTGATGCTGAACAAAACTCTTTATTTACAAATGTTCATTCAAATGATAATAATAACTCTATACCGACTAATACAGTTTCTAAAAATGATGTTAGAACTAAATCAGGCCGACTTGTTCAAAAACCTATTAGATATAGAAATTAGCAATTAAGTATTTTTTTTGTAAAAGGTAAAAAGGGGAAGATGTAACATAATTTGTAATTGTCAGATGTCACTTGTCATTGCCAATTGACAGACGACTGAAGAAGCCCCGCCATTATCTTGTATCCCGCCGAGTAGGCATGTTGTGTTGAAATAATAAAAAACTAAAAGTAATAACAATCGTTTTAATAAGGTAATATAAAACGATACAGTCCATCCATCCAGCTTTTGGTCTACCTTATGGTCAGTTTTACACGGGTGTGCACTCTGTTATTCTCTTTACATTACTTTCATCCTTTTGATATGTTCAAGCCATCTTATTCTAGATGCCTTCATTATTCTTCCTATGCTCTCAGTTTCAAGTATTTTTTCTATTTCCAAGTTTGTCAATCTTTCATACTGTCCCTCATTTAATTTCCATAAATTTTGCTTTCGAATATTTTTAACTTTTCTTCCTCTGCTAACTGCTGTTCTTATTGCTGTTGGATACATTATCTGAGGAGTGAGTAATGTAGAATAGACTGTATGTTATGGATTTGCTGGTATATAGACTCTCCAATTTTTCTATGTACATATATATTAGACAAACTATTTACACTGCAAAGATGGGACTAACCCAGAGCTTTGAAAGATGCCCCGAAGGCAGAGCCTTAATATTTTACAATAAATAGGGATAAAACCCACAAAAAATGACATTTGTTCATCAAAGAAACAAATTGCTTATCATCGCCATTTTCTGGCGCACGCACACTCGACTTTTATTGTCAACTGTCAAATCAGGTTGACCAACATATGTTTAAGCGACAAATCGCCAACTTAAATTATAAAAATGACAAAATAACTAATTGTTGGAAGTTGTTTCCAACAATTGCTGTCTTGTACATTCTCATTTTTGTGGTTCTCTTGGTTGTTTTGTTCTGCATGAGGGGTTTGTATTTATAGTATCATCGGTATCCTGTATACGTTCGATACGTGCGATTTCATCTTTTTTGTCATTCCGATTGTTAATGTTTTTGCCGAGATATTTAAAGTTTTTAACTACTTCAAATTCATAATCCCCCAATTCTCATTGATTGATTGTCTTTGCTGTCTTCGTTTCTTTGTACTTCCATGTATTTTGTTTTTTCTCCATTGATTTTAACTCCCCTTCTTCTGGATTCTGTTACAATCGTTTCCAGCGTTTCTTGTAAACTTCTCTGGTCTCTTGCAATTATGGCTACATCGTCTGCATATGCCACTATTTGTACCGGTTTATTGATGACTGTTCCAGGTAAATTACATTTACTGATTATTCCGTCCATTACTACATTAAAAATTGCTGTTGAAAGCCTCACTCCTGAGTTAATTTGGAACTCTTTCGATATACCTCCATTCGTTAGAACCGCTTCTTTGGAATTTATCATCGTCATTTCCACTAACCTTATAATTTTCTTGTGTACCTGCATTTTGAGTCAGTCTACTTTAATCTCTTTCCAAAATAACCTATCAAATGCTTGCTCAAAGCCAATAAATAATATATGCATCTTGATGTCCCGTTCATAACATTATTCCACCGTTTGACTTAAAATCTTTATTGCATCGATAGGTGATCTCCCCTGTCGAGATCCAAATTGGTACTCCCCTATACTAGTTTCAACATGTTCTTTCAGTCTCTTCAGTATTATACTTGTAAGGATCTTATATGCAGTGTTTAATAATGTAATTCCTCTATAGTTCGAGCATATCCTTGGATCATCCTTCTTTAAAATCGGTACCAACATCCCATTATTCCATTCTTGAGGCGTGATTTCGGTTTCCCATATCTGAACTATAAGTTTATGTATCGCCATCCCCATTTCATACCCTCCTTGCTCTAACATTTCATCAACGATGCCATCTGGACCCGCTGCTTTATCATGTTTTAGTTTATTTATTGCTTCCATAACTTCGTTTTCTACGGAGCTGTTTGTCCTTATTCATGTTGCTGTAGTTCGTTTTCCGCATCTTTCTCATTTTCTTCATTTATCTCCTCTGATCTTGTTAGTGTTCTTATGAAATATTCCTCCCATTCTATAGTTTCGCATTATCTTTATTTTCACTCTCCATTTTTTCCATTATATGTTTGACCCATTTATTCTTTTTATTTTTGATGAGCACTTTTAATTCCTTTCTTATTTCTTTGTATTTCTCGTGGTCTTGCTCTCTGGCTCCTCCTAGCCAATTGAGCCTGGCTGTTTTCTTTTCAGCTACGATTTCATTGTATTCTTTGTCCCACCACTTATTTTTATTAATTCTATTTTTGCTTCCAATTACCTTCTCTGATGCAATAATACTGGCATTTTTAATTCGGTTCCATTTGCTATCAACTTCTGTACCCTCTTTGATTAAAAAAAATTGGTATCATGGAGATATTTCCTAAACACTTAGCTTTATCTACTATTTTCCTATCATACCCGTTAATAACAGTTATATCTCCAATTAAATTCTTTTCATTATTAAATCTTCCATTATTAAGATGAAAATGAATGAATGCTGTAAAGAATCCTTTAAATAAAATGATAACGAGTGTAAAAGATCCTCTTAAAACTTGTAACAACGTTGTGACCGGAAATTTAGTAGCCCTACGATGTCAAAGCTCTATTGCCTTCCTAAGATATATAAACCTGGGAAGGCAATAAGACCTATTATTTCAGCTGTTTCTTCACCTAGTTATAATATATTCTAAGTAGTTATCAAAGGAGTTTGAACATCTACCCATTCAGCCAGAAAGTTTTGTTATTAAAAATTCATTTGAATTTATGAATAAAGTTAAAGATACGGTAATTCAGGATGGGGAAGTGTTGATCTCGATTGATACCAGTAAATTTTTTTCTAGTATGCCAATTTCACAGACCTTGCAGTACTTGGATAATTTACTTGTTTCCAATAGTTTGAGTCACGAAGTAATCGCAAGATTATTCACGTTTGGCAAAGATGTGCATGGATCAAAATTATTTTCAGTATAGGGACCAGAAATTATGTGGGCGGCACGTTCACCTGATTTGTCAACTCTTGACCCTTTATTTTGGGCAGGGGGTTTATGTTTCTAGGGGGGTATTGTGGTACTATCTATTGCTCAAATTTATTTGAATAATCCTTAATACAGACTTTATTATTTCTGTCCATTGTTTACAAAGTGGAATTATTTGTTGGATGACATTGACAATTGGCCGTGACTTGGATAAAAGCGTTCGTTTGTCATGCCGTGGCTTACATAGAGTGAAGTGTGGCACTTTATGACTTGATCTGCGCGGAACACGCTCGGTATAGTGAACAATGTAGTTCGGATGTATGTTTCGGGTAGGTTTTGTCTATGGTAGTATTCTGTACTGAAGTTGAGGAAGTGTCAGTCACTTTTTTTCCGCTGGGTGCCTTCTACAAGATGGCTTGGTATCCAAAAATGCATCGAACGAGAATCTGAATTTTGTTAATGCTGGGTTTTATAGGTTCTCGTTCTGAATTGGTTGTGGAATATACGGTATAGTATTTTGTTCTACATGAGTTCGTATTGTTGGAGAATTCCGTCCTGTTCTGGAAGCCGTTTTCACAAACCCTTATAGAGGATATATTGCACTCAAACGATTGAAAGCGCCAACGTTGAAGTTTTGGCATTGCAGGTGTGCAACATGTTGTTGATATTGGTTAATTATTGGTTGGTTGCCATCAAGTAAGAGGAGGATTTTGAGTACTGGACCCTTTTGGAAAAGGGTTCACCTGGCCAGGGCCAGTGATGAAAGATATTGTTTATCAATGAAAACCGCAAAATGTAGACGAATTAAAAGAAAACATACGACAAGGATGTCGCCAAATTACTCCTGCAATGATTCAAGCCATGTAATCTTTATTACATTTATGTTTATTGTTTCTTTAAGCTTTAAGGCTTTCTTGATTAATTTAACAAAAATAAAAAATAAACTGATATTTTCTTGATTACTTATGAACCCATTTCATTTTTGGAAAATTACTTGAATAGACGATGGAAGACCACATCCAAAATTATAAAAAAATGTACAGGGTGCTATTAAAAAATTTAAAGTTAGGGGTTGTAACTAAGGGATGAATATTTAGTGGATGATCTTTTCTACGCCACATTAAAGTGTATTAGAAATGGAATGGATCAGTTTTTGTCCCATTCGAAAATCTCTATTCATTTAAGAGATATAGCCTGGATAAATTGGTTTGGGACACCCTGTATATATAAGTATGTTGTCATTGTCCATTTTCATCATAACTTGCCCTTTTTTTTGTTTCAGTAATTGCTAGTAAGTCTAAACCTGCTTCTTCAAACTCTTCTTCTTCACCTGATATGCTTCTTATGTTCCAAACCTTTCCGTATTTTCCGTATTTACATTCGATGGTATTCACCAACTTTTCCTCTTTACCTGTTCTTTTCATATTCCACGTTCCTCTCCTCATACCCGTATTCGATTTTTCTTCTCCCTTTTTTCCTTCTTTTCCCTGTTTTTCCTTCCATTATATCTTATTGGTCGCTTTTTCATTCGCATATCCATTTTCATTGCCGGGTCTCTTTGTGTCTCTATAAGTTCTCTTCCATAAACTAATTTTTTGCTCCGCGATGAGGTTCCAGTATTTGTTTGTTGTAATCCCATTTCCATTCTCTACCATCTGTTATCAATTTGTTGTAGCAAATTTTAACAGTTTTTCTTTTCTCTCTTTCTTCTTTGACCAACTCTCTAATTTTATATTCCCTTTCGCGTTGTTTTTTTGTTAGGTCCTCGTTTATATATATTTTCTCTATTGCATTGTGTCTTAATTTATGTTTATTTTTCATAACTTTATCTTTTTCTTCCTGGTTTTCAAATACTACAAGGCATGTTTTATCTCCTATTGTCGTTGCTGATTTCACTCGTGTTTGCACGATTTATTTTTGTATCAGATATTGCATACCATTTTCAAGATCTCCAGTGTAGGTAGTATCTATGTTAAGTCCCATGATCACTATATTATCCTTTCTTCCTTCCTTCTCCTGCCACTCGACCCTTCTGTTCATCTGCAATAATTTATCATTCGTTTTTTTGTTTTCATCTCTTAGTAATATGTTTTCTTGTCGAAGTACAAAGTATATACATGTGTTAATTTGTTAATTCGGGACGTGAAGTAAACATGGGCGTATCAAATAAAAATAAAAATGATAACCTATTATGAATGAATAAAATACTTCCTACAGGTATTTACTTTTCTCTTATTTGTTTTAGGTTTCTTATTTTCTGATATTGTTATAGACAGTTACACTTGGATCTATTAATGTCAGTTGGTCGGGAAGCGATCTTGAATTTTATGAGTGACTGTTGCTCGAGTTATAATCGGTTTGAGGAGGTGAAGGGAAAATGTGAATATTTTAAGAATAACGGTATTCTAATAATGTTTAATTATTTGGTTTAGGTTCCTTTTAATTAGGGTTGACGTTATTTAAATAAAACACATCTTTATCCGACAAATGTTTAATTTGAACTCTCTGTCCAAAAACCCAAAGCAACAATTGCCAGCCTACACATTCTTTCAATCTAGCGCGTGTCTGCTTATTTTGCAATTGTTACTTATATACTTATAATGAAACTGCTGAGTCAATATATTTTATGATTGCAATAATTATTATAACTAGGTAATCACATACATACTAAAGGTAATTACCTATAATTTAACAATAAGCACAAATTCTAACCTAAATCATTAACTACCCATTATAGTATATTCCCTTTCCCTTCTTGGAAAAATATCAAATAATTTGTATTTCAGATGAATTCCCTCATCCTTCATGCGGAATACAAATGCCCATCTATAAGTAGGATATCTGTGATCGTAGGTTACGTGTCTAGTATGTAATTTTAGTATTTGTGAATCACTTCATTATATAAAATTGAAAATAAAGCTTACATCAAAGTGTTGGTGTTGGGCAACTGAATGTATTATTTAGGGTTAATATACGTATTGGAAAGACGTTCATAAGTGTAGAGAATTCCCGTATGACTTTTATATCACAAGTTTAACAGAAAGCTGTAAATCAAATGTGAATATTTTAACCAAAATAAGTTTAGACAAAGAAGTTATTTCTGTAACTTCCAAAAGATTATTTATGTATGATAAACGTGATAGACATAAGTGTTATCTCAACTTCTTTTCCACAATCCTTCCAAACAGTAAAAAGTTCTACTATCTGCAAACGGGAATCGTTCAACTTTTGGGATGGGATATCCGAATCTTGATATATTATTTAAGGGAGAATTTTTCTCAATTCCTTCTCAGAACAAGTATTCAAGGCAGATTTATTATCCACAAATTTCAAAAAAATTTAATAAAAACTAATTGTCTAATGGAAGACCACTTAAAATGTATTGAAGGTTTTTAGACTACATTTATTTGGTATAGAATGGTATAGAATCTTTATTTAATATAGGAGGTCCTAATACATAGTAGTAAATATCACATATTGTAGTCAGTACGCACAAATTCAGTTAAATAAATAAAATAAAATAAAATAAAATAAAATCTTGATAAAAATTAGTAATAAAAGTAAGAAGTTTTAGTATTAAAGTTAAAATAAATACATATTAAAACAAACATACAAAATTACAAAGTTAATTTACGGATTGGAAATAAATTGTAGCAAATATTTTTTAAACTGAGGTTTTAATTTCAGTAGGCAAAGCATTAAATTCACGTAATCCGCATATAAAAATAGATTTTGTTGCTATGGCTAATCTTGCTTGTGGTATATAGAAATTATTAACAGATCTAGTATTGTAGTTATGTATTTCATTATTATAGATGATAAAATCATTGAAGTACTCAGGAAGTTTTTTGTTTTTAGATTTGTAAACAAAAGTCATTGCTAAATAATAAAATCTTTGTCTGAGTGAAATCCAACTTAAAGTTGTCAGCATACTATTTATCGTTGTGTATCTGTTACATCGAAGGATTATTCTAATTCCTCTATTTTGCAATTTTTGTAGTCTTTGTAAACAGTTATTATCCAATTTATAAAGTAATGATCCGCAGTAGTCAAAATGAGGTTGTAAAATAGTTTTATACACTGTTAATCTAGAGAAGAGAGAGAGATTTGAAGCAATCCTTGAGAAGAAAAATAGCCTTTTTGTTATTCTTTTTACATACATATTCGCAATGAGGTTTCAATAATAAATTTTCATCTAAAATAAAATAAATCCCAAGTATTTAAATTCATCAACCCATTCTACGTTCTCATTTTCAATGCTAATGTTATATCTATTATAATTTATTTGACTTAATTTATATTTACTTCCCAAAATCATTGCTTTCGTTTTTTTTAGTATTAGGTTTAAGTTTATTTTTATTTAAAAACTGGGTTGAGACTATCAATATATTATTCAGTTTATTTAAAATTTCCTCAAGGTTATACCCATAACATGCTAACAGTGTATCATCTGCAAATAGATTAATAAAATCACACTCAATATAATTAATGTAATTTGAATATATGATAAATAGAAGCGGTCCTAATATACTTCCTTGAGGTACTCCTAAGTTATTTTCTAACACTTCAGATGTTGATTTACCTAGCTTTACATATTGTAATCTATCAGTCCAATACTGTTCAAACCAGGTCAGGACTCGTCCTGCAAAACCATAATATTTCAATTTATTAATCAAAATTTTACGATCTATTGTCTCAAAAGCTCGTTTGAAATCTAGAAAAACTGCTATTATTCATTTATTTTCATCAAGTACTTGCTTCCATTTAGATATAGTTAATTGTAAAGATGTTTCTCATGAATGGCCTTTCCTAAATCCTGACTGATTTCCCACAAACAAACCATTGTTATTAAAGTATTCTAATATTTGGTCACGAACTACGGTTTCTAATAATTTTCCTATTGTCGGAAGTGTATTGATAGGCCTCAAGTTGGATGCACCTGTATCGTTTGCAATTTTTTGGACTGGAACTATCTTGCTGGCTTTAAATCGATCAGGAAATGTTCCTGTTTGTAGTGATGTGTTTATAAAATTTAATACTGCAAAGCCAGTTGTATAAAAGGTCTCCTTCAAAAGTTAGTACTCAATATTTCGTCATACCTTCCCTTATTTTTTAACAGATTTTTTTTGTTGATCTAATGTAATTAATTTAAAATTAGTTAATGTTGATTGAATATCACTTAGAAAATTTGGCGACCAATCCTCAGTTGGAGGTATTGAATTTGTTATTTTACATATACTATTTACAACAAATTTATTTAATTTGTTGGCTGTTTCTTTTTCCGTTTTAGCGAAAGATACAGACCCCTTAACAGAAAACTCAACAGAGTCAAATTTAATTTCCCGATTCTTACCTTTAATTAAATTTTTTAGTGTTTTCCACATTTCCTTAGAATCGTTTTTGTGTTCATCTATTTTATGTTCATAAAATTCTTTTTTCTTGTACTTCAATGAATTAACAACAATATTTCTTTTAATTTTGTATTCATACACAATACATTTTTATCTGGACCTACCGCTCTTTGAAACTTTTTGTACACTTTATCCCTCCTTATCATACCATGGAACATGATTTTTCTTTATCTGTATCTCAGTAATAGGTGCAATACTGTTTAAAACTCTACTACAATTAGTTGACTAAAAATTTCATTTACATTATTTGAGTCAAATAACCAGTCACATGATATTAATTCTAAATTAATCTCATGAAATTTATCTATATTTAGTTTTCTAGAGAAAAAACTCAATTCATTCACATAATCCACATTTTTCTCAAAATTAATACTTATAATCGAATGATATCTGTTATTTTGGGAAAATGATGAACATTTACAGAAATAATTTGATTCGATAAAACATAATCGATTAATGTCGAACTGTCCATACTTATTCGGGTATAATCATTTTCATGTTTTTCAATGCTATAAGACTGAATTAATTTTTTTATCTTTTTGCTATAAAAAATATCTACAAAATAATCAATATTAACATCACCCACAATTAAAGCATTGACGTTTCCTGATAAGGAATCTTCGCACCATTCTTCAATTTTATCTATAAAGACCGCATCACTGTAACTGGGTGAATGGTAAAAGCCACCAATCAACCATTTAGTTTCATTAAAATTAACGTTAACAATTTTGCACCAATAATTAGGCACAAGAATATCTTCCTTTTTCACACTAAAAGTAATATTGTTCCGCAAATAAATAAGTACTCCTCCCGTGTATTTCATTCACTCATCTAGTTCAACATTTCATGTTGAAGTTTATTGTTAAAGGTCCAAAATTGTTTGGGAAGTGAGTTACTAAATTTTTACAGAGGAACTCCTAGAATTTTCTTAATACTATATTTAAGCCCATATTTGGGGCCACTTAGATCCTTATACCCAACTCACTGGTTATAATTTAAACATGGATGACCACCACCATTGTTTTTGTTAACTTCATTCATGGTATGTATTTCTTTAAACTGTTGAAACAATTAGGCTTAATACACAACATCATTAGCCTGCTTCCCTTGAAGATTCAAAAATAATCCATCTAAGGACACTAGTGGGGGGTTGGTTCAGGTTTGTAGTAAGTGGGTCTACTAGGCCCTCCACTACAACACGCAAAAGTCTATTGTGGCTCACACATATTCATATTCCACCAAACAAATTTAGCTTCTTATCAAAGCCGAGTAATTTATTTGGTGAAGTATATTTCAGGTTGCGGCTTATTATACATATTTGCATATCATGACCTAACTTTTTCAGTTTTTGATCTTTTTTGTCACTAGTAATCCTTTCTTCGTGAAATGAAAAAAACAGGTTTAGGAATATTTCTTCTGATTCCGACATAAGAATATAAACTACTAATAATAAATAATTGTTTGGGTCAGTAGCAATACCAATCAGAGATGTGAGCAACTTTCAGAATATATCCTTAAAAAAACTCAATATTCACAATATAGGGAATACCCCCACATTTGTAACAAGGACAAGGCAATACGTTTTAGATGTCACACTGGCAACACGGATCTAAAACATATAGTAAAAGATTGGAGAGTATCGTGCGGACCAGAGAAATAGCTTTAGGGAATTCTGTGAAGGCATGAATACAACACCTGCTTATACAAGACTTTACAGTCATTGCAAAAAGGTCAACGCAGACATGGCTTTGAAGAAGCCAGTGGGTAAATATACCGAGAATGAGGAGGAAAGAATGTGACTCTTACTAGAAACTCATTTTCCTGGAAGTAGCCCGAATAGGGAAGCTTATCCTCTTGAAGATCACAACAGACCTTCAAGGACGGAATTCTACGACATTTGGTTAGAATAAGTCGAAGCAGTGTAAAACTGACTTATATACCAAAAGCATGGATAAGGGCAATAGTCACCTTCATTCCAAAAGCTGAAAAAAGGGGCCCAACAAACCCCAAATCCTCCAGACCAATTAGTCTAACATCCACATAAAACTGTCAAAAGATCAATAAATAGAAGAGGTGTGAACAGCACAACATCCAAATGGATGTCAGAACTGCTCACCACTGGAGTAGCAGAGACGAGGACGAGTAAAGACATTGTCTCCATCTGTACTACCAGGGGATGACCACAGGGAGGAGTAGCATTCCCATTATTATAGAGCCTGACGGTTGACGAACTTCTGTGTGGTTTGACTGACCTCGGAATATCCTGCCAAGGATATGCTGATGATATTGTCATAACAGCCAGGGGAAAACTCGAAAATATCCTTTGTGAGATCGTACAAAAGGGTCTGAACTATACAAATAGCTGGTGTATGCAAGTGGGAGTTAACATCATCCCCTCCAAAACCATCCATTGGTATAATTATCCACTTGAGTACCCTCACTGTGATACACCGTTGAATTTGAAATAAAAAGCCCTTTCATTTGAACTAAGTTTGATCCCCCCTTCCATTGAATTTTTTTCATTGCGATGACGTCCCTGCTTCTATGATGACGTCACAGATACCCTGTATACCTGTAGGATTATCCAATTTTGAAATAAACCTATTCGTTAGTTCCTGAGTTACAGCCTGTAAAAAAATCTTGGGACACCCTGTATATTTAAATTTATAAAGTTGAATGTTTTCAATGGATGATTATTAAAACTTCTTCTATGAATTAAATTATTTTTTACAAGCATCACAACCATAACTCGTTTGAATAACAACCTGGAAGAACCTGCCTCAGTAGTTATGTATAATGCAAGTTATCATAGTATGATGGTAAATGGTATGCCAACTAACTACTGAAAAATCTGATATACAGAGCCGGTTAATCCAACATGGTATATCTTTTCAAAACACTTGCTTAAGAATTCTAAAAAAAATTTAGAATCTGAACATCATATGCATCCTTTAATATTTTTTTCATTTTTTAGAAATAAACGACTATCGGTATATGAACATAAATGTTTGATTGAATACTTTACCCATTTTAAATAAATGTGTATTCACAATATGTTATTCTTGTTATCATTATTAACATACAAAATATTTAAGGAATAAATTCCTACGGAAATCTTGAGATACAATATAAAATATGGATGGTACTTAGTAACTGAACGTAATTATCCAACAAAGTCTTGAATATATTTACAAAAAGAGTGCAGACTATTTATTCAGGCAGATCATTCCAGTTGTAGAAAACTTGAATGAAAAAATTTAGCTTGATATTTTATTATTCCAATTTGCATCAAGTGTAATGTAAAATAATAAATAATCAAATGTTAGTTGAGACATAAAATGATTGGTTACTGTTTTTTGTATTTCATTCACACTTTTCACATACATATATACTCATACTAAATACATCTGAGACTATTATACAAGCCTTTTATTTGTAAACAATCACATTCGATTTATGCCTTACAAAGTACAGGCGAATGAAAAAGAAGAACTCTCACTTTGACTTTCCCAGTTTAATTTGAATAAAGAAAAAATCTACATGCTGGCAACATCACAAGTGTGTAAAACAGTGTTCAGTGTCCAGTATTGCCAACGGTTCCAAAATTCCCAACTTAGCTGTGTGTATGTGTAACATTTATGGTTTTTAACAAAAAAAATGAAACCACAAAATCTCTTACGCATGCAACTGGATGTATTAGATATAGAATTGAAGATAGCTCACAGGTGATAGTTGCATTCTCACCTATAAAGGGGTGGAACTGTCTTCGGTCTCTTAGTATATCCTATTTTCGGAACTTTGAAATTTCATTGCATCAATATTTTAGGAGATTTTAAGGTTCTACAGCACAGCTGTAATGATGTTGAGAATGATATATTCAGGTGCTTGGTAAAATACAGAGTACCACATTAATTGCGAGGAGATTATATTTTTCACATACCTGATAAATAATGTACCTGTATACGTTTAAAATAGTTTATAGATCGGTAGACCATGACACCTTGGCTTCATTATATCGAATGGATGTCGTTTTCACCATCGAGATTTATGTGAAAAACAAGTAGAATAAGGCTATTCCCCGATACCCAAGCTGGATAATCGACGCCATAGTGAACATTGAAAATCTTAGAATTTTCCCGAAACTACAACAATTAACTTATGGATGCCGTGTCCAAGTATTCGATAATGTTTACTTATATATCAAACGGTATCCTTAAATTAATTGTTCTTAATTATAACTTTTACATCATATTTGGGAAATGATTAACAAATGGAAGTATCGCCTCAAAATGGATACCACTAATTTTTTAAACATCTACTAAGATAACCAAATCTAAACTCTGTTCGGTATACATAAGTTGATTGTTTTTTTTTCTTTACCTTTATATAAATTTTTAACCCTCGCTTATCAATCCTTACTATATTATAACTTGGATTTGTATGCCATGCTGTTTTCGGATGATAAAGTAGTACCCAAGGAATGCTTCCAGCTACAAGGCATCCATAGGTTAATTGTTAACGGAAATTGCTGTGAGAAATCTGCAAATGTGAAAATAGTATATTGTGCAACAAGTGGGGAAAGTTCAACTTTTCTCACGAGTGTGGAAACAAACGAGTGAGAAAAGTAATTTCCCCACATGTTGCACACTATACTTTTTCTACAACTGCACAAATTTAAAGAATACAAGTAAAGTAACTTAATATTTATTTTTATGGTTAGTAAAACAAAAATAAAAGGTGAGCGGTCGTCGGACACCGATAGGCTTCTTATGCACAAAAGAATGACCATTTTGACCATTTTTCGTAAATTTTTGACCATTTTTCAATAAATTTCATAATTTTTGACAATTATTGACCATTTTTTCAAAATTTTTGACAGTTTTTTTTAATTTTAACTATTATTGACCATTTTTGACAATTATAGACCAATTTTGACAGTTTTGACAATTATTGATAATTTTTGACAGTTTTACAAAAATGTTGACCATTTTTCCAATTTTTCACAGTTATTGACCATTTTTGACAGTTTTTTATAGTTATTGACCATTTTTCCAAAATTTTGACAATTTTTGACTATTTTTTCAAATTTTAACAATTATTGACCAATTTTGACAGTTTTGACAAATATTGATAATTTTTGACGATTTTTCAAAAATTTTGACCATTTTTTACAATTTTCCGAAAATTTTGACAATTTTTGACAATTGACCATTTTTTCAAAATTCTTGACCATTTTTTCAAATTTTAACAATTATTGACCATTTTTGACAATTATTGATCAACTTTGACATCTTTTCGAAAATTTTGACAATTTTCAACAATTATTGACCATTTTCGACATTTTTTTATAGTTATTGACAATTTTTTCAAAATTTTAACAATTTTCGACCATTTTACAAAATTTTAACAATTATTGACCATTTTTGACAGTTTCTGAAAATTATTGACCATTTTGACTACTTTCAAAAATTTTGACAGTCTTTGATGATTTTTCAAAATTTTAACAATTATTGACTATTTTTGACCCTTTTTTAAAATATTTGACAATTTTTGACAGATTCTGACAATTATTGACCATTTTTGACAATTTTTCCAAATCTTTGACAATTTTTAACAATTATTGACCATTTTTGACAGTCCTTTTTAATTATTGACCATTTTTTCAAAATTTTGACCGTTTTTGACAATTTTTGACAATTATTAACCATTTTTCCAAATTTTTGACAATTTTTAAAAATATTTGGCAATTATTCACCATTTTTTCAAAACTTTGACAGTTTTTGACAATTATTGACCATTTTTCCAAATTTTTGACAATTTTTGACCATATTTCAAAATTTTTGACAATTTTTTAAAATTTTTAACATATTTTCTAATATAATCTGACAGTTTTCTGACAACTAAGTGGGTATTTAAAGATGACAGTAGCCTACTAAGTTTTTGTCGATTTTATTTGATTCTCCATATAAATGTATGTGGCGTGGGCAAAGTGCCGTGAGAAATATTATTTCTCACAGTATGAGCAATATTTGGTTTTGAAATCATATAATGTATGAGAAATACGTCACTTTTCATAGCAGTTGTAGAAAAAAATTTTATTGCTTCAATTTAACTATGTAACCCTACAATATCACTCAATAGACGAAACAAGAACTGCTCAATCCTCATTGGCTTGACTAAACGAATCAATTACATACATTACTGTGAGCTTCTGTTGAAAAACTGATTATCTCATCATTAGATGAATAGAAATGAGATCATTTCCGGAGAAGTATAGTTCAGATAATATAGAGTTGTCAGCATTGTTTCTCATTGTAGTGGGTTGTTTTTCTTATAAAGACGGCAAAGGTGATGTAGAAAAATATGAACTCATCCCGACCGCTGAAGTCGTTGCAGAAAATTGTTTAACTGGAAAAGAAGGGTGGGATTCCAGTGGAATTAACGTTTTTGGTGTATATCTGTTTTCTCTTCAGCTTAGCAGAAAAAACGTTGATCACTTTTTCTTTTCTCCTCAAGAGATCTACTAAACTTGCACATCAGAAAATATCGTCTAGGTCCGAAGTTGATCATAACCGTTATTAACAATATTATTAATAAACAACTGTAAAAATCGATGTTATTATTATGACGTCTTTACATCGCATCTAATTATTATTCCTGAGAACTAAAAAATAACCTGTACGAAATCTGGAATCTGTAACTCCATTTGTTCGCAAATTACGACATTTTAACCAAATTAATTGATTATGGCCCTGTAAGACATCGCCCATCACACGTAATTATGCTGTTTGTTTTGTTGGTAGATATCGCTGTGATAAGTCATGTGTCGTTATTATTTTTCAGAATTATGCAATTCCGCAATCGTGCGAATAATTATTCAAAACGATCTTAGTTGTAAAATGCAATATACCGCATGTATAATCACTCTTGCAATATATTACTATGTACATCGATAGAGCATAAAAAAACTTCAATCTGAAAAAATATTCGTCAAGATTTCTCGAAAAACAATGAAGCTACTAACAATCAAAGTTGAAGGCTTATTGTTCAAAATTTTTAAACTGGGATGATTTTGCAAATTGCAAATTAAATGAAATACATGGTGTATCGAAAAATTATTTTCTCAATAATTTGAAGTGGATCACTCTGTTTTTCATATCAGTTTGGAACAGTAATATTACCTCCTCTATTCTTATCAAGCATTTCTCATACGTTGTTTTTGAGATATTTTCATTTTTCTATGCAGACTATCATTTAGAATAGTTTACCAGATGTTATGTAATTAAGACCTTCTTCATTTTAGTATGTATGTATTACTATGATTATTATTATTTTTAATTTCATTATTATTTGTATATTATTATTTTATTGTATTAACTCACCCTTCTTTAAGCTAGCTCTCCTATAACTCGGTAACATGAAACTCTGACTCTCTTTGGGTTCCGGCGCTGATGATTTATTTAGTTTTCCATGAATCAACTATATTTTTTTATGGGTCCAAAAATTCATTCATTAGTTTTAATAAATTATTTTTTTTTATTTTTTTTATATTAAATTTTATTAGAAACGAAATTTTGTGATGCCCATGGCGTAAACTAACCACGTGTTTTGAAATTGTAATATCTATGATCTGTGTTGTGAGTTGCATACAGTTTAGTTTGAAGTGATTCAATGGTCTGTCTGAACAAAATGAAAGTTTCACGATTTAGATAAAATAAAATGCAATGGATCTCAATTAAATAATTTAATAATAATATTATGAGTGCAATTATATGAAAAATTACATGTATATCAATTCCACTTCAACTAATAACGTAACAAAGAAAAACAATGAGAACACAGAAACAAACTTCCAGGTGAGTTATAATTTATAATTATATTAAAATAAAGCTTGTTAATGATTTAAATATTTTTTATAGATGTACATCTGATTGAATTCTGACTCTATTACTTTTATTGGTACCAATAAATATCATTAACCTTACATTATATTCGGAGTACTGAATCGATGATGGTTTTCCAATTTCCAGGATTGCAATGTAGACTGGAATATTGAGAATCCAAATTCTCCTGGAACACAGGACCAACTCCACGTCTTCCTACAGATATGTGCCTTTTTCACTTTTTTAAATTTTGACTTTCACTTTCTTTCTTGACTTTTCAATGCACTAGCACTTTCTAACTCTTTTTCTTCAATTTTCATACTTTTTTCAATTCTCAAATACTTTTTACTTCCCTTTTTAAAATTCGGCGTCCCTAACTCCTTTTTAAAATCAATAATCCTTGTTGCTAAGTGAATTTTTTTCCTATCACTTTTCACTAATATATTTCTTCTTACCCTTCATACCATTAATAAATTCACAAATTTAAACCCCTTTAAATTGTCCTTTTTGAAAAAAATCCCTGATAATAGGAGTTAATCTTTAGCATGTGATACAAAATTTCGTACAATCAATAATTTAATTTGCATTCATGTAATCTTTTTAAAAATGTCCAATGAATCTATACTATAAGACAAGTAGTAAATAAACTCAGTCTAATTTTTATTATTATGAACCTTTTTTATTATTTTAAACTCTATAATAATCTTCCAATCACAACACACCATTATTTATTTTTAAACGACAATTTCTGATATTAAAATTCTTCGATTCTGGCTAATCGTTTTGTCTTTTCAAAACATGACAAATATTCATTGATGTTGATATCATCTTGACAGTGACAACTCAGCCATAATTTAGGTTATAATTCTGTAAAACCATATTTTCAAATTTTCATGATAAAATATAATGTCTAATAATTTGATTTCAGGTGTGGAAGTTATGGAACAACCGGTAACTTATTTTTAAATATGAAGCTTGAAGCTATCTACAATTTTCATAACTGACAGTTTTTGGTATATATTATGAGCTCAGCTTTTCACACTAATCAATCACCCTGTATACTCCAAAATTTGAATTTGGTAATTTTAAGTATATTTATCTGATCAATGCAACGAAAATTTAATCATTGGAAAACTGAAAATATAAATAGAATCGGAGAACCATAAATCTTATTTTTATTTTACGATTTGTAAACATTTAGAAATTAGAATATCGGCTTTGATATCAAAGTGAATTCTATAAATTCAATTTACAGACATCTTTTTCCGAGCGATTGATTTAAACTCTGTTGATTTGTAGATTACGTATCAAATTATTTTATCAAGGATATCCTTTTCAGAAATTAAACAAAAACATTTTCATTTTTGGTGATGGTGATGGTGATGATATGTCAATATCGAAATAATTATCAATATCCTTTAATAATTTTCATAAATTTTTCAATTAAATAGTGGAATTAATTAGAAACAGTTAGTTTTATTTTCAAGTTACAATCGCTAAGATAATATCCTATTGTAGATATGGATTAATTGTCAGCTTGGTCAGAAACGATCAAGTTGACAAAAATGAATTTTAAGATGTACAGGTTACGTAATAACGAGTGTATTTTTTTATTTCTCTAACAACCTCACACCTTCCATGTTGGGAAGCTACTGAACAAAGTGAACCTACTCACAGAGTGGGGAGTCAGTCTCTGCTGCAGCGTTGCCAGTTTAGAATGTTTGGTACTTTCTAAGTAATGAATAACTTATTTTGCATTTGACTTTTAACACCGGATAACGGTGTATTTAGTGGGAGAAAATCGAGATTGATAATATTGACTTTTGAAAAATAAGTGAGATCAACACAAATAAGGATAAAATAATGGAGTTCAAGAAAAAATTTGGACAAATTACAATCTGCAATAAATAAAATCCGTACACTGCTTTAGATTTAACAATTATTGCTATTTAACATTGTTGCCGCTTGAAATGCCGTTGAAAATTTTAAAACAACGATAGACAAAAATTAGGAATAATTCTTACAGATAAGTAGGTACATTTGGCAACACAACAGTTAAAATAAATAGGAGGGGACTGAATACACGCCTACCTGTTTTGGTAGAGGGGACTGATCGCTGGGCTAACAAGTCTTCTCTCTCTCTTTCACGTAGTTTTGCTAATATTTTCCTTGTCGTACTTGTATAAGTCGCAGCGTAAGAAAGGGATCTTCGCAATCTGTATATTGTTGATATTGAAAATTTCCCGTAGTTACAAGCTTATTTGAAAAGGCAATCAGAAGGTTTTAAAATAAAAAAATTTACACCCTAATCAAATAAAAAATTTTTAAAGGAAGCTCCTGATGTACAGTACCTACTTGTTAATGAAGGAAGGTTATTTAAAAGTATAACTTACATGAACCTACTTATAATACTTTTATTTCAAGGTTATTGCAATTGTTGGAATATGTGGAGCTTGTAGGAAACAAGAGTTAAAAAATCTCAAGATTAGTGACATTTTTGATTCAAGTACCTTGTTAATGGTTACAATACCAGATACGGAAACTAAAGTATTTAGATCTTTCATAATTTCCGGAAATTTCTATAAAATCTGCAAACAATATATAGGGATTAACTATCAAAGAGGTAAATGTACGAAACAAGTGGTAGGATTGAACAAAATAGGCGGTGTTCCTAAACAAATAGCCGAATATTTGAAGATACCAGATCCCCAAATGTACACAGGCCACTGTTTGAGACACACTTCTGCCAATAATTTGGTTGATGCCAGTGGTGATTCAATGGCTCTTAAACGACATGGCAGATTGAAGTCTTCAACAACAGCCGAAGGATAAGTCGATGAGTAAATAAATAATAAGACATCAACAGCCAATAGAATTATAAGTTCAATTAAAAGTAACTTTCATACCTTTACATACACTGAAAATACCAATGTCCAAAAAGAACACACCGTACATTTTATGTCATCCCACTATTCACCGCGTATTATTTACAACTGCAAACACGGATAAAACACGGCTTTTTATTTTTGTAAATGAGAATAATCGTAGAAAAAGTATAGTACACAACTTGAGTTGAAAGCTTATTACATGCTTGTAAAATTACTGCGCTACTTTTTCACTTGCATGTAATGAGCTTCTTACAACTCTCGTTATGTAAAATACTACAATCGCCTCTTGAAAGTTGCTCTGTGGGAAACAGAGATCCTGACTCCTGGCAATAATGAGGAACTGGAAAGGTACACAGTATCTATTCAAAACAAAATAGACATTGCCTATAAGGAATCATGTCCGATGAGGATAGTCCAGACAGATGGCAAAACCAATACTTGGTGGTGCTCTGAACTGGAACGACCTTTAACAAGGCAAAACGATCAAAACTCTAAGAGGACTGGGGAGTATACCAAGCCAACCTCAAATAGTTCAAAAAAGTCTGCAGACAAAAACAAAGAGCAGCCTGAAGAGCCTACTGTGATGCAGTCGAAGACTTCCCACAAGTTTCTAGGCTACAAAAGGCACTCTAAAACGACCACCATAAGAGTATCGGCATCCTGACGAGGGAAAATGGCGACAAAGCCACCAACCTCCAAGAGAGCGCTGAGATTCTTATGGAAACTCACTTCCCGTGATCTGTCTTTCCTAGAACGACAAGATAAGGTGGGCCATTTCGGGCTTCTCCCCTTTCAAGTCACCAGGACCTGACGGTATAAGACCAGCCCTACTTCAGTGGGGAATGGATATCCTTATGCCGCACCTGGTTGGAATATTGAGATCCTCATTAGCTCTGAGGTATATTCCCAGAAAGTGGAGAGAAGTACGAGTGGTATTTATTCCAAAACCAGGAAGGATGGACTTCACCTTACCAAAAGAATTCCGACCTATTAGCCTCACATCGTTCTTTTTAAACACAATGGAGAGGCTATGTGAGAGGTATATAAGAGATGAAGTGCTAGTTCACAACCCACTTCATCCAAATCAGCATGCATATACTCCGGGAAGGTCCACTGATTTGGCCCTTCACCAAGTGGTTGGCAGAATCGAAAGATTATTGGACAATAAAGAATCCAACCTGGGAGCGTTTGATAAAACAACCTTCCCAACAATTATCCAGCAACTTAACTCCAGGAATGTACCCCTGGTAGTGGGAGAATGGATACTTAAGATGCTCTCCAGTAGAGTGGTCATGAGGAGATGTCCACAGGGAGGGGTATTATCACCCCTTCTTTGGAACATAGTCCTGGATACTTATGAGCAATGTCGGAAGTCAGTGGGACGCACATGGGGTCTTTCACCCCGTGTGGTCACCGGGATCTACACTGCAATTATAAGACCCATGCTAACGTACGGAGCCATTGCATGGGGACCGAAGGTTCTACAAGCAGCAGTCATCCAAAAATTATATCAAATACTACGAATGGCTTGTTTAAACATCACAGGAGCCATGAGAACAACACCAACCGCGGCAATGGAATTAATTACTGATCTGACCCCTCTGGACTTGTACGTCAAAGAGGTTGGGTTAATGGTCATGTTACGATTGCGTAGGGCTGGTGTAAGCCCCGAAGTAGGAGTGGGTCAATTGAGGCTGAGCCTATGGCGAGAAGCGCTTACTGCGCTACATCTGCTGCAGGCGGCCAATGATGCAATTCAGCCCAAGTTTGTGTTTAATAAACCCTACAAAATAAAAATAAAACAGAACACAGAGTCAGATGCTGCAAATATACAGACGGCTTAAAACCCAAAGAAGGCGCAGGAAGTGGAGTTTACTCCAGATCACTTAGCCTAGGAATTAAGTGGGGAATGGGAAAAAATACCAGCAGGGATCAAACAGAACTGGCTGGTATCTCAATTGCCACGAAAGAACTAACCAGAAAAGGAATTTCTGGCAAAAACATAACAATCTGCACTGACCGCAGACAAGCCCTATTAGTCTTGAACAGACAACGTGTTACATCAGGGCTAGTATTAGAGTGCCAACAAGATTTAGCTAACGCCTCAGTAGATAACAATATCACCTTGGGCTACCCTGGGAAGCTGGAGCCGAAGAAATATTTGGCGATGACCACGAAAAACCTACGCCTAGCAGTAGGATTTCTGACTGGCCACTGTCAACTGAGGAAACATCTCCATACTATGGGGCTAGTGGACATACCTCAATGCAGAATGTGTGAACAAGAAGATGAAACTGTCAGGCATGTCTTATGTGAGTGCCCGGAGTTATCGTCAATAAGAGAGTGTGTTTTCGATGAGTCTTTGGTATATAGCTTGTGATTGTTTTCACTATACAGGGTGTCCAGAAATTCTCTTGCCAAAGGCAAACTACAGATATAAGATGTGATTTTATGTCCATCTAAATCAGTTTATAAGGGAAAAGTGAGGGCAGCATGGCTGAGGAGATTGATGTGTAATGTGAAGGGGCCGAGAGAGTGCAAGAGGACGGTTATTTGTACGACGGTAGAGCAGAGTATGCTGTACGGTGCGGGGATGTGAGGTGAAAAGCGGAGGGGAATGCGAGGTTTACTCCTGCGGCAGAGAGGGATACTGATGAGGGTGGTGCAGGGGTACAGGACAGTGGGTGGACTGGCAGCAGCGGTACTGGCAAGGTCCTACCCATTGGACGTGATGGCTAGAGCTAGGAACAAACGCTGGAGGGGTGCGACCAGAGAGGAATCACAGGAATGGATGGAGGAGGAAATGGAAAGAAGGTGGGAGGAGAATGAGGGCGCGCTAAAAAATGCGATTGGGAATAGGAGAAATTTGATGGACTAAAAATTCGGGGCGGTCAACTACTTCTTGACGCAGGTGTTCACTTGACATGGTTCGATAGTAGGGCACCCCCACAAGATTGGGAAAAGAGAGACTGGAGTGTGCGAGAGGTGTGAAGTGGATGATGATGTGGGGCATGTGTTTAGATGCTGGAGGAACGAGGAAGTGCTGAAGAAGTTGGAGAGAAAACTAGGAGAGGCGGTGTATTGGGAGAACATGGTGGAGATAATGTTGAGTGGGGAGGAGGAATGGATGGATGTGAGTGCCGTAGTGGAGAGCATGATAAGGGGGAGAGATGGACTCGAGAGGTAGGAGTGATAGTTAAGAAGAAGACGACGGTGTAAGCGGAGAGTGTGAGAGGGACCGCCGCCCGTCTCGAAGTATGAGGGTGTAGTGATTCCGAGGCGGGGGTATTGGCGAGTTTGAGGTGGGTTTGGTTGGTAGGCATCCCCTTGGGGATGAGCCCAACACTGTTTGGGTCCTGGACCCATTCAAACATGAGTTTCCCATCTCGATACTAGGTAACTTTAGGAAGGTCTTTTACATGACGCGGTTTTCTCAAGTTTTTCTCAAGCTTGCTTTGGACTGTGTAATTGATTCTGGGTTTGGATATTTATTATTAAATAACGTACTAATTCTGCTTCCAGTAAGATGATAATAGGGTTAGGAAATTTACGATTTTGTCTTTTACAATGTCATTAACCACTTGACAGTAACAATTATGTTGAACGTAAATAAAAGAATTTTGGTAAGGTAACTATTTTTTGTTAAAAGTAAGGAGTAGATTGGACATATTTTCATTGTCAGTGTCGGCCTTCACCAGATTAGTTGTTGAATATCGATGAATACATCATAACAATATTTGATAAGTTGAGAAATATGTTCTAATGCCAATAATGGCAATATGAACAAATCAAAACTTAGACATATTGATAGGTTGTATAAATATTTTTTTGCCTACCTCACCGGAAAAGCAATCATGTGAACACAAAAATAGAGTGGAAAATAGTGTTGGGTAGCCCAGGGGCGGAAAATTCTTAACGCCACGGTTTCGCAGTCTTTCATTATCTGTCATTTGAGTACTTTGACGTTTCATTTAATTTTTTGTTATATTCTACAATTTTTAGTTCATTTGGTACGTGAAGAACAGTTGTGTGTCATATGTATCCCTTAGCTATCAGCTGCGCTCGCTTGTGCTGAAGCTCATTTCGTGCCCTTGTGACACAATATACTATAAAAAACCTTTCAATTGTTTTATGACCTACTATTATATTTAAAAAATGTATTCATGACCTTATCATCACATAGTTTACGTTAAAAATAAAAAAAAGTGATGTGACGAAGCGCATATTCTGTGTATATTTGATATATCTACTGTTTATCTTTGAGTTTATAATAAATTTAATTTTTCTTATCAAAGTATTTAATCAAAAACTAATACCTTTAAAAAATTCTGTTGGTACTTCTATGAGATCCAAAAATTTTATATGAATCCCCATTAATTATGTCGGGAATATACATCAATATCACTGGATTTTATATCAGTTTGAATCGAACGAACAATTTATGTGAAGCCTTTTTCCTTTAGAAAAACTTTAACGCGTTAATACGCTCAGGATTGCCTTCCTAGACTGAAGAATATGAGTGGGACAAATGTGCGTCATCGTGAGACTAATCGAATGACTTCTATGGCTTAGATCATAGTGGTATAGTTTCCAGAATAAAGTATTCCATTATTACAAACATCATATTAGTGTCAATATGATTACATTTCGTATTCAAGGTCATTACATCATATGTATTTTCGAAACAAGATATTTAGATGATTTTTTTCTATGGTACACTAGGCATTGTGGCAAAACCGGTTGGAATAGAACCTGTAATATGAGGTTTCCGACAGTAATCTATCGAATGAAGATACGCTCGTTATACACCGGAAGTTGCATTCAACACCCTGTGTATTCCATAACTCCTTAGATTAGTTAATATCGTTAATATACTGTTTTATCGGTTTTACCATAATACCTCCGAAAAAATGCACCTTGTATCTACTTCATTATATAATCTTTTATAAACCACCATAATTTATGAGTAGTGTTGTAAATGTTCAATTTTATTCTTGGAACTCTGCCATAATCTCAAGAGGAAAATTATCAGCGGCCACCATAAAAATCTCACTTACCTATGTTCCAAAAATATCATAAAATTGAATGAATAAATTCTGTTTTATAAAATTTTTAAAAGCTTAAGTATAACATAAAATAGATGCGTCAGCAGAAGACAACTAAAATGAATTGCAATATCCTTGCTTGTTTGGTAGAAATAGCAAAATTTAATATCAACTTCCGGTATATCCAGAAATGTTGTCATGTATATATATAGAGCAGTTCAATGAAAACTATCCACCCCACATAATTCTGAAGGCGTCACTTACATGAAAAAATGGAAAAACACATCAAAAACCATATAAAAGGGGACTCTTTTTGCTTATATTATGACGACGTACTATGCTATATATAGTAAAATTAATACCTATTTAGAGGTACCAGCCGTTTTAGTAACTTAACGTATGCGGCTTCTTGAACCATCTGAACCCGCATGAAAAAAATTAGGTTATGACCTTTGTCATGTCAAATGCTTGACATATTTCTTATTGCATTGGCGTAGTGACTTGAAATTTCATATTATCAGTGGCGGTTTGTAATAATACAAATTAATTTTATGAAATTCATAAAATTCTAAAGATGTTGACATAATAAAAGAATATGAAAGAAGCGCACTAATTTTAAAAACATTGTTTTATTAACTAGATACATAGTTTTTTTAAAAAAATATGGCAATTCAGAGTTCGATTAAGTACAAATTCTAGATTTAAAAAAAATGACAACGTGATCTTCAAGGCAAAGTTTAATTAGTTTCTAAATCAGAATAACTTTCGGAAAGTGATAGTTCATCATCGGATTCATTGGATACAGAGATCACCATAGGTTCGATGTTTAGTAGGTCCAGTTTGTTTTCTACTTCCCATGCTTCAGAAATAATTTTCTCTGTATGATTTATGTAATTCAGCCAGTGTTGCTCCGGTACATTTTTTACAACGTCATTCCATACTTTTAAGACTTCAGTAGGTGACCTTGCAGTTTTCGTAATAGCTTGGTCATAATGCCTTTTAGTTTCTGACCATACCATTTCGATGGCATTAAAATGGCAATGATAGGGTGGTAGCCTGAGAACACAATGACCATGCTCGGCAGCGTATTTGTCTAAATGATAATTTTTTTCTGGAAAAACTTGCTTTTCAATTATATTCCAAACAGCATCCTTTAAAATGTGATCTGGAAAAGGAATATTCTTTTTTTTGAGCCATTCTAACATGCGTGTTTTACTCCAACTTTTTCTTGGGATTTCTTCATCCAGGCGACTGTGATACGTTGCGTTATCCATTATAATTAACGATGGTTCTTCCAAGTTTACAATTAGTTGCTGTTTAAACCAATTTTCAAAATTTTCGGTGTTCATGTTATCATGGTAATCGCCTGTTTTTTTATTGCATTTAAAAATAAGCGATGCATTTGCCACAAAACCTTTTTTATTACCGGCATGAACAATTACATATCGTGTCCCACTTCCAGTTATTTTTAAATCACTGTGTTAAGTACCATCTTGCCACATTCTTCTGTCCCCGCTTTTACTAAAAACCCATGTCTCATCCAGAAAAACAGGTGTAAAGAGCTTTTCGCTTTTAGCAGCATGGTATTTGTTCAAAAATAATATTCTTTTTAATCTGACTGCAGGCATTTCCAATAAATGTTTTCTTCCATCCTGTTTTTTGAAATGAAAACCCATTTTTTTAATTCCCAAATATAACGAACCTTTGGAAATCTTAGTTTCTGGAGACTCTTCGATAAATTGCCGTAAAATAGTTTCTACTGTGATTTTATCCTTTCGCGCATACATTTTATAAATTACTTCCCTCAAACAATGCAGGGTATTTTTTGTAATTCGGGTTTTGCTCCGGGAAACGCTTGCAGATATATTTCTTCTAAATTCGAAATCTGTAGCTCTGTTTGGGTTTTCAAGATTATATGATGTGCTTTCTGGAACTTTTAGTGCTTCGGACGCTTTTTGAATTGCCTTAAATCGAGATCCTAAATCGTTTTGAAAATAGTTTACTACATTAAGCATATTAAGTTTTTTGGATTCATCAGAATATCGCATTTTTATATCTTATTTTGCGTTATGACATTAACATGAAATCAAAATTTGACGTAACTTCAAAAACGTGACATCTAATAAATTAGTTACGACGTTCATTTTTGTTGGTAATTTTTTGTTTCAACCGATTTATTAATAATAAATAAGGATGGTCTTATTCTAAATGGGTATAAAATTTACTATATCTATGTACTATATATTTATATGTATTAGATCGTTACACCTTTTATCATTTTGTAATGTCAATGTTTGTTCTTGCTTAATAAAGCCCTTTTTCGAAGGTTTCGCTTCATTTATTACAGACGTTATAACTTCAACTTTCTCCCCCCTATGGTCACCACTCCCAATTTTTTGGATAAAACACCCTATACATCATTGCATTGTTGAATTCTCCTCTACAAGAGGATTACAAAAATGTATAATACATAAGTGAAAAGACAAACAGTTGGGAGTTACGGATAATTCCAATGTAAACTATGTCTTTACTGCGGCACTTACTCTACCCAATTGAGTAAACGATGTTTTGCTTGGGGACAAAAACATAGCGACTGGAAAACTGGTGTTTGACGTTTTTTAAATAAAGTGTCAAGTTGGTAGCTTAGTTTTCATTCGAATATCAACATTTACAAATACCTATCTACCATAAAAATTATGTATACTCTGCAAGATAGTATTGAAATTGTAGGATTATACCACGAAAACAATAAATCTGCAAGAGCCACAGCTAGACAGTTCAATGCTGCTCATTCTGGAAAAACTGCCACACATAAATACGTTATTGCATTAATGTAATAAAAATTTGAAACAGGATCAGTTGCCAACCACAAGGAGTAGTTAACAACGAGGCTATCGAAGTTGCCGTTTCAGGACAACTTATGTTACAAGAACAACAGTGAATATCACAAATTTTGGTAAAAGTCTAGGTTAGTGAACCAACGCGGATTTTGATGAAATATTTTTTTTTAATTAATTCGAGGTCGCTGAACACTAAAATGAAAGAAAAAATTGGCGCTCTCTTACCAAAAACGAGTTATGAATTTTTAAAGATGTGTTCAGATCAGTACTGCACTGGTTTTATTGTCATATTATAACTGCTTTATAAACATCCATTATAACTGCTACACAATGTTAGATACACTATAATTGCTTTTTACGATATTCCTCTGACACACACATTAAAAAACACTGATATTGATTGTAAATTTTTTTAAATTATTATATCTTTTGACGTTTCCATGTAATATTACTGACATATAAGTTTCGTCTGTTTCCCCTCAGTCGTAAAACTTGAACCTACTAGCATATTCAGCCATCATTAGGTAGTTACTTGAAAAAAAAGTTGCTGAATATCTGTAATTGTGGAGACCATACAAGGTGAGTGAATTGGAAAATTTGGCTCAACTTTCGTTTAGCTGAAATCAGTTATGGAAAAATTGAATTAACAGCTATCAACTATTATGATATGAAAAATTTGAACATGAGTCATTAAAATTATAGAATAAATTTTGTAAAAATAAATGAAATATTAAAATCATACTAGAAAAGAAATTTGGTTTTCATATTTTCTGTACGATATCGTTTTCATAGTAATGCAAAACCAGAGACCAGAGAGAGCATAGAATTTTCGATAAAAGGTGAATTCTACAGTCAGGACATAGCAAAAGTAGTACAGTAATCAAAACAGTAACCTATAAAAAATTAACAACCTACTGACAGAAAGAAATAAACGTCAAAAATAGGACTTGACAGATAATTTTTTGATTTAAAAATGCAAATAAATTGGTAAAAGGTATTTATTAGAAATATAAAAAGAAATCTTTATAAATAAGTAAGCAATAAATAGCTATTAGAAGTAAAAAAAATAGTAAATGAGAAAAATTGTGATTGATGAAACTGAAGCAGGGAAAATTTGAGAATAATCAAGAGGACGTTGAAATTGACATTGACTGATTGATATCGATTGATGGAGAAGAGAGTTTCTTTAAAAAGAAAAAACGTTAATAAAATCAAAATTATTTTAAGGCCAAACCAAAGTAATTATCAAAATATTTCCGAAAATCCAATTAATGAACTGGAAAGTTACTGAAGGTCAAGACTAGCAAGGTAAAATCCAATATACCTATTTCATTCTAAGACGATATCTGAACTTCAAAATTAACTAAATTTCATTTTCACCGGCATAGAAATTTATAATAGTGTTTGGAACCAATAGACAGTTTAAATTTTTCTTTCGTGACAAACAATTATAGATTAAAAGAGGCTAAAGTGCATATTAGTAAGAAATTTGAAAATTAATAGAAGTTAAGACAGAAATTCTCAATTTGTATGTAATAAGGTTATGTTAATTGAATATTTTATAGATAAATAATGTTAGAATAAAATAGAACTTGATAATAGTAGATTCAGGCTGAGTTTTTAGAAAAATTGGGTTATTTAAATGAGAAACGAATTGAGTTCATGATAAGTCATTTGTAAATCTAGTTATGTATGATTATTATTTTCTGATAAATATAATTTATTAATATTTATTTGCACAGTTGAAATTTAAATGGTAATATTTCATTAATCAATTCATAATAGTTTTTACGTCCGACGGAATCCACCTGAGAGAGAGATGTCTTGTGTTCTGATCCAGGTGAGCTGTGAAAAGGAAAGGTTCAGTAAGAGATAAATACAGGTAACAGACTGAAAATGGCGCCCGGCACATTTTGACAAGTTTAATTCTATAAAATATTATTAAAAACAAATCAACTATAAAATTCACAAGAATATCACAACACAACATACTGTGAAAAATGCGCGCCGGGTCGATGTTTCGCAATTCGCACGCTCGTAAAATGCAATTATAGTGTATCTAACATTGTGTAGCAGTTATAATGGATGTTTATAAAGCAGTTATAATATGACAATAAAACCAGTGCAGTACTGACCTGAACACATCTTTAAAAATTCATAACTCGTTTTTGGTGAAAGAGCGCCAATTTTTTGTTTCATTTTCGTTTTCAGCGACCTCGAATTAATTAAAAAAAATATTTCATCAAAATCCGCGTTGGTTCACTAAACTAGATTTTTTCCAAATTAAATTAGTCCAAGAGCTACATGAAGACGATTTCGACCGGCGTCTACAGTTTTGTGAATTGATCAGTGAACGACTGCCCGTCACTCCAGCTTTATTGTACAATATCTTCTTTTCCGAAGAATTTTCATTTGCATAAATGGTGGAGTAAACAGACATAATTGTGGATATTGGGCAGAAAATTACCCACACGTAATGCGGGAGTTTTATAGTCAAACACCACAAAAATTGAACGCCTGGTTTCGCATTTTTGGTGCGACCATATTGTTGGACCATATTTTATTGAGGGAAACTTAAATGGTAAGTCTTATCTACAATTACTAAGAGAAGCTATCGATCCCGAAATAACACGAGTACTAGAGAATGATGCTAGCGTTACTACAAGATTTGTAATCCTCTTGTGGAGGAGAATCCAACAGTGCAATAATGTATATGGTGTTCCATTTGAAAAATTGGAGGAGGCGACCATAGGGGGGAGAGGGTTGAAGTTATAACGTCTATATGAAATATGAGCAAAAGCACGTCCCCCTTTATATGATTTTTGACGTGTTTTTTTCATTTTTTCATAAAAGTGACGCCTTTAGAATTATATATGGTGGATAGTTTTCATTTAAATGCTCTGTATGATATCCCAAGAGAACAAATTTTGTCGGAAAAATATTCGGAAGGTATGTATGAAAGTTTTTTGCTTGGCAATTTCGCGAATGACATTTTTGACAAAATTACGTGATTTTATCTCAAAATTTAATTCGCGAAATTGCCGAAAAGCAACAAACTTTAATTAAACCTTGAGAACAATAATTTTGTCTACACAATTTTTTTGCGACTGGTATTCGACATGACTATTTCACAATAAAAAGACAAAAAACAATAAAATTAGAGAACTTTCATTTAACAATGAATTATAAACAAAAAAGAACTTATTTATCTATATGAAACTTACAGTTACGATAATTAAACGTTTGTGCATTATTTTTATCGTTATGATGTTATTGTAGAACATGTACATGCGGTATGTTTGACCTCATACACGAACTCCAAATTCCTTACGCTCCAGCGAAGTCTATTTGAGAATATAGGAAAATGATTGGGGGGGGGGGGTCGATATATCTTCGATTAGGGATGTTTGTATCTATTCGAGAATTCAGGAAAATGATTGGGGGTCGATATTTCTTCTATTAGGGATGTTCTAGCTCACCTGGACTATTATAACTCGATAACTTCAGTTTTTTTGAAAGTTATGTATGAAGTATTCTTTTTTATTGCTATTGAAAGATATATAGTTAATAGAAATATTTTAACCATAAATTTTATTAACTTATTGATTATTATGAATAAGTAGGTAGTAACTCACATATGAATTAGTTTTCAAACAGTTTCTTGATTTTATTGTACCTTTTTCGAATAGCTGCTGTTAATACAAAGTTACTATTTTTTATCATTATCTTTGAGTTTGTGAAACAAGAGTTGACACCCACAAAAAGGAATTTTTTACTTATAATCAGCAATTCCCAAATTCATATTCATATTCTTTGAAGCATGGAATACGATTACGAACTTGAGTTAAAAAGCATGAATTTACAGTCTATTAACTTTTTAGAAGGAAACTTTAGGATTTTTGTGACCGACGTAATATTGTACATTTCTCTTTGGGGTTTTCACGAATAAAATGAAGGCATTCGCGGAAAACGATAGTTGAAACTACATGCTACAGCTTAAAATATAATTGTACGTTTTTGGCTACTCAGAAAACAAGACGTTTAACCTGTTTCGTTCACTTGCTGAATTACATGATTGGCTGAAAACGTATAACTAAATTCTAAAAACATCATAGCCATAAACTAATGAATATTTTTGTTATTTATTTTGGGAATTCAAACCACAATCTTCTTTATGTTTTTGTTTCAACATTTCGGTAGCGTTTCAGATACGGTTATCAAGAACATTTATGTTTCTTATATTCTGGTCCCTATCTGACACTATCGAAAAAAATTTGACAACTAGAGAATCAATAATTTTTTGAAATCCATTCAGAGTAGTTCATATTTTTGATAAAATCTGAATTATAAATCTTTTTTGTAATGACATCTTATCAAGAATATAATCTGCTGTGCATGGACCATGAGAATTTTCTTAACAATTTATTGCAGTCTTAAACTTATTGATTGTCTAGAGTCAGATAGCGACCAAAATTTTATCAAACTCAATTATTCTTGATAACCGATAATAAATAACAAAAAATATAATGAATATACCACAAGGATCATACAGCAGATATATTGATGACCTAAAACATAAAGAGTCCGTTATATTCTTAATAAAGTGTGAGTGATTAAATATTTTTTGTGATGACATCTTGAATATCGTATAGGATCAACTGAAAGGGAAGGTATTTTGAGGATAGCGCTTTTTTGTTTATTTTGGAAATGTTGATAAAACGCACTTAGTATTACTAGTTTTCGTGATTTTGTGCACTGAAGTGTTTATTAGTTAACAACAATTCCAATGATAAATCATGAGAAAACCTAGATAAACACTTATGATACTATCCTGATCGGCGATTGTAAACTGGGCCGATTATCAGGTAATCCTCACTAATGCGTATGTAATCTCGGCAGGCCAAAATTTTGTACCTGATATCAGGTATGTAAACTCGGCCGCCTCAATTCCAGGAAAGTGAAGGTTTTCATGAAACTTCATTTGAGGATGATTAATGCCAGAATTTCACTTGCCCCAAGTATTGATTTGTTAACGTGTGATGTTCCTTGCCCTCACAATTAATTATCAACTCATTCTTGAAAAGTTTTTTACATTTTTGGTCTTGTTGAAATAAAATATATTTTTCATTAATTTTTGGAATATAATTATGTTTGGCAACATTTTGGGGCCTCTTTTAATTGAGAAGATTTTAAATCCTTAAGCGGCCAAGCTTACATCTGCCCATCCTGATATCGAAGGTAATTGATTATTGGAAAATTTTCAAATTTGACTCCATTTGGCCGAAATATTAGCTACACATTTCTCCGCATTAAGTTGTATTAATGCACTTTCTTTGATTTTTCGTCTTTTACTATTGGGCTCTTTCAATATTATGTGCGCTGAATATATTATTGAATATGATGCCTCTCTTTCTAAGCATGTTTGCAAATACCTGACTGAACTCATCTTTAATGTACTTTTTCTCTTAATTCATTCGGATATTGTCTTGATGTTCCACCTAAATTGAATTTTTCACATTGATTGTTTTCCATTTTTTTGGTTTGGATTGGTTTTTGTTAGGATAGATCTCAACCTTCTGTTAGATTTAAAGCTAGTAAGAATATTAGCTCTAAAATATAGTGATGCTCTGTCTTTCCTCGTTCCTTCTGAAAGAATCACTGATAATTTCTGCCTTAGATCTGTAGATAAATTTGAACTGTAATACAACAATTTTCAATTGACGATGACTGATCTACAAATTGAACTGAGGACTAACGGCAACAATGTTAAATCTCAGAACTTAATTTTAACCGGCACTTACTGGGGTAATTTTTATTGTTTAGGCGCTTCGCCAATGTGGATAAGTGAAAAGTGAGATGATTCCATAACGATGTTGCCAATGAATCACCATCAATTGAAAATCCGCGCACCATATATAAATATTCCATGCAAAATATCAAGGATATCCTAAATTCCTTCAGAGAAACTTGGTCTGTTATCAATGATTTAAGGAACAAAACTCGTTCATCAAACTTTATTGACCTCGACCCCGACGAACTTAACAATCATCTCGTAAACGTTAGTAAGGATATTAGCTATAAAATATCTCCAAGTCGTGATGTTCTTTCTTTTCTCGTTCCTTCTAAAAGAATCACAGGTAGTTTCTTTCTTAGGCCTGTAGATGCATTTTAACTATTGCAAACCATTCTGAACATTCAAAACAAATCATCCTGTGGCATTGATAGTTTTTTTTTTCATTCGGTTATTTAACGTCGGTCTATTTCTGTAACTTAGGCTAATCACCGACGCCGGAAGTACTCTACCCCTAACCGGATATTTTGCCGAATCCACTAGTGTTCCAGCCAGTGGTACTGATCTTTCTCGCGCCCATCATCCATGAACTCGGGATCTCGGTTTCACGTCTCATCCGAATGACGGCATATCTACATTATACCTCGTGCTCATTGGTATATTGCTACTTACCCTAGTAGCCTAAGGTGCACCCTAGTAGTCTAAAGTGTCTCGCTGCAGGCTGTACGGGCTCTACGACAGTGTTTTCCCAGTGGTCACCCATCCAAGTACTAACCTCGCTCGACTCTGCTTGGCTGTAATTATCGTATCAGAGGCGTTCCACTACAGAGCCCCCATTGATAGGTTATCAGCCAAGTTATTTTCAAATATCCCAGATGTGGTCGTTAACGTTTCATGTTCTCCAACCAATGAATCCTTGTGGCGAGGAAAATAGTACTAGTAACTATCGTTCTATTGCCTTACTACCAATCTTATCGAAGATAATCGAAAGACTAATGAAAAATTATCTATTGTCCTTTCTTTATGGATATTAAATCTCCAAATTTCAACAATTTAGTTTTCCTACTAATAAACGTACTAGTGACGCAATATTCTCTGTCCTCAATGGAGTATGGGTATACCTCACTTAATGATAAACTTTTTACGGCTTCGGTTTTTATTGTGATTTCGCGAATGCCTTCGATTGTGTTATCATGAAATTTTAATAAATAAACTGATACGAGCAGATGGTAAAGTTTCGAGAAATTCATCAGTTAGCAGTGAAGTACTCCAGTTTCTTGTTCTTCAAATTGAAGGCGCCCTTAAAAGGTATGAAGACATGTGAAGACATTAGCGAAAAAATTATCCTTTGCTTGTTTTGCCATTGAATCTGTGTATAAACAGCTTGATTCTTCTACTGCTGGCTATGGTTTGCTTTTCTGGAGGTTTGCACATCTTCGAATCTATCTTGAAATTACTAAAAAAAGCTATTCGTTACATGGATGGTTTTTTCTATTCGATTATTTAACGTCGGTCTATTTCTGCAACTAAGGCTAATCTCTGCCCCTAACCGGAAATTTTGCCGAATCCACTGGAGTCCTAACCAGTGGTAGGGATCTTTATGGAGCCTACCATCCATGGACTCGGGACCTCGGTTTTACGTCTCCTCCGTAAGACGGCATATCTACATTATACCTCGTGCTCATTGATATAATGCCTGCGAGCTATGATATGATACTCACTCTAGTAGTCTAAAGTGCACCCTAGTAGTGTAAAGTGTTTCACTTCAGGCTGTACGACGGTGTTTCCCCTGTGGTCAGCCATTCAAGTACTAACCTCGCTCGACTCTGCTTTGCTGTAGTTATCGCATCAGAGGCATTCCACTACAGAGCTAGCTCGACGCCCCCCAATCTAACCCAACATCTATGGTTTAAGTGGTAGAACGCATTGCGAATTCTATTTAAAAAAATAAAAAATGTTTACTTTTCCGGCTCTATTCATTTTGGTGTGTTTGGTTCGAAAACACTCTCACAATTTAACTGAGAGACCAATTCGTAGTTATCCTACTAGAAGAAAAAATTTCGATATTTATTTAATAATGCCCACCTCTGATCTGGTAAAAAATGCCATCACCTTAATTGCCAAAAAATTATTTAATTAGCTACCTTTAGAACTAGAAGTGGCAATTACATTTTAATAAGTTCCGAAGATTGACAAAGGGATTTCTTCTTATAAGACCTTATTGTTCAGTGGCAGAATTCTACAAACTACCCTAGACTTTTGAGTTACATTGGAATAATTCAATATTCAGTATGGTGTTCGATATTATTAAATTTGTTTATTATTTTGTTTTGTTTTAATAGTGTAGTCAGTATTTTTATCATTTTTTATATTTTGTTGTGAATTTTATATTATATCTATTTTCAAATTATGTCGCATTGTCCATGAAATATGTAAGATTTTTTATGACAAAAAAGGTTATCTCCCTCTCTCAAAAATACTGAATTGATTAAAGTAGTCGCCAATTACTTGGATGTACTAAAACGAGCCCCGAGGCAGTGGCATCGGTTTAAGTCGTTCATCATTCATTATACTAACAAAATAAATGTACAAACTATTGTAATGTGTGTATGGGGTAATGGGGTTAATTATTTTTTTTTATTTATTATTGATTATTGAAATTGTGATTTTATTGTATTGTATAGTTGGGCGCCAATATTTATTTAAAAATAAAATAAATATGAAGTATTTAATACAGTTATTGATCTTTTTATTTTTTTATATAATTCCACCTATTAAAATTTTTATTAAATTTACTTGATCTTTTTTTCTCAGTACAACCCTGTAACTTACTCTGATAAAGCACGAAACTACCTATCTCAGTCGGATTCGTTAGTTGTGTTTGGAGTGGACGCTCTACGGACTCTTATTAATTATCTCCAAAATGGCTGTTCAATAATAGACAAGTTGTTGAATTAAACGAAGAAATATCATATTTCTTATTGAGAAACAAAATCTAACACAGTGGCAAATTATGTATGATGTATTACCATCCCTTCCACACTTGAAGAATAGTAAAAATAATTGCCAAATTCAAGAAATCAGTTTACAACTGAGAAGTGTTTACAAAAAAACAATGGTTATCATATAAGTACAAAATCAATGATGAAAATTGCTTATCGACCAACAAGGTAAGTGGAAATCAATTTTAGTAAAGTATTTATTCATAAAGGAAAACCAGAAACTTGTTAAGTCTATAAGCAAAAAGAAAAAAATAGATAGATGTTTACAACCTAATAGTAATACATAAAAATATAAATACTACAGTAAATAATTAATATGTCAAATCTTCTTTAATTGCTTTTTTTAATCTAAATGCATTTATTGTTTTTGTTTGTCTTAATTATAATTATTATGGCCTTTTCTAGAGTTATTTTTTTTTTAGCTATAGCAAATCTTTTTAGAATATTATTGTTATTATTTAATAATTAACTTTTTTTTTCTTTTATATTGTAGGAAGAAATAATTGGGTACCTTATTTTTTTCTTGTTAGTCCTTCTTCTTTAGATGCTCAGGGAAATAGCATCGGATTCCAATCTATTTTCTTTCCTTTTCACTTCAGGAAAAAAAATTTGTTGTATTTATTCAAATTGGTGAGATCTTTAAAAGAAATCTTGTTGATTTCTCAGCACGTGAAGAATTTTAAATTTACCACACTTTTAAACTTCAAAATGTCCTCCTGTCAAAAGTCAAGGTAAGATGACTCCCTACTTTATCGATATTGGAACTACTTTTTCTTAGACTTTATTGTGTAAGTTAAAAAACTGGAATGAGCCATCCTCTTGGAGTTTTTACTTTTATTAAACACATAAGTCACAGGTCACTATGTTAAATTTTTCAATTTGTGTCAAAACTGATATACGAGGATGGTCAAAAGTTATTTTGGTATTTTTTATTTTCTCACACACACCTTTTTTATACATATAATTATAATCTACATGTACAAATCTTCATCAACATCTACAAATCTTACATCTTAAAACCTTTCCTAGACATAGAAATCACACTTTAAAAATTTCTCATTGTCAAAATGATTTCTTTTAAATTTTCGAAAATTAAAGCATTTTGGTTATTCAAAACCTTTTATAATGTGTTCTTTCACCCTTTAGTTGCAGTTTATGTGTTTCTTTTTTATTTACAAGTGTTACAATAGTTTATTTTTTTAGGTTCACAACTGAAGTCTTGGTGGATAAGAATTTTCGATTCTAGTGTTGGAGGTAGGACTTCTTAGACTTTGAACTGTTTCAGTAATTTACGAAAAGACTCCAAATAATAATAATAATAATAATGTATTTCCTCCCTTTTTTCTTACTATTCTCATCAATTAATATTTTTAAAAAATATGAAAAGATGGTTTTGACAATTGTACCTAGTATAAACTGTAAGTATTATCAGTTACTTTATAATAAATCATACATAGGTATTTTACTATTATATTATTTCATGATAACAATCCTTAATGCTTATAATTATCAATACTTCTCATCAAATTCAGTTTTTTAATAGATTCAAATTTTATTTTGAATGCTGTTGTATTTTCAATCCGTGAGATCCATCTACAAAAGATATACTTTACACTATTTACAACTTTAGTATTGCCGAGAAAACACTGATTTCTTATGTTTTCGAGAGATAGTAATGTAATCGCATTGTGATTAATTGTGTATAATTATATTATAGTGAAATTTTTAAAGAGTACCTAGTTTGCTATATACTGCTTCATACCTTGTTTACTTGATTAAAATATATTTGCATGTATAGAGAAAACAGGTGAAATATTTCCAGATTAATTTGATAGTTTTTCTTCTACCCATTTCCTGTAATTTTTAAAATTCATCCCGTCGTTATAATCCCCAGGCTTCCTAATTTAAATAATAATAGGCTGTCCTTAGTAAATACTATTTAATTTCAGCATGAATTATTAATAGCGAATTGTCTTTAACACGCATTCATTTTGACGAAAGTTAACCATGAAAATGAAATAAAAATGTTTGGTGTAAAAGTGTTGATTTTTTTTTTGGAATTTTTATCTGGTATCCTAGAACTAATGTCTCCCGAAATGCGCGGTCTGATAATCTTCTAATATATAAAATTCTAGTGTGTTTGTAATTAAACTCCTCCGAAATGGCTCGACCGATTCTCATGAAATTTTGTGTGCATATCGGGTAGGTCTGCGAATCGGTCAACATCTATTTTTCATCCCCCTAAATGTTAAGGGTGGTTCACCCTTTAATTTTTTTTATTTTTTAGACCAAATGTTTTATTTGTTAATAATTATAAAAAATTTCAGATTACTCAATTTCCACCCAATCAACCCCTATTTTTTCATCGCGATTTTAATTTTTTTTTATTTTATCCACAGTTCCGCAATAGGGCTGCAAGATGGCAATCAAATATAATAATTGTAGTATGATTTCCTTTAATTATGATTTTTTTCTCAATTCAATTGGATCTTCCGCCTTCGCCCGTCGATAACTGATCAACTATTAATCGATCAGTTATCCCCGCCAGGTGTCTACCGTTGTCACCTCTCATCCAGCAAACATCACGGAGTAGGGATGAGAATGAAGCCGGTCTTCTGCCTTACCCACTATACAGTTTTCGGCCATTTTTTTTTGGTTTTATTTGTGTATCGATCGTAGCAGTGATTGTTGTACGTATTATTTCATAAATAAAGCATACTTTCTAGCTTAGAACCAGGAGACCGACATTGGATACTTTTTATACCGTTCCATAACACGGGAAAAATTATTTAAAACAATTCTACTTTGGACAAAAATGGCGGTGCAGCTGACATGGAATAACAAAACGTAGCTGACAGCTAAGCTTTATGTTGTCTTTGGTTAAGTATGGATGAAAATTCGACAATTAGAAATTTGGAAGTTGACCGGTTGATGTGTTTGTTTCGAGTTTCTATTAGCTTATTGTGACGATATTATCATTAACAATACCGCGACCCAGACGGTCGAATCTTTCCCTACAAAGCCTCCACATCCTATGAATATTGAAATTTATATTCGTTGGATCATGATTTACTTCTAAAACTTTGTCACTTGAAATTTGGTATATCCGACAACTCATATTTTAATTGATATTGCAGGCAACTTGATTTTTTATCGATTAATAGCAACTTCATTTTTGACGATTAATTGATGTTGTGTGTTTGTGTATTTCTTTAGCTTTGTCCTTTTTGCACTAAAAAATAAAGTTCATTCAATACCGGGTGTGTCACTTACAATATTGAACTACAACAGCTTATTGTTAATAATTTTTAACAGTAGTAGCAAATTCTCCAGCTGAAAAAGAAAATAAATTTTTGTTCACTCCGTAGAGATAATAATTGGTCAACTATGCCATTACTGAATACAGTATTAAAAGAACTCTCAAATGAGGTACTAAAAGACCCACATTTCAATCTAAAAGATTAACAATTATGTCATATGTCATCAAAACTGGTGACGTCACCTTATTCGCATATTATTTGAAAAATCGGCATTCAAAAACGACCTATTCCAGAATTTTTGTAAAAAGTAAATTTTTTACAAAATAATGAATTTGTTCAATAATTTAGCCGCGCTCTGTATATATGATCGTAGGACTTTATGAGACAATATTCATTATGGATAATAATTTCATTAATTAATCATTTCACTCAAAAATATCTAGAGGTCATAAAACCCACTCGTTAACACTAGAAAGGTATTGGGAAAATATTACTTCAACATGTATTGATCAATAAACCCATCCATGCATTGAAAAAAAAAATTTATTTTGAACACTAATTAGTGGTAACACATTATAAAATAGAAACAGCACATTATTGGATGTCTACTTCTCAGAAAAAAATTCCACTTCCAATCACTTAAGAAATTTCCAACATTTTGAAAAATGAAATGCATCAACTTATGTCTGCTTATTGTACATTTATCCACTACATTTTCGCAGACAAAACAATTTATTTCTTTTGCCCCAAATCCCAGACGAGTTCGATTGTTTTCATATCTGGACTGCGTGCTGGGCAATTGAACTGCGTAATTCCTACTGTATCCAGACATTTACTGACAATCCTAGCAGCGTGTGGTCTTGCATTATCATGCATGAAAAAACCTCGCTCGCTCATAGTGTCCATGAAAGGCATTAATTGATCTTCCAGGACCTTTCTAATGTATCTGTGAGCGGTAAGAGAGCCATTCACTACGAAAACCAATTCTGTACGTACTTCTGAAGTAATACCTGCTCAAACCATAACTGTGTGGTTTGACTAACCTCGGAATATCCTGCCAAGGATATGCTGATGATATTGTCATAACAGCCAGGGGAAAATTCGAAAATACCCTTTGTGACACCGTACAAGAGGGTCTGAACTATACAAATGTAGGCGAGTGGGACTTAACATCAACCCCACCAAAACCATCTTAATAGCCTTCACTAAGAAAAGGAAGCTCAACCTCAAAACCATTAAACTTGATGGGAGCGAGGTTGAATGGAATATCTAGGTTTGACTCTAGACAGTAAACTCCTGTGGAACAAACACGAAAAGGAGATTATATACAAAGCAAAAATGGCTCTAATGGTGTGCAGGAACCTGGCAGGGAGAAATTGGGGGTGCAACCCAAAAATCCTGAGCTGGATGTACACTGCCATAGTGAGACCAATTATCACTTATGGAGCCATGGCGTGGAGTAGTAGAACTAGCCTATTGACAACGAGAGAAAACCTCTCAAAAATTCAAAGACTAGCCTGTATGTGCATTACAGGAGCAATGAGAACATACCCAACGGCAGCCATGGGAGTTATTCTCAACCTCACACTACTACATATGGTGGTGGAAAGTGTTGCAGGAAGAACAAGATACAGACTAAGTAGATGGGGAATCATTGAAAAAAAACCACCTCCTTAGAAATCAGAAAACTTGGGACATGCCACAAGATGGTATTATGAAAAAGTATAACTTTTCAAAGAAATTCGATACAAAATTAAGTAACAAGAAGGAATGGGGTTCAAATACCATTACCAGACTTGAGAAGAATGCCATTCAATGATATACAGATGGCTCAAAAGCAATAGAAGGAACTGGGATAGGAGTGTACGGGCCAGGAACCAAACACTCTGAAAGCTTGGGAAAACCCCGAGTATCTATCAAGCGGAAATTCACGCCATAAGAAAGTGTGCCCAGTTCAATATTGATAAAGGATATATAAGGCAAATGATTAGCATAATGTCGGATAGTCAAGCAGCCATTAAAGCACTGAGCTCTTGTAATATCAGTTCCAAAATGGTGTGGGACTGCCTGGGCAAACTTAATGAACTAGGCGAGAACAATATAGTCACCTTACTGTGGATTCCAGGACACACATAAATAGATGGGAATGAAATAGCAGATGAACTAGCAAGGAGGGGGACTGGAACACCCTTTTGGTGGCCGAAACCCTCTTGCGCTATCAGATCCAATGTAATATTGGAACAAATAGGCCAAGCCGAAGAAAAGAGAAGATTTGACCATTGAAAAGATCTAGTAGGACTTAGGCAATCAAAGATTCTTCTGGGTGATTACAACCTGTTGAGATCAAATGAATGCATAAGTCAAAGTATAACTGCACTAAGAGTTTTAACAGGCATCCTTACGGGAAATTGTCGCCTGAATGGACACCTAAAAAAGCTCGAAATAGTGGAGGAAGAAGAATGTAGATTCTGTGGCTGGCATGGAAGAAGAAACCTCCATCCACATACTTGCGAACTGCACAGCAATTCAGAAACCTAGGGCACAACACCTTGGAGATTACTGGATAGAAGAGGGACATTTACCTAAGTTAAAGCCTGCAGATATCCTAAAATTCCTGCAGGAAATAGGACTAAAGGAGCTACTAGTTTCTGAGACTTTCCTCAGGAACTAAGTAGAAGTAAGGGGGCACAATAGATCTTTTAGGTCTCAGTGAATGTCACCCCAATTTACATACATACATACAAACCATAACAGACCTACCATACTCGTCGACGTCCGTCCGGTCCATCGATGCAGAAACGCAACTCATTTGTAGAGAGTTCCTCACTCAAATCATCATCCATCGTTTCATGCCTAGTGATTTCAAGCAGAATCCAATCTTGCAATTTTATGATGGCGGTTCAATATTGGCCCTGTGGCCATGTTTATGCAAGACAAACCATCAGCCTAATTCTAACTGTCCACAACACCTCTTACCTTTAGAAGCCCATTTAGCAGCCAAACCGCAGGATATGTTTTATTTCGCAAGCTTGACATAAACAACAACAACCGATCATTTTTTCGACTCGTGACTCTTTTTCGCACAGATCCGGGTCGTCTGGTTAAAAGACTGTCCTCCTGATAGAGCTGATACATATTTTGTACTACTCTCACCCGCAATTCTGGCGAATTCACGTTGCCTTCTACCATTAAGGCCTGGCAAATAAGAATAGTAAACCGTCATAATAGGTTTTGGGGGAAAATAAACTGATAAATAAGCAACTGGAGATGAATGTTTAATTTTCATCGTTTGACAAATATTGCGAATACGGTGACAGAATGTGACAGACGCCAGCTATGACAGATAGCAACCATCCAACAATATACCTACTAGATTGGTTTTATTTTTCAAAATTATTCCTCAAGCCCTATAAAGTGACCTAAATTTTTCGCTTGGCAGTGTATTTTTGAAATTCTGTGATTTGCAAAATGATCGATTCCAAAAGATTAAATCACTTCCTACAACCATTAGCGATAATTTCCACAAATTATTGTACTGGCGACTTTGTTAGACAAGATGTTGTCAACATATGCTTAGCATTTAGTGTAAAAACAATAATCGTGTTTTGTATGGCTACACGCCAAACGTTAATAGTCTGGGGAAGTGAGATCGAAAAATCTACCTAACATCAATTTTCTTCGATAAGGAATTGTAGTGCCCCTCGTATAATTTAATTAACTGTGGGATATTCACGAAATACCTAGCGTAAGAAATTACTTAATTAATAGTTTCATAATATTGGATATACACTGTGTTCATTTGAAAAGGACCCACCCTTATTATTTCAAAAATGGGACATATTAGAAAGAAATGCCGAAACACGTCAACTTTTAACTTGAGGGGGACACTTTTTGTCGCTAATGTCATAAACGTCAGATTCACCTCCTCCCTACTGGAGACACCCCTTACATTTTTTCAAATGGCATTATGTATCAAGTCACACCTCATTTAAAAGGTCTGGTAAATCTCTATTCAATCATTTTGTTTTGCCTTTGATACCAGCCTTCCATTGTTATATAATCGTTGTTTAAAATTGGCTCTTTTTCAACTTTTATTGCCTGAATGTTAACGGTGGTCACTTTGAACACATGATTAAATAGCAGTTTTTTCTTGTTAGCAGTTGTCTTTTTACTATTTTTGAATTTTTCATTCTTTAAAGTCTTTCTATCATAACACAATACGAGGGCATGCGAAAAATTGAAAGAGACTCAATTTTAAACAACTATCAAATAACAATGGAAGGCTAGTATCAAAAGCAAAACAAAATGATTTAATAGAGATTTACCAGACCTTTTAAATGAGGTGCGACTTCATACCTAATGCCATTTGAAAAAATGTAAGGGGTGTCTCCAGTAGGGAGGGGGTGAATCTGGCGTTCATGACAGCGCCAAAAAGTGTCCCCCTCAAGTTAAAAGTTGACGTGTTTCGGCATTTCTTTCTAATATGTCTCATTTTTGAACTATTAAGGGTGGGTCCTTTTCGAATGAACACAGTGTATATCTTCTGTATGTTCCTTGTGGTGTATTCATTATTCTTTTTGTTAATTATTATGGGAAATTAAACCACGATCTTTTTTATATGTTTTTAATTCAACGATTCGGTAGCGTTCCAGTTACCGTTATCAAGAACATTGGAGTTTTTTAAGTTCTGGTCCCTATCTGACACTAACGAAAAAAAATCGAATACTAGACAATCAATAATATCTTGAAGTTTAAGACAGCAAAAAATTTGTTGTCAAATTCTTAAAGTCCATTCGCAGTAGATCATATCATTGATAAAATGTGAAATAAAATATTTTTTGTATGTCATTCTAACAATATCAAAGTCTACTAGGAATGGGATAGGATAGCGCTTTTTTGCTTATTGCGGAAATGTTGTTAATAAAACGAGTTTGTGTTACTTTTTTTGTGATATGATTATTTTTGTTTTAAAATCTGTTGTGATTTTGTGTATTGAAGTGCGTACTGTGTATTAATTGTCAACAATTCCAATGATATATCATAAGAAAACCTGGATAAAAACGTATGATGCTATCCTGATAACGCAGGTAATTGATTACTGGAAATTTCTCTTTCTAACATTGGTAACCAATTTGACTACATTTGGCTGAACTATTAGCTACATATTTATCCGCATTTCTTGTAGTTTTTTCGCGTAAGAAGCTTCCTTCGTACCCGTACTTGTTTATTTTTACAACTTGAGCTATATAATATTTGCTAAAGGACTTGGATGTACTTTGTACTTTGTTATTGGAGAAATAAGGTAAAAGTTTATGACGTGCAAGAGACCATCTGATATTGCTAGTTGGGGTGAATTATTCGAGATGTGAGGGTCAGAAGATGATAGAAAAATGTCTTATTTTTCAGCACCATCAGAATTTCCATCAGTTTCCTATTCAAATTCGGAGATGGGATCCATATCTGAATTTGAATCGTGAGTGCTAAAATGTTGGCTACTTTTATCAGAAGAGTCAAAATCATCAACTTTTTCAGCAGGTACATGAAGTTTTTTCTTTCGTTGTTTAGGTTGATTTTCATCATACCGCATTGACTTCAAAATGTGAACAAATGAAGTGTCGATGTCATCTTCCCTATCATTCGTTGGATTCTCAACAGGCAGCATGTTCAATACCCTATCAGCATTCAAAGGTATAATGCCGCATTTATCGAATCCGGCCATTATATTTTTAGATCTGTTGTCTTCAATCGATTTTAATAGCTTCCTTAATAAACCTGGAAAGACGTTTTTAGGAATACCAGATTCCTTTCTTCCAGGTCCTTTTTTAAAGAATTCAACTATCTTTCCCCATGCAACCTTCAATTGGTTGAAAAGGGCAACGTCTAAGGGTTGCGTCAAGTGGGTGGAGTTGCTGGGTGAAAATATAAAACTAATATTGTTCACTGAGCACTCTTGTATCGATTGTACTGATAGGCGCGACGATAAATTATCACCAATTAATATATTTTTGCCAGGTAACTTTTTCAAGTATGGTATGGCGATTGAATATACCCAATCCTCGAAACAATAGCAGTCGAACCATCTCGATTTACTACGATTATATCTAGTACGGGGTGGCCCTCCAGTAGTCCAAGAGTCATACATGTTCAAGGCTTTGTAGACGACATGGCATGGAAGTAAATCTCCACTACCAGAAGCAGCGAACATGATTGAAGTTGACGACTTACTGTGGTTGATAATTCGCTCCGGATATTTGCCTCCCCTCTTTGCAATTATTTTTTTTTCGTCCTGGGTCATCGCAAAGGTTGGTCTCATCGTACTTTATAATGTTGCTGGCTGGAGTACCTTCTAGTTCTTCAAAAAGGCGTTCGAAATACCTGTAATTGTTACCCTCGTAACACCAGCCCGGGCTCGTTTTATATTTTGGCACCACGGGGCACCACCCTACCAGCTCTATTGAAATATTGTTGGATAACCAATCTTAAATCATAGGTATCTAAGGGGTAGCCCCACTCACTGCAAGTAAGTGATTTTTCCGCAATACATTTCTCTTCGGCTTCACTTAACACTGTTTGACCTCCTTGTCTTTCACCATTCACATTTTTGAGGTGTCTTTGCAGAACGGTGTAAGTAATGTTGTGTTTTATAGCGGCTTGTCGAATACTATACCCGTTGTTATTAACATCATTTTTAGCCTCTTCAATCATGTTTGGATCAGGTTTCTTGTAACGTTTTCGTCCTGCTTTGGATTTATATTCTCTAGGCATTTTGATCCTATTGACCCCTGCCCTTGATCCTATTGACCTCAGCTCTTGGTCCTATTCACCCCGATAACCTGAAAATCGTGCAACAAAATAGAAAATATTTTTCAATTTTGTTTTTGCTTACGAATAAACTAAAATAATTTTGTGTGCCTTAATTAATAACCTGTTGGAGTTAATTAGGCCGACTGCCCTCAATATATGCTTCTCAAATTCGTATTTACAAAGTTTTGGCGACAATGACTAACAGTACTTCTAATTAAGGCCTGGTTTACAGTGCTACCAACTGCTGAATGATAAAATATTGGTGACCTTTATGAGATATAGAGTTAGGCAACCAGTCAAACTCAAATAGAAAGGATTTATTACGATATTAAGGTTTTGTGAACTGAACTCCCTCTTTTTGATTCTATATTCACGACAGCGAACAAATTCACCCCATTTTACGGTACTAAGTCATAAGGTCATATAGCGAAAATGCCCTCTACATACATAATCTCCACCAGAGTGTAGGTTTTAATTTTTGATTATTTACTATTTTGGCTCCAAAATTTTCCATGTAAATATTTGATAAAATTGGTGAGAGGCAAGAGCCCATGGCGAGACCAAAAATCTGTTTATAAAAATCGTTATTGAATTGAAAATATGTTTTCGTTATATATAATTTCAATAATTATATTATTCTTGTTACGCCGAATAAGTGTCTGATCAATTTCTTCTTTGATTTCCTATGTTCTATTGTTTTTTGACTGGTACATTTGTGAAAAGACTAACTACATCAAAACTGACTAAATAATGGTTTTTGTTAAAGTTTAAATCTGAAGCTTTTCTAAAAATTTTTGGCTATTTTTAGGATATGAATCTGTTTGTCCTGCCAGGGATTCAATATTGATGACATATTACATCACACTGACAATTAGAATAAAGATGCAATTATAAAATGAACTTCAAAGAGGTCGGTTGGTAATGTCCAGAATTCAATATAACTTGTACATATATAATTATTTAGTTAAAATATAAAATACAAGTGACTTTTGATAAGAGCTAAGATTGTGTGGTTTTTGGAGGACTCTCCTCTTACAATTCGAAGCCTAAGCTGAAATTAATTTTTCAACAATAAATTTTGAAGAGCGTAGGAAATAGTTATTTGTGTATTTAGAGCGTAAAGTAACAGATTGCCGCTTGAGAAAGAATGTTGCCGAGCGACGAGGAGCGGAGCGCGGCGATATTTCGAAAGCGGCAATTTTACTTTACGCTCGAAAAGCACACATAATTTTTTCTACAGTCGCCCTTTTAGTAATTAAAACAGTTTTTTATATTATCTTAGGTTATAATAGGAGTGCTAGAATAATCGTCATTTTCGCTATTCATCATGGTTAACCTTAAAAAGATCTACTGACTGGGGATGTTAAAAAATAATCGATTTTTATTTAAATCGATTATTATTTTCTTATAATCGATTTTTGGTTATCGATTTTTATAGTAATATTATTCGAATTTTAGTGAATCGATTTTACGTGTTTAAATCGATTTTCGGAAACGGCTCGTATTATTTATTGACTATTTTTCAAGGTTTTGACAACTTTTGACTATTATTGACCGTTTCTCAAAATTTTGACAGTTATTGACCATTTTTCAAAATGTTAACAATAATTGTCCATTTTTGACAGTTTTTGACAATGTTTGACCATTTTTGACAATTATTGGCCATTTTTGACAATTTTTTAAAATTTTTGACCATTTTTTAAAATTATTGACCATTTTTGTTAGTTTTTGACAATGATCGACCATTTTTCAAAATTTTTTGACCAATTTTGATAATAATTGTCCATTTTTGATAGTTTTTGACAATTATTGACCATTTTCGACCATTATTGACAATTTTTGAAATTTTTTTTAAAATTTTTGACAATTATCTACCATTTTTCAAAATTTTAACAATTATTGACAATTATTGTCCATTTTTAACAGTTTTTGACAATTATTGAACATTTTTGACCATATACCAAAATTTTTCACAAATTTCATATAATTTTACTTAATTTTTAATCTGATAAATTGTTAATGAATGAATCTCTTAGGTTTATAATCGAAATATGAAAAGCATGTACTTTTCAAAATAATACAAAAAAAACGATTTTTTCGCAGAAATCGATTTATTTTTTATTAAAATCGATATTGACAAATCGATTAATTTTGAATAAAGAAAAATCGATTTTTAATCGATCGATTCTTTTCCATTAATTTCACATCCCTACTAGGGATGTTAAAAAATAATCGATTTTTATTTAAATCGATTATTATTTTCTTATAATCGATTTTTAGTGAATCGATTTTATAAATTACGTGTTTAAATCGATTTTCGGAAACGGCTCGTATTATTTATTGACTATTTTTCAAAATTTTGACGATTATTGACCAATTCTCAAAATTTTGACAATTATTGACCATTTTTCAAAATTTTAACAATTATTAACCATTTTTGACAACTATTAACCATTTTGACTGTTTTTCAAAATTAGTGACCATTTTCCAAAATGATGACAATTTTGAACAGTTTTTGACAATAATTGTCCATTTATGACAGTTTTTATTAACCGTTGACAATTTTTAACCATTTTTCAAAATTATTGACCATTTTTGATAATTATTGACGATTGTTGACAATTATGGACCATTTTTCCAAATTTTTGACAATTTTTTTGACCATATTTCAAAATTTTTGACAATGTTTCAAAAACTTCAACTATATTTCAAAATTTTTGAAAAAAGTTGTCCATTTTTGACAGTTTTTGGCCATTTTTGATAGTTTTTGACAATTATTGGACATTTTTGACAATCTTTCAAAAATTTTGACAGTTTTTCAAAATTTTTAACTATTTTTCGAAATTTTGGCCATTTTTCAAAATTATTGACCATTTTTGATAGTTTTTGACAATTATTGGCCATTTTTGACAGTTTTTCAAAATATTTGACAATTTTTAAAAATTTTGACCATTTTTCGAAATTATTGACCATTTTTGATAGTTTTTGACAATTATCGACCATTTTTCAAAATGTTTGACAATTATTGACCAATTTTGACAATAATTGTCCATTTATGACAGTTTTTAAAAATAATTGACAATTTTAAACATTTTTGACAATTTTTCAAAATTTTAGACCAATTTGCAAAATTATTGACCATTTTTGATAATAATTGACAATTGTTAACAATTATGGACCATTTTTCCAAATTTTTGACCATATTTCAAAAACTTTAACATTTTTTGACAATCATCAACTATTTTCCAAAATTCTGACAATTTTCAACAATAATTGTCAATTTCTGACCATTTTTGATAGTTTTTGACAATTTTTCAAAAATTCTAACAATTTTCCAAAAATTTTGACCCTTTTTCAGAATTATTGACCATTTTTGATAGTTTTTGACTATTATCGACCATTTTTCAAAATTTTAACAATTTCTGATAGTTTTTGACAATTATTGACCATTCTTGACAATTATTGACCATTTTTCAAAAAAATTTTAAAATTATTGACAATTGACCAATTTTGACAATTTTTGGAAATGTTTGACTATTTTTCAAATGTTTTTTAATGTTTTCGACAATTATCGACCGTTTTTGACCATTTTTTATAATTTTTCGAAATTTTTCAAAAATATCTGACAATTATCGACCATATTTCAAAATTTTAAAAATTATTGACAATTTTTGACCATTATTGACAGTTTTTGAAAAAAATTGTCCATTTTTAACAGTTTTTGACAAAAATTGACAATTATTGACCATTTTTGACAATATATCAAAATTTTTGACAATTTTAATATAATTTTATTTGATTTTTAATCTGATAAATTGTCAAATATTCACCAATTGAGTTAAAGTCTTAAAAAAATATGTGAATGAAATTTTTAAAATTTTGCTTAGATGGTCTATTAAACTACCACTCTCACTGTGTCGATTGCAACAAACTACAGCTCAAAATTGTTAATGTTCATAAATTTTGATAAAAATGTCCTCCATATTTCCTTATATTGATTTTGTCATTTTCATTATACTAGCGCTTGAATTAACAAAATTTCAAAAGGTTGAAATTTTTTTTCAATCTACTTTTATCATGTTATAGGGTATGAGATTTCCTACAAGTTTGTTGTCCACAATTTTTTTGTGCGAGCAAAACTGAAAGAAATATCATCGTAAAAGACTTTAGTTTCGAGTTCTCTACGTTGTACTTGCAAGCTGCGTCGCAAGCTTCAGCTGCTTTTTTTCGAGAATTTGGGAAAATAATTAGTGGTCGATATGTTTCCGATTAGGGACATATTAATATTCCTTATCGGAAAAATTTGATGTTTGTATACTAACTTCCCCGGACTATAATCCAATAATTACATTACACATTCAACAAATTTCGACCACGAGAGGTAGCCTGAACTATAATCAACTAACCGATACTAGCTTTATGTAATTAATGTCGATAGATGAGGGCATAATGTAGCATATTATTAACACACTTTTCAATATTAATTTATACGAAATTGGAGTATATACAGAGCATGGTCTAAATGAGATGAATAAATCCTTTATTTAGTAAACCGGTGATTTCAGGGGAAAATATTTACTTGAAGTTGAGAAAAAATACTCAATTCTACTCAGCACCTTCCAGGGGTGATATCTCGGAAGAAGGTGGGCTGAGGAAATTTTGTCGTAGGAAAGTCCCATCATGATTTTATACGGGCAATCACCACCTAAATTTTTCGAAAAAATTTAGAATCACCCTGTATATAACATTGCCTATTATATTATGAGTTGTCTCAACTTATTCCTACATGTACACTAAGACATGAAAAATAAAACTAGATCTACTTTTTTTGCTTCCAACAATGGTTCTACTAAGAGGAGAATGCTTACCATAATTACATCTATAAAATATAACAGCAAAATTATGGATGCTCCTTTAAGCGCAAGGTAGTGAGTAAAAACCAAGTTTATGTAGTAGATCACTGCAATGATCCACGGATAGAAAGTTGAGGTAAGTTAATTACATTTCTGATCTCGGAATAAGATAACTTAACAGCATATGAATTTTAAAGCTTATAAATTTAACACATTAATTTTGAACTTTCTAGTGTGGAAATATGGACTTCATAAGTGGGAGTCCAAATAAGTGAGCAATATTCCGAAAAGCTTGATTGGTTATATGCTCATACTGTTGTACAAAACTGAGTTTGGAGTCTAATTGGACTTCTAAGTCACAAACGATTGATTTACTTTGAAGAGATATACCAGCTAGCTCACAATTAATGGCTTAGTTGTTACTTATTTCACAGAATCGAATGTTGACATCTGCTGATGTTTGTACGCATTTGATTCATATTACACATATATTAGATTGTTAAGGTTAAATTGAATGTTTTCACAGTTCCCGATAGTTTCAATGGTGTTGTAAATCTTCAAATCTTCAGCAAAGAGTAAAAATTGTAAAATTGGGTTTCATGCCGTCTACAAAGATACTAAAGAAAAGTGATCCTGAGTGACTACTCTGTGGAACTCCAGTTATAAGTCTTTATTCATTATCAGGTATTTTTTACATTCGTGCATTTATAATAACAACGAAAAGCGAATTTATCGCCGCGCCGATCTTCTGGCTCCGTTGATCTATGTTGCATCATTTCCCCCCTTGATTACGGCTCCTTGCATTGAAGCATTATCCGTTTGTTGTCGTTATTTATGACCTATGATGGATTCGGTCGAATCTAACAGCTAACATTCCCTCAGAGATTTTGTTGGTTTTTCCCTGAAAAGCTACTGAAAAACAGGGTCACATATTTATAGCATCTGACTAACCTAATTTAAAATCTGTTGTTTAAAATCAATGTACACCCATTCATACTTCATTCATTTAATCCTTTTTACAACCCCATCCATGTTCTCTCATCAGTTTCCATTTACTCTATTGTCTAAATAGTGTTGTGATAAAGAATGAAATTCTTGTTGTGATTGTATTATATACAGTATATACAGATTTGGTACAATTTGTATAGTGTTTAAAACGTTCGGAGCTGCATTAAAATGTTTGCATGCAGGAGACTCTAGCCTTTATGTCGTCCTGCGCGTTGTTTTTTTCATTTTTTGTTTGAGAGTATCAGGAAGACAGTATAGTCGTAATAGTTAGCTGCTAAGGTAATCAAATATGGTTTAATATACTCCAATTGAGACTTCTGGTGATCAATGGGTAAAGGAGTTTGATAGCTACTTTAGCTTTCTGTATTCTATCTTTAATGTGCAAGTTGTGCAGTGTATTTTGCTGTAAGACATATCCTAGATATTTAACCGAAGTTTTAGGCTGAATAACTAGGTTTTGTATTTTGAGGTTCCTAGAAATGGAAGTGTTTTTTCGAAATTGGCCTCGTAGAACCATATATTCCGTTTTGGAAGTATTCAGCATCAGCTTGTTCTCAACCAGATACGGAATGATTCTATTGATAATGTTTTTAAATTTTTTGTAATGCTGAATCCGCTCTCCTCGCGGTTTGTACTAGACGGACGTCATCCGCATACAATGCTGTTAGGTTAGCACTGCATACTGGGAAGTCTGCCATAAACAGCGAGTACAGGGTGGGAGACATTACCGAGCCTTGCGGTACTCCTGCCTTCGTTTTATATGGTCCTATGTCAGCGTTCCCTGTTTTCATGTGGAACTTTCTGTTTCAGAGATATGAGTTCAAGAGTGTTAGTAAGTAGCCCGGAATGCCGAGCTCTGTCAGCTTGAGAATTAGTCCGGGAAGCCAAACAGAATCGAAGGCTTTGCGGATGTCTAACGGGACCAAGATTGAAGGGGGTTTCTATCTGAAACCTTCTCGTGCGTAATTCATGACCCCTTATTAGTTGTGAAGAGCAACTGTGCTCCGCCCTGAAACCGAGTTGATCATCCGGAATAATTCTCAAGTCGGAAGCCGCCTTTTCCAGTCTATTTAGTATCACTCTATCAATAATTTCACCTAAATTACTTAAAAGTGATATTGGCCTGCAGTTTTCAATGCAGCTCCTCCCGTATGGTGTTTTGGGTACCGGTATCATGTAAGCCGTCTTGAGCCTTTTCGGATAGTAGCCTGTCTCCAAAATGTAGTTGGTTATTATTACGAGTAGAGAAACCGCCTTTGGTGGCAAGTTTTTGATCAGAATGTTATGTATTCCATATTCTATCCCGACCCGGCGCGGTTTTCATTTTAAGTCTCCCAATAGTTTTATCGATTTATTTTAAAGAAGTATGGGAATTGATATAGGATATGTGTGTTTGAGTAGCATAACTTTTTCATACTCTTCAATGATGTCTATATGAACTGGGTTGTTAGCCACAATATTTGTGAAATTTGATTGAAAATGCTTCCCGAAATCTCGCACAATTTTTTTTGCTCTGTAATGGTAGTCCCGTCTTTTCTTATCTGCGATACTTTTTGTCTTTTCTTTTTGGTCCTGTTCATTATACCCCATATGTTCGAGTCTCCTGGGTTAGTATTTTGTAAGTAGTTGTTCCAGTTATTGTTCCGCCAGGTTGTTGTTTCAGTGTTGATCTGTCTTTGTAAGTCAAGCATATGCTCTCTGTGTATTGGTTCTCGTGTCCTCTGCCAGTCCTTTCTTGTTTTATTTTTGTCTTTTATCTTGTCAATCATTGCGTCTGGTAGCTTGTCCTTTTTGTGATGGGGTGTTATCTTTTTCGTAGCAGTAATGATGTTTGTTTGTAAGTCCGTTAGAATTGTGTCGAGTTCGTCCTTTGATCTAATTTTGTCAACTATTTGAGTGTGAAGATTGATGTATTTCCTAAATAGTGACCAATTGGTGGTTTTAAAGTCGAAGTACATCTTGTCTATTTTATTTATTTTATGTTTAAGTTGTATTATTAGTTGAATTGGGTCATGGTCAGAAGAGAGTTCGTTGAGTGTTCTCATTCTTCGTAACTTGTCAATGTTTTAACCGAGTGCAATGTCCAATGTACTCGGGTTATCACCTGAGAAGGGGAAGAAGATTGGATTGGGAGTACAGAAAACATTGCAATAGGTATTTTCGCAGTACGTTCGAAGAACATTTCCATTCGCATTTGCTCGCTTGCAGTTATGGTCCCAATCTGCATGTTTGCAGTTGAGATCACCTACCACTATCACCTTGTTGTGTAAGTCTATCTTCCCTATGTATGAAATATAGTGGATTCCTAAATTTAATGTTGTCTGTTTCCTTTAAAAGAGTTTCCGCAAGGAAAAATATGTCCGGTTTATATTTGTTTAAGAAATGTACAATGTCGTGGATCTTATTTTTAACCCCCCTAATATTGGAGTAAATTATATTCAGATTGCCATCAATATTTGTACCTGTATTCCACATAGCCTTAAATGTTATACCTGTCAATATTCTGGACAAATCTATTATAAATTATAAATTTATCGAGTTTGCTACTTGCCTTCGTCATTTCCGTGTATAGATCAGTCACTGCTCTGGTCATCTCGTCGAGATTGATAATTTCATTGAGTTTGAAGAGCATATTGTTCAAATGTATCATCTTATCAATGTCGTCTCCTTGATTGGGCTGGGAGTGACGTGTCGGTTGCTGGGTCAGGGTGGTGGTGGTGATCGGCTCTGGCCTCTTATGAATTGCTTGGGACCTCAGGGCAGGAAACTCATCTCTGTTATCTGTGTCGATCCTTCTTTGCCTGCCGATGTCAGTGTAGTCTTTATTATGGTTATGATTGTCCCAATGGTTGATTTTCGGGAGTGGAGCTGCAACGTATTTTTTGTTGTGTTGTGTTGTCTTGGCTTTCCTCTCATCTAGATATTCTTTCCTCCTTAGGTAGACTGGGCAGGAGTCAGAATTTGCTGGGTGACTGCCTTGGCAATTGCAGCACTTAGCGGGCTCGGTGATGCTTTTTTTGCATTCAGATGTTCGATGTGGACCCGCGCATTTCATGCATGTTGGCGAGTATCCGCAGTTGGTCGTAGCGAAGCTCCCAAGTGATTCTTGTGTTCTCGACTATCCTTACGTGTTTGTTTAGATAGTCGAGGGTGGTTGAGGGTGCGGTAATCACCAGAAATAGCGGTCTGCCTTTGGTGTTCATACGGTAAGCTTCTTTTATCGCTATCTGATAGTTGCTTTCGAGTACTTCCTTGATATCGATCGTCTCTACATCGTTAGCTAGTCCTCTGATGACGAAGGCATGGGATTTGTCTTCTTTCTTTGTATAGGTGTGAAAAGGTAATTTTTCATTGAGGAGTTTTTCTTTTAACATTTGGTGGTCGGTTTCTTCGTGTGTGAATACAACAACTGATTTGTTGTTGTATTTCATTTCGAAGTCCCCCTTTATGTCTTGTTTTAGAAGTTGCACGATACCTTTATGACCTGTAGCACACCCGTCGATTACGATCGGAGGACAGGCTTTCTTGGTGGATTTCTCTTCGTTCTTCTGCTTCGTTAGAGGAGGTTTTGGTTTAGATGTGGTGGAGGCCAGGACGGAGTCAGATTCCGCCTTTGTATCGGTTTCCTTTCTTGTTCTCCTTCTTTTCGGTTTCTTTAAGATCTCCTCTTCTTCAACCTCTTGATTGACTTCTCCTATTCCATCTTCAGAGAGAGACTCATACTGGTTTTGCGTGGTGGTTTGGGGTGCCTCGTTGGAGAGTTTAGATATAAGCTGGGCGTACGATACAGATTCCGCCTTTGTATCGGTTTCCTTTCTTGTTCTCCTTCTTTTCCGTTTCTTTAAGATATTCTCTTCTTCAACCTCTTGATTGACTTCTCCTATTTCATCTTCAGAGAGAGACTCATACTGGTTTTGCGTGGTGGTTTGTGGTGCCTTGCTGGAGAGTTTAGATATAAGCTGGGCGTACGATACCGTTTTATTCGGCCTAACAAACGTGTCGACCTCCACATCCTCTCCTTCGGAAATTGGGATCTCCACCGTGATTTCATCCAGGTTACTTTTAAATTTCAGTACTTTACTGATAATTTTCTTAAGCGTAAGCTGGTTGTATTGAGACACAAATGCGTCTTCCTCATCAATTGTCGCTTTGTTGATTAAAGACGACGGTCTAAATCTTATCGACGAAATTTGTTCTTCTTTTTCTACTTCGTCACTCCATCTCGGGGAGATTCCGGTTGCGTGGATTTGGGCTTGAGTGAGATGGTGTACGTCAATAATATGAGCCGGACCTTCTGGCGAGGAGGAGTCACGATCTGTTATTTTTTCCATTACGGCGGAGTTTTATGTACACTTTTCTGTTTTGTAAGAGTGGTTCTTTTGACTTGTTTGGTGCTGAATCGGTAACGGAATGTTAGACGGAGTTATGAACGAAGTCTGTGCATGTTCCTCAGAGGTTCTTGGACTTTCTGTGCACTTTTTGTTCGTTTCCATACACTTTTGGTTCGTTTCCATACACTTTTGGTTCGTTTCTATACACTTTTCTAAGTTGTTCGACAAAGTGTATGGAATGTAACTTTTGTGTGGCGGGGACGATGAGGGTCTTGAAGACTCCCGAGGAGAAGAATTTGAACTTTCGATGTAGTTTTCGTCTTGTTCTGTGCACTTTTTGTTCTCTAAGTTGAAGGTGTCTGATTTTGTTTTCTTCTGAGGATGGGTCGAGTTAGGTGAGGTGTCGCTCGACGTGAAAATTGAATCGGAGCTATTTTCAGTATTTCCAGCTTTCTCTACACCTTTTCTATTTTGCTGGTGAGAAAAGATAACTGTGGTGGCTTGTGTATTGGCGTCCAACCCTGGTTTGTACTCATTTAAATTATCAATGTTAACAAATGCTATTTGGTAGGCGTTTTTTAGAGTCTCCTTTTCTCTTCTACCTTCTATCAGGATGTTTTGCTTTGCTCTGACCCTTTCTATTTGTTTTTTGTAGTGTTCGGAGTCAGCGGATAAAAAAGTGCATGGAAAGCTTTCCATACACTTTTTATTTGTTTTTTGGCGGAGGCTCCCTCTATTTCTGTATTTGGTGCTTTATGTTTATCCAGAATGGTTCCAAAGGATGCAAAAATGCTTTTCTCTTCGAGGAGAATACTTCCAAAAACAATTTTGTTCAAAAGTTATCTACTGTTTCTATCTAGCTCTATATGCGAAATATAAAGGACAACCCCCGTATGCTCCTGTTTTCCAAATTTAGTTAAATTATAACAGAATATTTAAATATTAAACTGTTATGAAAGTAAATTACTAACCCTATCTTAAACTGATGAATATCCAGTTGAAAACCCAAAGTTATAATCTCCGTTCTGGATTGTGATCCCTAGTCCGACAAAATTTGAAATACCTCACTCTCCATCCCTTTCATTTTAAAAGGAATCCAACATTGTGTCCAAGTTAGGACAATGGTCTATTGTGATGCATATTTTTTCACAGAGTATCCGACAACGGGTCGATATAATGGAAGGCAACAAAATACATGACCAGAAAATATACGTCAGTGATTTATGCCGTTTTCAACGTATGAATAGAAAATATTTCGTGGGAAGCGATCGACTTAGGTAAAAAATAAAATAGAGTAAACTGTTTATGCTGAATTTTCAAAATTGAATCGAAGACTAAATATTGGTTTCGCTAGAATCGTTGTTAACAGAGGAAGAAAACAAATCAAAGTTACAATAATTTTTAGCAGTCATCTTTTAGAGAGGATAAAATACATAAAGGGTTGGAAACGATTGAATCCAATGCATATTTTGTTTGTCCGACATAGGGTAGTACACGTAGAAGAACCTAGGCTGTTATCTTCGTCATTAATTTAGACATTCCGACAAACTTTTTTATCTGAATTACTTTTCTATAATAAAAAAAAACGAGTCCAGTCATAGGACTGCCGACAGAAGTGACAACACCAATAAATGAATCCCTTTTAAAAATTTTATCGTAAGCCCATCGTAAATGGAATTTTTTACAAAAAAGAGTGTACATATATACACAGTATACCTATAGCTCATGGAAAGCGTGACGATGACTTATGCGACACTATATACGCTTCATTGTTCATTGTGTTGCATAACCAAAAGTATTGGGTGTTGCATAAAAGCGGGACGAATGACCAATAGTTATCTGTGTATTTAGAGCGTAAAGTAACAGATTGCCGCTTGAGGAAGAATGTTGCCGCGCGACGCGGAGCGGAGCGCGGCGATCTTTCGGAAGCGGCAATCTCTTACTTTACGCTCTAAATACACACATAATTTTTTCTACAGTCGCCCTTTTAATAATTGAAACAGTTTTTTATATTATCTTAGGTTATAATAGGACTGCTAGAATAATCGTCATTTTCGCCATTCATCATGATTAACTTTAAAAAGATCTACCGACTATGGATGTTAAAAAATAATCGATTTTCATATAAATCGATTAATACTTTTTTATTTTTAGTTATCGATTTTTATATTAATATTAATCGATTTCTAGTGAATCGATTTTATAAATTACGCGTTTAAATCGATTTTCGGAAACGGCTCGTATTATTTATTGACTATTTTTCAAAATTTTGACAACTTTTGATGATTATTGACCATTTCTCAAGATTTTGACAATTATTGACCATTTTTCAAAATTTTAACAATTATTGACCATTTTTGACAATTATTAACCATTTTTGACCCTTTTGACTGTTTTTCAAAATTAGTAACCAGTTTTCCAAATTTTTGACAATTTTTCAAATTGATGACAATTTTTAACCATTTTTGACAGTTTTGGACAATGATTTTCCATTTTTAACAGTTTTTAACAATAATCGACATTTTTTAACCGTTTGTGACCATTTTTGACAATTCTTTAAAATTTTAGACCATTTTTCAAAATTATTGACCATTTTTGATAATTATTGACAATTGTTTACAATTATGGACTATTTTTCCAAATTTTTGACCATTTTTGACAATTATTGACCATTAATCAAAATTTTTTATAATTTTTCAAAAACTTCAACAATTTTTGACAATTATAAACTATTTTTCCACATTTTGACAATTTTTGAAAATAATTATTCATTTTTTACAATTTTTAACCATCTTCGATAGTTTTTGAAAATGATTGGCCATTTTTGACAATTTTTGACAAATTTCAGAAATTTTAACAATTTTTTCAAAATTTTTGACCATTTTTGATAGTTTATGACAATTATCGACCATTTCCCAAAATTTTGACAATTTTTGACAATTATTGACCAATTTTGACAAATATTGATCAATTGTGACAATAATTGTCCATTTTTGACAGTTTTTGACTGCTTTTGATAGTTTTTGACTATTATTGACCATTTTTAAAATTTTTGACAATTGACCATTTTAAAAATTATTGGCAATTTTTGACAGTTTTTGACAATTATTGACCATTTTTGACGAAAATTGTCCATTTTTAACAGTTTTTGACCATTATTGACCATTTTCGACCATATTTCAAAAATTTTTACAATGTTATTTGATTTTCAATCTGATAAATGGTTAATGAATGAATCTCTAAGGTTTATTATCGGAAAATGAGAAGCATGTACTTTTTGAAATAATACAAAATTTCCAAAATTGGCCATTTTTGACAATTATTGACCATTTTGACTGTTTTTCATATAAGTGACCATTTTTTCCAAATTTTTCATAATTTTTGACCATTTTTCAAAATGATGACAATTTTCAACCATTTTTGACAGTTTTTGACAATAATTGTCCATTTTAACAGTTTTTAACAATCATTGACAATTTTTAACCATTTTTGATAGTTTTTGACCATTTTTGACAATTTTTCAAAATTTTAGACCATTTTTCGAAATTATTGACAATTATTGATAATTATTGACCATTTTTGATAATTATTGACAATTGTTGACAATTATGGACCATTTTTGACAATTGCTGACCATGATTGACCATATTTCAAAAACTTTAACAATTTTTATCAATTATTGACCAATTTAGAAAATAATTGTCAATTTTTACAGTTTTTGACCATTTTTGATAGTTTTTGACAATTACCGACCATTTTTCGAAATTTTAACAATTATTGACCAATTTTGACAATAATCGTACATTTTTGACGGTTTTTGACAATTTTTGTCCATTTTTGCTAGTTTTTGACAATTATTGACCATTTTTGACCATTTTTCGAAATGTTCGACCATTTTTCAATTTTTTTTTTAAAGTTTTTGACAATTATCGACCATTTTTGACAATTATTGTCCATATTTGACAATTATTGACCATTTTTGACCATATTTCAAAAATTTTGACAGTTTTCATATAATTTTATCTATTTTTATACATTTTTAATTATTCACCAATTGAGTTAATTCGTGGGGCGTGGTTTGATTGAATAAGCGAGCGAAAAAGATTCCTTTTTTTGCGATAGAATGTAAAGTAACAATCCTCGGCATTTGTTGACTTTACGATTTCATTTGAATATAGTAATTAGTCATTTTACGCGCGACTGTAGAAAAAGTATTTTGTGTTGCATAAAAGCGTAACGATGACGAAAAATCAATGTTTTTTTTTCATCCAAAAGAAGTGCTCAACGCGCCTAAAGAAGTTTTCACTTCAAAAATTTTGTATGACGTTAATATGTACAGTTTGTCCCATTTTGTTTCATACTGCATAGTTTGAAAAACCGAGCTTCTGGCGTACTTTCACGAAAAATCTGCTGTATTAAATTCTCCATCAAGCTTATGGTGTGAATATTCCATGCTGAAATCCACCCTTTTCATAAAGGAAAACATAGATATTCCTAAGTATCCTAAACTTCGAGCATTTTTAAGAAGTTCTTCTTCTTCTTGAAAAAAAGTTGACCTACAACCCGTCGTCAAGGGTAATGTATACCTTCTTGGTAATTGTTACTTATGTCCTTCAAAACAGTGTCAAAATGCGTTGTTTACAATATAGGGAGGAAAAAAACAGTATTATTAATAAAAATTGAATAGATGAGGCTTTTACTTGATGAAATCCATACTGAAAGATGAAGTAAAACAATTTAATTTGTTTAAAACTTTATTATATTTGAACTGACGTTTGATAAAGCTACTGTGTTAGCGAAACGCGTTCAAATTGAACATTAGTTCAAAATATAATGGAGATTTGAACAAATTATATTGTTTTATTTCATCGTATTGTTAATACATTACTATAATGGAGAGTAGTTAACAATAAAAACACAGTAAAACACTCCAAATTTCATATTTTCCCAATTTTAGACCGTTTAACGTAAGTTCCCTCGACCTCTTTTCCCTCTATCTTGTGAACAAATAGAGGTGAATGAGAAATCTGACTGAATAAAATATTTTCAACTTTTGTGCCGCAAGCACGCGACCATACAAGAAGAAATGGGTGTATTAGCTCGAGTTTATAACTTTCGCGTGAATGATAAATTGTACATAATTCAGGTCTAGATGTCATAAACTGTTGACAACTTGAATAATATGAAATTATGTAAAGGAAATTTATGCATTTATTCCGTCTCTTGTATACAGTATCTAAGCCATTGTGAAAAGTTTGCTTGAAGTCCGTTTTTTTGAATATTTCTGAGCGCTATATTTTGAAAATGTCGCTAAGGATACCCCAGAGCAGTTTTGAAACATTCAAAATATACCCTCAGCTTGACGGAAGCCTCACTATTAACAAAATATACAGAGCTTTTCACGACTACCAGCCACTAGACGTTCCTTGAAAATTGCATAGGATAAAATTATGAATTTTTGTATTAGGGGCTTTTTCAACAATATGTACTGATGAGGCGCAATACGCCGAAACCGGTCTACAAGTTATGTTATCCCTTCTAGTTGCAAACCAGAATGGTTGGTTCAAATCTTGTAGATTTACCAACCCCGTTTGACTTAGAAGTGTAATTCAATGTCTGTCGGGGCATGTAGTCCGGGAAGTAGTTGTTTCTTCTTCGTTGAACGGTCACTGTTTTTGGAACAATTATTTTTCAAAACTTTGTCAAAGCGTTAGAATAATATATATTTATTCTTCGACATCTAATATGTAACTATCTAAAATATTATTATTTTGACATAAGTTATTAAATATGTTACTTCAAATGAAACACCCTGTTTGTGTGTCATATTTTTGGATTTTGAGCTTAATTTTAGGTCATTTTTCACTGATAAGTCATAATTCATACCATAAATTTCATTGTTTTTGAGATATTTACCTTTTTATGCACAGTGGATGTTTATAATTGAAAAAACAATTGCTAGCTAATTTAGTTGTTAGAAGTGGAATAACGTATAACTGGTCACTAGAATACATTTTGTCTCTCCCAAGAATTATTTTTTAAAACATTCGTTGAAGAACCTCTAGGGAGTTTAAGTAAGTTATACATACGTCACCCCATCCTATGATTTCGTATTTTAGGTGAGACTCTATCAAACTTTTGTGAACTATAATTTTTTGCTTTAAGTGCGGCATAGTGTGGACGCGCCTTAACAGAATAATTAGCCAAACACGTAGATTATTCTGAACGATATCCACATCTCCCAACACACAATAAATATACAATTTACCAAAAAGAACTCGGTATTTCGTATGTAACAATTTATTGTGTCCGTATAAAATTTAATGCATCCAACATTTGAAAGAAACGACATCTAGCTCCCCTTCTTGTGTCCCTCTTTTCTTTTGAATACACTTCTTAGCCAGAAAATCAAATAATTTGTAACCTGTCTATCGACCTGTTTCGATTTTACAGAATAAATCCTTTTAATTAGCGCTCGTCGTCACTAGCCACATCCAATTATAGTTCTGTGATCCCAAACTCTTCAACCCTGGCCGTTAGACAATTGACGTCTGCCAACGGTCGCTTCCATTTTTTTGCACACCGCCACGTGAAACACCCCTTTTTGTTATCGACCGCCTAAGAGGGCAGATCATCTTTCGCTATCTTTCATATCTTAAGTATCTATCTTAGGAATTTTGCTGTGGTAAGTTCAAAATCATAATTCATAATTAATAAGCTTCTTCTAAAGTACTGTCTGATATAATTTTCGTATGCATTCTTTATTTTTTTACAGAGATAGACGAAATTAAATTCAACACGTGGTCATAAACTGTTCTTTTATACTAATATGGTAGTTTTAAGCCAAATATTCTTTTATAATTCACTGTTTTACTTTTATACAAACATTTTCAAGCTTTTTCAGTTGCGAAATAACTCTTTTAATTATAAAATAACACTTTTATAAACTGTTAACCTATAAAATATTCTTTCGTAACGCCAGTGCCGGTTTCATATATTTCCTAAGCACGATATTTTTTCATATAACTAAATAAATAACTTTTTGCTATGATTAGTTTCTTTCGGATCATTAGTATATTTTTTTAATTCAGCCGATAATTGCTATTTTTACTGTTTTAACATGGAACATATATAATGTTGGAAAGCTTTCAGTAAATTAAATAAATTTTTTGACTTTCAAATAACTGCCTTCCTTTTCTTTAACCTGAAATGCTGACCAACATAATATACCATTTCATTCAAGTTCCTACATATCCCTGATCCACTTGTACTTCTAGGTGAGCACAGCCCCTAGGCGAGAATATAAGCCAAGAATATAACCCTAGGCGAGAATATAAGCCAAGAATATAACCCTAGGCTAGGATATAACCCAAGAATATAACGCCGAGGATATAAACCCAAGAATATAACCCTAGGCTAGAATATAACCCCAAGAATATAGCCTAGAATACAACCCGAGGATAGAACCCCAAAATACCGCCTTAGAACAGAACACATCATTTCAGATCAAGACCTGACTTCTTCTTCAGGAAACAACTCCATATAAGCTAAGTACCTATAAAAGTACAAATTCCTGTTCATTTCCTGTGGCAGAATAAATTGTAAATTTGTGTTAATTCTATTTTTATTTTTTTTCTAAATCCTCAACTATAAAAGTTGAAGGAGATATCGCCCCGGGGTAATTTTTAGTAACTTTTTTATTTTTTAACTTTCATTTAAATTTTACAAGGCGTTTCTACCTTTTCCGCCTTAGTTTTCTTAGTCCTTTTTATCGTTAAAAAGGTAGTGGCGCCCTCAATTTTTACAACCCTTCTGTTATCCTTGTGTGACATAAACTTGGGGTCGAATCACCCTTGAGAGGAGTCTCTAGCCGGAGCCCTTCGAGCTGGTGCCCTGTGAGGTACAGCATTCACCGTTACAAATTGGCGCCTTTACCGTTACAAATTGGCGCCTTTACCGTTACAAATTGGCGCCCAACTAAAAGCATACCTTTACCGTTACAAATTCATCCTTATGACACCGACAAAATCAGTCCTTATGCCCGCAGGCATAAAACCATCTTCACAACTGACAAAAAGATTTTCCACTTAGTTAGGCCAGCAACAATCGGGATGTGCATGAAGTTCTCCAAACTTACAAAGATAGAAAAAATCGTCGAGCGCAGCATAGAACTTCAAAAAATTCCTTATCCGTCAAAAATTCAGATTCTAGCAATAAATTAGCTCAATATAAAATTCAAACACGTCATTACCAGAACCTTGGCCCCAATTCGATTCTTGAAATCCCGTACTATCAGAAGGGCCATAGAAATAGAGAAATTCCCAAATCTAATGAACAGAAGAGATGTCGGCCAACGATTACCAACCATTACTCAACCGCGAAATACCTAACAACCATGCACCTCCAATCAATATCCCGCCTACCATTCCCCTGTCCATAATTTTCTCACCATTATCTCCCTTCGCTTTAGTTGCTACAAGAATGCGATTCCCTCCTGCAATTCGTCCGTTATCTCTGAAGAGTAGACATATTGATACCTCAGAGATAACTGCCGGGCACAGTACTATTAATGGAGTAGGCAGATTGAGGTCACGAAATCGTAAAGAACCTTATCCTTCCTAACCTACCTTTTCCTATTAGGTCAACCCATTTCCTCCTTGATCTTCTATGTATTTATTTGGTTTGCCATATCGACTTGATTTCTATCTATCCATTATCATCATATGGCCAAACCTCTTCAATTGTTGACGTTCTGTACTGTCTATGATCGGCTCGACTTCAAATTCCTTTCTGCGCAGTGACAAACCGGTTCCACTCTTATTGGTGCGAACGAGACGGTAAAAACGTTACTGGGTGAATTAAAATGTTTCTATGGGGTTTAAAATTGATTCACAGTTCGAATTTACTTATAAATTTGAACACCTTGGTTACGCTTTCTATCCTGCTGTTAATTTTCGCTCTGTTTTTTCCGTCTTTGTTTATGAAAACACCTAGATATTTAGAGTTATATGTTGGTTCTGTTTCTTTATCGCTTAGGCTAACTACAGCTTGAACTTCATTGTTACTCCTCTTTGTCTTAAGCCCTTCCCAGTTACAAACTGTTCAGACTCTGCGTTATTTGTTCTGATATAGTTTCTGGTGCATTGGTATAAGCTGGCTCTGTTAGTCCTCAGTTTTTCGTTGACCCCTTTGTGTTTTTAAACTGTTTCATACTGTCTTCCTCGAGATAATGTCGAAAACTTTTTCTAAATTCGTGAATGCGTTATACTTTGCTAATATGGCAAGAAATTGTTTTCGACCAATATTAGAAAATCACTCACGAAATAGTTATTTGTGTATTTAGAGCGTAAAGTAGCGTAAAGAGCGGCAATTTTACTCTACGCTCGAAAAACACACATAATTTTTTCTACAGTCGCCCTTTTAATAATTAAAACGGTTTTTTATATTATCTTAGGTTATAAATAGGTGTGCTAGAATAATCGTCATTTTCGCTATTCATCATGATTAACCTTAAAAAGATCTACTGACTAGGGATGTTGGAAAATAATCGATTTTTATATAAATCGATTATTATTACCTTAAAATCGATTTTTAGCTATCGATTTTTATAGAAATAATTATCGATTTTTAATAAATAGATTTTATAAATTACGTGTTTAAATCGATTTTCGGAAACGGCTCGTATTATTTATTGACTATTCTCCAAAAATTTGACGATTATTGACCATTTCTCAAAATTTTGACAATTTTCGACCATTTGCCAAAATTTTAACAATTATTGACCACTTTTGACCATAATTGACCATTTTGACTGTTTTTCAAATTAGTGACCATTTTTCCAAATTTTTGACCATTTTTCAAATTGATGACAATTTTTGACAGTTTTTGACAATAATTGTCCATTTTTCAAAATTTTTAAAAATAATTGACTATTTTTAACCATTTTTGATGGTTTTTGACCATTTTTGACAATTTTTCAAAATGTTAGACCATTTTTCAGAATTATTGACCATTTTTGATAATTATTGACAATTGTTGACAATTATGGACCATTTTTCCAAATTTTTTACCATTTTTGACCATTTTTGACCATTTTGACCATTTTGACCATTTTGACCATTTTGACCATTTTGACCATTTAGACCATTTAGACCATTTAGACCATTTTGACCATATTTCAAAATTTTTTACAATTTTTCAAAATTATTGACCATTTTTGATAGTTTTTGACAATTATCGACCATTTTTCAAAATTTTAACAATTATTGACCAATTTTGACAATTATTGACTATTTTTGACCATATTTCAAAAACTAACAATTTTTGACAATTATCAATTATTTTCCAAAATTTTTAAAATTTTCAACAATAATTGTCCATTTTTGACAATTTTTGATAGTTTTTGACAATAATTGGTCATTTTTGACAATTTTTCAGAATTTTTGACAATTTTTAAAAGAATTTGACCATTTTTCAAAATTATTGACCATTTTGGATAGTTTTTGACAATTATCGACCATTTTCCAAAATTTTAACAATTTTTGACGATTATCGACCATTTTTCAAAGTTTTAACAATTTTTGACAATTATTGACCAACTTTGACAATTATTGTCCATTTTTGACAGTTTTTAAAAATAATTGACAATTTTTAACCATTTTTGATAGTTTTTGACAATTTTTCAAAATTATTGACCAACTTTGACAATAATTGTCCATGTTTGACAGTTTTTAAAAATAATTGACAATTTTTAACCATTTTTGATAGTTTTTGACAGTTTTTCAAAATGATTGACCATTTTTGATAATTATTGACAATTGTTGACAATTATGGACTAATTTTTCAAATTTTTGACCATTTTTGACAATTATTGACCATTTTTGACCATATTAAAAAAATTTTGATTATTTGTCAAAATTTTTGACCATTTTTCAAAATCGTTGATCATTTTTGATAGTTTTAGACAATTATCGACCATTTTTCAAAATTTTTACAATTATTTACAATAGTTGTCCATTTTTGACAGTTGTTGACAGTTTTTGACCATTTTTGATCATTTTTGATCATTTTTGAAAATTTTTGAAAATGTTTGACCATTTTTCAATTTTTTTTTAAAGTTTTCGACAATTATGGACCATTTTTGACAATTATTGACAATTTTTTAAAATTATTTGACAATTTTTGACCATACAAAAATTATCCATTTTGACAGTTTTTGACAATTTTTGACAATTATTTACCATTTTTGACCATTTTTGACCATATTTCGATATTTTTGACAATTTTCATATAATTTTATTTAATTTTTAATCTGATAAATTGTTAATTATTCACCAATTGAGTTAATTCGGAGGGCGTGGTTTGATTAAATAGGCAAGTGAAAAAAATTCCTTTTTTGCGCTAGAGCGTAAAGTAATAGTCCTCGGCATTTGTCGACTTTACGATTTCATTTGAATATAGTAATTAATCATTTTACGCGCGACTGTAGAAAAAGACTATTCTTCTACAGTCGCGCGTAAAATGACTAATTACAATTGGTGAATATTTATGGAACCAATAATTGTCAAAAACTGTCAATAATTGTTAAAATCTGAAAAATGGTCGATAATTGTCAAAAACTTTTAAAAATATTGAAAAATGGTCAAAAGTTCTCAAAAATTGTCAAAAATTTTCAAAAATGGTCAATTGTCAAGATTTTTAAAAAAATTTGAAAAATGGTCAAAAATTTTAAAAAAATTGTCAAAAATAGTCAATAATTGTCAAAAACTATCAAAAATGGTCAAAATGGACAATTATTGTCAAAATTGGTCAATAATTGTTAAAATTTTGAAAAATAGTCGATAATTGTTAAAAACTATCAAAAATGGTCAATAATTTTAAAAAATGCTCAAAAATTTAGAAAAATTGTCAAAAATGGCCAATAATAGTCAAAAACTATCAAAAATGGTCAAAAACTGTCAAAAATGGACAATTATTGTTAAAAATTGTCAAAATTTTAAAAAATAGTTGATAACTGTCAAAAATTATCAAACATTTGGGAGAATGGTCAATAATTGTTAAAATTTTGGAAAATGGTCAATAATAATTGTTAAAATTTTGAAAAATGGTCAATAATTGTCAAAATTTTGAGAAATGGTCAATAATCTTCAAAAGTTGTCAAAATTTTGAAAAATAGTTAATAAATAATACGAGCCGTTTCCGAAAATCGATTTAAACACGTAATTTATAAAATCGATTAATATTACAATAAAAATCGATAACTGAAAATCGATTATAAGAAAATAATAATCGATTTATATAAAAATCGCATCCCTGGTCAGTAGATCTTTTTAAGGTTAATCATGATAAATAGCGAAAATGACGATTATTCTAGCACTCCTATTATAACCTAAGATTTAATCATTAAAAGGGCGACTGTAGAAAAAATCATGTGTGATTTTCGAGCGTAAAGTAAAATTGGCGCTTTCGAAAGATCGCCGAGCTCCGCTCCGCGTCGCGCGGCAACATTCTTTCCCAAGCTCCAAATACACAAATAACTATTTTATGCCATAATTACCATTTGGTTGGTTATTTATTAACAGAAATGATTCAAGATAGATGGTTTGCAAATAATGGTCCTTCTCGATGGCCCCTAAGATCTCCAGATGAAATCCACAAAATAATTTCATTGGGGCTTGTTAAACAACATGATAATATTCTTTAAAGAATAAATGCTTGCCTAAAAAGGAAGGTGACAAGATATATCGTAACGAGACAGTTCGTAACTCCAAAACTGGTAACAAACAATTCATAACGCCCTCAACTTCGTAACATCAACAATTCGTAAGTAACCACAACTATTCGTAACGGTATAATTCGTAACGACCAGGTTGAATTATTTTGTTCCTTCTTGTTAACGTGAAAACCAATTTTTATCACACCTGCAATTATAAATGCAAATAATAAGGTTAGAGCTAATAAGAGGAATTTTCCCAAACATATAAATTAAGAAACATCACTGATCTTCTTACTAGTGTCTAGAGGTTTTTCAATAATCATTGTAAGAAATTTAATGAATGGTGAATGAACTTACGTATGGTCTCAATTCGCGTAAAAAAGGTACTCTATTGTACCAAGATTTCGAGTCTGTTCAAAATCGGGTAACCACTGGAATGGAACTACGCCCTCTAGCGGTGAAGTAGAGAATATAATTTCCAGCGGTTTCTTGTTATGCTAGTTTGTAAAACAATTTTTTTCTCTAAGCTGTACGATAAATAGTTTCTGAGATACAGCGGGCTACCTCTCTCAATCAGACACCCGGTACAACCTTTCGCAGCAGATGCAAGAAAGATGGTGAAAAAGATAGAAGCAAATATGAAAAAATCTGGAGCAACACCTGAAATTGTCTATCGTACAGAACGTCTTGAAACAAATGGGAGCGTTAAATTACTACTCCAAAAAAAGACTTGTGACGTCTTCGAACATTTGTGAAATAAACATGATTGACTTGAATTTTGCCTCTTTTACCGAAACAATATTTTTGAATTTTTTGGGTGAAGAAAAAACATGGATTTTTCGTCATCGTCACGCTTTTATGCAACACACAATACTTTTGGTTATGCAGCACAATTAACAATGAAGCGTATATAGTGTTGCATAAATCATCGTCACGCTTTCCATGAGCTATAATATGTATACTGTGTATATATGTGTACTTTTTTTGTGCAAAATTCCATTTACGATGGGCTTACGATACAATTTTTAAAAGGTATCCATCTATTAGTGTTTTCACTTCTGTCTAACTGGACATCTACGTTTTTTTATACAAATGATTTTATTTTATTTGAACCATTCTTGACATGGGGCATTTTATTTTGAAATAACTAAGCTATGTCTGAAGTAGTTTAACCGGAAAACTAACATTTGTGAAATATTTTCCAACGCCTTTTATATAGGATGCATAACACAAAACACCAATTGTTTTATTTGAGATTAGATCACTATTGAAATAGGACTTATAAAAGAAAAGAAGCCTAATATTATCTGCAAAATATACATTTGTGTTTTGCGATATTTTTGGAAATTGAAATAAAGTGCCCTGTATGACTTCTAATGAGAATAAATGTTTTTGAGGAATTGTCCCACATCCGACAAACAAATTAGCTAACAATGGTCTTTCAATTATAAATTCACTCATTAATTTACTTTTTTAAATGAAACTTAGTGTTTCTAATTAATTCCACTATTTATAGAATTAATTAGAAACACTTTAGTTTCATTTAAAAAAGTAATGAGTAGATTCCACAAAGTATGGGTCCAAAAAGTAAATTCACTCAATAATGTATGATTCTTTTTTTTAACTAATATAAAAAGGTATCTCGAAAATGATGAAATATTGAGATAGGACTTACTAGAAAAAATTATCCCAAAATTAAGCGCAAAATCCAAAATTCCATTTAAAACCAACACTGATGCAAAATTTCAAAATTTTAGTATACATTTTTGAGAAACGTCACGAAAAGCTCTGTACAATGTACATGAAAATCACAAGCCTCTACAATTTGAATGCCTCCCTCCTCCCTCCTTGAATTTGATATTTGCAAAAAAAAACTTCAGGAACTCAACTATTGGAATGGAATATCAATTTTCTCACAGACAATGCTAAGTAAATTTCCTCTCAAACGATACTATGCATTCTAACTAGGATAAATTAATTCATAACTTCTAATTTGTTACCCCAGTACTTCACATAACTCTCGATAACAAATGCATTGTTTCAAACTTAGAATATTTTCATAATTATTGAATAAAATTAATAAATAAAAAATTTTAATCTGACGATGAAAGTGTTATTTGTGAAACCGGACGAGTGATATATGTTATATACTTTAGTTCGCAGCATATGGGAAACTTTTTCATTATTTATTTTACGAAAAAAGTTATAAGTATTTCAAAAAAAGTTCTGCATGGTCTAAAGCCAGAAATGCAGCCATCAAGTTTAAAAGCCACATACGAGGTTTATCAGAAAATATGAATATTATTCAAGAAAAAATTTAGGCTGCAAAAAAATCTTCGAATATCTATAGCACTAAAGGTAACTGGATTCTGAAATGAATAATTTTACTATGTGTATGTGTCATTTCGAAGCATAAATAGAATGAAGTAACTCAGAAAAGAAAAATCTATATTAAAGTCAGTTTGTGCGGTCGCCATTTTGAATTTTTGAAATTTGAAAACACTAACTCTTTGAGATACATTTCCTCTATATTTCCAAATATTATCATATTCATTTTGTCATTTTCACTATACTTGCCGCTTAAATAAACAAAATTTCTTATTTTTGAGAAACTGAGGGTTGAAAACTATTTTTTTTTAATTTTTTTTAACGTAGCGTATTTCATTTGTGATGGAAAATATGGCGTCTGCTACCACAGCGCTCACATTAGGGGCCTGAGAGAGAACACATATTTTGTCTTTATTTTTCTTTGCTACTTTGTCACTGAAGTGACAAAGACAAAATATCTGTTCTCGCAGGATGAACGTTACCAATATTCTATCTCGGAAAAATTTTATGTTATGTAGATTTTTTGATCTTACCTTCCCGGATAATTAGAGGAAAATATATGATTATACATTCTCCAAATTCAATAATGAATGAAATTTGAAAAGAGAATAATTTACTCCCTCGCCACAGTCAACAAGTTTAACGATTACATCTGAAATATGAAATCTGCCGTTAGAATTTGCTATGTGTGCTACGAATAATGATCGCTTATTGTATAGGACCTTATTTACTGACAAAGAACGCTTTGGTGAGAAATCGAATAAAGAACTCGAGAAACTCATATTTTGAACTAAGGAAAATCCACTTACGATTTGCCATTCTCGTTCACAGTAAATATTTTTTGTAAATGTTTGGAAAATATTAATAGACAGCCAACTAGTGAACTTTCGGCTCTTCAATAGACCGCTAACAGATGCTGTAAATATGAGTTTTCCACAAAATATTTTACTTTTCAGTTGCTGTTCGTGAAAATATGTTTGCCACTTACAGAACAGGTTATTCCTTCTTGGTCAAACATTTTACCTGTTGCTTATCTATTTTCTTAAGAAGAGTTAGCTTTTTTTTACACGCTTTATATTAGCTTCAATTCTATGTTTGCTTGTTTGTAACGCAACCTTTCAACTCGATCTTTACTCACCTTAAACGCTCAAAATAATTCGAAATTTCGTACACTTGTCAATGAACGATGACAATACAAAAATTTCAAATATATCAAAAATAATTATCATCAATTGCTTCAATTATGTGATGAAACGTCACTTTTTTAGTTTTAACATCCATCATATGGTATATATAAAACAGCTTAGTTGATAAACTATTATGTCTTTGTATCCGAGTGGTATAGAGGTTTGGCTGCAAAAATCATGGATTGTAGGCGTAGTGTTCGAATCCTGGACACGGTGATAATTTTTATTTGTTATATTATATTTCTATATGAATAACCTTATACACTGTGTTCATTTGAACAGGACCCATCCTTAATATTTCAAAAATGGGACATATTAGAAAGAAATGCCGAAACACGTCAACTTTTAACTCGAGGGGGACACTTTTTGGCGCTAATGTCATAAACTCAGATTCACCCCCTGCCTACTGGAGACACCCCTTACATTTTTTCAAATGGTATTAGGTATCAAGTCATACCTCATTTAAAAGGTCTGGTAAATCTCTATTCAATAATATTGTTTTGCCTTTGATACCAGCCTTCCATGGTTATTTAATCATTGTTCAAAATTGGCTTTTTTTCAACTTTTATTGCCTGAATGCCCAACAAGCAAAGTTGTTTTATAATTTTTGGCTTATATAACAATTTAATTTTAATGTTGATTTATTGTCGCTTTCAAGAATGCAACTTATTATATAAAGGTTCCATAAGAGCAAGTTTAGCTTTTCGTAACAAAATTGTTTTATAAATTTATCACAAAAACAATTATATAATATTTATACAGCAATTTTATACGTGTTATGTAAGAGATTTATAAAACATTTATTGTTCATCAAATTAAGTTGTTTTATAACACTTTTTTGAGAGAATTTGGTAGCATTTATTAATCAGGTATAAATACATTATAAAACCATTGTTATAAACACTTTTAGCAGCTTATAAAATAATTTTATTAAAGCAGCAGGTGCCGCAATTTTATTGCCATTGAAAATTGTAGTTACAGACACAGCAATAAAATAATTATATAATTATTACATTGGAAGCTGTTATGTTTTGGCTTGGCAGTTTTAGGAAAACAAACCGCTCAAAATGTCGGAATTAAGGGAGTGGAAGAAAATGAAAAGGAGTGGAGCGTTCCGGAGAAAAATAAAGGAAAACTTTTAAAGTATTATGATGAGCAATAAAGAAAATTTTAATAATACTCCTGCATGTTCAGATAGTCATCCACAAGAAGTAATGAGATATCACTCAATAATAATTACAAATAATGATACTATACCAGAAAAAGAAACAAGAGATGAGAACTTATCATTAGAAGTGCCAAATTTTATTGGTCAAAGTGATAATAATGACTTGGTAAGAGAAAATTGGTTAGTACAATTAGAACCTGACAACGAAAGTGATCTGTTGATGATAGATTTAAACAGAAATTCTGAATTTAGAAACAACATCAGATCATGGGCAGTTCATTATAATATCGCTCATATGGCCCTGCGAGTATTGTTTCAAAATATCAATAAAAGGTTACCCAGTATACTGCTTCAAGACCCTAGAACATTGTTGAAAACTAGAAAATAAATAATATAATTGTGTTGAATTTGTTTATCAATTCCTTTATTCAATATATTTTTAAAATACGGTCCTGTTTTGTAGGGTTCTTTTGAAAATGAAGTATATTTTAAAAATGTTTTAAAATTAATACAAGTGTTGGTAAATTATTTTATAAAACCTACTTTGTCCACTAAACTTTTATATTACTGGCAGCCATGTTAATAATCGGATATAGATAAAATTTTAATAATATCTCTAAAGATAAAAATATATTTCACTTTTACAAATAGTTTTATGTGAAAATAACATTGAGTATAAACAAATTTAGAAGAATACAACTACTAGTTTCAATTATTACTACCAAAACTCGATTTTTTTTTATTTTTTAACTTCTAAAATTATTATAAAACCTTGATAAAATTGGAGCGCAAGAAAAATTCACTGCATTTATACCCTATAAATCACAATAAAATTTGTTTTGCATCAAAATTTTTCTTCTGTCGGAAACTACCTACATGCACAAAAATCATATTTATTTTCTTTCTAAAGTTGGTGCTGCATTTATATTATCACCAGCAACTCTGAAATATAATTATTTGGAAACAATTTAGCTTTTTACAAACATATTAATAAAACAAAGTTGATTTATTAATACTACTACAATAGCAATAAATTGGCATATAATTCAATTATGAAACATATATATAATCATTATATAATAATTTTTTAACCATTATATAAGTATCGCATAGAAAAATTTAAGAAAGTTTCTAGCACGTTTACTGAACACTTATAAATCTTTTATAAAATAATTTTATTGTAGTTTTATTAACATTGTATATCTGTTATATAGTAGTCACTAGAGTACTTATAAAATATATTATATAAACGAAATGTTTTATAAATTGTGCCCATTTTGTGTTTATAGATATTTTATAAACATTTTAAAAACGTTTCTGAGACTAACATTGTTTTATAATGTTTATCGCCAAAACATTCCTACGACTATTATAAAATAGCAAATTGTTAGTTGGGTGTTAACGGTGGTCACTTTGACACATTATTAAATAGCAGTTATTTCTTGTTAACAGTTGTATTTTTACTATTTGTAAATTTTTTATTCTTCAAAGAGTCTTTCTATCATAACACAATACGGGGGCATAAGAAAAGTTGAAAGAGAGCCAATTTTAAACAATTATTGAATAACAATGGAAGGCTGGTTCGAAGGCAAAACAAAATGATTGGATAGAGCTTCACCAGACCTTTTAAATGAGGTATGACTTGATACCTAATGCCATTTGAAAAAATGTGAGGGGTGTCTCCAGTAGGGAGGGGGTGAATCTGACGTTCATGACATTAGCGCCAAAAAGTGTCCCCCTCACGTTGAAAGTTGACGTGCTTCGGCATTTTTTTTAATATGTCCCATTTTTGAAATATTAAGGGTGGGTCCTTTTCAAATGAACACAGTGTATATAGTTCCTATTGATCTGTGACATGTGACCTGTTCATTATCCACACCTATTATTTACTAAAAACATGAATAATATTTTGAAAGGAAAAATGAAAATCAAAAAAACACACCTTATAGTAAATCGAACTGAAAAGTAAAAAATAAATTATAGTTTAAAAAAATCGAACTAAAAAGAAACAAATTATACTTTAAAAAAAAACTAATGAGCACGCTTTATGGGTAATCGAACTAAAAAGTAAAAAATAATTCTCAATTTAAGAATGAAGTGATTAACGAGAAAATTAATGTCATTGATGTGATAGCATATATAGCATATCAATTGTTATAATTCTTACTAGTTTTATTCCGAAATGCAGAGTTAGTGTACAAATAAAGTACAAAGCACCCCACGCTTTCACCACGACGACATTAATTTTCTCGTTTATATTTTATTCATAAATTAAGAATTATTTTTCACTTTTTAGTTCGATTACCTCTTAAGCGTGTTTTTTTTACTATTATTTATTTAAAAATGATCTCGCTTAATCTGGATAGTTTCACCCGCTTTTTAATGCATTCTATTTCCAGAAATGATATCGAATTCTGCAACTAATACTACGGCCCACGGGCCGTATACGTCCCGCCAAAAGTTTTGGACCGGCCCTCTCTTGATGTTGTAAGAAAAAGGTATTTTTAAATTTTGTTTAAGTAAAATTTCATTTTGAAACTGGAACCAAGAAAAATAATGAAATAAACTAATACAGATCACGGATGACTGATAAACACTTAAAGTCACTTCTTATTATTGGAACAACACAACTTGAACCCGAGTGGATGAAAATTGTGAATAAAAAACAACTTCATACCTCTCCCTAAGAATGTTTTTGTGGTGTTTGTTTGTTTTATATTTACTAGCATTTTACATATTATTAAACTTTCAACATATAAAAAGTTGTTGGTAACAATAAAAAATATGAAGATAAAAAAACTCCAAAAATTTAAGTTTGAATTTTACTAGCTGAAACTCAATATTTTGCACCTACATTGAAAAAAATCGCGGCCTTTTTGTCGTGGAAGGGGCGGTATTTTCAGCAGTTTATTGGTCTTCAGATATTCACTACCTAGCCCTTAGGTAAAATAGTTTGAAGACCCCTGCTATAGATTAAAAGTGGTTTAATAATTAAACTGAAATAAGAGAACTTCTTTATGATTTTGGAGACTTCCTAAAACATAGACAGTTAGAAAAAACTCGGAGGAAGAAACCCTCTATGTGGAACTCCTTTTTCACCTTCCGGCTTCTTAATATATTTTCTCATGAAGGAATAAATTTTAACTAACAACTATAATTTTTATTTTTACTTTTACAGTTACTTTGGTTATCGTTATGATGTGACTGTAGAACATGTACTTGCGGTATGTTTGAACCCGTACTAGGAAAATTTACTTGATCTGCTACTTTTTTTTCTCTAATTTCAACTAATTTTAAATGATGTTCAGAGTCCAACTGCAAATAAGGTTTCAAAGAGTTGGCATGGGAATGTCCTGTTAATTTGATAATTTCTTGCATTTTAAAACCATTTTTGGCAAAGTGTAGAAATAGTGGAATAGCGATGTGAATGGTTTCTTACTGTAACGTTTTTTTTATTCATTTAAATAGTTTTTACTAGTGGGATAAAATTATACACACTACTATGGCTAATTACTATTGATTTATTTATAGAAACACACACTGTATTGAACTTAATTTATATACACACTTTACTTATTGTCTACTAATTTATTTACACTCGGTATAATAGTTCTAATTTATTTTTACCACTTCAATATCACACTATTTATCTTCACTATTTCATTCACTATTCGATTACTAAGAACTTCTGTAAACTGTCTGTGAACAAAGTCCTTACTCTCCGTTAACTATCTTTTTACTAATTTTGTTTTTACTGTCAACTCACTCAAAAACCCGCGTTTATATAGTCTTTATCAACTCTCGAAAATTCTTGTATTTTACACGCTCGTCATATGCGTAAACAAAACGATCTTCCCAGAATGTTATCGAAAAACGCGCATTCGCCAAAATTCATAGTCGAGTGACAGGGCCGGCTTTGAGTGGGCGACCTCGCAACATTACTTTGAATTATTTGGCAATTACGCCAATTTTTTCTGTCCATTTTGACATGCCGTTGATTCCAATAGGCATGTTTTTATGACAAATTCCTTTTTTCCAATTTGGATGGACTGTCAAAAAAAGCCTGTCACTTGTGATTTCTGGATTGGTATTTCTTTTATCGAATAATTCCAAAAATAGACGAGTAGAGTGGCTCACGTTTTGTGTCCTTTGCCAATGTCGGTAAATGGGACTATTTTTATATTAAATTCCTAATAATACTTTTCTTGTATCATCTGCGCCTTTTGTTCTATATGCTTTTGATTCTTGACTCTTTGTAGTCCTCTCCGTTTTTTTCCATATTGTTGATGGAGGGAGGGATATTTGGTAAGATTATTTCCTGAGTTAAATAAACATTTTATTTTAATACAACATTTTTTTAAATTAAAATAATAGGCAACTTGTCAAACTTGCATGAAATTTTTTCGATTTTTTTTTTCCGGAAAAGCTGCTGACAGCTAAGTTGACAGTGCTGTTGAGTAATTTTTCCACTTAAAACTTATATTTGACATACCAATTCTTGATAGCGATTGGTCAAAATTAATAGGAAGGAAATAATCGCTGTAAAAATCACATGTGCATTTTGTCAAGGTAATTGCAGGTAACTTTTTTGTCAGTAGAAAAGATTCCGATGCTATGGTATATTTTCAGTGAAAAACACTCTAGTGAAATAGTCCCTAGTGCTTGAATTATTGCCGAACATTTTTGGAGTATATGAATTTTCTTTAAAAATTCATGGATGCCACATATTTCCCGCAATTAATTCAAGCACGTGGGGGATTCGGTAAGAAAATTTTATACCATTATTATTTAAAAGGAAAACCATGGAGACTAGATATAAGGAGCACAATCTTTGTATATAAAAAGTGTCCATCAAAAGGTGTTAAATTGGTGGCGCTAGTATAGCTAAAGGATCAAAACTTTTTAGAGTAGGGACGACGTGGTAAATTATTTTAGGTTATGTAAATTGAGGGAATGTTTATTTGCATTAGGTTACCTTTCATGCTTGGTTTCAGCAAATTTTAAGGGAAAAATAAGTATTTCGCGTAGCTGGTGCAATGGTGGCTTAAAGGTAAGTTTCTTCAATATCATTATATACTTGTGTTGCAAAATAATAAACTTTACACTTCTACATATTATATGAATAATTGCACAAATATGTACCCATAAGTCACTGATTATTTTTGTTATTTCAGACAATGCCTCGAAAAAAATGACAGAATTGAAGATTATAATTAACAAATAAAAAATAGGGGTTGATCGTAGAAGGGTGAAAGTTTAGGGTTGTATATATTTTTGAATGCTGTATCATGAAAAAATAAAAACAAAAATTTTTGTCTAAAATATAAAAACAAAAAATTAAGGGGTGTACCACCCTTAACATTTAGGGGGATGAAAAATAGATGTTGACCGATTCGCAGACCTACCCGATATGCACATGAAATTTCATGAGAATGGGTAGAGCCATTTCGGAGGAGTTTAATTACAAACGCCGTGACACGAGAATTTTATATATTAGATTATCGGGACACGAGTGCTTGAAAATTACCGATAATTTCCATTCAACGAGTTCGAAGAACGAGTGGAATTAGACAACAAGCTTGAATGGAAGTTATCCGGTTAATTTTTAAGCACAAGCGGTATTTAAGGAGAATATTTCTCGAATAAAAATACAAATTACTGTATATCTCCACTATATTGAATTTGTACTTTTTTCGTCGCAAAATAACATAAAATGTCTCCATACTCTATTTTTACTCTTTTCCGTGTTTTTGGGTACACTTTTAATGACATTTTTGTCAATTTCCCGTTCTGTTATATCTCCGAATCGATTCATGGCCTCTGAGAAACTCTTCTTTGACGTTTCACGTTTACTATTTTAATGTTGTTCGACAAGGGTTGTCATGGCAACGTGGAATTTCCACTGTAATTTTTGAATTTCCATTTAATAATTTAGCATTCGTTGCATTGATACAACATGTATGAGTGAAATATTCATTATTATTACATGATAAGGGCAGAAGACCAAGTTCTGTTCTGCTCATAATAAGTAATAGAATATAAATAAAACGATAACCGGTACTAAGCCTAAAGCTAAACTAGAGATTGAAAATATAGAAGTCTATTCGGTTTTTGGAACTATTTTCTGAATTAATTATTCGCTGAGGAAGACCATTCCAAATATCAAAGATTCTGTTACTCAGAAAGGTTTACCTGTTGCGAGTTCTGAAAGGCTCTTTCCTCAGCTTTAAGGAGTGCCCACGGAGACGGTCGTCCAAATGGAGGGGGAAAGCTGCTTGAAGGTCGCCAAAGTTGAATTTCAAAATTCGGAAGGAGAGAATCAGGTCACCTCGGAGACGTCTTTCTTCGATTGTTGTGAGATTTGCCATGGTTAATCTCTCTTTGTACGTGTGTCTAGCACGGCCAAAAGACAACATGGTTGCGCGTCTTCGCACTTTTTCCAGCATTCCGCGATCTCGAACTAAATCTGGATACCACGAAGTATGGGCTGGACATAGCATTTAGAATTTGCGAGTTTATACATATGACAAAAAATATGATCGCAGATTTAAGTATGAAGACTGATATAAGCAGCATCTTTGAACAATTGTAACGTTAACCACGCATCTCAGGGTACTTGTACACTTGAGACAATTTGTCTCGAAACTATAGTATATATTTATTTCCAAGACAGCATCGAGTAAACAAAATAAAGTAGCAGAGCAGTCGTTAGTTCGTAAAAATACCGAGTGGAGTGGATTGCACTATTCGCAAAGCTTAAAACGAGCACGAGTTGACGACGTGCAACTGTTTATGTCGATGCCGTGCAACTGTTTATGTCGATGCTGTCTTGGGAATAAATATACTTATGTATCGATAGACGAGCGTCTAACAGCAGAACATATTCAGCCAATCAAAACGTCTGTCAGATCCCATGATAATTATCGCAATCCGATTGGTTGAAATAAAATGGCGCTTTGTTGTTGTATACTTTTGTAATTCGATTTAACCTGACCCAACCAAACCTAACCTAACCTAACCTAACCTGACCCAACCTAACCGTAAACCAAAATTAACAATAAAAACTCCTGGTATTTCTCACCTCAAAGGCTCAAATCAAAACAGAAAAGTATACAACAACAAAGCGTCATTTTATTTCAACCAATCGGATTGCGATAATTATCATGGGATCCGACAGACGTTTTGATTGGCTGAACGTGTTCTGCAGCTAGACGCTCCTTATCGAGAGTGAAGTAATGTGAGTAAACAGTTCTGAGGGCGCTGTCGGAGACTGTCGTATACGGATACATTCAAATAAAAACGGAACATAGGGGTTTAGTGTATTCGCCGATGTAAATAGTCCACCAATAAAACATTTCTATAAGTTCACTTCAATGAATATCAAGTATTGATCTGGACAGCTGGATTCAGAATCACTGTAAAAAAGCCCGCCCCTTCTCCTTCCAAAATTTGTTAGTTATGTGCGAGGTGTGTGCGAAGTGCGAACTGCAATTTAGTATTGAATAATTATTTGATGGGGGTAGTAAACGTCGCTACATATTGGAACAATATGCTTACGTTTTATGTTGTTAAAATCGAAAATTAACTGTTAAATTCTCTTTAACAATTAATGTTTCGAGTTAAGATAATATGTTTTGATTTCTTTTGGCCATAACGGCAACCAAAATAAAAATAAATTCGTAAATAAAACAAAATGGGATTCTTTAAATTGAAACAAAGTTAAGGACCGCCCACAGTTGAGAATACGAAATGGTGGGAATTGTACGATATGTTATAGGTGTCCAAATAAACGATTGTAATAATCGTGTTTTTAATCTGTTGAAGCTGGATGTTGGTCGACTAGTTCAAAAGCAGCTCTGATACAATGCTTACAATCCCTATGTTCCGTTTTTGTTTGAATGTATCTGTATATGAGTCGACGCGTGTCTCAGTGAGTGATCACACAATCCCAGCATTGTTCGAAGAGCTGAGAGAACTCGCAGTCAAAAACTGTAAAAAACTGTCAAAAATTGTTAATAATTTTCCAAATTTTGAAAAATGATCGATAGTCAAAAATCTTAAAAATTTTTGAGAAATGGTTAAAAATTTTCAAAAATGGTCAAAAATGGTCAAAAATTGTCAAAAATTGTCAAAAACTATTAAAAATTGTCAAAAATGGACAATGATTGTCAAAATTGGTCAATAATTGTCAAAAATTGTTAAAATTTTGAAAAATGGTCAATAATTTTGAAAATTGGTCAAAAATTCGGAAAAATGGTCCAATATTGTCAAATATTATCAAAAATGGTCAATAATTTTGAAAAATGGTCAAAAACTATCAAAAATTGTCAAAAACTATCAAAAATGGTCAAAAATTGTCAAAAATGGACAAATATTGTTAAAAATTGTCAAAATTTTGAAAAATAGTTGATAATTGTCAAAAATTGGTCAAGTTTTTGGAAAATTGTAAAAAACTTTGAAATATGATCAAAAATGGTCAAAAATTCAGAAAAATGGTCCATAATAATTGTCAATAATGGTCAATAATTTTGAAAAATTGTCAAAAATGGTCAAAAACTATCAAAAATTGTTAAAAGTTGTCACTTATTGTTAAAAAATGGTCAATAATTGTCAAAAAATATCAAAAATGGTCAAAAACTGTCAAAAATGGACAATTATTATCAAAATTGGTCAATTATTGTCAAAATTGGTCAATTATTGTCAAAAATTCTTAAAATTTTGGAAAATGGTCGATAATTGTCAAAAACTATCAAAAATTGTTAAAATTTTTGAAAATTTTTAAAAATCGCCAATAATTGTCAAAAACTATCAGAAATGCTCAAAAATTGTCAAAAAAGGACAATTATTGTTAAAAATTGTCAAAATTTTGGAAAATAGTTGATAATTATCAAAAATTGTTAAAGTTTTTGAAAAATTGTCAAAAATTTTGAAATATGGTCAATAATTGTCAAAAATGGTAAAAAATTTGGAAACATGGTCCATAATTGTCAATAATTATCAAAAATGGTCGAAAATTTGGAAAAATTGTCAAAAATGGTCAAAAACTAGCAAAAATTGTTAAAAATTGTCAATTATTTTAAAAACTGTTAAAAATGGACAACTATTGTCAAAAACTGTCAAAAATGGTTAAAAATCATTTCGAAAAATGGTCAAAAATTATCAAAAATTTGGAAAAATGGTCACTAATTTTGGAAAACAGTAAAAATGGTCAATAATTGTTAAAATTTTGAAAAATGGTCAATAATTATTAAAATTTTGAAAAATGGTCAATAATTGTCAAAAGTTGTCAACATTTTGAAAAACAGTCAATAAATAATACGAGGCGTTTCCGAAAATCGATATAAACACGTAATTTATAAAATCGACTTACTAAAAATCAATTAATATTGATATAAAAATCGATAACTAAAAATCGATTGATATTGTTACAAAAATCGATAACTGAAAATCGATTATAAGAAAATAATAATCGATTTATATAAAAATCGATTATTTTTTAACATCCCTAGTGCATTCCATTTTCGACTCAGTAGCTTTCTTTCATCCCTTCGTCTAAAGCAAGCACTCCTACTGTGTATGTCTGCTCACGGTAGATAAAACTAGAATCCATCTCAGAAGTTAGTTCGGTATGTGAAGTTTACGTTGTTGGGACTTCACGGTAGTTTGTGTGTGTGTGTTAATTTGGTAACTAGTACAAATAGTACCTAACACGTTTTGATAGCGCTGTGTTCTTTGTACAAAAAGCCGGTATATCTTTCTCTCTCTAATTACAGTTAATTCCATTCAAAAGTACCGAACATAAATTATTGATGTAATTTGTTCATGTATTTACTCCTGTAAAGTGCAGTGCTCTTTCATAAGTTTTTAGTTACATTTGTTCGTATTAATAACGTTTTATTTAAGCGCGAAGCGACAATATTGCAGTATTGCCAAGTAGTGGCATAAACTATTGTAAGTGTAACATTTTCACATGTTTCTTTTTTGGTTATTGTTAAGATCTTTTGAAAGTGTTTTCATTTAAGATCAATTAAAATAAACTGGCTATTTATTGACATCGTAGTAGTTAGTTTACCCTTTCGTGGTAAGTGGAGACAGGGAAGTTTATAGTTAGATGTCGCCAACCACCTCCCCTTCAATTATACAGTCCACTAAAGTTACTGCCTGTCTTCAGAACCCGAAAAATGGCATAATCGATTAAGTATTTCACAATAAAAGTAGTTCAATATCTCAAACTGCCCAAAAAATAAAAAGGAAGCCATCAGTGGAATGACAGCAAACGAATAATAACAATTGAGAAGAAAAAGACGAATTCCAAATTTCAAAAAACTGATATGCTGAATAATCACAGTTACCTACGATACATTGGATGACTCTGAATAAAATTTAATCATCAATATTTCTTGATTTCAGTATAAATTATTCTTGATAGTATGAGATTTTCACCAGTTCATCTGTTGTTCTGATGTTCCTCCGAACATTATAAATTTGAAAATTCTTTCCGTTCTTTCTTTTTGTCGAATCATATATTTTCGAAAATGACAGTGTGAATTCAGAAAAAATTATATAAAGAGATATAACATGTTTGCTATACATACTGTGATACATGAGAATATTTCCACCTGCTTACGACCCAGAGTGAGAAAGCATTCAACAAAGCAAATAATTCGCACACAACTATGCATATTGTCGTACATTTAAATGTTTGTTATGATTTTGTATAAATGTTTCGTAATCCATGTCTGCATACGTTTTTTTACGTAGGTGTTGATTTGCTCGCAATACATAATTGATTTGTCTTGGATCTATTCCATCAATTACCAAATAGATCATCTCGATATACAGGTTGTTACGTATAAGTGGATTTGATCGGAATACACGATTAATTGATTTGTCATAGATTCATTTCATCAATTATTACCAAACATATCAACTGAATATACAGGGTGTTGCGTAGAAGTGGATTTGCTCGAAATACATGATTTATTGATTTCTCATAGATTTATTTCATCAAGTTCCTCCTAAGGGAGTTAGCATCCTTTGAAGATGACGCTGTTAAGCCAGTTTTTTGAGCATATCTCAAAAAACCTCTGTCTTGAAACTTCAAACTTGGTACATTGTATAACTAAGCAATAATAAATGGTTCACTACAAACCACATGACAAATTCAAAGGTATTTTCCAAAAAAATGTGCTTTTTTTTTCAATTCGGTTTTAAGCACCATTTTTGACTAAAATTAATTTTCACAGGGGAACTGTTGTACCTTGACCATTTTGTACCTTGAAACACATTTGCTAATTTTTGTTTGGTGTGAACGTGGCTTCCACCACCAGGGTCACCACGAACCTAGCCGCTATTTGAGTTTGTTTGTACATGTGAATCATGACTCCACATATTCCGCAGATTTTTAGGGCAAAAATGAATAATTTGACATAAAATGTAAGTGTTTGGGCATGTTATTTTTATTTATTTTGTCACTAATATCAAATCTTCTGTCCGTTCTGGAATGTACCATGAAAACGTAATTAACGTTTTTATAACAAAAATACACAGGTTGTACCTTGGAACGTGTTTCAAGGTACATGCTATGTTTCAAGGTACATGAGTTTCCTATTATTTCTAAAAACAGATATTTTTTATTTCAGATCAATTATGCCTAGAAGCAAAACAGGAAGAGGACGACCGCCTATTGAACAGGAAAATATAAGAAAGGCAGTTGAAAGCGTAGTTTCAAAAGAAAATCCTATTTTACTGCGTGAAACCTGTGTGGTATATAGAGTTCCATTAGCCACTCTACAAAGATACGTAAAAGCTTATAAGGAAGATCCAGCTACAGGACGAATTCCTAAATATGATATAAAGCGAGTTTTCACAATTTCAGAAGAAAAAAGTCTTGTAGAATATATTGAAACAGTGGCTAAAATGCAATATGGCCTTACCAAAAAGGGAGTGAGGGAGTTAGCATATGAGTTTGCTCAAAGAAATGATAAGAAATATCCTGAACAATGGGACAACGATAAAATAGCAGAAATTGAATTGATGAGACACTTCATAAAAAATTCCTTACAGTCAGAAAGCCTGAAGCCACAAGCCTGTCCAGGGCGACTAGTTTCAACAGAATATATTTTTCAACAACAATGATGATGTGCATTTTGGGATTATTCCTCCAGATAGGATCTGGAACGTAGATGAAACCGTTCTATTAACTGTCCAAAAACCACCCAAAGTAGTGACTTCGAAAAAGTGCAGCAGGGAAGTAGGCGGAAGAACTTCGGCAGAAAGGGGTCAGTTATAGTTACCATGAAAGCAGCAATTAACGCAATAGGTAATCATGATCATTTTCCAGCGTGTTCACGATGATTAAAGGTGCGCCCGCTGGTTTCATGGGTGGAGCAAATTCAAGTGGTTGGAGTACAGAAAAGCTGTTTTTCACATATCTCCAAAATTTTCATCCTCACGTCAAATCCTCTATGGAAGAACGTGTTTTGCTCTTTGTAGATAATTACGAAACTCACCTCTCTATAGAAGCTGTCGAGTTTGCGTCTCAAAATGGAATAATTATGATAACCTTCCTTCATCCATTAGATCAAGGTGTTTTTTCTGAAGAAGATTTTCTGGCGTCATATGTCAGAGATAGACCAGATCCAGCGTTACTAAATGAAACCACTGCTCGAAATATTGATATACGATTGCCTAACAATAATATTAATAACAAAGAGTCCTCAGAAAAGGCTGTAGTACCTCAACCCTTATGTTCCACTAAAAAAGGATCTGAAGAAAACCAACACGAACTTCAACCTTTATGTTAAACACAAAAGTTGAATATTTCTTCGAAACTGGGCCAATAAGTTTTCAGATCTCCTGAACAAGTCCAACCTTTTCCAAAAGCCGGTACTAGAGTTGTAAAAAGAAAAGGAAAGAAACCAGGAGCAACGCGGATTGTGACGGATACACTGGAAAAGCTTAAAATGAAGAATAAGGAAAAAAAGGGGTAAGGAAAGTGGTAAGCGAAAATTTAAAAAAGCTACAAGGAAAGTTTTCGAGAGTGATTCTGATGATGACGAGGACACTGACGTCATGCTTTTGAATTATGAATCTAGTGATGGTTCTTCAAGAGATTTTTTGGATGAAGAGGATAACGAATATTTTGATATTGAAGATTCCGAGATACTGAACATAACACCCGCTATGCTACAGAATATTAGAGAGGAAAGTAATGCCCGGTTAAGTCTTTGTCTAACGATCAGTGGAGAACAATTTGAACATTTATTGTAAATTTTCGTTTGTTTGTTTTTGGTAGTGTATCACAGTAATTGCATAACTTCGAATTCCATTTAATTTGTTCAATAACGTATAACTTTCCATAAACAATTTTCATATTTTTTTTTTGTATTTTTGCCCATCCTTTACCAATTTGAAGCAACGTGTTATTATACATTTTTGAAATCAGCCCAGCAAGGGAAATCCGGAAGTTGAGAAAAAAGGGGGGTTCCATTTAAAAAATATGGTGATGACGTCATCACAACAAGGTGGTTCACCCTGTATTTTAGATTATAATTTGAAAAAAAAGTTAATTATAATCAAAAATCAAGCTGTTTCAGGAATTTCTAATTTTATTGTTTATTTAGCTAATAATGAATTTATGCGTTACTTTATGGAAGCACTGTATATAAAATGCCATATCTAGTTGATAAAGTACTATCAATCAGCGTGCGGTAAAGTAGAAGTAGAAATATTATTGAGTATTGTTAAGTATTTTAAAAAAATGGTCAAAAATAGTCAATAATTGTCAAATTTTTTGAAAGTTGTCAAAAATGGTCAATAATTGTTTAAATTTTGAAAAATGGTCCAAAATGGTTAAAATTTTGGAAAAATGGTCAATAATTATAAAAAACTGTCAAAATGGTCAATAATTGTTGGAAATGGTCAAAATTTTTGAATAATGGTCAAAATTTTTGAAAAATGGTCAAAAATTGTGAAAATTTGGAAAAATGGTCAAAAATTGTCATTAATTATAAAAAACTGTCATAAATTGTCAATAATTGTTGAAAATTGTCAAAATTTTTGAAAAATTGTCAAAAATGGTCAATGATTGTTGGAAACTGTCAAAAATGGTCAATAATTGTTAAAATTTTGAAAAATGGTCAAAAATTGTCAAAATTTTCGAAAAATGGTCAATATTTATAAAAAACTGTCAAAATGGTCAATAATTGTTGAAAATTGTCAAATTTTTTGAAAAATGGTCGAATTTTTTTAAAAATTGTCAAAAATAGTCAATAATTGTCAAAAATGGTCAAAAATTGTAAAAATTTGGAAAAATGGTCAAAAATGGTCTATAATTATAAAAAACTGTCAAAATGGTCAATAATTGATGAAAATTGTCAAAATTTTTGAAAAATGGTCAAAATTTTTGAAAAATTGTCAAAAATGGTCAATAATTGTTGGAAACTGTCAAAAATGGTCAATAATTGTTAAAATTTTGAAAAATGGTCAAAAATTGTCAAAATTTCGAAAAAATGGTCAATAATTAAAAAACTGTCAAAAATGGCCAATAATTGTTAAAAATTCTCAAAATTTTTGCAAAATTGTCAAAAATGGTCGATAATTGTCAGTACCTGTCAAATGATCAAAAATGGTCAATAATTGTTAAAATTTGTAAAAATGGTGTAAAATGGTCAAAACTTTTGAAAAATGGTAAAAAATGACCAATAATTGTCAAAACTGTCAAAATTGGTCAATAATTGTTAAAATTTGGGAAAATTGCCAAAATTTTTTAAAAAATGGTCAATAATTGTCAAAAATTGTTAAACTTTTTGAAAAATGGTCAAAATTTCCGAAAAATCGTCAAAAATTGTCCAAATTTTGAAAAAATGGTCAATAATTATAAAAAACTGTTAAAAATGGTCAATCATTGTTAAAAAAGGTCAAAATTTTTGAAAAATGGTCAATAATTATCAGAACCTGTCAAAAATGCTCAACAATTGTTAAAATTTGGAAAAATGGTCTAAAATGGTCAAAATTTTTGAAAAATTGTCAAAAATGATCAATAATTGTCAAAATTGGTCAATAATTGTCAAAAATGGTCAATAATTGTTAAAATTTGAAAAAATAGTCAAAACTGGTCAAAATTTTTGAAAAAATGGTCAATAATTGTCAAAAATTCTCAAAATTTTTGAAAAATGGTCAAAATTTTCGAAAATTGGCCAAAAAGGGTCATTTTATTGTGCATAAGAAGCAAGCTTCTGTCCGCGGTCCGACGACCGCTCACCTTTTATTTGGATTGGTGTAACCCTAAAAAAATTAAAAATTAGACGGAAAATGTTCTTATTGCATATTTCTCGGAAAAGTCAATGGAAATCATCAACGTTATGGTCCCATTATTCAATGTTGAAAACTACCATAAATGCAAATTTAAAGATTGATATAAGTAAATTTCATAAACTTATTACCTTCGTTGAACGACAATCAGATAGCCATAAGCCAAAAAAATCAAAAATTTTCACAAGGGAACAGATTTGTGATTTTATAAATGGAGCACCAGATAATGAATTTCTTATGATGAAGGTAGGCAATAATTCAAGCACAATTATTAAAAAAAGAGGTTATGTGATATATAATGAAGGGAAAGTATTTTCAATGTGGTCGTAGATAAAGCATTGTATGATACTCATGCGTGAATTACTTTCGCGCACTTGTATCATAAATAACTATCTCGTAACTAGTGCGGAAAAGCGGAGTTCGGACAACTGCAGTCGCGTGCGGAAAAGTATCTCTTTCCAATAAGTGTCAACTAAATGGAAATGATAATTATCAAATTCCACAGTTGATAAAGTACTAGTATTAAGCGTGCGGTATAGTAGAAACGTGCGGAAACGTAGAAAAAGTATAGTTCTGGAGAAAATTGTTATTTTCGTAACGTGTAACTTTTTCGCACGGTGTGCGGTGAAGTAGTATCTAGGATGCGGTTGAGTTGAAGTGTGTGGAAAAGTAGAAATTTATGAACTAAAATGTATGCGGAAAACTTTTTTGCACGATGGTATGAAATAGTTATACATTACAAGCTGCGAAAGCTTACTTTTAGGTGCGAGGTGTATTTAAATAGCCGAGGCGAAGCGTAGCGTAGCCGAGGCTATTTGATCACCTCCGACACTTATAATTGTAATTTTACATTCAATTCCCAATCTAAATAAATATTTGACAAGTAATTTGACATTTTATTTGTTCGTTGTCCAGGGCACGAAAGTTTTTCATACTTAGCTACCGATAACCTAGCATGTTTTACTTTCGCTTTCGCTTGCCTATTTAAAATAAAAATATATATTTTCGTAGGGGGGAGAATGAAATAGCTATTTGTATAACAAGGAAGGAAAGTGCTACTTTTCCTCCCGAGGATGAAGTTTACTGCCCGACGCGTAGCGGGGGGCAGTAAACAGTATACATATGATTTTTCCGCCTCCCTCAAATAACAAGACATTTTTAAATAATTTATTTATGAAAGAATTAAAAGAAAAATTGTCCTCGCCGAAATTCGATCCAACATCTACAAGGTCAATCACGAACAGTGAGCTGTGCTCCAACGCGTTACGCTATCGAGACTCGTAGGAAAGCTTTGAGGAATCCTGAATATAATGTATTGCTGGAGTCAAATTAATAATGAGAAAATCGTTAAATTAAAATAACAATTTACTAATTTCTACCATTTTGCAAAATACAGGTTCTTTAATTAAACGGTAAAATTTATACTTATATAATAGAATATAGTTTATGTTGTCAATGCCGTATAGGTTATTTCATTGATGACGTACCATAACCTCACTTTTACTTTTCCTCACTAGGGAGGAAAGTACGACTTTGCTCCCTACAATGAGGCCAGGAAATATACTATATAAGTATATTTTGGATAGAGGTAGGCGGAAAAATATATTCATTAACGTGAGATATAATTCGAATATATCTGTTAGCGTACAGCCACCCCATTACCGACAAAAATATCTATAATAAAGGTTCTTGTTTTGTAAAGTGGGCTATCAAGAAAGTCTTGTCTTATAAATGATGTTTTACGGTATCACGACCCTTTTTATGATCATATATATGGTAAATGTATACAGGCCAGACTAAACAGTACTGTTTTGTTTGTATCAGAAATATTTCAAGTGATTTTAGAATAATAAAAGTATTTTATTGGCTTTCCATGTTTCGTGTCAATCAGTTGATTTGCCGTTTCTTCGGATTTTGTATTGGAATAATGAAAATAAACATTAATATAAAATTGTCCAGTATTATCACATACCTGATAAATGACAACACATCATGTTATAAATATTATGATTCTATGCAAAATCTCTCAATAGAATGAGAATGTGAATGCTGCAGCGCAGCTTGGTCGAGAGTGACAAAAAAGTGAATTATTAACAAAGCTCACTTCATGAAATTATCTGCAAAACAAGATGGGAAGATCAAATTTGCATCGTTTGAAGAACTAACATGACCAATAATGTGTGTAGGTAGTGCAATAACTCCTGGAATGATATAATTAAATACAATAGATTTCTAATAATATGTCACATAAAATATACTCCCATTTAAATTAAGGGGCTTTGGAAGTTGACCCATGTAGTGTAAAGACGATGTTTATAATTTAAAAACAAATTTAATAGAACCTGTGCGAAGTTATTAAATTACTAGGTTCCATCAATGTCAGAAAATATTGAATTTTTCCTAATTATAAGGGGCCTTTTCTGCAATTTTGTTTGCTTTAATTTCAAGTATTTTATAATAAGTTTTCCAGATTTTTTAAAATTTTTTTTGGAACAGGATTTATATCCAAAAAAATTACCAAAAGCTCGTTTTGAAGAAATGACAAATTCTGCCAGCATAATTCCAGGCTACTTGACGTGACTTGCCCCAAGGTCAAAGGAGTGTTCAAATTCCCATATTATCTGTTTTTTTTTTATTAGACTCTGTGACACTTATATTCGAAACAAAGCTGCACAAGGTGAGAAAATATCAGTAAGCTCTCCAATAAACATATTTGTCTCAAGATTCAAGCATCCACTGAAAAGGCACATTTGCCAAGGTATAATTGGAAACAAGACAATAAAAGCAAAATAAATTTAAATATAAATCAGAAAAGCAATCAAAATATAAATAAAATATTAATATTGTAAAATGAAATACTTAAGTGATAGGCCGAAGGCAGATATGAGATGTCGTACCTGAAATTAAAAAGAGACAGTATTAGCAATCAAGTTTACCAAAAGTATTCAAGATTTGACATTTATAAATAAGTGAAATTATTATCTTTCAGTGATTTTCAACTACAAAATAACATTAATAAAGTTGATTCGCGTCAGGTACTTAATGGTTTAATTTCCGTGAAATCTGACCAAAAATCAATACTCTATTTCGACGATATTGACCGTAGTGTCCAAAATATCGATTAATGAAAACATGACACTAACACTGACCACAGCAAGAGGAATAATAAACAATTATTTTTGTGCCACGGCAGTGACTATCATACTGTTCGCAATGTTACTAGCCAGTACCGACAACAGTACGGCGCCAGAGGAAAACTGACCACAGTGATCCCAACATAAACACATACAATGAACGCAATGTACTACGCCGGAGCAAACAATATAATATCACAAATCACTTTATTTTTTATTACCTCAGGTAAAAATATGAGTAAGCTCTCAAAATACCTTTTTAGACGACGCCATCTGAAAGTTGCTCGTTCTGTATTCATTTACATACCGAAAGTTGCGTTTTGAGTGTTCCATGTAGTGAAAGTGACGTACTGCAAAACACTTTCGGGACGCTCTGGAGTAGACAACTTTAACTTCCTTAAATGTGACTCTAGCCACTTCAAAGTTTCACTTCGATGATTTTGCATAACCTTAAATTTTTAATTTTCTGAAATTATTTGTTTTATTTATTTTCTTTCCTCAGTGTAATTGAAAAAGTTTTGGATCTTATGCGTCGTCTAAAAAATGTTGTGTACGCCGCGGCTGAAATACTACTTTGTTGGACTCGTCTGTTGCTCGCCTCGCTTCGCTCGTCTCGCAATTTTCAGACTCGTCCAACAAAGTAGCACTTTCAGTCCTTGGCATACAAATAACTATTTACGGAAATAACACAACTCTGTAAATTTAGGGAATAAGATTGACTATATGCATGACAATATACAGGGTGTTCCAAGGATAACTTGACCCCCCCTGAAACTTAAAAACCAAGAGTTTCTCGAAAATCTGAAACAGCCTGTCAAATTTTTTTGAAAATGGGACGAGTTTTCATACAACCACCATTTTTTTTAAATAGCAAGTGTGACATCATTTGGAAGGTAATTGATTTATTTACACAACATTGTAATTTTTTTTTATTCATCGAATAACTTTAAGAATATCCTGAAAAACGTTGTCCTGTTGGAAAGTTAGTTGGTCCCCTATAAGATTATTATCACATTGCAATGTGACAGTGATCATTAGGTCAATACTGTCTTCTAACAAATTCAAATAAGCTGTTCCATTAAGATTTTCGTCAATAAATAATGGTCCAACAATGTGATTCCCTAAAATGCTAACCCATACATTTGATTTCTGAGGTTTTTGCGTGTGTGTCTTAGACTGGGCGAAAAAAAAGAGGATATATTTTTTAATGGTACCCTGAAATTATCATTAAAAGTAATGGTGAAATTTAGATCCCTTAATATTAATATTAAGATATATCTATCATAGCGACTGAAGGTTCTTTCACAATTGTCGTTTTTTTTGAACATATAAATCATCAATTTCAAAAAAATTCCCATATTCCCATAATCTGGTTGGAAATTTCACAAAGGGACTTTAAGAATGTGAAGTTTTTTTCAGATTGATGATTTACGATTTCTATATAAATCGCGACTATTGTAAAAAACCTTTAGTCGCTGTGATATATATCTTAATATTAATATTAAGTGCTCTAAATTTCACCATAACTTTTTTTGTCATCATGGATGATCATTTCAGAGTACCATTAAAGAAATATATTTTTGGCCCAGTCTAATAAATGCTGATTATTGTCATTCCAATAACGATAGTTATGTCTATTAACTTCACCATTCAATATAAAGGTACAATCGTCAGAAAAAAATTGTACAATTGATGTGGGTTGTTATTTTTTATGTCCCTAATTTCTTCACATAATTGAAGCCGACGATCAAGACCATCTTCGAATACAAATAAACCAGTGAAATCCAAAATATCTTCAATGATTTAAAAAGGGAATTAAAATATTGTATAAAAATATAAATTACCTTTCAAGCGAAGTGTCATTCGACCACATTTGCTATTAAAAAAAATTGGGAGTTGATGCAACAGGGGGCTGCATTTTTGGTTATGAGTTTTAAATAAACACTTTTCCCCCTCCCAATAAAATTAGACGTGTTTTTTTCATTTTGAAGAATCTCTTGGCTTCTGAGTATCTGGGGGGGGGGGTCAATTTTTCGTCGGAACACCCTGTACATTTACATCAGAGTTGACAGAATCAACTATAAAATATTGGTATATAATATTGTGTGATATTATTCAATGATTTAAAGGAAGAACTTGATCGTGAAATAAAACAAGTCTTAATTGATAAAACTCGATTACTCATTGAGAAAACCATAGAGATACTACAAATAAAGGCAACAAGCCAGCTGGGAGATATAAAGTCAGAGGTTCAGTCTGTTTAGTAAACAGTCACATACATAAAACACACTTATGAGTTTCAATTATTAATGAAAACAAATTTCAATTTCAAACAGCAAAGAGCAAAGATTTCATGTGTCTGTAAGACTCAAAAAGGATAAAGTATAATAAAACTCTGTAATAATACAACTATCTAAATTTACTATTTTCAATAGGACGGCTATGTATAGACTAAGCATTCCAAAATACTCCCATTCAGACCTCTTCCCTTTTCAGAACGCTTAACTTGTCGTGTCTGTATTTTAACCTTGGCCATGAGTATATGTTACGAGAGATGAGATAAATAAAACTCGGTTCAACATTCAAGTGACATCTTTGCTAATGGATCTTGTCTAATAAATATAATACACTAGAAATATGGAATATAACACTCGACCATCCTAAAAATCGGTCTGTCCTTAGACCCAAAAAACTATCTTGAATAAAAAAACTTATACAATAGCATATAATCAATATAATACGCTACTTCATTATATAAAATATAAAGTATATCATCGTATTATACAGAATATATCATCGCAGAACACACAATATATCGTCGCAGAACACAAAAAACATCATCGTAGAATACAAAATATATCATCGCAGAACACACAATATATCGTCGCAGAACACAAAAAACATCATCGTAGAATACAAAATATATCATCGCAGAATACAAAACATATCATCGCAGAATACAAAATATATTATGTCATCGCAAAACACAAAACATATAATAATAAAATTCAAAATATATCATCGTAGAATTTAAACTAGTTTTAATCATTAGAACAGTATAAAAAACATAATTCATGGTACTGAAGTGTCTTTTTGCTTACTTACAGGTAACATGTTTGCTTATACGCACGTGTTCCAAAAAAAACGCTAGTGACGTTCGCTTATGGGCACGTGTTGCCAAAAAAACTGGTGACGTTCGCTTATAGGAACGTGTTGCCATAAAACACCAGCCATATTTGTTTATAGGCATGTGTTGCCAAAAAAACTAGCGATGTTTGCTTATAGGCACGTGTTGCAAAAAAAAACACTAGCGACGTGCGCTTATAGGCACGTGTTGCTACTAATCTTAATCGTTTTGTATGCTTATCCATTTTTTGGTGTCTCGTAACCTGATCCGAAATCTTTTAACATGTACTGATGAAAGTATACTTTGTTATCACTATTCTTTATTTTACTAAATCTTGAATCAAAAACAAACTTATACAATAGCATATGATGAATATAATACGCTACATATATAAAATATAATATATCATCGTATCATACAAAATATATCGTCGCAGAACACAAAATACATCTTCGTAAAATTCAAAATATATCATCTCAGAATACGAAAAATATCGCAGAATACAAAATATATCATGGCAGTATACAAAATACATCTTCGTAAAATACAAAATATATCATCGCAGAATACAAAACATATCATCGCAGAATACGAAATATATCACCGCAGAACACAAAAAATATAATCATAAAATTCAAAATATATCATCGCAGTATACAAAATATATCATCGTATAATACAAAATATATCATCGCAGAGTTCAAACTAGTTTTAATCGTTAAAACAGCATTAAAAAAACAAAATCCATGGTACTGAAGTGACTTTTTGATTATTTACAGGCAACATGTTTTGCTAAATGGAAATACAAAGGCAACGCGTTTGCCAAAAAACACAAGCGACGTTCGCTTATAGGCATGTGTTGCCAAAAAATAAACTAGCGACATCCGCTTATAGGGATGTGTTCCAAAAAAAAAAAACACCAGTGGCGTTCGTTTATATGCACGTAAAAAACTAGCGATGTTTGCTTATAGACACGTGTTGCCAAAAAAATACTAGCGATGTTTGCTTATAGCCAAGTGTTGCCAAAAAAAATACTAGCGATATTTGCTTTTAGGCACGTGTTGCCAAAAAAACTAGCGATGTTTTCTTATGGCACGTGTTGCCAAAAAACACTTGTGGCGTTCGCTTATAGGTACGTGTTGCCAAAAAAACTAGCGATGTTTGCTTATAGACACGTGTTGCCAAAAAAATACTAGCGATGTTTGCTTATAGACACGTGTTGCCAGAAAAATAATAGCAATGTTTGCTTATAGACACTTGTTGCCAAAAAAAATACTAGCAATGTTTGCTTATAGGCACGTGTTGCCAAAAAAACTAACGATGTTTTCTTATAGGCACGTGTTGCAAAAAAAACACTAGCGGCGTTCGCTTATGGGCAAGTGTTGCCAAAAAAACTAGCGATGTTTGCTTATAGGCACGTGTTGCCAAACAAATACTAGCGATGTTCGCTTATAGGCGCGTGTTGTCAAAAAATAAACTAGCGACATCCGCTTATAGGGACGTGTTGGAAAAAAAAACACCAGTGACGTTCGTTTATATGCACGTAAAAAACTAGCGATGTTTGCTTATAGACACGTGTTGCCAAAAAAATACTAGCGATGTTTGCTTATAGACACGTGTTGCCAAAAAAATACTAGCGATGTTTGCTTATAGGCACGTGTTGCCAAAAAAAACTAGCGATATTTTTTTATAGGCACATGTTGCCAAAATGACACTAGTGGCTTTCGCTTATAGGCACGTGTTGCAAAAAAAACTAGCGATGTTTGCTTATAGGCACGAGTTGCCAAAAAAAAACACTAGTGACGTTCGCTTATAGGCACGTGTTATCAAAAAAAAACTAGCTATGTTTGCCTATGGGCACGTGTTGCCAAAAAAACACTAGTGACATTCTCTTATAGGCACGTGTTGCCACTAATCGTCTTCGTTTTGTATGCTTATCAATTTTTTGGTGTCTAGTAATCTGATCCGAAATCTTTCAACTCGTACTGATGAAAGTATACTTTGTTATCACTATTCTTTATTTTACTGGTAATATTATTTGGAAAACTTCTAGATCAGTGTGGCTTCGGAGTTTTTGCCAAAATCGTCAACATGTGTCATCTTATTATTGATTTTATACTCAATTTCAAAAGTGTACTCCTAAAAAAAACTATAGCAGCCATGCGTCCAACTAAGCGACTCTTATTAGAAACTTTTCGCTCGAAACTTTAAAATTAAAACCACTATTGCGTTTAACTAAGCAACCTTCCTTAGAAACTTCTCGCTTGAAACTTTGAAATTTTTTGCTTCCGTAATAAAGTGAAACATTTTTCTTTATCGCCTATGAATCAAATCTATATTATATTGCTGACGTAGACCTTTCTTACATTTACTCCATGTTTGTTATAAGAAGGTTTACCATAAAAATATGAATTATTATACTTTTCAATCAACATTTTGTAATCCTTCATTAAAAAAATCTCTCCCTATGAATAAATCATGTTTAAAATGATGATCAAAATAGCATGTCATTTTTGCTAACACTCCTTGAACTGACCAAATTCTTTCACAAAATTGCTTACTATTTACATTGTACATATTCAGGAAACTGTATAAGGTTAAATTTTCTGCATCAACTTGTACTAAATTAAAATATCTAACAGATGATAGTTTAATAAGACTATTCCACATTCAAAATTTTGAAAAAATGGTTAATAATTGCCAAATATGTTAAAATGTTTGGAAAATTGTCAAAAATTTTTAAATATGGACAAAAATTGTCAAAAACTGTCAACATTTTGAAAAAATGGTTAATAATTGCCAAATATTTTCAAAAATTGTCAAATATTGTCAAAAATGGTCAACAATTGTCAAAAATTTTGAAAAATTGTCAAAAATGGTCAATAATTATCAAAGACGGTCAATAATTGTCAAAACCAATCAAAATCCGTCAAAAATGGTCAAAATGATCAATAATTGTCAATAATTGTCAAAAATTTGAAAAAACTGTCAATAATTGCCAAATATGTTGAAATTTTTGAAAAGTTGTCAAAAATGGTCAATAATTGTCAAAGACGGTCAATAATTGTCAAAAACAATCAAAATCCGTCAAAAATGGTCAAAAATGATCAATAATTGTCAATAATTGTCAAAAATTTGAAAAAACTGTCAATAATTGCCAAATATGTTGAAATTTTTGAAAAATTGTCAAAAATGGTCAATAATTATCAAAGACGGTCAATAATTGTCAAAACCATTCAAAATCCGTCAAAAATGGTCAAAAATGATCAATAATTGTCAGCAATTGTCAAAAATTTGAAAAAACTGTCAATAATTGCCAAATATGTTGAAATTTTTGAAAAATTGTCAAAAATGGTCAATAATTGTCAAAGACGGTCAATAATTGTCAAAATTCGTCAAAAACTGTCAAAAATGGTAAATAATTGTTAAAATTTTTGAAAAATTATCAAAAAATTTTTAAACATGGTCAAAAATGGTCAAGAATTTGGAAAAATCGTCAAAAACTGTCAAAATTTTGAAGAAATGATTGATAATTGCCAAATATTTTCAAAAATTGTCAAAAATTAGGAAAAATGGTCAATAATTGTCAAAATTTTTGAAAAATGGTCAAATTTTTCGAAAATATGTCAAAAATGGTCAAAATTTTCAAAAAATGGTCAATTATTATTGAAAATTGTCAACATTTTTGAAAAATGCTCAAAAGTTTTTAAAAATTGTCAAAAATTGTCAATAATTGTCAGAACCTGTCAAAAATGCTCAAAAATTGTCAAAAATGGTCAATAATTGTTAAAATTTGGAAAAATGGTCCAAAATGGTCAAAATTTTTGAAAAATTGTCAAAAATGATCAATAATTGACAAAACTGTCAAAATTGGTCAATAATTGTCAAAAATGGTCAATAATTGTTGAAATTTGAAAAAATTGTCAAAAATTGCCAAATTTTTGAAAAAATGGTCAATAATTGCCAAATATGTTGAAATTTTTGTAAAATTGACAAAAATGGTCAATAGTTGTCAAAGACGGTCGATAATTGTCGAAATTCGTCAAAAACTGTCAAAAATGGTCAAAAATTGTCAAAATTCGTGAAAGATGGTGAAAAATTCACTTAAAATGGTCATTCTATTGTGCATAAGAAGCAAGCTTCTGTCTGCGGTCCGACGACCGTTCACGTTTTTTTTTTCTATTAACTCGCGCATTTTGCTCAAATACATTATATGATGTCATTATAACAAAATCTACAAATTGTACCTCACTCTTATAAAAAGAGCATTTATCTTTGTGAAGTCCTAATATTACACAATTCGGGGTTTTCTACAATTTTTAAATATGGCACAATTATCGGCAATTAAATCAATTATATGATTTTGAAACTGTGGTTTCATTCTTATTTTGAATTGAATTGAATTTGAATTCATATTTGAGTTGAGCCGAGGCTTGAATTTAAAACTGGATGCTTTTTTCTTAGGCATCCTTTTCACGGTAGATTTAGATACCCTCTAAATTTTAAAACATTAACGTCTGTGTGCTACGCTGATTTTACCGTGCGTGCAATTTTCATCTAACATTCTACCAATATCTGCAATCATCAATTAACCATCAAAAATCTTTAAACTTATATCTCTTACTCTCTATCATTTTTGAAAACAGTAATCCCCTAAACACTTCCCAGTTTACTCTTGCAATTAGTAGCATCTTTCACTAGCTTAGAAAATGGGACAGACTTACAGGCTCATTCACGTTTGCGCGCTCTGCTTGACCATCTACTTCTACTTCATTCAACCACTTATTCATAATCACACAATCCTGATTTGGATTAAATGTCGGCACTTAGAAAAAAATTTCGTCCCCTGCACGTCGTACGCCCTTTTAATTCGCTTAATAATTTTCTTAAACGTTATTTTCACATAACTGATGTGTGTAATATAATTTCCAACTATACCGACAAATAGCTCTAACTGATTTTAGTTTTATCCCACCGCTTTGTAAGACTCAAAAAGGATAAAATATAATAAAACTCGATAATAATACCACTATCTGAATATACTCCCATTAATACGACGGCTATGTATAGACTAAACATTCCAAAATACTTCCATTCAGACCTCTTTCCTTTTCAGAACCCTTAACTTGTCGTGTCTGCATTTTAACCTTGGCCATGAGTATATGTTACGAGAGATGAGATAAATAAAACTCGGTTCAACATTCGAGTGACATCTTTGTTAATGGGTCTTGTCTAATAGATATAATACACCAGATATGGAATATAACATGTCTGAATGCCGAAAGTTTCGTATTTTAAAATTGAATTTATTGGTTTTTGGAGGTTCAAAAATTATTCTTCAGTATATATTATAGTGCTTCCTTTGGACTACAAATTCTTGCGCTATCTTTAAATTTAATGGAAACTGTTATCATTTTCCGTATAACTTTGCTCTATGCAAGCTACCGATTGAAATTTTGCGTGGTTTCTCTAATAATTTAATCAGCTGACAGTAAAATGACTGGAGAGTAGAAATTCAAAAAGTTAGTCGACATCGCTTCTCGAATTTAATAACCATCAGACTTCGGATATGACTTCGCAAATACTTCGCCTTAGCGTCACGGTTTCATAATAAGTTTAACAAAACGCATTTAAAATACCTTTTAATGCAATTTCTCCAAGATTAACCTGCTACATTAAAATATATACCCAATCCATCCAGAAATTCTTACTAAAAGTGAGTATCAAATTATTCACCTGATGGTTATTTTAAATATCTTCCCGAATTCAGCTTCTCGTATGGTTATTCATTTGATGAATCATAAGTCAATGTATCAACAATGTTCGTATAAATGTACGTCCCAAGGAGAAGTAGTAGTAACAAGATATACTATATAAATATGCGAAATCTGGAGAATGCATATAGGCTGTAATTCATTGAAAATCGGCACGAAGGAACCAAAACTCACAGACATTCTAGAATAACAGATGTTATCACAAACCTTTTCCAAACGAGAAGTGATAACATGTTGGCCATAAATAACGACAACCAACCATACAATATCCAGCTGAACTGGAATGAACGATCCCCTTGAGAATCCGGGCGAAACCCCATAGTAATCAGCCCTCCTATGGTAATGCGGGGCTCTGCCAGAAGACACCAACTCTTCCCTTGCTACTCGTGGGTACCAACACAATGAACACAAAAAAAAACAACAACCAAAAACAATCCCGAGGCTGGACAGAAGTGCTCACCTCAATCAAAGGCAATAGCTGGGGAAGTACAGAAATGTCCACCCCAAGCTACTGCTCTGAATGAGGCTGGACATGAAAGATCACCTCGTGAAGATTCACAAAGGCCAAGGCGGAAACGCATTTGCGGTGCCGAGGCCAAAAGGAGGAAGAGAGCGAAAGAGACAGGGGCGGCAGCAACTACAAGTGCAGCCCCCTCCTCCTCCACTCCGCCTCCAAGAGCAAGGGCACCTCCTGCGGCGGGCGCCAAGGGCTCCGCCTTGAACAAAGGCAAGGAACCGGCTGCCCTTACAGGAAAGCGCCCTCACTTGAGCACCTCCACGGAGGGAACCCCAAGAAGGTTAAAGAAGCTGCGCACCGACAGAAATGTCGCTGCACCTGCCAAAACCTTCGCCGATGCCGCCTTGAGACACCTCGAGGTAGCAATAATAGACGATACTAACCCAAACGCTAAAATTACCGCAGAACGGGAGAGTCTCGTCAAAAACCAACTGCTGGAGGAGCTGGACAAGATCATCTTCTCCACCTCCAGCAGTAAAGCGCATACACTCCGGTGAAATCATCAGAGTGGTCTCCGATGACGACGCGACACTAGAGTGGCAGAAAAAAGCCACAAAAACCTTAAGCCGTTGGAGGAGGCATCACTGGCGGTCGTCAGTGTGGCTAAGCTGCCAAATCTTACCAAAACCTCTCTCTGGATCCCGGAGGACGTCCACAAGACGACATCCCGTGAAAAGGACAGGGTGCTGGGTCAGCCGAAGGCGCAGAATCCCTATCTGGCAGTGGCAAGATGGTGCACTTTCCACCATGCGGCAAAGGAAAGCCCACAAGGACACCTCTTCGTCTTCGGGATCGGAGACGAGGATATGGTTGTCCTCAAGAAGAAGTCGATGAGGATAAGCTACGCGTTTACCTAATTGACAATGAGGACAACGAAAAAGGAAGCAGAGGGTACCTCTAGAGACCCAAGGTCCTTGGAAGTCGAGCCACCTAAAGTGGATATCGACACCAAGGCTACCATGGGTCCCGAAAAGGACGTCAAAGCATCCGAACAGATGACAGTCGATGACCTGACGAAAGAGGCACCCGAACTCAACGAGGTGGTCTCTCCCCTAGCGAAGGAGCAGGTGGACCTCTAAAATTAATTTCACCTTCTGTCACCTTTCTCATGGGCAAGGACGTTGAAAAAAAAGGTAAATATAATACAATGCAACCTCCAACACAAAAAGGCGGCAACGGCAACACTATGTCGCCACCTTGATGTACTGGAGGATGCAATAGCTTTGATCCAGGAGCCCCGGATAATAAAGACCAAAATTACTGGTTTCAGTAGCCTAACTGGTGAAATTTTCAGCTTACCAAGCAATCAGCAACCTAGGACAGCTGTTCACGTTCCTAGGATATACAGAGCCCTTCCCGTCGCACAATTCTGCACCTCAGACCTTACTGCGGTTAAAGTGGAATGTCCAGATGGAAAAGGCAAATATACGGCGTTGATACTCGCATCGGTCTACCTCCCTCCAGATGCAGCCACCCTACCACCGACTAGAGAGACGGAGGTACTGGTGGATCACTGTCTCAACCAGAGAGTGAAGCTTATTTTGGGTTGCGACTCAAACTCTCACCACTTGAGCTGGGACAGCAAGGATATCAACGCCCGAGGTAAGTCTCGATATGAATATATAATTAAGAAAGATCTAACAGTCTTAAACAGAGGCACGGAGCCGACATTTATTAACGCCAAACATTATCAGATATTACGCATTTCTATGTCAGACCACCGCTGGCTGACCTATACGTTGAGCCAGGATCTCAGGACCACTGTAAAATCCCGTGACCCGAAGAAGACGGATGTAGCTCTCTACAATCGCATCTTAGAAGGTGCTCTGCGGGAAACAGAGGTCCTGACTCCTGGCAGCAATGAGGAACTGGAAAGGTACAAACTATCTATTCAAAACAAAATAGACGTTGCTTATGAGGAATCCTGTCCGATGAGGATGATCCAGACAGATGGCAAAACCAATACTTGGTGGTGCCCTGAACTGGAACACCTTAGAAAGACAGCGAGAACGACCTTTAACAAGGCAAAACGAACAAAACTCAAAGAGGACTGGGGATTATTCCAAGCCAACCTCAAAGTGTTCAAAAAAGTCTGCAGACAAAAACAAATAGCAGCCTGAAGAGCCTACTGTGAGGCAGTCGAAGACTTCCCACAAAATTCTAGGCTAAAAAAGGCACTCTCAAACGACCACCATGGGAGTATTGGCATCCTGACGAGGGAAAATGGCGACAAAGCCGCTAACCTCTTGCCTCCAAGAGAGCGCTGAGATTCTTATGGAAACTCACTTCCCAGGATCTGTCTTTCCTGGAACGACGATCTGGGCGGAAGTACCAACAACACCCTCACAATACGACTGGCAGTTTGCTAGTGCAGTATTGATGAGGACAAGATAAGGTGGGCCATTTCGGGCCCTACTTCAGTGGAGAATGGATATCCTTATCAGCATGCATATACTCCGGGAAGGTCCACTGATTCGGCCCTTCACCAAGTGGTTCGCAGAATCGAAAGATCATTGGACAATAAAGAATAATAAAGAATAAAGAATCCCAACAATTATCCAGCAACTTAACTCCAGTAATGTACCACTGGTAGTGGGAGAATGGATACTGAAAATGCTCTCTAGTAGAGCAATAAGTATCAATGTAGAAGACATCCTAGTGAGAGGACTGGTCATGAGGAGATGTCCGCAGGGAGGGGTCTTATCACCCCTTCTTTCGAACATAGTGCTGGATACCCTGATTAATCACCTCAACAATAATGGATTCTACACAATCGCATACGCAGATGACATAGTTATCTTGCATTCCAGAAAATTTGTGAACACACTGTGCGATAGAGCGCAGGATGGGCTCAAATTAATAGAAACATGGTGTAAGGAACACTCACTGTCGATCAATCCCAAGAATACTGAGATGGTTCTTTTCACCAGGAAAAGAGGATTATCAGGCTTAAAACCCCCCGAAATCTTCAATAGCAAAGTAAACTTCTCTGAAGAGGTGAAATACCTTGGTATCACCCTCGACAAGAAGCTAACATGGAACTGTCACCTACAGAGCAGAGCAAAAAGAGCATATGTGGCTTATGTGCAATGTCGTAGGAAAATGGGATGCACATGGGGTCTTTCACCCCGTGTGGTCACCATGATCTACACTGCAATCACAAGACCTATGGCAACGTACGGAACCATTGCATGGGGACCGAAGGTTCTACAAGCAGCAGCCATCCAAAAATTATATCAAATACAGCGAATGGCTTGTTTAAACATCACAGGAGCCATGAGAACAACACCAACCGCGGCAATGGAATTAATTACTGGTCTGACCCCTCTGGACTTGTACGTAAAAGAGGTTGCGTTAATAGCCATGTTACGATTGCGTACGGCTGGTGTTAACCCCGAAGTAGGAGTGGGTCAATTGAGGCTAAACCTATGGCTAGAAGCGCTTACTGCGCAATTGAACCCAAGTTTAGTAAACCCCAGAAAATACAAAGAAAACATAACACAGAGTCAGATGCTGCAAATGCAATACGCATATATACAGACGGCTCAAAAACCAAAGAAGGTTTGGGATGTTGAGTTTACTCCAGATCGCTTAGCCTAAGAATTAAGTGATGAACGGGAAAAAATACCAGCGTGGTTCAAACAGAACTGGCTGGTATCTCAATTGCCACAAAAGAACTAACCAGAAAAAGAATTTCTTTCAAAAACATAACAATCTGCACTGACAGTAGACAAGCCCCATTAGCCTCGAACAGACAACGTGTTACATCAGGGCTAGTATTAGAGTGCCACCAAGATTTAGCTAACGCCTCGGTAGATAACAATATTATCCCGAGTTGGGTGTAAGGGCAAGGAGTAAAGGTAATCGCATTGCCGATTCTTTAGCCAGTGAAGCGGCTGGACTAAAAACTTTAGGACCCAGTGACACCTACGGCCTGACGACTTCGACAATTGCGGAACTAGCCAAGCGTTACACCCATGCTCAATCCCTGAAGAGATGGGATGGAATCCAAAAAATACAGTCTTGCCAGGATCACCTTGGGCGACCCTGGGAAGCTGGAGCCGAAGAAATATTTGGCGATGACCAGGAAAAACCTACGATTAACAGTAGGATTTCTGACTGGCCACTGTCAACTAAGGAAACACCTCCATACCATGGGGCTAGTGGACACACCTCTATGCAGAATGTGTGAACAAGAAGATGAAACTGTCAGGCATGTCTTATGTGAGTGCCCGGCGTTATCTTCAATAAGAGAGTGTGTGTTCGGTGAGTCTTGGCCTACACCTGCCGATATAAAAGAGATGTCTCCTAGTGACCTGTCCACCTTCCTGAAAATGACAGGATGGACGATGACCTAGGAGAACAACTCCTCGGGAGGATCTACGATGGGTCACATGTGGCCTAAGTGCCGTGGGCCTAATCTCACCCTATCCCCACTCTACAGATACAGATACAGATACAGATACAGAATGGAATCCCGTCAAAAATAACAGAAGCAGAGTAAATAGTGACCTTGAATTTATTGCCAAAAAAATAGAAAAATCATATATGAAAGCCTATTGTCTCTTCCTAAATTTCAGAAAAGAGAAAAAAATAAATTCTTTTATACACGGGTAATTGCTAGTCGTGGACAAAATATAGTATTCTACTCGCCTATAATGGCTATCATTCACTTAGGTTAATAATAGTCACCATTCACTCAGGTAAATAATAATCATCACTATATGTCGTCAATCAAAAGTTTTATGTAAATATCACATACTTTCTTTGACGTTGATCGATGACCAAATTAGTATGAGCCTGTTTTTGGTTTATATGATGATCTACTCTCGAATTACTCAAATACTATTGAATTACCACATTGTATGTGTGTGTGAGAAAAATGAAACGAGAATTACTCCATTTGCCACAGAATTTTGGGAATTGCTTTGTTCACTTTAAATAGTAACCTTGGACTCCTTCAAGAAATTTATTATTAAATCAAAAATTATTTTATTAGCATTATTAAGGATGTGGCTAATTTTAAGCGGAGAGTTATAATTCAGCTTCATAATCGACTCAATTAAACAATTGGATCTCACGACGTTATTAGAGCAACCAAAAAAGATGTGAGACAGAAAACAATAAAAATTCTTAACTACCTCATTAATTAGATCAAATTCGAAATTCAGCTATATGACATGTGACAACAAAATAGACGACTCTGCTGACCAGCAAACAAAAGCTCAAGGCACTATAACAAATTTTTCTTATTTGCATCATCAGTGACAATAAGATTTATATCCAGGAAATTTTCAATTTGAAAATTTCATCCGTTTCGATCCAGAACAATACCAAAACCACCCAGTACAGATTATAACAGTAGTCCAAGATCACAGATACCACAGACCCTCGTCACTTCAAAAAGTCTAGTATCAGATAAAAACTTCACTCGTCTACGTTGAAGTATGGTTTCCGTTATATAGAATACCGTTAAAAATAATTTTTCATGTCACTGAGAGCCTAAATGGATGGTTTCACCAGAGTTTCATGATATACGAATGTTTTATAGTCTTGAAGGAATATTTCAATAATCACCTGATAATAATTGAATAATAAGTTATAACTCTTAAAAACGCAGCATGTGAAAAATTATCATGATCTATTAGAACAATCTATTATGTTAAATAGCATAAATGAAGCCGTCGGAGAGCTAATATCAAGTAAATTTTGTTATGTAATATGTTCTTCGATCCTCGAATATTAAAATATATTTTTCTACAGTCGCCCGTAAAATGATAATTACTATATTCAAATAAAATCGTAAAGTCGACAAATGCCGAGGATTGTTACTTCACGCTCTAGCGCAAAAAAGGAATCTTTTTCGCTCGCTTATTTCATCAAACCACGCCCTCCGAATTAACTCAATTGGTGAATAATTAACAATTTATCAGAATCAAAGTTAATTTGAAAATTGTCAAAAATTTTGAAATATGGTCAAAAATGATCAATAATTGTCAAAAACTGTTAAAAATTGACAATTTTCCCCAAAACTGATGAAAATTGACAATTTTTGTCAAAAACTGTCAAAAATGGTCACTAATTGTCAAAAATTGTCAAAAATTGTCAATAATTGTCAAAAAAGGACAATTATTGTTAAAAATTGTCAAAATTTTTAAAAATAGTTGATAATTGTCAAAAGTTGTTAAAGTTTTTGAAATATGATCAAAAATGGTCAATAATTGTCAAAAATGGTCAAAAATTTGGAAAAATGGTCCATAATTGTCAACAATTGTCAATAATTATCAAACATGGTCAATAATTTTGAAAAATGGTCTAAAATTTTGGAAAATTGTCAAAAACTATCAAAAATGGTTAAAAATTGTCAGTTATTGTTTAAAATGGTCCATAATTGTCAACAATTGTCAATAATTATCAAAAACGGACAATAATTTTGAAAAATGGTCTAAAATTTTGAAAAATTGTCAGTTATTTTTGAAAACTGTCAAGAATGGACAATTATTGTCAAAATTGGTCAATAATTGTCAAAAATTATTAAAATTTTGAAAAATGGTCACTAATTTTGAAAAACTTTGAAAAATTGTCAAAAATGGTCAAAAACTATCAAAAATTGTCAATTATTGTTAAAAACTGTCAAAAATGGACAATTATTGTCAAAATTAGTAAATAATTGTTAAAGTTCTGGAAAATAGTCGATAATTGTCAAAAACTATCAAAAATGGTCAATAATTTTGAAAAATTGTCAAAAATGGCCGGTAATTGTCAAAAACTATCAAAAATGGTCTAAAATTGTCAAAAACTGTCAAAAATGGACAATTATTTTTAAAAATTGTCAAAATTTTGAAAAATGGTTGATAATGGACAAAAATTGTTAAAGTTTCTGAAAAATTGTCAAAAATTTTGAAATATGGTCACAATTGGTCAATAATTGTCGAAAATGGTCAAAAATTTGGAAAAATGGTGCATAATTGTCAACAATTGTCAATAATTATCAAAAACGGACAATAATTTTGAAAAATGGTCTAAAATTTTGAAAAATTGTCAGTTATTTTTGAAAACTGTCAATAATGGACAATTATTGTCAAAATTGGTCAATAATTGTCAAAAATTATTAAAATTTTGAAAAATGGTCACTAATTTTGAAAAACTTTCAAAAACTTTGAAAAATTGTCAAAAATGGTCAAAAACTATCAAAAATTGTCAATTATTGTTAAAAACTGTCAAAAATGGACAATTATTGTCAAAATTGGTAAATAATTGTTAAAGTTCTGGAAAATAGTCGATAATTGTCAAAAACTATCAAAAATGGTCAATAATTTTTGAAAAATTGTCAAAAATGGCCGGTAATTGTCAAAAACTATCAAAAATGGTCTAAAATTGTCAAAAACTGTCAAAAATGTACAATTATTGTTAAAAATTGTCAAAATTTTGAAAAATGGTTCAAACTAAACACCTTTGCTCTCCAATTGCATGTACAATTGCAAATAAATCAGTAATACTTGCTACAAAAGCATCTCGGGATCAAATGCATATTTTCTGAAGCAAGTCCTTAAGTTTTAAATCAAATGTTACTTTTCATGAATTTAAAAAAAAATTAAAACATTTTCTTTACAGCAACACGTTTTGCCTCTAGCTTAAATATTTTCCTTCTTTTTTATGAAAATGTGAAGTAAATGCTTTGATTTCTGCAAGTAAAAGCAAATCCTTTTTATAATAAATACGGCCTATTAACTTGTATTTAGGAATTTTCATCATTTTTAAATTATTGCTGCTTATTACAAGTAGGTCGTAATAATTATTTTAGTAGGCAGTGGCAGCTATTAAGAAAGGGTTTCGACTCTTTATCTCAGTTTGCGGCTCCCTCAAATTAATCTTACAATTAAAAATAATTGATTTGATTCTTTTTTTAAAATTTTAATTTGATGAATTGTTTGAGTTTATAATAAAAACATGAAAAAGAATTTCAATTGAAATTTTAACCTTTATAATCCTTTTTAATAAATTTTTTAATATTCTACTGCAACAAAATACTCTCCTTTTTCTTCTTTTTTGTATTGTAAATTTCTATTAATTACTTGTCGCATTCCCCTCGTAACACGAACAAGAATCGGAAGAATCGCTTCAGATTTGTGCCATGCGCATAAACACTGTAAACGATTCTATTGAACTAAAATGGCTGGCAACTTTATGAACAAGTGCTTCCTTATTAATTTATAACTACTTATATCAACAATGTCAACTAAATATCAAATTATAGATACGCAATTGGTAAATAAATGTTTTTACGATGTGAAATATCTATAGGTTATTTCTTTTTAGGAATAACGCGTGAAAGAATATTCACTCCTCTGCTGTGTGGGATATAAAATAACATCAAATCTGCATGTTGAGGTCATATACACTATTATAGAAAGTGAATTAAACTTTCTCTGGAACAAATTGTGTCTGGTTTCCTTCGAATACCTGGGACGCCTACCGCTTTCTGGTTGATAATAAGTGGATGTTATCTCTAACAAGGTTAGTACTTCTTAACTTTTCCACTTCTCTGGTTGGATTTTTCAGGCTTTTTCTTTTAATTTTCAATTTTTTATATTCACCATCGAAAATTCTTGTACTTCCTCCTTCCTCGTGACAAAATCAACAATATTAAATTTTTCTTTTACGACTTGCCGTTCTGATAAATTGTTTTAGAGTTATTATTAATGATTTCTATTGATGCTAAAGGTACTTTCACATGTTTTAATACCATGTCCTCTATGAACTACACTTTTTTTTAATCGGTTGATTTTATTCGCGATTATTCACTGTCACTCCACAAATTTTTAAATTAATGACATAAATCTGTTTGGATTACAACATTTTTACACTATGTACAAATAGTGTGTCAATTATTGATTGAGGTTTATAAAGATAATTCTGTGTTTTTATTATTTGACTTTATTTCTGTTTTTATTCGATTAATTCATTAATTTTATTTAATTCTTTCTAAAATAATTTCGATACAGGGTGTTTCAAACTAATTAATGCTGAGATATTCTGTTACTAACTAATAATAATTGATTTATTAAGCAAACCTTTCTTTAATTTCAGGTTATTTACCTACAATTGGACCTACCAATTTTTAAATCATCACAGTATATGCATTACCAGAACTTATAACAAATGTACAAAGTTTTGCCCATCGTGGGAGGGACAGTGGGTGAATTTGGTTGAATTTTGTGTGTGATAGCTTTTTGTCAAATTTTACATAAGATTCAAAAACGGATTCACAGAAAAAATGTGCTGTTCTTTGATTTCGATATTATACAGGGTAAGTTTAAAGTATGGAAACATATGAATATCTCACAAACGGAAAACGATAAAAAGAATATTTCAACGCATGTTGCAAGGTTGTCATTGGTGCATATTTTCACGTTGCGACAAAACTTACAGTGTGGTTCTGAAAAGCGAAGTGACTGCAATCAATGATTTTTTAAATGGAACACCCTGTATATTATATAATTTTATGAATCTTTCGACTTCTAGATTAACTTTGTTATAAAGTACCCTATTCCCAATTTCTAAGGTCTCACCTTTTTTACGGAACAACAATAACTCATCAACTTTAAAGCAATTGAACGTAATGTCAAATTTTGTTAATTTGTCGAAACCGAAACGGTTCTGTGAAGATCGTTAATGAAATATTGATATTGAATGCCAAAAATAAATATATATTTTTCTGGAAAACGGTGCGTAATATCGCATTCAAACGGAAGCACATTTTTTGCGGAAAATACATCATAGTCTTCGAATTTAATATGAAATTTGTCAAAAAAAACTGATACACAAAGAATTTAACCAAATTTACCCGTTGCCCTCCCACGTTGAACGATTATGCATTAAAAAACTTGGGTTTGTAGTAAACAATTTATCACGACAGGATTATATCAATGTACTGAGAGTTAGGAACTTGGAGTTCCCACAAAATAGCCGACGTTGCTGAATCAAGAGCGTTCCCCCACTTGAGGATAACGTTGAACAAAACCAGAGGCGGATGAATGTCACGAACAATCCGACGTTGCCACTTTTATGAAAGTATAATCTGTCAATTTCTTCAAAATAATAACCTTGTATTTTCTTGGTTAACACAGATCATTGGTTAATTTATCAAGAAGGGCAAGGATAATGATTAGAGACGAAATTTTTTCAACACTGCAAAGCTTTTTCAATAATTATCCTTGCCCTTCTCGATAAATTAACCAATGATCTGTGTTAACCAAGAAAATATAAGGTTATTATTTTGAAGAAATTGACAGATTATACTTTTATAAAAGTGGCAACGTCGGATTGTTCGTGACATTCATTCGCCTCTAACAGAACATCTATTGTTTTTAACGTTAATAAAGTTCCGCAGTTCTTAAATATTTGAATTTTCTTTGAAAACGATTTTTTCGCGAGTGGACTTAAAATTTGAGTTTGAACTCTGTAGGTAACGGTATTTTGACTTAACTATACTCAAAAAGTAGCTTAGATGCAACGATTATGTATAATCGATGGCTTAGATGAACATAAAATCACAGTATTTGTAGTTTGCGTTTGACAGAAGATTTGTTTTACAAAAATGATAATTATATTGATAAAAACACTACATTTTTCTGCTTGTTCAAATACATGGAACTCAAAACTGACGAACTAGCTTTAAAAAAATATTAATTTGGGTAATCTCAAGAATTACTGGCTTACTGAGCTCAACAACTTATGACTAGAAAATAAAAAATCCCCTAGTTTTTTTTTTAATTAGAAAACACGAAGTTCACAGTGTAAAGTAAGTAAGGTCAAGAGCTTGGTAGGACAAAAGAAATGTAAATCAGTGTCGAGAACGACACAAGTATCTGTGGATTAATCAGGTTTTTATGCAAAAGATTTAAAATGGGCTGGAAATAAGACGAGAATACACAAAAGTCCAAAATATGAAGCTTGATTAGACATTCAAAAAGTAGGGTGTATTACAAAAATCTTTATTGATACGCATACGGGGGTAACGTTTAAAGTAGATATCAGCTCTGATAAGTAAATGAGTGTTCGTTAGAAGTTTGGACATCTAGTCCCGAGAAGCTTTTCACTTTACTGTATTTTTCTTAATCACAAAAGATAATAATAGATAAAGTTACAACAAATCATGATGAATATTGTACGCGTGATAGCTCCATATACAATATTCAAAACTTAAAACATCTCTACCGTAAAATCATCTTTTTGGACTTAACCTATACAGACATACGATCGTACTGGCAAGCGGCGTAACCAGTCATTTTCGACGGTGTTTTTGGGCGTTTTTGACCAATTTCGCACCATTTTATTACAAATCGAAACTATACGTTTTATTGCTCTACATTTACACTTTTCAAAACCGTTTTCATATTTAAAATCGGACAATCGACAACGCATCCAAACACGTTGAAAATTATCGTATGAAAAAATTGAAATTGCAATTGCGATAAAAGTAACCGTCGTTTGGCGTATGTTCTTTGCATATATAAAGGGCATATAAAGAACTTTTTCTCACCAAGTTTCAGCTCTTGCAATTGAAAAATGACGAAGATATGAATTTTCAAAAAAATGACCAATTTTCCAGTTCTTCCTGATTTTCTCGGTTCCTAATAATTCGATTGACTCGCTCGAACCCTCATTTTGTTCGTATTTTAATTATCTACAATTTATCTATACATACCATTGAAATTGCTTTAGTACGTTGGAAGCTATATGAAAAAAACTAAAAAAAGAATGTTTTTTTCGTTTTAAATGTTTATAACAAATTACTAAAAAATATTTGCGTGTTCAAAACATATCAAAATGATACTACGTAATGTATTTTATATTATGGCATTATCCGTTTTCTAGACTCCGTTTCACATAAGAAGAAGCCACTTGAAGTTCGCCAGCCCTGTTGCGCAGGAATCAAAATCGGCCTTGCAACCTTGTAACGACCGTTTCATGCCATTGGCGTTGCCATCGATTTTCATGCCGACAGCCATTTTATTATTGACATTTGAGGTTGTGTTCGAAGCAATCATTTATTGTCGAATATTTTTGATTTTTGAATATTTTAAGACGTTTAGCTAGTTTATCCGCGAGTGTTGTGTGATTTATTTGATCTAAAACCATGCCTCCTAAAAAAGTTGTTGGCGATGAAGGAAAAATTATCCACAGTCAAGGCCGACAGATTCTCAAAAACGTTACAACTTTTATGGAGTCCGAAGCAAAACATGGAATTCAAATGATAAAAAATAATCGGTAAGTCAAAAAAAAAGTATAATAATCTAATATATTACTCCTGGCATTCAGATTGTTATAAAATATATGGAAAAGTATACATTACTTCGAAAATAAATGAATTCTGCTGAGTAATTTATATGGTTCTAATACTAGTGCCTAATAATAATACACACCACGACTAAATTTTATATAATATACATTTCTTTGATTTGTAAAATATATATCTTGATCTGGATTTCATTTGTAGGAAAAGCCAAATAAATACATTTATTTTTACAGTGAAAATATGTATTGCTGATTTTTAATAATTATATTTTCAAGTTGCAGAGAGCGAACTTTAAAAGCTACTGGGGTGAGTAGAAGTACTTTCACCAGAATTAAAAATAAATCCTCGGCTATTGAAAGAGGAGCATCTACATCCCTTAGATCTCCTCAAAGAAATAGATCTAGGAAAAAGAAGGTACTGGAAGTACTAAATTTTGGAGAATTGCAAAGGATTCGGGATATCATTTATAATTTTTAGATCCTGGAGAAAAGAGCTCCTACTTTAACATGTAAATTTGATTAAAGTATAATAAAGGTACTGAAATTAATTACAAGAAACTTCTGTCAGTTTACTTTTAGTGTGAGTTTTTAAGCTAGAATAACTTTTAATAGTTTGATAGATACATAATTTTATATTAATAGTTATTTATGCAACAAGTGCATAAAGTGGTGCTTTTTTTTTCACGAGTGGAAAAGTGAAAAAAAGACACTTTATGCATGAGTTGCATACACTATTTTTTCTACAATCAAGCAAATGGACTAAACATGGCGTCGATTTGAATGTCATGATGACAAAACGCTAAGTAAAATGTCAGATAAGTGAAATCTGCAGAGCCATTAGCGGAAATATTTAAAATCAGCGTTAAAAAACTACTATTTCTAATTTTGACATATAAAGTGACACTTTATAAAACTCGTTGATGTTATGAAACGTCTTACTTTTCCTAACCAGTTACGAAAAGTGAAATATTTCTCAACTGGTGATGAAAATTAAATTGCGAAAAGTACAGAATAATTGTAAGACCAAATTACTTGAACTACCTCTGTAGCGTACACAGCACCTAACCGGTGAATTGATACGCCTCAAGGTCTGGAGTTAGTTTCGAAGTTGAAAATATACAAAGAGTTGATGATATCTTTTAAAAACTTATATTTTTCAATATACTTTGACAATCTGTCTCAAAATTAAGAATGACAAATATTGACAACTACTAGTTAAAAATAAAATACAAAGTGTCAAAAAAATACACAAACACTAACATTTTCCAACATACTCCCACCTTGTGCCATGCTTCCAAGTGGCACAACTTCTTAGGAAAATCTACGACTCAAATCTCGACGGGGGCTTAACTTGTCTTCCATATATTGTAACAATTGGGGTTCTGCTTTCCCTAACGGTAGTTATTTTTCTTTCCCTCGTCGTTGAGTCTTCTTCAGAAGTATTAGACTTATGCTGTTCGTTCTCAATATCTAACCTTTCTAAGTGTCTTTTTTGCAGTTCACATCTCACCGAAGTATCTTCATCGGTCTCGATTTCAAGGGGGTAAAGTCTTTGAATGGGTCTCATCAAAGAACCCGTTGAAGTACGAACTTTCACCAGACGAATTTTTCCATCTTTTCCGGGAAAAATATCTTCTACTATACCCAAAGGCCAATCAAGTCTCTTCAAATGTTCGTTTTCGATAATCACAATGTCTCCTTTAATAACTTCTCTGGATGTTTTTTTTTCATGTGCAAAACTAGCTGGCTCAGGTATTCTTCTCTAAATCTTTTTCTTAAATTAATTCTTATCTTCTGAATGTATCTCAGATGCCTTTTAAGAGATGTGGCATCAATTTCGTCCATACAAGGTGTCCCGATTTCCTTGACATCTTGAAGAAACATAGACGGGGTTAGAACAACTAATTCATTTTTCGTGTCTGTCATATAGGTGAGGGGCCGTGAATTTATTAGTGATTCACATTCGCATATCACTGAAAAAAGCTCTTCATAGGTCAGACAAGCCTTTCCAAGTTGTTTCTTTAACAACTGTTTCAATATGCCTATCAGACGCTCCCACCATCCGCCCCACCAAGGAGATCCAGGAGGGTTAAATTTCCATTTTAACCACGATAGGAAGTCGTCTTTCATATTTTCAGGAACTTTCGCATCCCATGATAACTTTAAATCCCATGATTTCTGAATCAATAATCGAGGAAAAATTATAACTGGACAACAAAAACCAACAGGATCGAAAAGACGTTGTGTTAAAGAAAGAATTATTCTTTTTGTGATCATATCTGTATTAATATTCCTGAAAGGATCGAAATTCATTTGAAGAGTATCTGTCTCTTTGTTCCAATGAAGGCCTAAAACAGTAGTCAAATTCTCATCACTATTTTCTGTTGATTTATTAGTCATAGTATGCTCCCACCCTCGAAGATCAAATTTACCTTCTAGCATCAGTTGAGTGGATTCCAAAATAAATTCATTGAGATCTTTTTCATTATCAACACTGGTCACACAGTTATCTACGTAAAAGCTATTTATCAATTTTGTTATCACCCAATTAGAAAATTTCAAATATCCTTCCGGCTGTTCAAGAGCCTTTTCTAAATGATATTTAATTACTGCTGCCAGTAAAAAAGGACTAGAAGTAACTCCGAAAACAACTCTTGCATGACGATAACATTTCAAACTACCTTCCTTATCAAACCATAAGAATCTTAAGAAATCACGATCGTTTTCATTCAAACTTATTTGTAAGAACGCTTTTCTGATGTCTGATACAACACCAATCTTATGGAGTCTAAATCTAATAAGAATCGATGGAATGAGTTCGATAAAATTTATTCCTTTTTCTAAGCAATGATTCAAGGAAACCTGATTACTATCCCTAGCAGATGCATCGAAAACAGGCCTTAATTTAGTAGTGACACTATTTAATTTTACCACATGTCGATGTGGCAAATAGAAACCAATCTCCTTATCAATTGGAGATATTTCTTCAATTACGCCCTCGTCCTTCCATTCACTTATAGTTTTATCATATGTATCATAATAACCATCTTTTTCTAATTTCTTAATAAGATTATCTAGTCGTTTTTTGGCCATATCGAAATTATTGACAATTGGAGGATGTCCATCAATCCAAGTCAAACCTACTTCATATCTTCCTTCACTGTTGATACAAATCGACTCTAGGAAATTTTCCATTGTATCTTCTTCTACCTTCTTTCGCTGATTTCGTTTCTCAGGATCCGTAATACCCATCGTTTCCAAGTCCCACAAATGTGAGATATCATTATTGCAGAAAAAAGAAGAAACCAACATTGAAGAAGCATATGAGTTTCTATAATGGTCTCTGGGAATTTTTCCCTTTACATCCCAACCCAAAAGAGTTTCCATTGCTATCAATCCACATTGCAGAGAATATCGTTTCCCAGTAAAAAGTTTTCCTGCAATATCAGCTCCGATTAAAATTTCTATTGGACCGTCGTTCCTATCTGAGATCGAAACACCTAATTGATGAAGTTCGTTCATCCACGGACCTTCTGATATGGAAGCGACGTGACTACGAATCAATGATTGATCAAGAGCATCAAAGTTACAAATATACTTCTCGTTCAAATTTTTCAGAGTAATTCGATATCGATTATGATGGCTAGTTTCCGAATTTGTTCCTCCAAATAGAGCATGAATTAATTGTTCTGAACCCAAAGCTTCGTATCCCATTTCAATCGCAACGTGTTTCACAATATATGATCGTTGTGATCCAGTATCAATTATTGCTCTAACCAATCGAGTTTTAAAATTACTGCTTAGCTGCACAACAAGTGTTTGAAGGATAATTTCATTGTGATACGTGGTGTTTGATAAATTATCAACAATGTCAGAAGCATCATTCGTGGTTAAAATATTTGATTCTAACAGAGGTTTTTTCTTAGAACACATGAGAGTAGCATGTCTCAAAATTAAGAATGACAAATATTGACAACTACTAGTTAAAAATAAAATACAAAGTGTCAAAAAAATACACAAACACTAGCATTTTCCAACAACCTCTTTATTGTCGTAAAATATGGTGTACTAGCATAATATCAAGAAAGTTTCACAACTTCATTCAATTTTAACACGTGAATAAATATTATTAACACAATTAGAACAGTTACTAATGTTGACCCCAGCTGACAACATAGTTCCCCGATTAGCATTAATTTGTGATGTATTTTCTATGTAATTTTCTCCGAATATGTTCGTGGCAATCTTCTGTTAATTATTGATTGAATTCTCCACATAACCCTCGGCAACCATATTGGATTTCCATCCCCCATGCTGTTTTATTCTAAGCAAATCAGCACCTGAATCCGCAAGAAGAGTAGTCGACGTCCGCCGAAAAGAGTGACCGGTATACAAACAAGGGTTTGGCAATTTTTAAAACTGGGCGATTATTTTCGGCAAATTTCCAAATGTATTAATGCCTACAGGCTGTACTCCACATTTCCCATTTGAATTATTTGACAAAAAATCTGTCATGCTTAATATTTGACGGCCTTAGCAGAACGTATTTTTTGATAATTTCGATACAATTTATACCATCAAAAGCTCCAGTGGTTAAAACAAATTGTCGACATACTTTCGTCTTTGTCTTGGGAATGGTCACTTTAGCAAACTCCTCCTGAAATTCTACATTTTCTACACGAAGGAAAGTCAATTCACTTTTTCGGCAAGCTCCAGCAACTCCAACGATTAATGCTACCTTGTTCATTAAATGTTGCCCGTCGGAAACTTCTTGCAGAAAATGGGCAATATTTTCTTCACTAAAAACTTGCGACTTTTTTGGCTGGTAACCTTCAGAATGACGTTTTAAGAACGCCAGCAAATTTGTATACTTCTTAATGTCAATATTTATTTTTAAGCACAATTCATTTCTTAACATCCAATATAAACTCCACAAATTCTTCAGTTCCTTTTTTTCTTGAAAATAGGCTAGCAAAACTTTTTCGTTCAAATGGGTAATCCTTTGAATGGATTTTTCACGAGAAAAAAAACGATTTTTAATTTCTACTTCTTTTGACAATCAAAATCACGAAACATGACATTAAACAATAATTGCTTCCATAGTAACAAATATACATCTCAAATTTTACTAGGCGACTTAAATGGAATCTACGAGGGACGCTCGTAGGGACGTTTCAAGTACTTTAAATTTGAATTCAAATAATCACATCATATTCAAAATTAGAAAAAATATTGTGTGAAACACGTTGGGAAACACTATTTTTCGTTACTAGCGTTATTTTGCGCAACTCGTTTCGCTCGTTGCGCAGAAATCCGCTCTCTACGAGAAATTGTGTTTATCCCAACTGGTTGCACAAATAACTCCTATCTCACCCTAATATCACTTTATCTCACCCTAATGTCACTTTATCTCACTCTAATGTCACTTTTTTAAACTGTTTAACAAATACATATTTTATGTAGGGAAATTGTAGAAAATAGTTATAAATGAAACAAGTGCATAAAGTGGTGCTTTTTTTCACGAGTGGAAAAGTTGACGCATGAGCCGCGGGCGAATGCTTCAATTCCATGAGTTTGTCATGATGACAAAACGCTAAGTAAAATGTCACTTTTAGCACTAGTGCTAAAAGCATTTTATTTTTAACACCAGTGTCATAAAATGGCATTTTAAACACTGACAGCATGCGTTAAAAATTATACTTCTACTGACATTTGTAGAAAAATACATTTTTAATATTCCAATTTTGTGTTAACCTGAAAAATGTGAAAACGTTACGCTACTGTTTTACAATTTTACAATATGGCGCTGGTTTTGACAACAAGTTCGCGCAGACGACTGCAACTTCAAGTGGCTTCTTCTTAAGTGAAACGGAGTCTACTAGGATTTTTGTCAATAATTACTATACTCGCTTGCTCCATTGCTTGGCCTATATACGTATCAACATTTATTTCGTTTAAACTTAAATTTTTACAGCCTTGAATGAATCAAAAATAACAAAAAAATAAATAGATAAGACCTCCAGTTGGTGACGCCTTGTGTATCTCTTCTTGTATCACCTGTGTTGCTGAATTTGAAGCCTGTGTTCCTTCTAACTGCTGCATTCTATTTATAATTTTGTTGTGGTGTTGCTCATCAAGATGGAGGTAGGGTTTGATAGACGATGCATTACTGTGGCCGGTTATTTTCATCAGTTCCTGTTCTTGCACGCCAACCTTTGCTAATTGTGAAACTGCCGTGAAGCGACTGGAATGATTCGTTATTTTACTTTTCTTCACATCCAAATCAATACGTTCTGCACCAGCCTTCATCCATTCGGAATAATCATTTTTTCCGATAGGACAATTTTTGTACCATGCAGATCCCTGTTTTTTCCAGTGCGGATTTGGAGTCAAGAAAAAACGGTTAGTGGTTATGTGACTCCCTCGCTCGCTGAGAATTTTCAAGAAAATACTCACAGGACAACGATTTATATTTTGACTGTTAGCCGTGAGCCATTTACTGTCTGCGCATTTCCGATTTCCTCCTTGGCAAGTTTTTGTAAACACAGGATTATATTCGATTCTGCCAGAGTAGGTTCCATCGTTTTTCATTTTCGTTTTTACAATAGATACCTTCGCCTCCTCGCCAGGCCAACTCTACAGATCATATCTTCTAAAAGTCCCTAAATCCCATAAACAAAACTGAGTGTTAAATCAATATTTGAACACAGTTTGACCAACTTATAATAAAATCTAGATTTAGGAGGGAATTTTCTATCGGGAAAAAAAGTTAGTTATTTTTTACTATTCATGGATATGGAGTAGAAAGGCTGTCGCATTTCGAGGATTTCCTAACTTTTCCACCAGTGTATTTTAGTAACACTTTTGGCAATTAAAGTACCCTGAAGGGGATAAGCATTAAAATATCAGCTTGTGGATATTGAACATTCAAATTCCTTCACTCTCAGGTCACCCAATACCGAGAGGTATGTCTTTGAAGTAATTTATCAGATGTATTAGGCTTACTGAATATAACATTAGGTAATACAATATTAGTTTTGAACTTCCTTATTAAACGATGACACCTAAGTAACGATAGATTGTTAAATCCAGATAAAGAACACGTAGTTATCTAACTGATATCTCTTTCCTTTCTTTTTTACTAAGCAAAAATCATACATTTCGTAATCATTTAAGCAAGCTGAATAAAATCCCATAGACAAGTTTTGAGTTACTCATAAGTTTCAGATCACCTCGTATTAGCCTATGCTTAGTAGTAGTTATTCACAATAAATGGAACAATTTAGTATAATTAGCTATTCAAACTTATTTACACAGAATAAATCTATCGATAGAAAATATATAGAGGTAGAAAATGTTATGTATTTACTTTAGTTCGGTGTTTCGTATTTAAAGTTACTGACATGAACTAAAGAATTTTAATGACAAGATTGACATAAGTAATAATAATCTAAATTACATAGTGAACTCAACAAATCCTCCCAGATAAATTTACAGACTAAAATCTTTCTGGTGTCCTTCTTACTTTTGTACTTCTTCGCAAAGGTATAGTTAAATCTATGAATTCTGGTTCTACTTTATGACCCGTTGCCATTATTCCTTCTTCATTACTTGATGAAGTAGTAGCTTCTGAGTTGACAGTATCGTAAATCCTTACAGAAGCACGAACAGTTCCAGAATTGCTCTCACCACTTCCAAAATTGGTGATTGAAACTCTAGAGGAATTAGCTTGAGTGGTTTGTAGATTCATTTCAATATCATTAGTATTTTTGTTAGAATTTATGTCTGGTACAAAACAAAATTTAGGATGTAAAGTATTTGGAACCACGACTTTTGTTGAAGCTATTTGATTTACATGCCTCCTGATCACCCGTCCTTCAATTTCAATTAAATAAATCAAATTACTTTCTTGTTTATGAATTCTTCCAAATTCCCACAAGCAATTTTTTTTTATCGTAATTCCTTACACGAACAGATTCCCTCACAGTGAAATTTGGAACTCCCTGAATTTGATTAGAGCTTCCCACAGGTTCCTGAAATTTAATTAAATCAAGTTTTGTTCTGATTTCTCTCCCAAACATTAGTTGTGCTGGTGATTTATTGGTAGATGAGTGGGGTGTTTTCCGGTATTGTATGAGAAAGTTTTGAAGTTTCAGTTCTAAATTTCCAGGATCCATCATCATTTTCTTTAACATATTTTTCATTGGTACCTACATATCTTTCGACTTGACCGTTCGATGCTGGGTGATACGGGGCCGTAAGTTTGTGTATAATTCCATTGCATTTTAGAAAATTTTTGAATTCTTGTGATGTGAATGTTCCTCCATTATCACTAACCAGTGTAACCGGTAACCCAAAACGTGCAAAAGTACTTCGTAAAATTGAAACTGTTTTTGTAGTGTTCATAGAATTTGTCATGAATACTTCTAGCCATTTGAAAAATGCATCGCAAATAACAAAGAAAAAGGTTCCTTGAAAAGGCCCTGCAAAATCAATATGTACTCTTTGCCACGGCTCCTTTGGTGATTCCCAACAATGAGGTGGAATTTTACCTTTGTCGTGTAAAATAGACTGACAACTTTGACATCTCTTCTTTGACATTTCTTCGATATCTACGTCTATTCTTGGCCACCAAACAAATGAACGAGCAAATGCCTTCATTTTCACTATTCCAGTATGTGCTTCATGTAGTTCGTTCAAAGCTCTTAGTCGCAATGTTTCAGGTATAATAATGCGTGACTCCTTCATAACCGTACCTTCGTTTAAAGAGAATTCCATATCTTTTCCTTTGAATCTTCTTCAATTTTGACTCCAGTTTGTAGGAATATGTAGACATTTTTTAGAATTGGATCTTCTTGTGTCGCTTTTGCAATTTCTCTGTGTGTAACTGGTAAAGGAAGAATTTGTTGTAACTGATGTATTGTTACCCCATCCATAGTTTGCTTGAACGTTTCTGAAATGTTCATGGGTAACCTAAATAATGCGTCCGCATTTAAATGTTTGTCAGTGGCTCTGTAAACAATATCGTAGTCAAAACCTTGCAAAATCGTGCATAATGCAACATACTGGTAGCTACCATACTGGGAAGGTTCCTGTTAGGGTGAAATATCGAAACTAGTGGTTGATGATCAGTAATCAATTTGAATTTACGTCCATATCAATATTACATCCCCAAAAAATTGAAGTCGCAAATTTGACTATAATTCTGTTCAGCCCTCGTCGAACTTCTCGAAGCAAAAGCAATTGGATGTTTACTGCTATCTGGAAAAATATGTGATAATATTGCTCCCAAACCTTTAGGACTAGCATCGGCGGCTAAAACCAATGGTAATTTAGGATCGTATGCGCAAAGAATCTGATCAGATGTGATTTTTATTTTGATCAAATTGAAAGCATTTCCACAAGCTGACGTCCATGTGACGGGTGTATTCTTTTGTAGAACGGTATCTAGAGAATGTAATTTCGAGGATAGATTTTTTAAAAATCTTCCATAGTATGTAACTAAACCTAACCAACTTTTCAATTCAGTACCGTTTGTTGGTACTGGAGCATTTTTGATCGTTTTAATTTTCTCTTCAGTTTTTTCTAAGCCTCTGCTTGTAATGTTGTACCCCAAATATTCTCCGAAGAATTTGCTCTTTTCTTGTTTTATGTGTAATCCAGCTTTCTGTTGACGTTGCAGAACTATTCTTAATCGATCAAAGCGTAGCTCCTTGTATTTTGATATAATCCAAAAATACACAAACTCCAGGTATCTTACTCAATAAATTTGTATTATATCGTTGCCATATAGCTGGAGCAACTTTGGTACCTACCAAACATTAATCTATTTCTTTTATAGTCTCCTTTTTCAGTAGATATAGCCTGTATCTTTGCACTTTCTTCATTCATTGGCAAATGTAAGTAAGCTTCTCATATGTCTAACGTAGTGAAGATTTTTCCTCCATGCATCGTCGTAGCAAAAATGTCTTCTATGTTTGGAATTGGAAATTTATCATTCATTAGAATTTTGTTAAATGTAACTTCAAAATCTGCGCAAAGCCTAATGGAACCATCACTTTTCATAACGGGAACTACTGGCGTACCCCATTCACTGTATTGCATTTTAGACAATACTCCTATTTTTTCCAATCTGTCAATTTCATTTTGAACCTGTTCTCTCAATGCATAAGGAACTCTTCTCGCAGGTACATAAATAGGTTTAGTGTTTTCGGGAATGAACAGTTTTGCTTCATACTTTAGGATTTTTCCAAGTCCAGGTTTGAACACTTCCGGAAAATCCGCTTTCAGCTTCGTTAAAATCTGTAATTTTAGATTTTCTGGTATATTTTCTCTCTGTAACTGGCATATCTCAGGTAAACCGATTTTAATCTTATGCATCCATTCTCTACCAAAAATTGGTTCAACTTTCCCTGGCAGCACGTATAAATTTAATGATTCGGTTTGATCCTCAAACTTAACTTGGAAAGTTGAAAAACCTACTGGTCTAATGACTTCTCCACTATACGTTCTTAAAAGTAAGTTTGTTTGTTGAAGTGATTTTGTAGGAAATTCGTCGATGAATAGATTATGTGAAATTGAAGAAACTGCTGCCCCTGTGTCGTACTCAAATTTGATTATTTTTCCGTCAAGTTCCATATTAACTAAAATCTTGTCTGGTTTCCTTAGCGATTCAGGTAGAGTCTCATTGTGAAGTATGTTCATGAAACATAAATCTTCGTATTGAACGTTATTTTCTGTTTCTTCTTGTACTTGATGAACTGTTCCTTTCTGAAATGTCTTCATACAAAAATGACTCAAATGTCCAAATTTGAAACAGGCTGTACATTTGGAATTCTTATGTCTACAGGTATTGGCTAAATGTGTTTTGTCTCCACAACGATAACACTGTCTTACCGAATTTCTGTACGAGACATCTGACCTTTGTTCATTTTTCTGAGGTGGTTTAATTTGATTTTGAAATGTACTAGTGCTGGCTTGTAACAACTGAATTTCTTTTGAGTCTTTATGAGCCAACTCCAAAGGAAGTGCTGTATCAACACAATTTTTATATTTATTGTCAGGTTCTTTGAGTTGTATCAATCTTTCGATAAGATTTGAGTTTCTCAAACCACTAATAAACTGCAGTCGTAAATGCGCATCGGATGTTGAAGCCTTGCAAGTGTCACAAATATGAAGTGATAAGTTATATTTATAGATGTAGTTAATAATTTTCAGTAGGTATATGTAGTTATACTTGGAGAAAAAATTTTCTTTGGCAGTTGTTAAAACTAATTTTTCGGTTAATCTCCGTCAGTCTGATGTATGTCTGCAATCTGCTTAGGAAAAGAATTACCTCAGATGACACTGATGTGTTCGGAAATGTATCTACAGTTTTTTGAGCCAATTTATGAAATTTCACTTTAATTAGGAGAAACGAACATTGAACTTCAACAACTATATTTGTAAATTATTATTGAACTCTATTCAACAATTTTTGATTCTGAATCCCGAGAGACGTCATGCGCAGAGTGTGCAAAATTTAAGGCGATTTAAGTCGGCATACCGTGTATGTGTATCGTGATTTGGTCCTTAACATTGTGTTAACGCGCAGTATACTCTGCGGGAAGCAAACCGTAACTTCATCCCTTGTATCACGGTAAATGCCGACATTAAAAAGGAATATTTCTGGGGTGGGCGCATGTATAGTAAAATTAATACCTATTTAGAGGTACCAGCCGTTTTAGTAACTTAACGTATGCGGCTTCTTGAACCATCTGAACCCGCATGAAAAAAATTAGGTTATGACCTTTGTCATGTCAAATGCTTGACATATTTCTTATTGCATTGGCGTAGTGACTTGAAATTTCATATTATCAGTGGCGGTTTGTAATAATACAAATTAATTTTATGAAATTCATAAAATTCTAAAGATGTTGACATAATAAAAGAATATAAAAGAAGCGCACTAATTTTAAAAACATTGTTTTATTAACTAGATACATAGTTTTCTTAAAAAAATATGGCAATTCAGAGTTCGATTAAGTACAAATTCTAGATTTAAAAAAAAAAGACAACGTGATCTTCAAGGCAAAGTTTAATTAGTTTCTAAATCAGAATAACTTTCGGAAAGTGATAGTTCATCATCGGATTCATTGGATACAGAGATCACCATAGGTTCGATGTTTAGTAGGTCCAGTTTGTTTTCTACTTCCCATGCTTCAGAAATAATTTTCTCTGTATGATTTATGTAATTCTGCCAGTGTTGCTCCGGTACATTTTTTACAACGTCATTCCATACTTTTAAGACTTCAGTAGGTGACCTTGCAGTTTTCGTAATAGCTTGGTCATAATGCCTTTTAGTTTCTGACCATACCATTTCGATGGCATTAAAATGGCAATGATAGGGTGGTAGCCTGAGAACACAATGACCATGCTCGGCAGCGAATTTGTCTAAATGATAATTTTTTTCTGGCAAAACTTGCTTTTCAATTATATTCCAAAAAGCATCCTTTAAAATGTGATCTGGAAAAGGAATATTCTTTTTTTTGAGCCATTCTAACATGCGTGTTTTACTCCAACTTTTTCTTGGGATTTCTTCATCCAGGCGACTGTGATACGTTGCGTTATCCATTATAATTAACGATGGTACTTCCAAGTTTACAATTAGTTGCTGTTTAAACCAATTTTCAAAATTTTCGGTGTTCATGTTATCATGGTAATCGCCTGTTTTTTTATTGCATTTAAAAATAAGCGATGCATTTGTCACAAAACCTTTTTTATTACCGGCATGAACAATTACATATCGTGTCCCACTTCCAGTTATTTTTAAATCACTGTGTTTAGTACCATCTTGCCACATTCTTCTGTCCCCGCTTTTACTAAAAACCCATGTCTCATCCAGAAAAACAGGTGTAAAGAGCTTTTCGCTTTTAGCAGCATGGTATTTGTTCAAAAATAATATTCTTTTTCATCTGACTGCAGGCTTTTCCAATAAATGTTTTCTTCCATCCTGTTTTTGAAATGAAAACCCATTTTTTTAATTCCCAAATATAACGAACCTTTGGAAATCTTAGTTTCTGGAGACTCTTCGATAAATTGCCGTAAAATAGTTTCTACTGTGATTTTATCCTTTCGCGCATACATTTTATAAATTACTTCCCTCAAACAATGCAGGGTATTTTTTGTAATTCGGGTTTTGCTCCGGGAAACGCTTGCAGACATATTTCTTCTAAATTCGAAATCTGTAGCTCTGTTTGGTTTTTCAAGATTATATAATGTGCTTTCTGGAACTTTTAGTGCTTCGGACGCTTTTTGAATTGCCTTAAATCGAGATCCTAAATCGTTTTGAAAATAGTTTACTACATTAAGCATAAGAATATCGCATTTTTATATCTTATTTTGCGTTATGACATTAACATGAAATCAAAATTTGACGTAACTTCAAAAACGTGACATCTAATAAATTAGTTACGACGTTCATTTCTGTTGGTAATTTTTTGTTTCAACCGATTTATTAATAATAAATAAGGATGGTCTTATTCTAAATGGGTATAAAATTTACTATACATACTTTTTTTATTTAACGTTTTTTTAAGAAGGATGGCCAACTGTCATCAGTACGATTGACAGGCGAAGTATATCCCTAGTGGCCTTTCCAATTTTAAGTAGTCTAGCCATTAGTGGCCTCGTTTTAGCCATTGTTCATCACCAACCAATATAATGAATAATAGAACAGAACAACTGAAATTATCATTAATAGTCCCAAATAGGCAAACCCTGATTCTAGGATGATTATTTTTTGATATAAATATCTTATCTTATCTTATTTAAATTTCTAAAAGTAACAACCACAGCTTTTCGTAACGATATAATTCGTAACGCCAACATTTAGTTTCTTTTAGCAAGTTTAGCATTACTAGATTTAGACAAAAATGCATAATGTATACTTTGTATACTTTCCTACACTGAAAATAAATTTATTATTATCGAAGTGGTTTTAATTCTTTTCATTATTATCCAGACTTAGTTTTACAACTAATTCAGAATAAAAAATTAAAAAGAAAAACCTAAATATTATTTGGTTGTCATATTAATAAAAAGTATGCAAAAAGTGCAATATTTTTAGTGTGGGAACGTATACAAAGTATGCAAAATTCAAAATTCTAGTAGTGCTAAACTAGTTGAAAAAAACTAAATGATGGCGATACGAATTGACAGCGTTACGAATTGTTCGTTACCCTAGTATTCACATATAAAAGGTTTTTTTTTTCGGGCCGAGATGGGAAACTCATGTTCGAATGGGTCCAGGACCCAAACAGTGTTGGACTCATCCCCAAGGAGATGCCTACCAACCAAACCCACCTCTAACTCGCCGTTACCCCCGCCTCGGAATCACTACCCTAGCAAACTTCGAGACAGGCGGCGGTCCCTCGCACACTCTCCGCTCACACCGTCATCTTCTCCCTCCTATCACTCATGCCTCTCATGCCATATCGAGTCCTTCTCTCCCCCTTACCATGCTCTCTACTACTCCACTCACCTCCATCCATTCCTCCTCCCCCCTCAACATTATCTCCACCATGTTTTCCCAGTACACCGCCTCCCCTAGTTTCCTCTCCAACTTCTTCAGCACTTCCTCGTTCCTCCAGCATCTAAACACATGCCACACATCATCCTCCACTTCCCACCTCTCGCACACACCAGTCTCTCGTTTCCCAATCTTGTGGAAGTACCATACTCTCGACCCATGTCCAGTGAGCACTTGTGTCAAGAAGTAGTTCACCTTCCCGAATTTCCGGTCCATCCAATCTCTCCTATCCCCAATCGCTCCTTTTAGCGCTCCCTCATACTCCTCACACCTTCTCTCCATTTCCTCCTCCATCCATTCCCGTACCTCTTCTTTGGTCGCACCCCTCCAGCGTTTGCTCCTAGCTCTAGCCAACACGTCCAATGGGTAGGACCTTGCCAGCACCGCTGCTGCCAGTCCACCCACCGTCCTGTACCCCTGCACCACCCTCAGCAGTATCCCTCTCTGCACCCGCAGAAGTGGCCTAACCCTCGCATTCACCCCCGCTCTCTCACCCCACACCTCCGCACCGTACAGCATACTCTGCTCTAACGTCCTACCAATTACCCTTCTCTTCCACTCTCCCGGCCCTTAGCATTATACATCAATCTCCCCAGCCATGCTGCCCTCACTTTACCCTTCTCTGCCACCTTTACCATATGGGTTTTGAAGGATAATTGGCTCTCCAACCACATATAAAAGGTATGAAACAAAAAGTTACTAGATTCAGGCACTTTGTAAGTTTATATCAATTGACATTGGAACTTGAATTGTCAGAATAGTTTTGAACTGTCTCAAATATTCTATCTGAATTTGTATCCTTTGTAGCAATCAAAGAATATGAAACATTTTTTTTTCAAATAATTGTTCTTAGATTGCAGATGCAAGCCGGTCACGAAACGACGAAGGAGAATGCTCAAAAGTTTGAATAAGTAAGCGACCGAACCAACTGCAGAGTCGTTGGGGATATCACCAAAAACTGTGAGGAGGTCAGAAAAATCAAGACTATTAGTAAGGACGAATTTCAACGAACTCTCTCTGAGAAAGTTACTGAAATAGAAACGACAAGTGGTGCAAAAAGTGTACGGCAAAAGAAAGTATGTATCGGTAGAAACAATTCGTGAGCGTTTCCAAGAGGTTACAGTTTCTTAAAAAATATTCCAAAGAAACAGGTTCCAGCTTATATAAACCAAGATTTCGGATGAGACATGAATTATTAGCAAAGGTAAAATGAGAAAAACATGGCAAGATAATACTGTAATAACTTAGTAGAAAAGAACAGGCGAGGGCTCAGAATATAAAATGGTGCATGCGGAAGGAGAAGACAGTAATGTTGGAGATGCCGTTATAGTTTTCAAAAGTGAACCAGCGACTACCTTGATAATATTAATTGCGAAAACTTTGAAAAATGGTTCAAAACAAAAAAAAACGATGGTGGCAGTTCGTCAGATAGATTTCTTAGATGATGAAGACAACTGATATTTTTTGTTGGATCTTTAGTTTTCATATTGTTACGCGAGCTACTGCATTAATATGCTCACTTAGTGCCTCCAGTGAAATCCCCGTATGAGACGACTATGGCTCCTCCGCCCAATTTTCGAGAACCATCCAAAATACGAAACATCGAGAATACCCAGTGCATCCGCCAGAACGTCGAGATAATTCTAGAAATACGACGCGCGAGTATAAATAGGCCACGAGCATCGCTGCAGGCAATTAGTCAATCAGTCAGTGTTGATACCGAAGGAAAGTAATCGCGCCTCGATAAAGAGTTTATTAAGTGACTCTCATATAAATTATAATTAGTGTGTTTAGTGTATTAGATAAATTATTAAATAAGGACTGAATTACATATGAATCTGTAAATATAAATTAATTGTAAATATAAATTAGAATAAACGTTACAATATACATATATCTATATAATTTTTTGTGACAGAGCTTTTGTACATTTAACATCCTTTAGTTTGAAAAGTTTTGCTTTATTCAACACTGAAAATATAAAATTAAAATACTGTAATGTTTTTCCTATTTATTTAAAAAAGTTTTTGACGGATGGGATAAAAATTATACATACTTTCATGGTTAATTATTATTGATTTATTTATAGAAATATCCACTAATTTATTTACACTCACTCATGATTCACTCTTTCATTCACTGTCTGGTTACTTAAAACTTTCTGTACTGTACTGTTAACTAACTCAAAAACTCGCGTATATTTAGTATTTTTCAATTCTCGGAGGCTCTTGAATTTACCACGCTCCTCGTATGCGTAAACAAAACGACCTTCTTAGAAGCTTCGAGAAAGCGCATTTGCCAACTTTTATAGATTGGTGACAGGGCCGGCTTTGAGTTGGTGACTTCGCAACAATATAATCATTTACGTTAGGCTATTAGAATTGAAGCTTTTTGTGACAAAATCAAATTATGATTCGTTGAGTCTCTCACCTTAAATGATAATTTTTCCACGTTTTGTGTATGCACCACTTTGTAGCTGGTCTAGGCTACAAATTAGTAAACTATCGCTTTTGATCACAATCAGCCACTGAACTTTGGTGAACCAAATGGTGAATGTGCCCAATGGCTGTTGACAATAAATTGTAGAATCCGATTATTTAATCATTCGAGTAATAAATTTGATTATATAACTCATGTTCTAATGAACCAATACAATCCTTGAATTTCCCTTAGTTACGACGTATTGATAAGTGAATATACCCCTTGACGACGTGATATAATCCTTTTGGTGATTCGCCTCCTGCCATATTGTGATCATTTTCATAGTAACGGGCAAGCTCAATGAAATGTCAGTTAAGTCTACTACAAATTCCGAAAACAACAATACATCAAATATGTATTATAATAATTGTACCTCCAATATTAATCAATAAAAAAAATTAGAATATTATTCGTTATATAATCGTAACGAATACCAACTCGAGCATAGACAATATTTTTCGATTATGTACCTCTTCACTCGACGTATTTCGCGAAACACCACTCGAGCTGCGCTCTCGTGATGTTTCGCCAAATACGTCTCGTGACTCGGTGAATAATCGAATATTGTCTATGCTCTTGTGATATTATAACTGATAATCTGTCACAGTTTGAAACCTAAATAATGAAACACGTATTTTTTGTAACTATATATACAGTATGATCAAATGAAAGAACAAACCGTATTTCAGGTAACTTTGGCAGTATTATTTAAAATTGGAAGTATGAAGTATGAGTATAAGTATGAGAGAACTAAAATACAAAAAACATGACACGCTAGTTCACATGCAAAATCGGTTTCAACTTATAGTTCTCAATTTCTGATTCAAGGTTATTTTCATATTATCACAAAATTGCAACCAAAGGTTTTACTGTTTATGAAAATATTTTCTTTGCGGAATTGAATAAAAGATGATTCAATTAGTATAATTAGATACAAAACTCACAAGTACACACCGCTTCATCAAAGTTTTTCTTATATAAATGAATCTACTTTTCGCAAAGTTTTGGAAGGTAATATTTTGCGTGAAACTTTATGAAGTATTTAACAAGGTTTGTACAAATAGGCTTTTAATAACCACATAGTCAATTTGTTCACTTTCGCTTGTTAACTTAAACACCAATTATGAAACCTTTGTTTTTCCATCTCTAGACAAAATCATACAGGAATAAAAAGAAATATTTAACTCTTGTGACTAAATTTGAATCCAATATCAATAATGTACCAAGATTTCGAATATTCTAAATTAGATCTTTATAATTGCAGAGCTAATGAAAATTAAAAAAGGTTGAAATGTAGAGGTGCGTACTCTGTAATCTAATCTACAAAATAAGTAAGTACAACTATTCGATTTTTTGCAAAACCAGTCAAAAACTCGTGGTGTCGTTTAGTTCACCGGACGCAATAAACACAACTGTCCGAGAATCGAAATGCTTATTACCATTTTTTCCGGGTCTTTTTTCCTTTTTCCCAAATCTATTTTTCCGGGTCTACCTTTTCCCAAGTCTATTTTTTCCAAATCTAATTCTTCTGGTCAATTTTTTTTCCGATTACCGAAAAGAAAGGGAGGGAAAAAGTTGCTAAGAAAGGTGGTAAAGGAAAATTTGAAGAAGGCTACAAGAAAAGTTCTCGATAGTGAATCTCAGAATGATGAAGACACTGACGTCTTGTTTTCAAAAAATAAAGCTGGTGATACTTCTTTATGAGATTTTCTTAATTGAATATTCATTTAATCAAGGTACCATGGACAACTTTTTAATTTTTTTCAATCAATTATAAAACTGATAAAAAGTATTTTGTAGGTTAGAGAACTAGGTATCTCTATTATTAGTGAAGTCTTATTATCAGTGTAATGGATGCGTCTTCAATGGATACGTTGGTAGACTAGAGGTGTGGAAAGGCCTCTGAATCGGTGGTGTAGCGTGTCACTCGGGGGATCATCTCAAGGGAATGGAACAACTACTTCTAGCACTGGGATATGTTTGATTTATTTACTAAATACATTAAACTAATGCTATGCATACCTAGCCGTATAGCATACTTATATTTAATGGTTAAAGATTACTGATCTCTGACCATTTGACTATATAGAATGTTCTTCATGACTTTTTCTAATCAACTGCTTCTCTAGTAGATATTGAATGCATATTTATACAACTAGTCAAGTTCGAATACTACATACTACTGTTTTGTCTTACTACACGCTTTGAACTTGACTTTCTATTCAATAACCTTCTTAATTTATATTTATATAATAATGAAATGTTCGAACGTTTTGTTGAAATGAGATCAAGGGAATTTAATTCTTATTTTAAATATTTATTATTATATTATTATATTGGGCCGAAAGGCATCATATTAGAGTTTTCATGTATCTACAATTCTGCTAAAAATTTTCAAGTACTTTCATCCTTTGCTGGGCTTTGAGTTATTTTGTTCGCACATCGTTGACTGCCAAGAAATTTGTCCCAACTGCATAGGTTATTTGGCTGCCCTACGTGTGGATTTTTTTTTATTTTATCACCAGATGAAATCAGGTAAGTGTACTCAATTTCTAAATTTTAAGACACATGTTAATCAATTTCACGTATTTTAGTATGTTAACAAGATTATCATTAATTACCAGTGGTATTCTATCGGTGGTGAACAATAGGTTTCTGGCAAAGAGATACTATGGGCAGGTAAAAATATGTTCCACACTCAATTTACAGTTACAGGTGCATCGGCGTGGTATCGAGGACATTAGAAGGTGAAGACCTGAGCGAAACCTGCCTGTTCTCTGCGGTTTAAGTACGTGGGGTTCATTTTTTTTTGTATTGTGTTTCCATTTTTAAAGTAACCTTTATATGAGTTCCATTCTTCTTGCCACTCCTCGTACAGTATCAATTTTATATTTTTAATTACTTTTTCAAGAGGAACTTCTACAGTTCCAGAGGCTCCTGATTTTGCGCTATCGTCTGCTGCTTCATTGCCTTCAATTCCAACGTGACTCTGGATCCATATGAAATCAACATATTTGCCTGTGCTAATGAGCTCCAGTATTTCTTTCACCAGGATATTCTCAGTAAATGGATTTTTGAAAGCAGTGAGTGAGCTCAGAGAATCTGTACATATGAGCCACTTTTGCGTTTGGTTTATTGAAATGTAAAGTAGTGACTGCCATAGGGCGTATAGTTCGGCTGTGTATACGCTGCAAATTGGGTTTAGTGTCCATGTGTGGTGGTTTTTGATCCGTCGGTATATATGGTAGACTAGCCGGTATATTGATGCAATTCTTGACTTAGAAATGTTCGATATGTTGAACCAGTAGTCTCTTCTTTGTTACGATGTGATAATGTGGTATTAATCCTGGGTGTTCTTAGTAACCAGGGTGGAATACTCAGAGTATCTTTTAAAATATTATCCATGACAATATTATGTTTTTCCACTAGTTCAGCAAAACGTGATCGTGCCGGTTTTGAAGTTGACGGTTTGGAGTGAAATTCATCGTATTGTTTGATCATATCTTAGTTAATGTGCCTAACTAGTGGTGCTTTTTTGCGGTGTGATTGAGATTAGTTAGTTGTTACAGATGGTGAGTATTCTCTTAAAAGAAATTTATATTGTGGATGGTAAGTACTAAGCAAAATTTTGTTTAAATCTTCCTCATAACTCAGTAACTTCAAATATCTAGTCAGAATTTGTTCTTTATCACTTTAATATATATTGGTAGTAAATAAGTCGAGCTGGCAGTATTTTTGTAAACAAGTTTGTAATTGGTATATCCAATTATAGTTTATATTAACATTAGCGGCTCCATATAAATTAATTAAACGCATAAGGGCTTTATAGGTGTATCCGGTGTTTTCATGCTTTGCTATTCTACTCAAAAGTTCCAGCGCTTGCTTTATAATAAAATAGCCTCATTTACAAATATTAACTTCTGTTCGAATTATGTACGCAGCTGTACGTTTTTGTATAAGTAATAAGTTTTTCCAAAAATTGATCTGGATTTTTTCAATTTGGTCCAAGTATCGAAGAGCCCAAACACTGCTTGTGTATGTGAAGGTGGGTATAACTACGTTATTGTATAAGGTTTTGATTGAACTTAAGTCTGCTATATGAGAGGAATTTATAATTTTTAGCACTACTCCCTGTGATAATCTTGCTTTCTAGTCGCGGAATTTGAAATTATTTAAAAAAAGTCCGTTAAATGTGAATTTTACTCCTAGGTACTCAAAAGAGTTTACTATAATTCTACTTCAGAGTTATTATATGTAAATTGGGGTTTTTTGCTCATGTTGGCTGCTTTACGGAAAACGACCATTTTCGTTTTTGAAGGGTTAACTTCCAGTTTAAATTTAAGACTTTAAGATTCTTAAATTTCGGGACATTTCAACTTGTGATTCGGCAAAGAGGACAAGGTCGTCAGCATACATTAGCATGTTGATGTTAGTTTTCCCGTCAAGTTTAACAACTTCAGCATTATGGTTTATAAAGTAATTATCAAGATCTGAAACAAAAATCGAGAAAAGAACTGTACTCAGTCAGTCACCTTGTAAAACTCCTTTGGTGAGTTTGATTTTATCTGAAATGTTGCCATTTCCTTCGATATAGAGATAAGATAAGCTGAGTTATATAAATTTAGAAGAATTCTGATAATTTTTGCACTAACCCCTTGTAAATAAAGTTTTTCCCAGAGGGCGCTGTAATCCAAGGAATCAAAGGCTTTCCTGAAATCAACAAATAAAGCGAAAAGTTTTCTTGAGGGTAAGCTTAGGTAATTATTAATAATTGTTTGTAGAACAAAAACGTTGTCATCACAGCTGCGAAATTATGCCTGCTTGGCATTCTGGGAGTATTTGAGCAATAATTTGTAAGTCTTACATTAATCAGCTGCGTAAATAATTTTGTTTTATGATTAAGCAGAGCTATGCTGCGATAATTATTTTTAATTTTATTTTTCAAAAATTCATTAGAGATGGTATCATCGCCAGGGGCTTTGTTATTTTTTGCTAGATTCAGAACATAATAGATCTCTTGCATGGTAAAGGGGGTATCTAAATAGGGGTGTAGAACATCCGTGAATTGATAGTCTAAGGGTGAGGTAAGTTTATAAAAGTCTTTGTAATATATTACAAATTGATCCATCCCTATATCATTGAATAAATTTATATTTTTACTTTTATTCATTTAAATTTTTTACCAAAACTGAATTGGGTTTTTTATGTTTTCGAATTTTGTTAGCTGGCTTTTTTTAAAAGCACTTTTCCTATTTTTTGTGATTGTCTTAAGTTCTTTTTTAGCTGCGTTATGAGATTTTATACTGTTAGGATCTAGATTTTTTTAAACCTCTTTTAGCCAAGTTAAGCTGCTTTTTTGCGAGAATACAAGTTTTGTCGAGCCATGGTTTTGAATCAAAATGTAGAGACTTCTTTTGAGTATGTAATTTTTCCATGCCAAGAAATCTACAGGATCTGATGATAGCATCATTTAATTCATTATCCAGATCTTCAATATCAGTGAGATTTAGGTTTAAACTACATTGTGACATGATATTTTTATATGCGTGAGATTTTGCAATATCCCATATGTATCTTTAAGTTACAAACTCAGCTTTAGCATTGCTTTCGTTTTCTGAATAATGTTCAATAGCTAAGGTTGCCTGTCAGACAGCTTACATGATCAGAAATGAAATTTGTATTAATATAGAAATTTGATATATTGTCAATACTATTTAAGTTAGTCCAAATTAGGTCAATTACACTACTACCTGATTCTCAAGTGACTCAACCAATAACGTTTCTCTAAGTGTGACAATACTGTCTTCAGATTCGCGAGGTTCAACGTTTATATAACAGTCCTGAGGATCCTTACTACTGAAGTTATTGAGAGGACCCATTCTTGCATTAAAATCACCATAAATAATTACTTGATCAGCAGGAAATTTACTGATAACACCTTTCACAGTATCTTCCAAAAGTTCGATACAGGTATGGTCATTTTGCCCTGGTTTTAAGTATACTACACCTACGATAAAAAATATGAGATTTATTTGAATTCTCATAAACAACCACATATTACATATATCAACAATTTTAACTTTAATCTCTTTAAATTCTTAGCCACAAGTATTAAGATACCTCCACTGCCTCTGCCCTTTTGTTTATATTTTAATGCTTGGCTATGGTAAAAGCTGTAGTTATTTAAAAAATTAGGAGGCACAGGATCAGAGGATGTGATCCAAGTTTCTACAAGCCCTATTATTGGAAATCTACAAAAAGTATTGATATCTTGGGAATCAAAACAATTCAAATTTTTCATGCCTTGACAGTTCCAGAATAATATATTTAATTGCTTCATATGTGAATATATTACCTTATTTTTTAATGAGAAAAACTCTAGACCACCATTTTCAAAAACACTAATGTCTTTTTTCTTTGTTAAACGTCTTCTTTTTTGGTTTCGCTTTGACGCCAATGAAGTACGTGTCAGATTTCCGGATTCGTCACCTTCCGAAGCTGAGTCTTCAACATATCTGCTCTGAGCGGAATAATCTTGATTCATCGATTGACCTTGATCTCTGATATGAGGCTCATTGTGCTGGCTTACATATACTTGATTATTGCTAATAAGCACATCCATTCCTTGTGCCTTGAGGTCCTCTGCAGTCCTTCTGTTCTCCATCTTCTTAATTTAATCTTCTTTGGGGAGATCTTCATTAACACTAAAGGATGTTCATTTTAAGTTAGTACAGTTTCTCAGAAATTCATATTTTTTGTGTAGCGAAACAAAACTTAATAAGATTGGCCGGTTTTTATTCTCTTTTCTACCTATTCTACGTACGTAATTTACTTCATTGCAATCCAAATTCACTTTAATCTTCTTCCTGCAGAAGTCCATAATAATCTCTAGTAGCTCCCCATTGTGTTTTTCAGTTTGTGGTATTCCTTTGGAAACTAAATTATTTTTCCGTTTGAGTGCATCGTTTTCTTTTTTGGCTATTTGTAATTGTTTTTCAACTTGTTGAAGTTTATCCTTTGTTTCTAGAAATTTTTTATCAAAATCTGTTCGGAGCTTGTTGATATTAGACATTAATTCGTCTTTTAATGACTTTATTTCATTTTTTATTTCCGATGAGAAATTGTTTAGCTGTATTGATAATGTTTCTGAAATCTTTTGCAACGCTGCTTCCATATTGGAGTCCATCAGTTGTACTTTTAATCCCAATAAAAGTAAGGATTGTAGGAATATGCCTTCGTAAATTAAATAAATCTGACGGCTTATCAAATTCGGTAAAAAGTCTTTATAATATCAATTAATTCACCTGGGTCAAGGTCAAATTCCGTAAATAAAGTTGGAATTTTATTGAAAGTGTTGTTACCTTGATTAAAAGGTCCTGTTAATCTCAGGGTGGGATTCGAAATAAAAACCGATTCAGATGTAATGTTGGTTTAATATAATAAAATACGGTTGGTTGTTATATGAATTTACAGAAAACAGCCAAGTCCTACTAATCGTAACGCCAAAAACTCCCTGAAGGATTTCCGCCATACCACACGATTTATATGAAGTTAGCTTTAGATTATTTTAGGTTATTATTTTATTAAACTAACACATGGACAAATTTATAGTTGAAAAAAGAAAAGTTTTACACTATCCAAACAAACCTTGGGGGTGATTGAATACAGAATTATATTAAAGAACTACCTTTGTATGCATACGTTCGCTTACAAACTCTAGTGATTGTGCTAATTGTTATTAAATAGTATACAAGTTGTCCTCAACAGAGGGTAAAGACACCAGGAAACTAAGTTCCTCAGTAGGTATGGCAAAATACTCTACTTACAATACTTTTTCATGAAGATATTTGTTATTTCAGCCAAATGTGTTTTCTACTCAAACCCCTGGATTCCTTGTTGAAAGTAAGGTAGAAGGTTACCTGTTTACAATCGGGTGCTGTGGTGTGTCCCTCCAAAAGAACTGATGGTGCTTACTATATCTTGTAGGTAGAGGTGTATCCGATATGATGACTGGGTGTAGATGATGTACCTTATAGATGATGTCGATGCAGGAATGAAATGAAGATATCGATGTATAAAATAAAGCCAAAGAATGAAGAAATAACCAAAGAAAAAAGATAGATAGAAGAACGAAGAAAAGAAAGAGACCTAGAAAGGAGCTTGTGTAAGTATTTGGTAATAATAATTAAATGTTATGAGGGTTGAGTATAGTAAACTGACAAATTAAACTCACCGTAGAAGTTGTGTGGCCTCAAAGTGGTTTCGCCTACGGATGTGGAAACAGGAACTTAAGCTGAGCGAAAATAAATATCCACTTATACAGAGTGGTAGAGCTCCAACAGGATCACTCTAATAAAATCTAAGCTCACTTAAATATATTTTCAAAAATCAGCAAAATTGCTAAACCATGTGGTCTATCACGAACCTCACATGGAAGAAAAAAGAAAACCCATCTCCTATCTTCGTATGGATGGTCTTAGAAAAAAAAAAGGTATGTTCTTTTCATTTACTTCTTTATTACCAAAGTACTTAACACCAGAGATAAGCTCTGATAACAGAAATTAAAAGAAGAAACTATCAATTGATAAGGAAGGTCAATGATCTTTAATCAGTAGATCTATGAATAGAAAAGTGACATTATGATGAAAGATTGAAATCACTTTGAGAAGATTTATTTTTAAGATTGACAGATATGACAAGATTGTCATCTACTTTGTACATCATGTGAACAAAATAACCTTTAAGCCTTTGGTATTTTTAAATCAGTAACTTTTATGATCGGGTGATCATCCTATGTTTAAATAAGATTCCGGTAAATTTAGAATATAAATATTTGATTGTTATTATTCCTACTTGTTGTAAATCATAAGTGGTAAATACTTATTTATTATTTTTCGGAGCCCTTCAGGGAGACGCTTGAGAAAAGTGAAAGGATTCCTGAGACTTTAATTGTATCAATCCTACTTAAAACAATCAGGATCTGTTTTTAATAAAATAGCAGTTGGTAGGTACAGAGTTTATTTTTGGATGTTTGAAAGAGAGGCACCAATAATTCTTTGTCCCGTAACAGTGGTTGTTTAATTGGCGCAAAAAAGGAGATTTTTAACTTACAGGTGCATGCAGGTTAATCTTATTTTGTCGATTTGCAACAACTTTTATTTTAAATACACTTATTTTTGACAAATTTCACCAAAATCACACCTCACAGAACAAACAATTTGTGTATATACTGTTGCCAAATCTACTCTCTGTGATATATATTTCGAGACACCTGATAGTCATGTTCTCACAGACGAAGACTCAGCTGCAGAGAATGAAGGAGGGTTCGCTGACAATACAAGTGCAAGACAACTAAATGCTACTCCTGAAGTTGTTTTTACAAATGATAAGATCCTCTCTGAGATTAGTTGCTAGGCCTGACGAAACCATATTTTGTAAGGATGGTGATATTCAACCTTCAAACCATTCATTTCCAGCCAGTGATTACTCTTTGTACGTCACCATGAGTTTTGTGGAAACATTTTTTCACGGAGGAGCTTCTTGAACTCATTCTGGAGGAAACGCGAGAATATGCTCTATTAAAAAATGCTCCATATTTATCCAAACATTACATTGGAAGAGCTAAGAGTATTTTGTGGAATCCTAGCTCTTAATGGTGAAAACCATCTTCCGTCAAAAAGAAATTACTGGGAATACTCACCAGATATGCGAAATGAATTGGTAGCGAACGCCATCGAGATCGGTTTTTGCAAATTTGCCGCTTTATTCATTTTGCCGACAGTAATAATATAGACAAAATGTATCTATAAATTGCGCCCTCTTTCCGATTATTTAAAAGATAAGTTTTTGAAACATTTTGTTCCAGAGCCAAATCTGAGCTACGATGAGTCCATGATTAGGTATTTTGGACACCATGGATGTAAGCAGTTCATCCGTGGCAAACCAATAAGATTTGGGTACAAAGTATGGAGTTTAAATGCTCCGTCCGGGTATCTGATAAATTTTGGGATATACCAAGTTCGAAATCCCAGAGCCAATTCTGATAATGAGGCTCTGTTTGGTAAATTTATTGCTCCATTAGTGCAAATGATAGACGTGTTAAGATCGGGATCAACGTTTTGGTATAATTTTTTCTTTGATAACCTATTTACTAGAACTAATTTGCTATGCACCCTCAAAGCTAATGGTTATGGGGCAACTGGTACCATTCGAGATAACAGGATACTAAATGAATGTCCTCTTGAGGGCAAAAACATATTAGAAAAACAAAAACGTGGAAAATTTTCTTCAGTTCTAAAAAAGAATTCTGCAATTCAGTATGTTCGATGGCTCGATAATAAAGCTTTTACTGTTGCTAGTACCTAGTTTGGAGTTTGGCCTGCCCCAGTCCAAATGTTATTCACTACAACAAAAATATGAGTGGAACAGATCAAATGGACAATAATGTATCTAAGTAAGGATTCATTACACATTTCTAAATATGCTATTTCATGAATTCTTTTTTATTACAGCTAAAGAACTGGTATTCGCTCAAGAAAATGGGATTGGCCGATTTTTACTTACCTTTTTGACGTGTCTATACAGAATGCCTGGATAATCTATAGAAAGACAGGAGAGAATATTAGCCAGTTAGAATGCCAAAGAACTATTGATTAGGTACAATTATTGCATTTTTATGTTATTTGTATGAATTCAATGAGCTGTCTATTAATTATAGCTTTATTCAACGAAGTATCAGAATCCTGCAAAAGGTCGTAGTTCAAGGGCTTCGGGATCAGATACTCGTATATCTAATGATGTACGGTATGATGAGCTAAGTCATTTCGTTGTTCCTGTGCCTCAGGGAACTCGCCGCAGATGTGCTGAAGACAAATGAACTAGCAAAGGAAGAACGATTTGCTCCAAATGCAATGTGGGACTCTGTGTTGAGTGTTTTAAGAAATTTCATACAGAGAAGAATTAGAATTATTTTTTATAAATATTTTTTTCATACAATGGAATTTTCCCTGTAAACAGCCTAGAGGTCTCATATGGACCCAGGTGTTTTCTCCAAGAAACCAAACTCTCAATCGTAAGCAACTCCATATTCGCCTTGAATATGTCATTTTATTATAGAGTATGTAAGTAAAATCATTAAAATAAAAAAAAATTCGGCGCTAATGGGTTTGTGATCTCCCAATATAGCCCTTTATCGAGCGTTACTCCCGGTAGTTTCATAGATTGTCTATTAAATACTCGATTACCATTTAAGTAGATATCTGGATCGTTTTGTTCTGCTCGTAGTTTACAGAAGAGAATCAGTTTGGTTTACTGGTTTGAGAAAGAGAAGCCCTGTGAATTTGCTTTCTCATTTAATTGGTCCACAGTTGTTTGGAGGTCAACATTTAGTTGGTTCACATTTGTAGTTTATATGTATATGGTAAGGTCATCGACATACAAGATCCGCCCCCACTATCAGGCAATACTTTCAATAAACTGTAACGAGTTATTTTTTTTTGCAAGTTTAATTTTTATTTCTCTCCCGTAATATATTTTATTTTACCACTACGTTTTATATAACTCGTTACTTCACAACCCTTTCTACTACCGCATTGATTTTTTTTTTCGTGATTACCGTTGTATATTTTAGTATAAGTCCGAGTTACGCAAATCCGAATTCTACCATACACAATTTATTCATTTCCGATATTTAAATTTTTCAACTGAAGGGACGCCCGGTATATACATCATTTTAATTAAAACCGAAGCCGTTCAGTATAGGTACAACTTTTTGTTGTGAGTAGATAAATTTCACGTTTAATTCCCTTACCACGAAAAAGGCCAAAAAGTTTAGGTAGGAGTTTGGATATCAATTAGCGAAGAATGGATAGAAGACTCTCTCTGATTCATTCCGGCTCTCAATTATTCAGGAAAATTATTCTTTCATGACTCTTCTCTCAACTTTCTTCCGATAACCGATAAACCGAAAAGTATTGTGAAAATTTAGTGTATTACGATTGTGTGTGGAAGCTGTATTTTATAAGGTAAATCATTTTTACAAATAAACTGTGTATTCGAAACTTTCCGTACCGCCGCTTAATATTAAATTGTTGAATGTATTCTTTGAAAAATTTTCCGACCGGCTATTTTTTTCTTTTGTTGTTGAATTGAAATTGGTTTTTTTATTTGTTTCTTTTATACGGGAATAAAGATTTGTGAACTGTAATTTGATTTCGAATTTTATTTACTGCGTTTATTATATATTAATTAACTGATATAAATTATTAGTGGATTCTCGAATTATTGTATGCTTTTGGTTCTAAGTAGTTTTATATTAAATTGATATCCAAGTGGATTATAATATTTTAATTTTATGCTAGTACTAATATTTTTACTCTGTGTGTCGATAGCTGGGTACCGTTTAACTTGTGGGAAAATTTTTTTTTGGAATAATAGTTACCGGCTTTATTTAGATTCAAGGGTTAATCAGACTTGGAAGAGGCTTAGCCACAATTTGTTTGATTTCCCGGCAGATCTAATTCGTTCTTAAATTTTATTTTTTTCGGAATAATAGTTACCGGCTTTATTTAGATTCAAGGGTTAATCAGACTTGGAAGAGGCTTGGCCACAATTTGTTTGATTTCCCGGCAGATCTAATTAGTTCTTAAATTTTATTTTTTCGGAATAATTGTTACCGGCTTTATTTAGATTCAAGGGTTAATCAGACTTGGAAGAGGCTTAGCCACAATTTGTTTGATTTCCCGGCAGATCTAATTCGTTCTTAAATTTTATTTTTTTCGGAATAATAGTTACCGGCTTTATTTAGATTTAAGGGTTAATCAGACTTGGAAGAGGCTTAGCCACAATTTGTCTGATTACCCGGCAGATCTAAATCGTGCATTAGGGACCCCGTTAAACCCGGTAGATTTGAACCGTATTGGATAACCTGACCGTTATATCCGTCAAAGTACCAAGTCTATGGTAAAGATAGCTTATTTTATTTTCCCTGTTAATTTGTTTGTCACTAAAGAATTATTCGTAAAATAGACCACAGAGTATTAATAGACTAAAGTTTCCTTTTGATTATTTTGTTATATACCGAACTATTGTGTGATCATAGGTAGACACTAAACCGTAGGTAGTATACAACTCTGCTGAACCCCCTGTTTCCTTCATTAACCCGTAATTTATAAATTGGAGAATCCATATTTGATTGTAATTAGGTAAATAAAGTTAGTTCAACAAGACCCCTGGAATTTTCCGTAACCTCCATCTGAGGCTATCTGGAACTCTTGACGCCAAGGGTCAAGGGGCAGTGGAGCAAACCTCGTTAATAATCTGGCGCCCGAGATTTAAAACCGAATTTTGCATCAAGGGTGTCCATAGTGACGTGTTCTTGTGGCAGGAGCCACGTGTAAGAAGGTAGGCACGTTACAAAACAGTTTATCGTAACCGCAAATAAGGTTACACTAAGGACAGATCCTTGAGGTATACCATTTTCAAAAGGGGGTATGGAAGATATCTCATTCGCCACTATAACTTGAAAATATGTATGGCTTAGGAAGCTTTTTTATTAAGGTATGAATTTTACCTCTAGTTGTTTGAGGATATCATGTCGTCACGTCATATCATAAGCTTTTTCCAGATCAAACATTTTTGTCAGAGTCTGTAACGATTCCAAGTTTCTTATCAGGGTTCACAAGATCTAAGGGGAAATAGTTTTTATCTGCTTTCGCGACCAGCTCATGCAATTTAGATGTTTAAGTCTTGCCAATGAAGAATTTTTGGAGTTTAGCTATTTGTTTGTGATGTAAATCAACTATATCCGTTAGAGCACTCCCTTCGTCTTTTCTTGGTAGTGTGGTCCTAATAACTGATGATGTCGGGTGGTGACATTTGTATTTGGTCATAATGGATCGCGTTTTTCTTTTAATATCTTCCAGTTTTGTTTTTGTACACTTCAGAATTCCAAATGAGTATGTCAGGATCGGTATGGCGTAGGTGTCAATTGCTTTGGCAAGATTTCCTACGTTTAACTGGGATTTCAATAAAGTATTCACCCTTTCAGTGAATTGGCCTCTTATTTTGGTTTTTGCTTGCTTCTGGTCTAGTAGCTTAGCGTGCTGAAATCCTAGATATTTGTAGGTTTCACCATTTTGCATGGCATTTGTAATGTTCCCATTAGGTAGTAACACATCTCCGTTGACGCTGGTTTGATGCGTATATTTTGATGTCATCCATATATAAAAGGTGGGAAACAGTGCAGCTAGTGCTCCTTTTGGATTTGATTTTAAAGCCGTAATCCGTATCGTTAAGTAGATTGGAGAGTTGATTAATTGCCAAACAAAACCAAAGTGGACTCAGGGAAGATCCCCCTACGGGTAGAAATTTCATCAGTTTCGAGATATTGACCAATTATTTGTAAATGAAGGTTCGTTCGCCAGTGCTTCATCGATTCAAGAAAAGTAACAAAAGTGGGGTGTACTTTGTAAATTTGCAGAACCTTAACAAGCCAGGAATGTGGAACGTTATCAAATGCTTTCCTGTAATTTACGAAAGCCGTGCAGATGCTGCGCTGTTCCATTTGCACCTGTTCTAGTATTACTGAATCGATGATGAGTTGTTCTTTGCAGCCTTGGTGATCTCGTCTGCGCCCTTTCTGTTCTTCCGACAAGACGTTGTTTTGTTCCACATGTCTGTAAATACGGTTAGTAAAGCAAGACGTTAATATTTTATATATAGTTGGAAGGCATGTTATGGGTCTATTCTGCGTAGGATCGTGAGTTTGATGCGTTTTTGGAAGCAAGTGGGTCGAACCCAGTGTCATAAATGGTGGTTTATCACCAGGATGTTGCAGAATATATGAGAATGATGTTGACATTGCTTCATGCAGACTGTCAAACGTATTATACCAGAAGTTTTGGACATGGTCAACTCCTTCCAATTACTGGTGCTCTTTATAGCTTCGGTTACCTTGCTTGTTGTCAAGTTAACGAAAAGCATTGGTTCAATGTTAATTATAACTATTATTATTTTTGAGATAGGTCATCGACTTCTCTGGTCATTAGCCCATCAACTATTTTTAACTAACGGTGAAAATTTTCAGTGTAGCATTTAGTTTATAGTTCTTTTAATGATTTGGCTTGATATAGAAAATCAGGAAGCTTGTTATTGATACTAATATCATTGTTCAAACAGGTTTTAATGTCATTACTGAGACCTATTATTATTATTTCCAATTCAAGTGTACTCTTGCTCAGCTTTTGCTGGTAATGTTCACCTATCCCGAGCGTTTGTAAACGCAAATGGGATTAGGCACAGTAGTTACACATTTAGAAATTTACGGACAGTGTGACAAGTATTCAAAATTGCAGCCTTCTGCAGATCGATGTATGTATTTTTGTGAAGACCTAGTTTGGTGAGGCTGTCTTATTATTATTATTATTATTATTATTATTATTATTATTATTATTATTATTATTATTATTATTATTATTACCATCAAATTGGGATCCACGAAATATGCATTGATCACCCTGTAATTAACTCTCCATTTGTATTGTATTTGGGGTGAGTATAGAATACTGAAACGTATAAATGTTTGGAATGGTGTAAACATCTTCATAATTGAGGAACTGGTAAATTCTTAAAGCAAAGTGCTGTGAAAAGTGCTTTCGGGCTTCTTTTTTCATCGTCAACAGTTTTCAATGCATTCTCTTGGTGTCCTCTTTGCGTCTAAGAGAAAGATAAGTGGGTTTGAATTCCAGCTCATTCACAATTATTTCATTTAAGTCGATCTACAGTAAGTTTTTTTTATAAAGGATAATGAAAATCAGAAATTTGTAAAATAGGGAAATAATCCAAAACACGCTGAAAGTAATCTTCCAGAACCTTGTTTTTCCATCGAAGGTATATACTATTAGATACTACCATCGATATGTTGATTCAATCCCACAAACAGATACTTGCGGAATGCGTAGAACCACAAAACCCCAGTAAACAATACCTAGAAGACGTCAAAAAATATTAGTTCAATAATATTAAACGCTTTACAAAATAAGAAAAATTAATTTCCAAAGAGCAGACCGACCACTAAGAAGCACCAACTACTCCTCCGGCTATACCCCCGACAGACATTGAATTACACTTCTAAAGTAAACGGGGTTGGTATATCTGTTAAGATAGAACCAACCATTTTGGTTTGCGATTAGAAGGAATAACATCACTTGTGGACCGGTTTCGGCGTATTGCGCCTCATCAGCACAAGGTAGATGCTATTCGTCCAGAAGCTCTGAGAGCATAATCCTGGACGTCGTATTTTGTCTGATTGTGCTGTGATGAGAATTTAAAATGATTAAAAATATGAACCCAGAAGTTTCAAAGAATTCCTGGGAACGAAAATCGTGAGGCTGCTGAAAAATTTAGAGCATAAACGCATGAATCGGAGACGGGTGTGTGAAGCAGAAATATTTTTCAAGAATTACTTCAAAAGAACGAGTGAACATAAGAAATTTCAATAACTTGGTAAGTATTAGGCTCAAAAAAGAAACTACCAAGATGTATCAACATTCATTCGTATGAGGTCTGCTTGATGAGGGACGGTCATATTTTTAAGTACCAGTTCGTTATTATTAGCTTACATGGTATCTCACTCAGAAGGATGCAATATATTCGAGAGCAGATAACCACATACGGGAAAGTTATCGCCGATAAACGAGGAAAGTACAAAAACCTATGACATGCTTTAAACACAAATACTCTAGGAAAAGTGCACGTACACATCTTTTTTTTTCATTCATGTGATTGGGTTGTGCTCAACAGCACTTGAACTGAATATTTGTACTATTTTCCATGTTATCTACTTCCATTCATTGTCCCGTTAATACCAAGGAAAGCTTGTCTTTGGATTGCACTTAATATATTCACTGCAGAAGACACTTCTGTCCTTCTCCTCCAGACTATCGTTCCATAGATGATCGTTGACCTCATCATCGTCGTGTGAAGCCAGTGAACCACCTTTGGTCATATTTCCCAGCTTTCGCCTATACATCTTCTGCATCGCCAGAAAAGCTAGTTGCCCTAGTAGTAAGTTTTTCCACGTGTGTCCTCCAATTCGGTTTTCAATCAAGAGTCTCTCCCGGATATTCAACTTCTCTGGAAATTCCTAGCTTTTCTCCGAACAGCTGTACTCTACCTTGCGGGACAACTATTCTATTCGTGAAAGAAACTATTTTAGTTTTTTTGAAGCTTGCTTCTTATTGAACGACATAGGACTTTTGAGAAGGCTAATGAACTCGTAAAACGTGTTACCGTTACACAAAGTCCGTCACGCAACAGTGCTGCCATATTTCTGAAAAGGCTCGTGAAACGTGTAATGTTACGAAAAAGAGAATAAGGGTTCGTCACGCAACATTGTTGCCAGATTTCTGAATAATCCACTAATCCAATGAAATTTAAATTGAAGCTTGCTTCTTATTGCACGACATAGGACTTTTGTGAAGGCTAGTGAACTCGTGAAACGTGTGATGTTACGAAAAAGCGTTCGTCACGCGATAACCCATTCAAGAGACTGTGCGCAATCTCTCTTGCCGCACTGAGCTCGCACACCTGAAGGTGTGGAAAATGGTCAAAAATGGTTAAAAATTGTCAAAAATGGTCAATAATTGTCAAAAATTTTGAAAAATGTTTGAAATTTCTGAAAAATTGTCAAAAATAGTCGATAATTGTCAAAGACGGTCAATAATTGTCAAAACCATTCAAAATTCGTCAAAAATTGTCAAAAATGGTCCAAAAGGATCAATAAATGTTAAAATTTCGAAAAATGGTCAAAAATTGTCAAAATTTTTGAAAAATTGTCAAAAATGGTCAATAATTGTCAAAGACGGTCAATAATTGTCAAAATTCGTCAAAAACTGTCAAAAATGGTCAATAATTGTTGAAGTTTTTGAAAAATTGTCAAAAAATTTTAAATACGGTCAAAAATTGTCAAGAATTTGGAAAAATCGTCAAAAATTGTCAAAAACTGTCAAAATTTTGAAAAAAAGGTCAATATTTGTCAAATTTTTCGAAAAATTGTCAAAATTTTGTAAAAATGGTCAATAATAATAAAAAACTGTCTAAAATGGTCAATAATTATTAAAAATTGTCAAAATTTTTGAAGAATTGTCAAAAATGGTCAATTATTTTCAGAACCTGTCAAAAATGCTCAAAAATGGTCAATAATTTTTAAAATTTGGAAAAATGGTCTAAAATGGTCAAAATTTTTAGAAAATTGTCAAAAATGATCAATAATGGTCAAAACTGTCAAAATTGGTCAATAATTGTCAAAAATGGTCAATGATTATTAAAATTTGAAAAAATGGTCAATGATTATTAAAATTTGAAAAAATTGTCAAAATTGTCCAAATTTTGAAAAAATGGTCAATAATTGCCAAATATATTAAATTTTTTGAAAAATTGTCAAAAATGGTCAATAATTGTCAAAGACGTTCAATAATTGTCAAAATTCGTCAAAAACTGTCTAAAATTGTCAAGTTTTTGAAAAATGGTGAAAAATTCCTGAAAAATGGTCATTCTATTGTGCATAAGAAGCAAGTTTCTTTCGGCGGTCCGACGACCGCTCACCTTTTTTCAAATTAATTGGAAGGTCTTCTAATTGGATAGCCTTGATATTTTGCTTGGAATTTAATATAAGGAGAGCGGTTAAGTGATGGAACAAATTCATTATTTCGCAAACAAATTACTTTTTACAAAAATCCTGAAATAGGTCGATTTTTAATATTGAATTTCGATTTTTCTAATAATATGTGAACATGGTCACCAGTCTTAACGTGGTGACGTAATTATTATTATTTTTTATTTGAAATTTGGGTATTGTAATACCTCATTTGGAAGGTATTTTTATATTGTTTTCAGTAATGTCATAGCTGGTTGATTATTACCCCTACGGAAAGAACAAAAATTCAATTTATTTTTCAGTTTGAGAATTTGCTACTACTGTAAAAAATTATTAACAATAAGCTCTCGTTGTTCAATCTCTTGGGTGACACACCTGGAATTTGATAAACTTCATCTTTCAGTAAAAAAAGGACAAAGCTAAAGAAATACACAAAAATCCAACAGCAATTAATCGTCAAAAACCAAGCAGCTATTTAGTCAATTGAAATATAAATTGACGTTTTGTTGGGTACACCAAAGTTCAGGTAAAACAATTTTAGAAGGTTATTATGGCTACTTTGAGTGAAACCCAACGCATAGAAATTCTAGTTTTCATAGGATGTGGAGAAAAAATGAGATTTGTTTAATGCAAAGTACCCAGACAGACCTATCAGACCTTTAGAGAAACTGGTCATGGTAAAAATATTCAAAATGCTGGACATCCTAAGGTATCAGAAAACGTGAAACCTGCTGTTGCATTAAGCGTTGAAGGTAATCCTCATAATACTTCACGCCAAATTGCAGCGGACAGAGGCATATCTCAACGATCGGTATTACGTATTCTGAAAGACGAAAAGTACCATCTGTACAAAATTCAGTTATATCAAGAACTCAACGATGATAATCCCGATCACCGTATGCAGTTTTTTGACATTTTGCAGGATTTATGTAACCGCAATCCTCGATTTATTGAACAAATTATGTTTTCTGATTAGGCTACATTTTGCATAAATGGTTCAGACAATCGACAAAATTGCAGATACTGGAAAAGGGATAATCCTCACTGGATGACTGAAGGTCATATTAAACACCATCAGAAAACGAATGTCTGGGCGGGAATAATTGATGACACAATTATTGGTCCTTATTTTTTTGAAGAAAATCTCACAGGGGAACGTTATCTGCAATTTATGTGAATAGAGGTTATACCAGTCCTTGCTAATATGTTTCCAAACGCCAACAATCCTAACTTACCAGATGATAGTATCTGGTTACAACAAGATGGTGCATCCCCGCATTATTCACGTAATGATCTCCATATCTTTCACCTCTAGAATTTTTCTATGGGGCTATTAAAAATTAAAGGTGTATGTAGATAGACCGCAAAATCTACAGGAGTAGCAAGCCGAATTAGAGACGAAGTTAATAGAATTACTCCGGAAGTTATTCGTAATGTACAAGAAGAATGTGTTTGTCGATTTGCTTATTATCAAGAGACCGGTTGATGGCATTTTGAGCATTTGATTTAGCTGAAAAGTATTATGTATTAATTAATTTGATATTGCAGTTCGTTTATTGTGAAATTATTCTCTGATTAAATTAAATTTTATATTTTCCCTATATAAGTATGATGTCCCTGTCAGTTAAGTATGATACTGCTGAATACATAATTATATCTGTAGATATAATATATTATAATGAGTTTTTGTTGAATGTGGTGACTTTACTTCCAAGGAATCCATTTTAAAGAAAAAATTGCTGAAAGGCTTTACAGAAGAACTTAAAAAACCATGAGCCCAGAGCTCTGTGAAGGTCTAGAAAAATGCTCCCTTTGGGGAAATTATTTCAATGTTGAAACAATTTAGAAAATGTTTTGACAACTATCTCTTCGGAATCCAAATTGTTTTGGGTGTTGCTGTGATCTTAGAAAGAGTTACCGAGAGTCGGTTTGGTGAAACATTTTTCAGTAAAATAAAAAATAGAGGATTTTTCCACAAAAGTCTTCTAAGGTCAAAGTTTCACCAGTGTAACAGTAACAATCGATTGTGATTATTATGGTATATCAAAAGAATATCCTGTTATCGTATTATCAACAAGTATGACAATATATCATTTTTACGTGATTTTTTACATACTTGCTCGTTTAAGATAAATAATGATACCCTTTCCCATCGAAATGTTCCAAGTTACCTATTGAGTCCTTGAAGGTGTGTAGATTTTCGTAATGTCGTCTCGCCATAACATATGGGAGTTCGAAACTCAATTTGTATATCACGTTTCGACAATTTAATAAAAAATGAGCCTGATAAAATGCCTGCGTTCAAGTGATCCGAGAGACTATAAATATATGTCACTGGCAAACGTCGAGTTGATTGATCTAAGAGATAGTTACTAAAGAGGAAGGCACACGTGAGGAATTTCTTTGTCCATTAAAGTGAAATTTTAATAAAATGTAGTGCTAAAAAATGTAACCAATTGTACCTTATGATTAGTTTCTAAGAGCTTAAAAACTGCAAATGATTTAATCGCCAATGGTATGCTTGATAATAATATAAACCAGATAGACGTCAAAAAATAATAGTTCAATACTATTAAACGCTTTACAAAATTAGAAAAATTAATTTCCAAAGCGCAGACCGTCCACTAAGAAGCAACAACTACTTCTCGGGCTATATGCCACGACAGACATTGAATTACACTTCTAAAGTAAACGGGGTTGGTATATCTATTAAGATAGAACCAACCATTCTGCTTGGTCTCTTCACGTCTAGGATACTTCCAATACGACTTTTAAAATGACTGATTAGGATTGGTGGGATAACAAATAGGTGAGAAAAAACAAAAGGGATGATAGTAAGAGGTTATTGAATCCAATCTTTAGATAAATTAATTTTTTTCAATTTCGTTGTAACACTGCATGTGTACAAAAGGGTCAATGATTCCAGCGCGCGCACCGAAACTATAGCGCGGCAGCTATTAGACGACATGGTGGGGTTCAATATCACCTAACGAATCAATCACGAACTTGAAATTCTTAGTTTTCTATCAGTGCCTAGCGAACTTTGACTTTCGTTTTCTTGGCTTCTAAAGTTTTTTGAAGACCTGTCCTTTTGCAAATTCAAAACGAAAGTTGAGAGTAATTTTTCAACAAACAATTTTAAAAAGCATGCAAGAAAAAAAATGTTTTTTGTAGTTGAAGCGTTAAAAAAATATGTAAGCGAAATTTTGAAAATTTTGGTTATATGGTTTATTAAACTACCACTCTCTCTCTCTCTCTCTCTCTCTCTCTCTCTCTCTCTCTCTCTCTCTCTCTCTCTCTTTCTCTCTCTCTTTCTCTCTCTCTCTCTCTCTCTCTCTCTCTCTCGACTGCAGCAAACCGCATCTAAAAATTAATAATATTGATGAAATGAACAGCGATTTAAAATAGTTATCTGTATATTTGGAGCGTAAAGTAACAAATTGCCGCTTGAGAAAGAATGTTGCGGCGATCTTTCGAAAGAGGCAATTTAACTTTACGCTCGAAAAACAAACATAATTTTTTCTACAGTCGCCCTTTTAATAATTAAAACAGTTTTTTATATTATCTTAGGTTATAATAGGAGTGCTAGAATAATCGTCATTTTCGCTATTCATCATGATTAACCTTACAAAGATCTACTGACTAGGGATGTTGAAATATAATCGATTATTTTCTTATAATCGATTTTTAGTTATCGATTTTTATAGTAATATTAATCGATTTTCGGAAACGGCTCGTATTATTTATTGACTATTCAAAATTTTGACAATTATTGACCATTTTTGACAATTATTGACCATTGTGACTGTTTTCCAAATTAGTGACCATTTTTCCATATTTTTGACAATTTTTGACCATTTTGACTGTTTTTCAGATTAGTGACCATTTTTCCATATTTTTGATCATTTTTGACCATTTTTGACAATAATGGTCCATTTCGAACAGTTTTTGACAATAATTGACAATTTTTCAGAACTTTAGACCATTTTTCCAAATTTTTGACCATTTTTGACAATTATTGACCATTTTTGACCATCTTTCAAAACTTTTGACAATTTTTCAAAAACTTTAACAATTTTTGACAATTATCCACTATTTTTCCAAATTTTGACAATTATTAACAATGATTGTCCATTTTTGACAGTTCTTGATAATTATTGGCCATTTTTGACAATTTTTCAAAACTTTTGCCATTTTTTCAAAATTTTTGACAATTTTTCTAAAATTTTTACAATTTTTCTAAAATTTTAACAATTTTTCAAAATTTTTGACCATTTTCCTAAATTATTGACCATTTTTTATAGTTTTTGACAATTATTGACCATTTTTCAAAATTTTAACAATTTTTGACTATTATTGACCAATTTTGCCAATAATTGTCCATTTTTGACAGTTTTTAAAAATAACTGACAATTTTTTACCATTTTTGATAGTTTTTGACAATTATTGGCCATTTTTGACAATTTTTCCAAATTTTTAACAATTTTTCCAAATTTTTAACAATTTTTCTTGAATTTTAAAAAAATTCCAAAATTTTTGACCATTTTTCAAAATTAATGACCATTTTTGATAGTTTTTGACAATTATCAACCATTTTTCAAAATTTTAACAATTTTTGACAATTATTGACCAATTTTGACAATAATTGTCCATTTTTGACAGTTTTTAAAGATAATTGATAATTTTTAACCATTTTTGGTAGTTTTTGACAATTATTGACAGTTTTTGACAATTTTTGACCATTTTTGACAATAATGGTCCATTTCGAACAGTTTTTGACAATAATTGACAATTTTTCAGAACTTTAGACCATTTTTCCAAATTTTTGACCATTTTTGACAATTATTGACCATTTTTGACAATTATTGACCATTTTTGAGCATTTTTCAAAACTTTTGACAATTTTTCAAAAACTTTAACAATTTTTGACAATTATTCACTATTTTTCCAAATTTTGACAATTTTTAACAATAATTGTCCATTTTTGACAGTTCTTGACAATTATTGGCCATTTTTGACAATTTTTCCAAACTTATGACAGTTTTTCAAAATTTTTGACAATTTTTCAAAACTTTTGCCATTTTTTCAAAATTTTTGACAATTTTTCTAAAATTTTAACAATTTTTCAAAATTTTTGAGCATTTTTCCGAAATTATCGACCATTTTTTATAGTTTTTGACAATTATTGACCATTTTTCAAAATTTTAACAATTTTTGACTATTATTTACCAATTTTGACAATAATTGTCCATTTTTGACAGTTTTTAAAGATAATTGATAATTTTTAACCATTTTTGGTAGTTTTTGACAATTATTGACAGTTTTTGACAATTTTTGTCAATTTTTGACAACTTTTGACAATTTTTGACAATATTTGACAATATTTGACAATATTTGACAATTTTTGACGATTTTTTACGATTTTTGACCATTTTTCACCATTTTTGACCATTTTTGACAATAATTGACAATTTTGACCATTTTTAAACATATTTCAAAATTTTTGACAATTTTCATATAATTTTATTTGATTTTTAATCTGATAAATTATTAAATATTCACCAATTGAGTTAATTCGAAGGGCTTGGTTTGATTAAATAAGCGAGCGAAAAAGATTTCTTTTTTGCGCTAGAGCGTTAAGTAACAATCCTCGGCATTTGTCGACTTTACGATTTCATTTGAATATAGTAATTAGTCATTTTACGCGCGACTGTAGAAAAAAATATATATTATAAAGTCAGTGTGCACGGCCGCCATTTTGAATTCTTATAATTTGAAAACGTTAGCCTTTTTGGGAACATTTTCTTCATAGTAGGGGAGCCCAAGCGGGGATTTCGATATTTACTAAAGCGCGGCAAATTAACATACAGGGGGATACCTTGTACCTGGTTGAGTACCTCCATCGAATATGAGCCCCATATACATGGCCGCCCATCAAGGATAAAAGATCAGATTAGTAAAAAAAATTGATCATCAGAAAATCTCGAGCGCGTCAGATTAAAGTAGGGACATGCTAAAAAGTGTATATTCCACTAACCTGACAATTTTCGAGTGACGTAAAGAAGTGGTAGAGTTACAAACTTGTAAAAAAAAAAACGTCATCTCGACATTCTCGAGCGCGGCTAATAGTTTTTTTTTTCATTTTGAAGGAAATAATTCAAGGATAATGAAAAATATATAATCTGACGATTCCCACAAGCCACGTTTCATGCGTGTAGCTGCGTGCAGTTGCGTGATACCTACTCACTCCGCGTTTCTATTCCTCTATCACTCTTTCTCTATATATTACTCTCTCACTCCGTCCCCACTCTGCTTAGCCAACAAAAAGAATATTCCACTATTTAAGGTGGGACTTACAAGTTAACAACGTCAAGAATAAATTGAGAGGTCTGCTGACAAAATTCAGATTCTTAGTTGAAAAACCTTAAAATTTTGTATTTCTCGTTGGTGCAATCTCGGTTGCAATATGGTATCCTAGGTTGGGGAGGTGTAACAAAAAACAATTTGTAGGGTCTTAATGTATCACAAAAGTGGATACCGAGAATCATTTATAAAAAAAATATAAGGTTTTCTAATGATAAACTTTTTTCACAAAATGAAATATTTGATGTGAGACAAATTTTCTGTGAAAAGATATTCACAAATATACATATAAATAAAATAAAAGTACAACCAGTCCAATATTGTCACAACACGAGAGGAAAAGAAAACTTCAATATTCCAATATGTGAGAAAACAATCGGTCAACGCTCAGTGAAATTTCTGTCAGCAAAAATATTTTACCTCTCAACTCAAAAAAAATTAATAATCATAGAACATTTAAACGCTCTGTAAAGGAATGGATGTACAATACTGACAGAAAAATATTCAATAATCTAGTAGACCTTAAATTTTGTATTTGATGTTATGAACCTAATTGATCGTGCCATTTTGAATTATAAAGTAAATATTTCCCGATTATGTCAGTTCACCCCATTGTGACTACTTCACCGATTTTTGATTATTACCTAATTCAGACAATTAAATTTCAAATAATTTATATATGCTGAAATTATAAGTATATGTTTTTTTATCGTTTTAGTAAAATAGTTATAATTTGATTTTATATACACTGTGTTCATTTGAAAAGGGCCCACTCTTAATATTTCAAAAATGTGACGTATTAGGAAGAAATGCCGAAACACGTCAACTTTTAACTTGGAGGGGACACTTTTTCGCGCTAATGTCATAAACGTCAAATTCACCCCCTCCCTACTGGAGTCACCCCTTACATTTTTTCAAATGGCATTAGGTATAAAGTCATACCTCACTTAAAAGGTCTGGTAAATCTCTATTCAATCATTTTGTTTCGCCTTTGATACCAGCCTTCCATTGTTATTTAATCATTGTTTAAAATTGGCTTTCTTTCAACTATTCGTATGCCCCCGTATTGTGTTATGATAGAAAGACTCTTCAAAGAATTAAAAATTTACAAATAGTAGAAAGACAAGTGTTAACAAGAAAAAACTGCCATTTAATCATGAGGTCAAAGTGACCACCGTTAACATTAACGCAATAAAAGTTGAAAAAGAGCCAATTTTAAACAACGATTAAATAACAATGAAAGGCTGGTATCAAAGGCAAAACAAAATGATTGAATAGAGATTTACCAGACCCTTTAAATGAAGTGTGACTTGATACCTAATGCCAATTGAAAAAAATGTAAGGGGTGTCTCCAGTAGGGAGGGGGTGAATCTGACGTTTATGACATTAGCGCCAAAAAGTGTCCCCCTCAAGATAAAAGTTGACGTGTTTCGGCATTTCCTTCTAATATGTTCCATTTTTGAAATATTAAGGGTGGGTCCTTTTCAAATGAACACAGTGTATATTATATTTTATGGTGTTTTATAAATGTATTTTTGATTATGTGAAAATCTCACGTACAAGCGTCTTTGGCGCTTCAGTGATTTTATGTTTATCCATGTATTTTTAACAATAATTACTTTTTAAATTATTCATTATATTATATTATATTCCTTGAATAAACATTATTATTATTATTGTCATTATTACTATAGTGGTCATCATGTTGGCGAATATGGAACATCTCCAAGCAACAGTAGAAGTCTGGATATATCTTGGAGTTGGCAATGCACGCCTATACATCGACGTATCCGCTTTTTATAATAAATTAGGCACAAAAATTTCGAAGGCACTTCCAGCTTTGCATGCGTTCACTGGTTGCGATTTCAGCCCGGCATTGTACCGACGAGGGAAAAAGAAACCTTCACAATATCTGATGAATTCAAAAATTTTCCAAAAAGGATTCATGGATTTGGGATCAAAGGAGCATTATGTGCAGGATTCTTTTAACATCATACAGTCTTTGATTTGTCGCTTGTATGGGTTGAGAATTTTGGACAATGTCAATCAAGCCAGGATTGCCATCTTCAATAGGACGTGCAAGGTAAAAAATCACAACCCTTCTCCTTGAGTGTCCAGGATTACTATTCGTGCAACTTGCCACTCTGTCAATCGGAGTTACTTCAGCAAGAGTTACGCACAAGATTCATTGCATGCTTGTGGAGTAATGCCTATAATGCAAAAATTATTGATATTTTACCAACGGACTGTGGATGGAAAGTTGTCAACGGAAAGTTAGAAATGATCTGGTTTGCAGGTGAGGATCAACTCGAGCCAGAAGAGGAAGATGATACTACAGATTTCTTTCAGATGATGATTTAAAAAAATGCTTGAAAAAATTTAATTGTTTATAATTATTTTCTTATAAATACATGTATTCTATTCAAAAGACACTTTTTTATTTGCTTGCTATCTACTAAGTTTTTCAATCAATTAAGTTCAATGATTTTAAGAAATCGAAAATAAATAATTCAATTGTCAGATTAGGCGAGTCCCTCCAGATAATCGACAGATTATGGGACAGCATGTCTAGAACATAAAGATGAGCCATATACACTGTGTTCATTTGAAAAGAACCCACCCTTAATATTTCAAAAATGGGACATATTAGAAGGAAATGCCAAAACACGTCAACTTTTAACTTGAGGGGGACAATTTTTGGCGCTAATGTCATAAACGTCAGATTCACCCCCTCCCTACTGGAGACACCCCTTACATTTTTTCAAATGGCATTAGGTATCAAGTCACACCTCATTTAAAAGGTCTGGTAAATATCTATTCAATCATTTTGTTTTGCCTTTGATAAGAGCCTTCCATTGTTATTTAATCGTTGTTCAAAATTGGCTCTTTTTCAACTTTTATTGCCCGAATGTTAACGGTGGTAACTTTGAACGCATGATTAAATAGCAGTTTTTCCTTGTTAACAGTTGTCTTTTTACTATTTGTAAATTTTTTATTCTTTAAAGAGTCTTTCTGTCATAACACAATACGGGGGCATACGAAAAGTTGAAAAAGAGCCAATTTTAAACAACGATTGAATAACAATGGAAGGCTGGTATCAAAGGCAAAACAAAATGATTGAATAGAGATTCACCAGACCTTTTAAATGAGGTGTGACTTGAGGGAGGGGGTGAATCTGACGTTTATGACATCGGCACCAAAAAGTGTCCCCCTCAAGTTAAAAGTTGACGTGTTTCGGCATTTATTTCTAATTATGTCCCATTTTTGAAATAATAAGGGTGGGTCCTTTTCAAATGAACACAGTGTATATCTCAATCTGACGCGCTTCAGTATTTCAAAATGGCGATTTTTTTTGCACATTCTAATAATGACCGCGAGTTTGTGTCACATCCAAATCGTCGGATTATTGAATAGGAGCTTTTTTAAGGTTCATTTAACATCCCCTTACAAAATCTGACGTGCTCGAATAATTTCTTTTTCTCTCATTTTCAACCCTTACGTACGACCACCCCCACCATGCGAAAGATCAGAATAACTTACGTACATTATTAAAAATACGTGGGACATGGATGTCTGACTCGCTCGAATATGTCCATGCAACAGTTATTTTTAACCTTTTTGAAAATCAATAGACGCTCCCCCCACCGATGAAAAGGTATTCATTATCTTCTTATCATCTAAGCTTCGCAACGCAATAGGTCTCTATGACGCTCGAGTAAATCCCCATTTAGCATCGTGGGCCCCCCTACTATTAGATTTACTTATATTATCATCTTGATTTTGTCATTTTTATTATACTTGCCGCTAGAATAGGCAAAATTTAAAATTTGTTTCAATTTACTTTTATCATGTTATAGAACATAAAATTTCCTATAATTTTGATGTTCAACAATTTTTTTGTGGGATCAAAACAAAGAAATATCATTTTAAAATACTCCTATTTCGAGCTTTCTACGTTTTTCTTGCAAGCTGCGTCGCAAACTCCAGCGGAATTTATTCGAGAATTTAGAAGAATAATCAGGGATTTATGTCTTTTTGATTAGGGGAAAAGTTCGATGTTTGTGTCCTAACTTCCCCGGACTAGGAACTTTTGAATATAGGTAAATTTAGTTAAATGTGCATAAAATCACATCTAGTATTGGCAGTTTGCGTTTGGCAGGTTAGTTTCTTGACACCCTGTATACAATACCCACACATATACGTGGCTTTGATATTGAAAATATGGAATACGAAGTAAGTTTCACTTCTCAAACGATCAATTAATCATTCAATGATAAGAATTTGTATTTTCTCGAAAAAATATTTCTGTAAAATTAACATTTTCCTACCCAAGCTGGCTTTATTGGGCGGAGTAGAATTCGATGAGACCTCTGGCGGAATAAATTGTAATTGTCGCAAAGCGTAAAATAATTCATTTTGCATTGTTTTTGTATTATATGCAAGTCAGCGTATTTACCGTAAATTCGTACTTTGTTCATTTAATTTTGTCTCAGTAAAACTGTGATTTTCTATTCAACTAAACTGTTATCATTTCTGAGGTAATATTCTTGTATTTATGGGAGAGGTTATGTTATTCTATTTTTTGTTTTCATTACAGATCAAGTTTGATTGCAATATTTTGTAGCCTTTTTAAAGTTTTATACTTTGAATTATGTCGCTAAATAATCGAAAAAACTGTTCTGTTTTTGGTTGCACAAGCCGTAAAGGGAAAAATCCCGACATATCTTTCCATAGATTTCCTCCCATGGCAAGGATGGTAAATATTAAAAATAAGTTTGGAGTTATGGAAAATATATCTCAAAGATATTAAAGAATTAAAATATTACTCAATACAAACGTACCTTCCCTGCAGCTTATGTAGGTATCAAAAATAAAATAAAAACACGAAATCAGACCTAAAACTAAAGAGTTAATTGAAGACTTGTTGCACTTTCCACAAATTAATATCAACCATACCTATTACTCCAAAAATAAAAATATTAGGATTAAAAATATAGTTTTACTACACAAAATACTAAAGCACTATCAAAGAAAAAGCAAAAGTTTTACAAAACACACACTGAAAATAACTAAAACAGCAAAATAAAACCACTTAAATATTAAAGGGCTTATATGGCAGCTGATTTGTTTTACGCTTTGCCAAGATGAAATTGACATTTCAGGGCGCCATCTATCGAATTCTACTTCTCCCAATAGTCCAAGAGCTAGTAATACGTGTTTCATGAAGTGTTTGATGCACCTTGAAATTTTGTGCCATAGTATCGACTGGATAGATGAGCAGGTAAGCAAGTGTTGGCTTGCCCTACCTGGGCACAGCAGGTACTGCGCATAGGAGGAAGGTTTAAAAAAATTTGGGCCAAAAAATGTGTTTGTTTCAGAGGCCAGCAAACAGAAATCTAAATTTAAAATCACATAAAATACAAAAATTAATAAGGCACGCACTTTTGAGGGGGTTAACATTTTATAAAAACACCCCCAAGTTGTTTTTTTTTAATACAAAATAAAGTGTTTTATTCACGTTGACATTTTAACAGTGTCTTAATTTTATATAATAAAAAATACTTACAAAAAGGCAGACACTTTTGAGGGGGTTAACATTTAATACAAACACCCTCAAGTTTTTTTTTAATAAAAATAAAGTGTGTGATTCACGTTGATATTTTAACGGCGTCTTAATTTCATATAATAAAAAATACTTACAAAAAGGCAGACACTTTTGAGTGGGTTAACATTTAATAAAAACACCCCAAGTTGTTTTTTTAATACAAAATAAAGTGTTTGATTTACGTTGACATTTTAACAGTGTCTTAATTTCATATAATGAAAAATACTTACAAAAAGGCAGCCACTTTTGAGGGGGTTAACATTTAATAAAAACACCCCCAAGTTGTTTTTTTTAATACAAAATAAAGTGTTTGATTCACGTTGACATTTTAACAGTGTCTTAATTTCATAAAATGAAAAATACTTACAAGAAGGCAGACACTTTTGAGGGGGTTAACATTTGATAAAAACACCCTCAAGTTGTTTTTTTTTAATACAAAATAAAGTGTTTGATTCACGTTGACATTTTAACAGCGTCTTAATTTCATATAATAAAAAATACTTACAAAAAGGCAGAAACTTTTGAGGGGGTTAACATTTGATAAAAACACTCTCAAGTTGTTTTTTTGAATACAAAATAAAGTGTTTGATTCACGTTGACATTTTAACAGCGTCTTAATTTCATATAATAAAAAATACTTACAAAAAGGCAGAAACTTTTGAGGGGGTTAACATTTGATAAAAACACTCTCAAGTTGTTTTTTTGAATACAAAATAAAGTGTTTGATTCACGTTGACATTTTAACAGCGTCTTAATTTCATATAATAAAAAATAATTACAAAAAGGCAGACACTTTTGAGGGGGTTAACATTTAATACAAACACCCTCAAGTTTTTTTTTAATAAAAATAAAGTGTGTGATTCACGTTGATATTTTAACGGCGTCTTAATTTCATATAATAAAAAATACTTACAAAAAGGCAGACACTTTTGAGTGGGTTAACATTTAATAAAAACACCCCAAGTTGTTTTTTTAATACAAAATAAAGTGTTTGATTTACGTTGACATTTTAACAGTGTCTTAATTTCATATAATGAAAAATACTTACAAGAAGGCAGACACTTTTGAGGGGGTTAACATTTGATAAAAACACCCTTAAGTTGTTTTTTTTAATACAAAATAAAGTGTTTGATTCACGTTGACATTTTAACAGCGTCTTAATTTCATATAATAAAAAATACTTACAAAAAGGCAGAAACTTTTGAGGGGGTTAACATTTGATAAAAACACTCTCAAGTTGTTTTTTTGAATACAAAATAAAGTGTTTGATTCACGTTGACATTTTAACAGCGTCTTAATTTCATATAATAAAAAATAATTACAAAAAGGCAGACACTTTTGAGGGGGTTAACATTCAATACAAACACCCTCAAGTTTTTTTTTAATAAAAATAAAGTGTTTGATTCACGTTGACATTTCAACGGCGTCTTAATTTCATATAATAAAAAATACTTACAAAAAGGCAGACACTTTAGAGGGGGTTAACATTTAATAAAAACACCCTCAAGTTGTTTTTTTTAATACAAAATAAAGTGTTTGATTCACGTTGACATTTTAACAGCGTCTTAATTTCATATAATAAAAAATACTTACAAAAAGGCAGTCACTTTTTTTGGGGTTTAATTATTGGAAAACATGAAAATAAATATTAATTTCAATAGAAAGAGATAGGCAGCGCGTAGTCGTGGATGTGAGTGAGAGCACTGATTACCGGCCTAGCTACGGTCTTTCTTTGCATTCTCATTGGCTGTTGGTCACGTGTTCTTGTAAAGCTGTACTGACTACTATTTACTATTTATCTCCATGTTTTCCGATAATGAAACCCCAAAAATTGTCTGCCTTTTTGTAATTATTTTGTATTATACGAAATTAAGACGCTGTTAAAATGTCAACGTGAATCAAACACTTTATTTTGTATTAAAAAAAAACAACTTGAGGGTGTTTTAATCAAAAAGTGTCTCAAAAGTGTCTGCCTTTTTGTAATTATTTTTCATTAAATGAAATTAAGACGCTGTTAAAAAATGTCAACGTGAATCAAACACTTTATTTTGTATTTAAAAAAAAAACAACTTGAGGGTGTTTTAATCAAATGTTAACCCCCTCAAAAGTGTCTGCCTTTTTGTAATTATTTTTCATTAAATTAAATTAAGACGCTGTTAAAAAATGTCAACGTGAATCAAACACTTTATTTTGTATTTAAAAAAAAAACAACTCGAGGGTGTTTTAATCAAATGTTAACCCCCTCAAAAGTGTCTGCCTTTTTGTAATTATTTTTCAGTAAATGAAATTAAGACGCTGTTAAAAAATGTCAACGTGAATCAAACACTTTATTTTGTATTAAAAAAAAACAACTTGAGGGTGTTTTTATTAAATGTTAACCCCCTCAAAAGTGTCTGCCTTATTAATTTTTGTATTTTATGTGATTTTAAATTTAGATTTCTGTTTGCTGGCCTCTGAAACAAACACTTTTTTTGGGCAAAATTTTTTTACACCTTTATCCTATGCGCAGTACCTGGTGTCCCCAGGTAGGGCAAGCCAACACTTGCTTACCTGCTCATCTATCCAGTCGATACTATGGCACAAAATTTCAAGGTGCATCAAACTGTTCATGGAACACGTGTTACTAGCTCTCCGACTATTATAATCAACGACAAAGTACGGCTGAATGAAACCAAACTGAATGCATTTCATTTGAGAAAAGGGCTAACTGAAACAATGTACAAAAAAAACGAAAAACCTGTAATGTAAATAATCGTATCTGCGTGAATACACTGCTAAAGGCAGAAATCACCATATATGGTGATTCAGACGACAGTGATCTGTTGGAAAGAATGTTAAACGACGTAGGTTATGCTTGCTACAGACTAAAATTTGCTTGGAAACATTCTTCGAAGGACGTATAGATGTCTTTTCTTACTACCTCGGTCGAAAGTACGTGGTTTCCGCTCCGATTATACGTCAGAAAGTCTAACTTTCATACATTGACCAAGCTATATGCGTGCTCCGTTCGTCTCGCAAATGTTGGGGCAGGCATCAATATCTTTCAATGCAGACATACAATTGTTTTCGTACGTTCGACCGGGTAACAAAAAAAATAGTAAACACTACATGGACAAAAATTTGAGAGCCCTGAACTGCACGCCATGATGCCCTCGGCTTCACCTCGGTGGCGCGTAGTCCAGGAATCCACCAGCATCTGATAGGCTTCGTAAAATGGATTATTGGATAATATGTTCATCTAGCCTATCTAGTTATCTCCAGAAAGTTATGGTTAGAAGGTATGTCCAGAAGGATGTCCCTGGCTGATGACGGTGTGGTTCTAGTAGCACCAGTTATTACCAGAAAAGTCTGCCTCTATATACCAAACACGTTTGCTAAAGCCCTTTGCTGCAAAGCTTTTGACCACCAACCAATAGCTTCATATGTGATCCTCGGTCTTACAATCATCACTACCGGGTGATCGATTAGTGTGATCAAGCTCAGTAGGTCTCTTATCATAAAGGATACCAAAAAAAGTTAATCAATAAAATTGTAGGCTTCAAATTTCAAAATTAGTTACACTGTTACAGGGAGTTCCATAACTTGATTCCAGATTAAAATTATGGTTTTTTAAATGAAATACCTTCCTCCACTTCAAAACTGAAATCTGCTATAAGGTTGTAATCTGTTATAGAGGGGTATTTTAAAAGTTATGACCAATTTCCCATAAAAATCGTAACAAATTTAACGCCTTGTATAATTTGATAGGAGTATAGGAATAATAATCTATTAAAGCCGAAAATTTCCAATGATTATCAAAATTTACAAACACGGATGATTTAGCAAATATTTATTAAATCATATACATGGTGAGTCAAAACTCAGGTAGCGTAACGGATTGAAAATACAACAGCATTCAAAATAAAGTTTAAATCTATTAAGAAACTTAGCAGCAACTGAATTTGATAAAAAGTATAAATATATAAATACCTATGTATGATTTATTGTAAAGTAACTGAGAATACTTACAGTTTATACTAGGTACAATTGTCAAAACTATCTTTTCATATTTTTTTAAAAATATTAATAGATGAGAATAGTAAGAAAAAAGGGTGGAAACACATTATTCGGAGTCTTCTCATAAATTACTGAAACAATTCAAAGTCTAAGAAGTCCTACCTCCAACACTAGAATCGAAAATTCTTATCCACCAAGACTCCAGTTGTGAACCTAAAAAAATAAACTATAGTAACACTTGTAAATAAAAAAGAAACACATAAACTGCAACTAAAGGGTGCAAGGACATGTTATAAAAGGTTTTGAATAACTAAAATGCCTTAATTTTCGAAAATTGAAAAGAAATCATTTTGACAATGAGAAATTTTTAAAGTGTGATTTCTATGTCTAGAAAAGGTTTTAAGATGTAAGATTTGTACATTTATTATTATGTTTTATGTGGATTATGATTATATGGGTAAAAAAGGTGTGTGTAAGAAAATCAAAAATACCAAAATAACTTTTGACCATACTCGTATATAAGTTTTGACACAAATTTTTTAAAACAATTTAACATAGTGACCTGTGACTTGTGTGTTTAATAAAAGTAAAAACTCCAAGAGGATGGCTCATTCCAGTTTTTTAACTTACACAATAAAGTCTAAGAAAAAGTAGTTCCAATATCGATAAAGTAGGGAGTCAACTTACCTTGACTTATGACAGGAGGACACTTTGAAGTTTAAAAGTGTGGTCAATTTAAATCTTCACGTGCTGAGAAATCAACAAGATTTCTTTTAAAAATCTCACCAATTTGTTTATGGACGACAAATTTTTTTTCTTCCTGAAGTGAAAAGGAGAGAAAATAGACTGGAATCCGATGCTATTTCCCTGAGCATCTAAAGAAGAAGGACTAACAAGAAAAAAAATAAGGTACCTAATTCTTTCTTCCTACAATATAAAAGAAAACGAAAGTTAATTATTAAATAATAACAATAATATTCTAAAAAGATTTGTTATAGCTAAAAAATAACTCTATATAGAGACTTAAAGGCCATAAAAATAATAAAAAAGACAAACAAAAACAATAAAGGCATTTAAACTAAAAAAAGCAATTAAAGAAGATTTGACATATTCATTATTTACTGTAGTATTTATATTGTTATGTATTATTATTAGTTTGTAAACATCTATCTTTTTTTTTTCTTTTGCTTATAGACTAAACAAGTTTCTACTTTACTAAAATCAATTTCCACTTACCTTGTTGGTCGATAAGCAATTTTCATCGTTGATTTTGTACTTATATGATAACCATTGTTTTTTTTTGTAAACACTTCTCACTTGCAACCTGATGTCTTGAATTTAGCAATTATTTCACCATTCTTCAAGTGTGGAAGGGATGGTAATACATCATACATAATTTGCCACTGTGTTAGATTTTGATTCTCAATAAAAAAATATGATATTTCTTCGTTTAATTCAACAACTTGTCTATTATTGAACAGCCATTTTGGAGATAATTAATAAGAGTGCGTAGAGCGTCGACTCCAAACACAACTAACGAATCCAACTGAGATAGGTAGTTTCGTGCTTTATCAGAGTAAGTTACAGGGTTGTACATGTAAATTTAATAAAATTTTAATAGGTGGAATTATATAAAAAAATAAAAAGATCATTAACTGTATTCAATACTTCATATTTATTTTATTTTTAAATAAATATTGGCGCCCAACTATACAATACAATAAAATCACAAATTCAATAATCAATTTAATAAATAAAATAAAAATTGATTAACCCCATTACCCCATTACTCCATTACCCCATACACACACGTAGCAGTATATTCTTTTCTCAGTAATTTTAAATGGATCCCCTATTTGACATCATTTTCGAAAAGTACTATCTCCATACTTCTATTTTTATCCAGCATTGCCCATATCTAAGGTTATTAGCTTTTGAGATATTTTCATTTTTCCATGCAAAGTAGTAATTAGGTATGTAATAGTTTACCAGATGTTAGTTTACAGTTTGAGGTTAACAAAAAATTATATTTAAGGGGATATAAGAAATCACACTATTTTCACTAAAATGGAGTAGGTTTTAATTGCATAACATCTGGTAAACTATTACATATCTAATTGACACTTTTCACAGAAAAATTGAGATAATCTCAAAAACTAATAACTTTAAGTATGGGAAATCTCCGAACAATTAACATACTAGAAGAGGAAACAGACTTATTATCCTTTGCCAACAAAAACAATGTCAAAGTTAATTTATTTATTTCTCTCGATACCACACAGATGTTGCCATGTGGTATTATTTAAATCTAATAATCATCCACTTACTTAAATTTTTTGTGGTTCCTTAATATCTCCCATTTTACTTATTATATAATTGAAATGAATGTATAAAAATCGATTCATTCAATCTTTGACATTTTAATAAGAATACAAATTCAAATTATTAACAGAAAATAAACAATGTGTAACTATTTCTATTGAATTTCAATCCTCACACAACACGGCAGTGTTATTGGAATCTGTGACCTTTGCTGTGTGTATTGCTATCCTTGTTTTGGAATAAGAGAATTGATTCAGATGTAGGTTGTAAACAAAGTGTGTTGTCAGTATACCGGGTTATTCATGTAGTCTGTTTAATTATCGAAGTGGAAAATACTTGATAAAAATAGTAGGATGGTAATAATATAAAATACAGTGTGATCTTTTTAAAATTACTGAGAAATCAATGAATTTTAGTTTTGACTCACCATGTATTTGATTTAATGAATATTCGCAAAATAATTGGTGTTTGTAAATTTTGATAATCATAAATCTTTGACCTCAATAGATTATTATTCTTTTCCACCTACAAGATCATAAGATGGGAAATTGTTTATAACTTTTAAAATACCCTGTATAACAGATCACAACCACATACATTTGTAATTGGGAAATGAAGCAGATTTCAATTTTAACGTAAAATATAGGGTTTAACAAAAACATAACGTTGATCTGGCACCGAGCTATGGAACACTCTGTGATATTTTCACTCATTTTGAAATATGAAGCTTTTAGCTGCATACAATTTTTATGATGAACTTTTTTTGGTATCTTTCATGATATCAGACATTATCACACTAATCAATCACCCTATACATAATTTGAGCTTGGCTTTGATTTTTTCCATGCAAATACTTAATTCTGATGTTCTAGTTGTTAGCCAGCTTCCATTATTTATATACGTAGTTCATACTTCAAATATTCCAACAATACTTTTCTACCTTACGCTCTGATGGATGAAAAGCATTTTATCATAATCGGCTCAATTTTATCATTTCGAGAAGAGTATTCTCGTTGAATTTAAAATTGAAGTAGCAAAGGCAAAACTTAACAACGAAACCTCTTCAGTTGGACACGATTTGCAAGTTCAGAGTATTCAAAAATCACTCAATAGATTGCTGAGAGAACTGAAATTGGGTGCTTATGATAACGGACGAATTTCCTTCACATTTTAATGGATTCGCTCTTTTTACAGCATTGAGAATAAAGTATTAATATTTATAGGTATCAATAAATGTGTTTGTATACTATATCTTACACGATACATTCTTCCATTATAGTAGCTATTTTAGTGATTTTCATACGTTTTTAAGTAGGGAGCTTTCATGAATAGATTTATTTTCAGTTAAACAATGAAGAATAACAAAGAAAGTCGATTTTTAATAACAATTTGTGAGAAATCCAGGCAACATTTCAATATACAGGGTTAGTTATGAGTAACTGTACAATGTATATCTACTAAAATTTACACAAATTTTGCATAATATTATGGTTTATAATTAATGTTGTTATTATTATTGTTTTATACACCCAATCGTTATTATAGTAATTTCAATTTCCACAATGTCCATAATGTTATTTGTTTCCTATTATTTTATAATTTCGCAATATTGTAGTATAATTTTCTTTCCTAATTAGATAAATTTGAAACTTTCCCAATTTCGAAAAGATTTAACTAACTTAAAAAAAATAATAAATAAATTTAAAATTAATGTTTTACGACCATACGTCTGTGATAGTCGTCTAGTATCATAATTCACTAGACCTGCTTCCATATCTGAGAAACCGTATACAGGGCGAGCCGAAACTCGAATGCATTGGTTTCACGACTTTTTTGAATGCATCTCCCTGTATTTTATATCGGTAAATGAAAGTTACTTCAGTATAATTCACATCTTTATTCTTTTATTCGCCTACCCAACCCTGTACAACGCCGGTATACAATAGAAATCCCATGTTCGGATCGCCTGTAATTGCAGGCATAGCCGTACCTTTAGGTAGGGCTGTCAGTAGGTATGATATTGCTTGAAAAACATGATCGCGACAAAGGCTAGCCATATAATACAATATCAATAATACGCTCATTACAGAGTCAATCATAATAATATTTAGGTATATTAATCAATTATTCAAAAATTGGATAGATGCGGCTTTTACTTGATGAAGATCCATACTGAACGATGAAATGAAACAATATAATTTGTTTAAAACTTCATTATATTTGAAATAATGTTCAATTTAAACTCGTGACGGGTTTCGCTAACACAGTAGCGGTATCAAACTAGTTTGATTCTTTTATTTCATCAATCAATTAATATCATATTCTGATTTACTACAACTACTATAGAACTTACTTACAACACGGGGTTACTAATATTATTCGAGCACAAAATATTAGTTATCGTAAAATCAAAAATCTGATAAATTTTCATCCGATCCAAACTTTATAACAATTGGCTATATCGTTTGTTCCATTAAATTGTCTAGTTTCCACATTCGCTGCTCTTGTTTGATTACATGTTCTATGCATTTTCACCACCTCTATGCAATAACTTGTTCAAGAGTTTCTTCAAAATATGCATCCTTCATTTCATATGTGTTATTTTCCCTTGCCACCAATCCTTTCAGCCGAGCCCCTATCAACTCTACAGGGCCTAGCTCGCAATGGTAAGGTGGAAGTCAAAGTATTACAATATTCCGGTTTCTTGCCATTTTGTCAATACTATATCTTAGGAAACGATATTTATGTACATTTACAATTGCCAGCAATATTTTTTTTAATATCCTCTTTTTTTTATGTAAAAGCCACTGAATGATTTTCAATTTTTAACAAAGGGGTGGTAGGCAATTTTCCCTGGATGATAAGGAGCGTTGTCCAAAACAATTACCGAGTTGGGTGGAATTAGGGTTATCATTTGTAATCAATAGTCATCAAAAACATCATTATTCATATCTTCGTGATAATCTCCGGTGTGAATTGACTCAAATGCTAACAAACCATCTTTCAAAAACACATCTCTACTTCCAATATACGTAATTATCAGTCGTTTTCCTTTTCCACAAGGTGCATTTATTCATACCGATAAACCATCCAAAAATGCTAGGCGGGAAGAGGTTACATTTTTATCTTGTCATATTTTTCCGACGGCGTAACCTTCGTTTTGCCACATCTCGTCCAAATAGCAGATTTTTTTATTTTCATGAATGTCAATGTAACGGTTGAATTTGTCACTACGTCTATTGTATATATTGAGTATTTGTATATAGTAATTACCTGACGGATTTTATCTCTATGTTTCTAACATCATTTGTTCACTACGAAAGTACTTCATTAGTTAAATAATTTCTGTCAGCCCAGAGTTTTAGGGACTACTTTGCCATCATCCTTCCGGTGGAGTGGTGCAGGATGTAACCAAACCTGTCTTCACATCAAGACAACAATTTTATATTTTGTCGCCAGGTAGTGTAAATAATGTAAGTTTTGTGATCGTATGATACAAACGAGAGCCTATCATGTAACTGTCCGTAGGTATGTTAGTTGTTTCTTTTTGTTTCTTATAATTCATCATTAAGGGTAGTAAGGGGTTTTCTCTATTGTGAATTTTACTTTAGTTTTTTTTTACCGTGTGACTACTGATTTTGTTTCTGGCTTTGATTATATCACCTTTGGGGTGTAGCCACAGTAGTCCAAATACTTTGTACGCTTCAGCTTGATAAACGCTTAAGTTTATTATGGTTCAGTTATAAATTACTGACTCCTTGACTTGAAGTCTAAAACATTTAAAATAGTAATTAGGTTGGATAAAACTCATTGATCTATGTAGACATACTTCACTTTTGAGTTAAAGTTATATTTTCTTCATTTGTCTACCATATTTTGGCTTGAGTAGAGACATACTAGTTAGAGATCTTCGGTGTAGGTTGGAATTCGAATATGTTCTGAACATCTACTTAAAATATATTAGCTGTTTATCGCCATGTGTTTTGTCTGTTGAATCCGAGTGTTTGATCATGTTTTGTTTACTTTGGCAGGGGGGTATTGTGGTAGTATGATTGCTCAAATTTATTTGAATAATTTCTAATACACTATTTCTGTTCATTGTCTACAAATTAGAATTATTTATTGGATGACATTGACAATTGGCCGTGACAGTCGCTTCTTGGATGGAAGCGTTCAGGGAAGTGTAGCACTTTATGACTTGATCTGTGCGGAACACGCTCGGTGTAGTGAGCAGTGTAGTTTGGATGTATGTTTCAGGTAGATTTCTCTATGGTAGTATTCGGTATTGAAGTTGAGGAAGTGTCAGTCACCTTTCTCTCCGGTGAGTGCTCCTACTTGATGGTTGGTTTCCAAAAGTGCATCGAACGAGAATCTGAATTTTGTTAATGACTGGGTAGTCATCCCTTGCTGGGATTTATAGGTTCTCGTTCTGAATGAGTTGTGGAATATACGGTTAGTATTTTGGTTCTACGGGAGTTCGTTTTAATGGAGAATTCCGTCCTGTTCTGGAAGCCGTTTTCACAAACCCTTATAGGGGATTTAGTACACTAAAACGATTGTAAGTATTTTCTCTACTTACTGATTTCGCATCACTATGTATTTACCACTGTTTAAAGGAAACCGCCAACGTTGAAGTTTTGGAATTGGAGGTGTGCCACATGGTTTTGTTGGTTCATTGATTGGTTGCCATTCAGTAAGGAAAATTTTGAGTATTGAACCCTTTTTTTGAAAGGGTATGTCTCATAGATTTGTAGTTTTTGTAGTTAAAACAGTTGGTGGTAAAATACTACCTGTTGATTGTAAATTTTTGAATAAGACAGTCTACCCTGTTACCCTGTGTATATTTTGTTTTCTTTGCCCGCTTTAGTCTAACGAATACTATAATTCGTGGGTGGTTCTTCAAACCTACCCTGGCTATGACCAAAAACAGTTTATTTTAGATGCTTATCGTATTCTTATTATTTGATTTAAATTCAGTATAGTATACTGTTGCTGACACTGTTGATGGTGAGTAGGCGTTATGACTACTTTGTGGGTTCGATTGAGTTAATTTGGGGTTGATTTTGATTTGTACGTTACTTGTAAATCCTTATAAATTAGCTTCTGGCATAGGCCGAGACAAGCTCAACTTGTCGAGGTGTTGCATTTGTTCCTGTATAGGCTCAGTTATTAGCTGACACCTGTTTTAATTTTTAAGGGTTCACCTGTAGGACCAGCCACCACCCTCCAGATACACACCTCGGGATGTTTGGAGTTTACTTGGTAGATCGATTGTGATGTCTTCTGGAGTTTGCTGCTACTTCTCCACAACATCGTGAAGAATACCACATTGAGGGTAACCCGGTATCGGGGTGTTCCTAATTTATTCACGTATTTTCATATTATTTTTTTCCCCAACCACGGAATGGTTGAGGTTGAATAAGCTTTACTCCTACATGTATATATATATTTTCATAATTATTAGATAGGTAGTTTCCTACTGATTTATTTTATTTTCATGTAATTTATTATAATGGTGGAAATTAATATTTCGCGGTAAATTTTTCACAAGTTAATTTTCACAAGTTAACTTTCATAATTCAATCCACTTGCGCATGCGTCTCTGCCTTGGTACCAACGCCTTGACTACGCTGTCGCCTTGTATGGAATTGTTTTTATAAACTTTACCTTACTTTTCAGGTTCGGTTTTATAAAATATAATTAATAAGTTTGTATTTAATATGTACTGGTTCATTTGAACAGCCATATTAATTTACCACTACGTAGGAAAATTAACCAGTTAAGTTTGATATTTTATTGTTAAGTATTTGACTCTGGGCATGTAACAGATGTTCACGCTATTATTTTTTTACTGGGGGGCTTTTACTAGGATTTCAGGTAGGTTATAAGTGTAAAACACCCCTTAAGGGTATTAAATGATTTTCATTGAGATATTATAAGGAACATAAGCTGAGGTTTGCCTCTTATTTTTATCCCTAGTTTTACTGAGTTATCGGGGGAAATTAGTTGTGCTAGGCCAAAGTGGAAAACTCAGTTGGCGCCCACACAAGTTGTCTACTATTTTGTCCGGAAGATCAATAAGAGGGATCCACCCCTACCTTCGTTCTGAGCGACGTTGAAGGCCTATGGTTGTCACCGGAGCAACCGAAACTTATGTGACCGAGTAGACAAATTAATTTATAATCTTGCACTTGTTTTTTTTTATATCATTTAAATTTTATAACCTAACTCTTATTTGGGCTTGTGCTCAATTTTTAAGGTTACATCAATGGAAAAGTAACAGAATTACCTATTGTATTAATCCGAAAGGGTGAGGTTTGGCAAATTACATTTTGAATTTTATACCTGGAAAGGTTTCTTGGCGAAATTACCTATAATAAAATGAGTTTTGGACCTTCTTTGGCGAAATTATCTTGTCAAGATAAATGGTTGACTACAATCCACTTCACGTCGGATTTCAATTATTTTCTAGGTATAAATGAATCTATAAATGAAAAGATGATACGCAATGGCTCTCTAATGGCGAAACCCTAATAAGTTATCATTGAGTCAGAACCATTTTTCGTGAAAAGAACCTCACATGATTTCAGGATATTGCTTAAATATAAAATTCATAATTATTGAGATTTTTAGAATCACAAGCAGGTACGCCCTTGGAATAGTCATTTTATAAGGGTTTATTGATTTCTGCCTTATTCAAATAGAGTAATAATTACTAAGAACGTTAATGATGATGTGGTTCTTATTCAACCAATTAGAAAAGTACATAAGAAATCTGATCCACATACACTTGTGGTACTTTTAAAACCTTTTTTCAAAATAACACACTTTTCTAACACGTCAATTGTTGTGAATGAATTTTATGCTAATAGCTGCTTTTTAAGACACACAATGAGAACGCATAATTCAAGAAAAACCTAACAGACATCCAATTTCGACCAACCATAACACTTCTGCATCCAATAATAATTTTAATAAGCTACACCTTTTGTCCATGTGGATAATACCAGGAGCTGAAAATGTTTATATGTATTAATTCTCACATTGGAATTATGAAAAATTGCTGTGTTTCAATTGCCTTGGTACAAACTGTACTGGTTATTAGAAATTTTTGTATAAAAAACTCAGTTTCTGCAAGAAAAGTTATATTTATTGCAATCATTCAGCTCAATTCAATTTATGGTAAAATTTAAGAAGAGTATGGGCTTCACCACAGCAAGTCAGGTTTTATTTCCCATTCTTTCCCAAAGGAGCGTCTGGCTATTACTACTGTGGTTCCTCCTTTCCCTATCAATTTTTGCAAATGGTGATCTTTGGTGAGTTTGAAGTCAATCGATCCCCCAAGATACTCAACCTGTCCCTTTATTTCTACAATTTCTTTCAGTTTTAGGGTTACTAGTTCCTTTTTTCATTCGCAAAAATGCAACTACTGTCGTTTCATTAGGACTAATATTTAGACCCTCCAATCGTATACATTTTGTAACCTCTTGCATTCTATCTTTAACTGTGGTTTCATATGTGCCATTATGACCAAGTTATCAGAATTCACAGTGTCTCCTTTATTTTTCACGTCTTCTAATAGCCTATTAACCACTAGATTTCACAGTAAAGGAGACATAACTTCCCCTGTGGGCATAGAATCAATCCAAGTTACTAATGTTTTTCGGCGATTCTTTGTCTCATCAACCTTCTACAAAGGTAGTTTATTCAATGACTTTGAAGATCCCTATCATGACTCCTTTATATTCCAGCATAAAAGGCACTCTAGGAATATACGAACCAAAAAAATAAATATTCTAATTCATCCACCTCATCTACTTCCACTATGAAATAAAAACTATTGATAGTCAAATGATTAAATACCGCTAAATATACGCTAATTTTAATCACAGTCACTTGTTTGTTATCCATTTTCTCATCAAATTTGTTCAATGTCATATTGTTTGTACTATCTCCGTAATTGGCAAACTGCTGTTCGATAAATGTAGAATTAACGTTAATATCACCATGGCCTGTGATACGATCATAATACGGGTTTATTGAATAGAACAATCTGCTTACCGTCTATTGTGTTCGCATTAAACGCAAATAAATGCCTAAAACTGTGAAATAAAACATAAGATTGAGATGTTACGTACTGCATCGAAGTTAAAGGAGGATAAAATCAATTTTAATATTACGTTCCGACAAAGTTCATTTTTTAATGATTGGTCAACCAGTAGGAACTATTGAACTAAATTTAAATCGAAAATGAATACATACTTAACCTTCCACGGGCACCGTTATTTTAACACACATAAAAGGCACCGTGGGTTTTCATTTTACCCTGGTGTTAGAATATGTTGAAAATACAATCTAATATAGCAATAAAGATAGTATGGTATTTTTTTAAATTAAAGACTAAAATATTGCAGTATAGACACACTCGCAGCAGATTTTCCCACGGTGTTCATCACACATGGCAGGTTGACACTTAGTGCATACTAATTTGGTTTTCCTATCTTCTTTTCTTTTAAGGCAAAATTCATATCTTACACGTTTTTGCAATACCACGGCCTCAGGTGTTTCCTCGGGAATATCCAAAATGTATTTTATGTAGGTCTTTAGTGTTTCGCTCAATGTTGGAAGTTCCAATCGAACTCGAAGCTTAGGTTCTAACAATTGAAAATACAGTGTAATGAGAAAGTGCCACCGGTTAAGCTTTTTATTTTAATTTGCCAAGTTATATAGTACGGCAGCATTAATTCCACATTGATCAAGCATCCCATAGAAGTACCTCATTGGCCATCGTCATGTTCCTCTGGCAGTTGTTTATCAAAGGTATCTTTTCCGCCCTTGGTAGGTACTATTGTAATCTAGGATCATTTCCGGTTTACCTGTTTCAGGATCAACAGAGTTTGAATAGTGCATTGTTGATAAGGCAAGAACAACTTTATTTTTTTAGGTACATAAGAAACCGATGTTTTATTCTGATCAAAGGCAAATTTGAGAGACCCTTCCACCCTGCCATCTAGAAATGTAGGAGGTACCTCTCTTTTATTTCTCCTTAGGGTTCCAATCATAGTAATTTTATGGTTGGTAATCATATTTTCAAAAAGGGGAATGGAAGAAAACCAATTGTCTACAGTAATGTTTCTGTATGTTCCATGAATTGGTTTGGAAAGTTCTCTTACATAGTATGAAGGAACCGGCTCATTGTTTTCAGTACTAACTCTTCCAACGTATGGAATTGCATTAACCATATACCAGGTCCTGTTATTGTTTCATCATCATTATTTTAATTCCGTACTTATCTGGCTTAGACGCTAGATAAATACGGAATGGACATTTACCTCTGTAACCCATAAGTTGCTCATCAATTGTGCAGTAAGAATGTGGCGTATAAAATTGTCTACAAATATCCCTTATTGGGGCTAATTTATCTAGTATTCTTCTTTCAGCTCTGGTTTCCTTATTGTCAAAGCGCAAGTAAGAACATAAAAATTTAAATCGCTTCTTTGACATGACTGCTATATATAAGGACATTCCATATTGTTTTGACCACAGTTCTTCGAGGTCTACATGAGCTGATTTTTTGACGCCACACATAAGTAGCAATCCAATAAAGGAACGGATTTCAATTATGTCGGTATGAAGGTGAATGACAACTTTGTTAAGTATATCTACTTTAGGTCCTGGCATAAAGGAAACTATATTTCTTTGAGGATGCCACCCTCTCTTCTCCGGACCGTTTAAAGACCACTTATAATTAGATTTACCTAAAATTATTTCTTGTTGACCGACATCATCTTGTTGGTCTTCCACGTCTAGCTCTTCAGCACTTTCTTCGCTTTCTGTAAGTTATTGTTCCACCAAACAATTTGATTCTGGATCTGTTTCAGAATCACTATCACTCAGCCAAGTTTCGTCCTCCAACATAAATTTATTCATCTCATCAGCCAGTTCTTTATCAGCCTGTTCTTTATCATTCATTGCACGTTTTTTCTGGTAACTGCTTGAACTTTCTGCCATTTTGACTCTAGAATAGAGCCAGACGCAATATTATGTTTATCTGACCACAAAATTCTCTTATACTCACCAAAACTCTTACACTTTCAATAATGTACAAGGAAAATAAATAAATAAATAAATATATATATATATATATATATATATATATATATATAAACTAGAAATATTGGGAAAACGGCAAGTTTATAAAAGTGAACTCTTCTTAATAATTTAACAAGCTTTCGAAAACTTCAATTTCCATTATCAAGTTACAGTAAATTGAGGATTGATATAAAATGGTAAATATATTAAATGCTAAAATTTTAAAAAATACAAATACCAATTTTAGCATTTAATATATTTACCATTTTATATCAATCCTCAATTTACTGTAACTTGATAATGGAAATAAAAGTTTTCGAAAGCTTGGAAGAGTTCACTTTTATAATCTTGCCGTTTCCCCAATATTTCTGGTTTTATACCTAATTAGTCGGCAAAGACTATCCTATATATATATAAAAGAAGCAGTAGGGTAGTTATGGCTGACTAGTTCAAAAATAAACTATAAATTTTTTATGGGGCTCAGCCAAAATGATTTGTTGATGGTGAAGAAGACTCTTTTTTACTAATCCAAGCTTTCGATAATGTTTATTATCATTTTCAAGGCTGAAAGTATAAATTATTTGTTACAATTTGGATAAAAAATATATTTTTTATAACACAACTTACTAGCAAGTGAGTTAATTCCTTTGAGAATGTAAATTCGTTTGTCAAACATGGAAACTAATCTTAACAAACTATTATTGAAAATTTACACATATTTAAAAAAAATTAAAACTACTAAAATCGTTAAAAATGACAAATTCAGTCATCTTGGTTCCATTATAAACTACACAAAACAAGTAACTGACCAAGTTTTTCATAGTGTAGAAATAATAAAAAAAGTCATCAGCTGGAAAATATAAAATACCTGTTTTAAGAAAAATACATTGTTACCAAAAAAACTAGTACCAACTGAAATCAAGGCACCAATTTTTGAATAATTTAAGATTTAATTTATATTATTTTAATTCAATATTTTTGAAAATAGAAAAAAGATATTTATATATCTGTTAGTGTTAAATTTGAAATCTACATAACATTTCTTACTTTTGTTTGTATTTGATTTTATAAATCCCTTTTTGCAGTTGCCAATTGCAAAAGTCCTACTAGTGGAAATAAATTGAAAAATTAGGAAATTCACTCAACCAACTAACAGTCACTAACCTATCACATCAGAAATTATGAGTTGTCAAAGTGAAATGGAAGTTTGGTTATAAGAAACATCAGTTTGTTAAAATTGGAGTCAACTCTCAAAAAATTGCAAACAAGTGATTCAAACACAATAGGTAGTTGCTAATTACCTATCCTCTTTTTTATAATTATTACAAATTTTTAGATGTTGTAAAAGAAAATTGTGCAAATTTCATCAAAACACTGTCTGCCACCCAGTATCTCAAGAAAACTCACAAAAAATCGTGTTATTTATGTGACATGGTTACAAATTAAGAGAGCTGTTAATTTTGTATATCTGTTAAACTGAAATTAATAACTGATTAAATAGAATTATAATGTTATAATGTTGGGGAGATGAAAATTGTAATATTTCAATCTTCGAGCTAAAAACTATCATTACCATCATCATCAGAAATGTAAATTAGATAAAAAGAAAAAGAAAGAAAAATATATGTTTAGTCTGTTGTTATTAGAATTGATATCTCCCCAACAATCTCAACTTTTGTATTAATATGATTTAATCCATCCCTTTTTGCAGTTGCCAATTGCAAAAGTCCTACTAGTGAAAAAAAATTGAGAAAATTAGGAAATTCACTCAACCAACTCATAGTCACTAACCTATCACATCAAAAACTATGAGTTGTCAAAGTGAATTGGAAGTTTAGTGGTTTTAAGCATCAGTTTGTTAAAATTGGAATCAACTCTCGAAAATGTAAACAAGTGATTACAACACAATAGGTAGTTGCTAATTACATATCCTCTTTTTTTTTAAATTAATTATTATTGAAATTTTAGATGTTATGAAAGAAAATTCTGCGAATTTCCTCAAGACAAATGTCTGCCACCCAATATCATAAGAAAACTCACAAAAATCGTGTTATGTATGTGACATGGTTACACTTTTAGAGAGCTGTTAATTTTGTATCATGTTTGAATGAAATTTGAAAATTATAATGTTAGGAAGATAAAAATTGTAATAATTCAAACCTCAAACTAAAAACTGTCAAAACAAACATCATCAGAATTGGATAAACTCCGGTTAGTGTCATCAAATTGTTTTTTATGAAAAGTGAGTAAATAAGTGTAAATAGGACTAACAGTGGAAATTTCAATTTTTTTATTAATAGATGGTTGGTTTAGTTTGATATGAATCATTTTGATGAACTCGCGTTTAGTCTTATTCATTTCAACGTCAAGTATTTTAGCACCTGCATAGTTCATCTTATGACCTGTATCTATGACATGTTCAGTTAAAGCACATGATCTCTTTTGTCTATTACAATCACCAGCTTTAACAACATTCCTATTAGCTATTTTTATGTTTTCTCTACTAAAGACTTATCTGAGAGGTTTTTTATGAATGGAATCGAACCATACTTATACCTTATTATTTCATCTTCAGGGAGTTGTTCAATCCTCCTATTTTGTACCTGATTAATGATAGGCTCAACAATCGTATTGAATAACAGTTTGTTTAAAATGTGTTTTGGATAACTATTGTTTAAAACAAATTTATACAGGATGTTCAGATTTTTATTTAGTAATGAAGGATGACAAACTCGTGCTATTCTATTCTTCATGGCCAACACTAGATTGAGTTTGATTTTTTCCGAATGATATGAGTTGTAATTAAGGTATCTACCTGAACTTGTAGGTTTTCTGTACCAATCTAAAATTACTTTGTTGTTTTCGGTTCTTATTAATTTAGTGTCCAGAAAAGGAACACTAAAATTATTTTCAACCTCAACAGTAAATTGTATATGTGGATTATAATCATTAAAAAACTGTAAGATGGTTATACAATGTACTTACCAAGTTTGAAGTTTGTAGGTGCCGTTTTTTTTGGAGTATGCTTACAACTGACTTAACAGTGTTATCTTTAAAAGGGCGCTAGCTAGCTAGCTGGAAGGTGAATTAGGTATCTGTAATTTGCGTTTGGCAGGAGAGTTTCTAGACATCCTGTAAAGTGTGAAGACTCAAAACTCATCTTAAAATTCCGAAGATCGTATTATTATGTAGGCCAAAATATGCATATCAATGTTCATTAGGTAACAATATAATTATTGATGTCCTTCACTCAAAGACAAGTATTCGTCTTCCTATTCAACAGTCACAGCTTTTCATTAGTTCGCAAGTCTCTGAAGTTACAGGTCATATTGCATCCGTTGGATATACTCTATAATCTATTAAAACGGAATGGACATCCAAATTGCCGGAAACTTATTGAATCGTATTGAGGCATATTATCTACCATATATATATATATATATATATATATATATATATATATATTAATAAGAAGACTATAATTCTCATGTTTCCATCATCCACTAATTATTCTAGAAATAGTTTCTCATTACCACAACTTGTTAATGATAATGTTTCATTTTCTTCCTTAACAATACGGAGCTTGAAAAAATTTTTAAATAGCGGAAATGTGCTATAAACCATAAGAATACATTTCATGAAAACGTCTGGCATCAAAAAAACGAACGTTATGATGAATCTACAAATTATTTGAAGCTTGTGTATTACTATTGGTTGTGACGTCACATCGTATAATTTTGGTACAGCGCGTGCGTCCATGTGACAGGGAACGGAGGTATACCATCAAAACGGCCAATATTGCCTTGTTTGCTCGAGTGTTTTCACCTGTTTATTCGTATTTAACCTTCCGGCACTCGCGCCTCCTTTTGTGACGTTAGAACTCGCGGCGGGTCCCATAAACCCGATATTTTTTTATCATTGCTTTTCGAAAATCAAACTATTTTTTTATATCAATTAGGTAAAATAAAACTATTTTTTGATTAATCAAAACTCTTTTTTGGCACAAAATATAAAAAAAACATGATAGTCAATAATATAGGTGTTGCTTTTTTTATTTTTTGAGAAACACATAACAGTTAAAATTATAACGTTTTTATTATTATGAAGGTTCCAGATTTATGCAATTTAGACTTAATATTTGGGCATGGGTAAGACATACGAATTTGTTGCATTTTTTAGAAAAATATCGCCTATTGCAAAAGTAACACCTTTTTTTCACTTCAGTTGGAACCGGAGCGTTTTCTGCTTCTGTAGTACTAGTTCCTGTTGCTTTTAGCCTCATTTGTCGCACTTCTTTTGGTAAGTTGGTTAATTGTCTTAGATGATCCTCCATCAAGGCAAATGAGAGATCCCAGTATTCATTAAATGAAAAAAATTACCATTGGCCATCGCCTAGTATTTCTAGCGACGTCGTATGTAGCACACGGCTCATCATTTACATCGACTCCCCATTTAGTCGAGTTGTAAAAGAGAACAGTTTCATGTTTACCACTATTTACATCAACACAATCATCATGATGCATACTTGACGCAAGAATAACATTTTTGTTCTTACTTGGTACAAACGAGACTATAGTAACATCTTTTTGGCAGCCAAACATACAAGATAACTCTGGACGAGATTTTGTTTGCGAAACTGGAGAAGCTCTGCTTTATTTTTTCTGACTGTTCCCACACAAGTCAATTTATGTTCTTTCAGTATTGCTGAGATCAATGGAAAAGAAGTAAACCAGTTGACGATTGTGATATTGCGACTTGTTCTTGAAATTGGAGTAATTAGTCTTCGCAAAATACTGCATGCATCATTGGCGTGGGGCCCATCCAGTTGTTTACCAACATAAAATTCCAAATTTTGTACATAAAACATTTTTGCGTCCACCATCGCAAATATTTTCAAACCATCTTTTTTAGGTTTCTTCGGCATGTACTGCCTGAAAAAGCATCGGGGTGGACAAGAAAGAACACAGCAAAGAGGAACCCCCCCAGTACGGAGGCCCTTCTGTTAAAGGAAGCTCGGGGATTTCTGAGACCTCAGCTCTAAAAGAAGGCGAAGGACCACTCATGCTAAGGCCTGTTTTATCAGGGCGAATAGAACGGATTTTGAAGTGAGGCATCGAAAGCACACAATCACAACCGAATCGACAAAACATCAAATAAGAGAAACCAGGGAATAGAGCCACCAGAGCTACACCTTATAGAGAAGACATCTCTGGTGCCACCCATAGAGTAAAGGGAGGAAAGGGATACGCGATCGCGAAGTACGAGTGACGTCCTTTTGGAATGATAGGGGGAGGAGGAATGTTCTACTTGTCATCGACCCGCGGGCCTAAAAACCCGGGGGTGGATGCTTTGTGGGACGAGCCTTCTCACGCGCACGTGTGTGTGCAGCCGGCAGCTTTCACAAGACCAAAGTTGTGGTACGCCACTGGTGAAGAAACTGTCCTATAACTTTCTTGCAAGTGCAAGCAATAATTTGTCGAAGTTTCATCCCAATCGGAGAAACGGTACGGCTGCGAGTAAACAAACAAAAATTATTTTTATATAGGATCTCTTATTATGTTCTGACTGTTTTTAAATTTGGTTCGAGATGATGAGATACGGTTTAGACAGTCAGGTTTGAAAGCTAGGAGACTACTGGATAAAAGAGGGACACTTACCCAAACTAAAACCTGCGGATTTCCTAAAATTCCTTCAGGAAATAGGTCTAAGCGAACTACTAGCATCTGAGACTTCCTCCATGAATTATGTAGAAGAAAGAAGGCAGAATAAATCTTTTAGGTCTCAGTAAATGTCACCCCAGTTATTTTTTAACTATCACACCCTGTATATCGAGCAATATTCTGAAAGGCACATGCTTTCACTTTGTAACGGTACCTTAAAGTTTGAAATCGTACACAGGGGGCGCAGCGAGGAAACTTAAACTAGGATAATTTGATGATTTAAGTATGAAGTTAAAATTCTAACAATTTTCTTTATTAGTAACTGAAAGTAATGAGTAAGTAACACTTGAGAACAATTTTTAAAATACTTCTAATCAAATGTTCGATGCATCTGCTTTCTTGGACTATACATTTGTGGAATCGAACCATTAGATTGTCAATTGCTGCTGTTATCATTTCAGGAGGAATATTTTTCATTACCTGTCATATGATAGGAAGAGGCACTGTCCTGTCAAGAGATACATTTTGGTTTAAAATACCATCCAGTTCTAATTGGAAATAGAAAACTATTCTTACATATTCTTACATGGGTATAATTATTGCCGCGAATTAAATTCTCTGCAAAAAGAGAACCCATATAATTTTTCCCGCGATACCGCACAACAAACATTAACCTTAGGAGAATCTCTTTTTTGTTGTGAAACAGTAATTATTGTTTCTTACATTAACGGGAGAGTGGTATAGTAGACATTTCCAGGGAAGTATTGATTTTTACTTGTGACACTAGGGAGTCTGCGCTAAGCCTGAAAGAGGAAAGTGTAAATGCTGACTGCTGTCTGGTCGCTCTGAATCTATCGCTAAGAAAGGGGCGAAATAAAATGCCTTTGAAGCCGCAGAGATATTGAAGAATTATAATTTGTAAACAATAAATGGTTCATAAATAAATGGTTTAAACGATAAGTCTTATCTCTGGTAACTTTTTTTACATTAATTCAGGACATAGAGATCAACTAAACTGTCGATGTGTTTGAATTTAAATGGAACGACATAGGAATTCATATTTTTACTTGGCGCAAGCTTATAAAAAAATGTATATCTGTTCTTCCTATTGAATTTTGCAAACGTTACTACTATTCACTTACCTGTTGTTTGATTCCTAAATTCTCATCTTTCTATTACTGAACATATTTGTACAGAATTCAAAGATAACCAAATGTATGAAAGAAAGAGGCATGTCTGTTCACTTTTTTCTTTAGTTAGAAGTGGTTTCTACAAAGCCTGTCTGATGGTTATACCAGGCTTGCCTGAAGTGTATACCTCTTAGTGTTTCGGAGTGTCTCAGAGGGTTCTGGGTTCTGTGAAGTTTAGTTCACAGTTTGCATGAAACTTACCCGAAGATTTATCTAAACTTAGCTGAAGACCCATATCACGCTTACCTGGAGGTTCATCTGACCTGAAAATAACCTACAGGTTACCCACCATCTATCGAGGGACCTCGATGGGCTTTACTTACAAGGTATTAATAATATTACGATAGCTCTTAATCATGTTATCCGATTAGAGTATTGTCTGCAATTTACTCTAGGTTCATAAGAACCCACGTTCTTAAAGTCAACCGTGAGAAGTGAATATATTTTTTTTTACTCAAAGATCTTATTTTGGCACCCAACTTTAAGTGAATCTTATATTGTCTCAGTTGATGAAATTCTCCTGGATTTTCTAAAGCTAAAATTCTACTGTGAGTTATGCTTATTAACTTGTCCATTTATATTGAATGCAGCCTCATCAGGCATGATAATGTTCTGAACAAATCCAAAATCCTGAAATTATTTTAACATAGTTCCGATAGTTAATTATATGTAGAACTTGAATTTTGTGTGGTGTTATTTCAGAACTTTTCGAATTCTGAAAACTTTTGTTTTGTCGCAAATTCGATGCTGTTTCTTCTTCTCCGTTTTTCCATTAACAGATCAAATTTGCATTTACAGATCCCGTTTTTCTAGATATGGAAGCAGTATTCCTAAATTCAGTTTAGTAGGTATTTTTAGCAGGAGGATTTTTGTTGAACTGTCTTCTGAATCGTCTTCTAGTCTGGAAATAGATCTAAGTATGTCTCAACAAAACTTACAGTAGTTTTAAACTTAACTGTCGAAACCGCATCTCATTATGTAGAACCGTTCGGAAGATTTAAGCTTTTAAATACAGTCATAATATAATGAGACACCCTGTATATGAGATATAATTTTAATTGTTATATAAAATTTCAACTAGCGTTTTTCCTTATCTGCTCAATATAATCTGACTGACTGGAATAATGAATTTTTTTGTTTAGTAATTTCCGTAGAAAAAGTTTACGTGTTTAGATTGATACACGAATTATCACCCAACCTTTTAGCTTAGAACATTATTCATCAATCAAACAATGTTAGACCTTTAATTTAAAAAGTTTCAGGAACACAATTTCATACCTTTTTTTTGAAAAAGAACAGGTAGGTAGGTAAAAAATACAAAGAACAGAAAAAAATATATCAGGTAAATCAATTGTGGCTTCCTCTATTAGTGGAGACGAATATTATACAGTAGCAATAATTATTCCAAGAACATTAAACCTTAATTGAAAATGTTATTCCAAGTCACTTTAATAATTATCTGGAAAATATATAGATGATGACATTATATTTGGAGCAGAATGGAGTTAGAATAACTTTCTCGTGTCACTTTTTGATACTTAATCTATGAGACTATTATGGACACTTGAACCTCTGCACATAAATCGTATCATCAAAGGAGCGTACAAGGGTTGTCTTCTTTATTATGTATATAGAGTTAGGAAAAAAAACAGTAGATAACTTATAAACGCTATTGTTTTTCAATGATTTCTCCACGACGAGAAATGCATTTTTGCATCCTTTGGAACCAATTCAAGAAGCAGTTATTTCGGTCGCTTGTTGGTTCATTAAAAAGAGAGTTTTTGAAGGAGTTGACTGGGGACTAGAAACTTTGACCACGCAGTTCATTCCTAATTTTTGGACTTGGCTGGGAACTTGCATTGACTTGGTGGAGGATCATTCGTCGTTGGGAGCTGCTTTTTCGAAACTCAGCAACTACGTCCGGCAAACAAATCGATATGTACCAATCAGCAATAACAGGAACTTTGATATTGCAGAGGAGTTGTTGCTACACGACCCGCTTTTGAGACAAATGTCGCCACCATATTTTTGGAAACACTCAGAGAACGAATAACTTCCATCGGTTCTGGAACACCTAAACAGACGACTGACGATTATTTTCGGGTTCATGAGAGTAAATCCAGGATTCATCACCACTGATAATACTGTAGGTATATCTTTTTTGAGTTTCCTGCGTTAAACCCCGGTTTAGAGTTTTTTGACACCAATTGATTTTGATTGCATTCTGTTTTTCTGTCAACACATGCAGTATCCAACTAGAAACTATTTCTTGTACAGATAATTATTCATGTAAAATTTTTTGAATTAACCATGCTCCAATTTTACGATATGTAACATAGTGTCGTTTTTCTGAGTGACTGCCATTGTTGGTGGACCTATTCTTGGATCGTCGCTGAGATTAATCCGGTTAATCCTGTAATTTGTCAGCTGATCGGCTTTTATGTCTTATATACGCTATAAGCCAATACATACTTTGATATTACCTGATTTTATTTTCAAGATTATTTTCTATGCGGGTGGGTAGGTGGTTCACACATCCACCACTATTTTAGCGTCATATCATCGACAGAACATCAATGATGGTAAGAACTATTTATCACTTATCACATATATGTAACAACCATCAAATCAAGGATGACTAATCGTAATCTGCAGCTGGCTCCCACATTATAACAACTAATAACGTTTCATCAACAGCATTTCCAAAATAAGCATAAAATCCGCTATCCTCAAAAACCGTACCTGGAGTGTGCACTTCTCATTAGATCCCATTCCTAGTATCAGAATGAAATTACAAAAAATTCTGCTTTATGCACAATCATTCCTATAAAAAATTCAATCTACCGTGAGTAGATCACTTTTTTTGTTTGAAATAATATCATTTATTTTCTAGTGGTCGAATTTTTTCTGTCAGATGGGGACAAACATTCTCAAGAAATTTATTTATTTTCCATAACCTCAGCTGGAAGGGCTACTGAAACGTGGAAATGGAAATGTAACGAAAGTTTGTGTTTGATTTTCCAAAAATAACAGAAGCATAATCAATATACCGCAAGGAACATACATAAGGTATCAAGATCTTCCAGATTTTCAATAAAAACCAAATTGAAAATGAATGATGAAAATTGAAATTGTTAGGAACTGGCAGTCAATCAAATTTAATTATGAATGGGAATAAAAGGACGCTGTAGATGTAAGTGATGTGGAATTTTGTGATAAACGAATTATAATAATTGAATTGATTATGTGATTAAGTGAATTCATTAAACAATAATATAGAGCAACGATTAGTTAATCCAATAAAATATCCGGCTACAAATATATTCCACCACAAAAATTGTGAAATATTCATAATTGAACGTAGTAAAACAATTTAGAGTTCCATTACATTTATGTATTAGTTCAGTCAAGTCGTGCTTTTTAGAAGAGAAGAGTTATAAAATTTTTCCATCAGGTAGAAATGTTTCTATATTAGCGTAGGAAAAAACCACAAATATAACTATCCGACCATCACCCGCAACATTTTCCAAATTTCCTCGTAACTCCTTGTTACAGCATGAAAAATTGTTTGAACAACCGTTTAAACATAGTGCCTCCTTCCAAAAATACGCCCCTGCGATTCGTAAAGTTTGGTTTTCCGCGCCAACTATACGGCATATCCCGTCTACTTCAAAAATATATGTAATATCGATGAGCATGCTTCTCCCGCTTTTAAATTTCGGTGCTTGTGCTGTAAGCATCAACCGATGATCTACCGTAATCTACGTTGTTAGCTATCGTGACAATGAATGAATGGCTGCGCGAAAGTCAGTCAGAAACGGTGCCTCCCGGAGTTCCCAGCCTTGCCACCACAAGCGAGGCTCTGTGGTGGTGGAGGACATTTAATTCCCTAGCTACTCGTGGGATGGAATATGGATGAATAAGAAACAGAAATAGAACAGGAAGTAATGGATGAAGGCAAGGAAATGGAATTTTTGGTAGATCGATAAAAGTAAAACGAACGCCCGATAAGGCGGGAGAGACCAGCGGGTGAAGTGATACTGGAGTGAAGAGATAGGAGGTATCGCCTTAGGAAGACAAGGAACAGAAGAGGAAAATGAAAGACAAAGGAAAAAAGGAGGTGGAGAAAGGGGAGGAAGAAGTGTGGGGGAGTGTAGAGAGATTGAAGGAGATGGTAAGGTGGCTGGAGGAGAGGGTGAAAAGGCTGGATGAGCAGAAGGCAGCGGCAGAGGGGCTAGTCAAGGAATTGGAGAGGTTGAGAAGAGAGGACGATAGGTAGGAGATAATGCAAACACGATGGGAGGAGAAGCAAAGAGACTGGGAAGGATGAAAGGAGGTTAGAGTTAGGGACCGGGATGGTAAAAAGGAGGAGGGAATAGAGGTGAAGGTGGGAAATCCAATGATAGGATATGAAAAGGTAAAGGTGGTATGGGTTACCAAGGAAGACAGTGGAATGGAGAAGGGGATACAGAGGATGTTTAGCGATAAGTACCCGATACTAGGAGAAAAAGGAGAGGAAATGGAGTGGATCAAGGATGAATGCGGATGTGTTGATCTGTCGGATGGAGGGATATTGTAGGGATGTGAGGAAGGTGTTCGAGACTAGGAAAATTGGAAAACAATCCATGGGGAAAGGCGTATGAGATAGCGGTGAAGAGGATGGGTAGAAGTAGGAACGAGGTGCTAGAGGACGATTGGGAGAAGGAGATTATAGGGAAATTTTTCACAGGGGGAGAAGGAGGAGGGTGGCAGGCTTCCAGAAGTCCAGGATCCTAGGGGGTAGGGAAAATGAGGGGGATGAGGCCGGTAGAGAAGTGGGAAGTAGTGGAGTGGGTGAGAAACATTAAAGTGAGGAAAGTCCCAGGGATAGATGGCCTGAGAGGTGATATGATGAAGAAGCTGTTGTATGACAATGGGGAGTACTTCTGGGAGCTATTCAACAGGGTGCTAAGGAAGGAAGAGTTTCCGGATAGAGGTGTCCAGGGTGATCCTGCTGAAAAAGGCGTGTAGAAAAGGGAAGCGGGCTTGGGACTACATGCCCATCAGCCTGCTGTGTGGTATGGGTAAATTTATGGAGGGGATAATAAAGGATAGAATTGAGGAGGAAGTTAGTAGGATTGGGGGTATTAGTGTAAACCAGCACGGGTTTGCGAAGGGTAAATCATTCATCTCGGCGCTGGGCAGGGTAATGGGCTTGGTGGAAAGGGCTAGAATTTGGCTCTACTCGTGTTCTTCGACGTCGGAAACGCGTTCAACAGTGTCAGTGAACAGGAGGTGTTGAGACCGTTGGGGGAGGGGTTGGTCAACCTGGTGGAGGACTACCTGGAAGTGTGTTTGATGAGGTTTGTGGGATAGTATGTGAAGAGGGATTTGAGATTACGGTGTATGCGGACGATGTGTGTCTGGTATGAACGGCAAAGGGAGAGGCGGAAGTGGCGTAAGATGAGACGGTGGGGTTGCTACTGAAAGGACGGAGCAAAACGAGGGAAGTGGGGGTGATGGTAAAGGGAAGGATAATTCGTATGGAGGAGTTGAAATACCTTCGGGTGTGGTTGGATAGCCAATTATCCTTCAAAGCTCACATGTTAAAGGCGGCAGAGAAGGGGAAAGTGAGGGCAGCATGGCAGGGGAAATTGATGGGAGAGTGGAAGAGGAGGGTAATTGGTAGGACGGTGGAGCAGAGTGTGCTTTACGGTGCGGAGGCGTGGGGCGAAAGAGAGTGGGTGCAGAGAGGGATACTGCTGAGGGTGGTGCAGGGGTACAGGACAGTGGGTGGACTGGCAGCAGCGGTGCTGGCAAGGTCCTACCCAATAGACGTGATGGCTAGAGTCAGGAATGAACGCTGGAGGGGTGTGACCAGAGAAGAAGTACAGAAATGGATGGGGGAGGAAATGGAATGAGGGAAGATTGAAGTATGAGGGCGCGCTAAAAGGAGCGATTGGGTATAGGAGAGATTGGATGCACCAGAAATACGGGGAGGTGAACTACTTCTTGACACAGGAGTTCACTGGACATGGGTCGAGAGTAAGATACCTTCACAAGATTGGGAAAAGAGAGACTAGAGTGTGCGAGAGGTGTGAAGTTGAGGATGATGTGGGGCTGTGAAGTGGAGGATGATGTGGGGCATGTGTTTAGATGCTGGCGGAACAAGGAATGCCTAGATGAGTACAAAGTGTAATGAACAATCAGGATCCCACACAGAGTATTGAATTATACTATATTTCTTTTTCCTTAAGAGCAAAGTGCCTCATTATTCATTCAAAAGTACTATAAATATGTGAGACATGTGAGTCTTTCTTTTTTTCTATGTGAAATAAAATGATAAAACAGGTCGGTTTTACCAAAATTAAATCGACACGTCCTGTATCGTGAAATTCGGCACCATGGTTAAGGATTCATTAATATGATAAGCCGGTAGCCAGTGTCGTGCAGTCAGTTCAAGGGTTTTGCCGAGTAGGGATGTTAAATAATTTTGTATTAGGATAATTTTATTTATTGGATGAATTTATATATTTCAATGATCATATGATACTGGCCTAGCTTTTGCACTATTAAATAAACCCGACAAATGAAACCATTCAGCAGGTCTTTACCGAAAAATGTAACGCCAATGGTTTATTGCCGCTTTATGGCTATCGACCCTTTCTTGTGCTCCTATGCAATAGGAAATCTAGTATAGTGAGATAAATGAATCAGTTAATTGAATGGAATTTTTTTTGTTATTTCTATTCATAATCTCAACAAAATCATATCTTCTGCGGGAGTATCTTGTAACGTCAAATGAAATTTCACTATCAATAAATGCAAATTCTTCATTCAAACATTATTGAACAATTATAATTTTATAAATGAACATGAAAAGATGAAAAATTCAGTTAGTAGTCGAACAAAATTATATCTTTTAGTATACAGTGCGTCCATAAAGTAACGCATGAATTCATTATCAGTTAAATAAACAATAAAATTGGAAATTCCCTAAACAGGTCGATTTTTGATTATAATTTACTATTTTTCCAAATTAGAATCTAATATACAGGGTAAACCACCTTCGTGGATTCCAAAAATGTATAACACGCTGCTTCAAATTGGTACAGGGCGGGCAAAAATGCAAACCATAAAAATATTTTTTCTCCGATTGACATTAAACGTCAATTTTAGTGACATTTATCGATCATAGAAGTAACACTTTTACTGCCTGGGCAGTAAAAATGATTTTTAATGCCTAGGCATTAAAGAAATCATTTTTTCTTCTTTTTTTGGAATCTCCCAGACTTTACTTAGCAACGATAAAGATAATGTGATTTAAGCAGGCTCGTGGAATCAAACAATCACTTCCACGTCACACATACATAGGCTAACTTTACTGTGCACACTATTATTGTCGATATTTAGCATTATATTTATTATCTTTCGATAGATATTATTATGTATACAATTTAAGGTCTAATCGGCAATAATAATTAAAAAATATGATTTAATCATTACATATAACATACTATTACGATTAAAAATTCTGAGTTATATCCGTTATAAAAAAGTTTGCATTTTAATTTGATTTTTCTAAACACACTGTACAATCGATCGGAGAAAAAATTATATGTTTCACACGGCAGAGAATCAGATTTACTGCCTTGGCTAGTTTCATTGCCTCGACAATGAAATGCTAGCCGCGGCAGTAGATCTGTCACTTCTCTACCTAGTTAAACAAATAACTATTTTTTGTTTGACAGTATTTTCTACCAATTTTTTTATTTGACGTTAAAAACTTTCAGAAACATTAAAGTACAATTCTGTATTGTTAACGCTTTAGAGAAGGTACGTTTACGTGAAAACTATCCAAGCAATTTATCATTTGCTACTTTTTTTACAAAATGCCTTTAACCGAAAGCGATAGAATTGAAATATTGTTGATGACACTGGTATTGGTGATAAGATGCGGACTCAACAAGAGGTATGCACCCAGATCGTGAACCTATTTCACAATCTACGGTAAGCAGAATAAAGCGAAATACAGAGAATTAGGACATGTGAGGGATGCAGCAAAGCAAGGTAGACCAAAAATTAATGAAAATTTTCAACAAGACATAATTTTGTCGGCAGTAGAAAATCCACATTGTACAGTGCGAGGATTATCTAGGGATTTTGATATTGGAAAGTCTTCAGTATCAAAGATTTTTAAAAAGGTAAAATACCATCCTTATAAAGTACGTCTTATCCATGAATTGGCTGAAGTTTGACCGAAGAACTGGATTCTGCGAGTAGATGATGAACCAAAATAACAATTTCATTAATAACGTTTTATTTTCGGACGAGGCAAGGTTTTATTTGAACGGCCATGTTAACCGCCAAAACACCCGGTATTGGTGTGATGAAAATCCACACTGGATGCAAAGAACACAATAAACCAACGTATGGGCTGGTATTGTGAGAAATACATCAATTATTGGTCCATATTGTTTTGATAAAAAATTTAACAGGAGCATTATATCTAGATTTCCTGCGAAATAAATTGATTCTTGATCTGATCCAGCTTTTCCCTGATATTCAAATACCCACTAATTTAGACCGCAGAATCTGGTTTCAACAGGATGGCGCACCGCCACATTTCGCATCGACTGTGCGCACTTTTTTAATCAGAACTTTTCCACAACGGTGGATAGAAGCCAGTGGAATGGTCCGCTAGATCACCTGAACTGATCCCATTGGACTTCTTTTTATGGAGTTATTTAGAATCTAAAGTCTACATAAACAGATCTGGAAATAGCCAGAGACCGAATTAGACAAGAAATACAGAACATGCTACAGAATGCTAGAGACGAAAGTAATACCCGGTTCAGTCATTGTCTAACGATCAATGGTGAACAATTTGAATATTTATTGTGAATTTTCGTTGGTTTGTTTTTGGTATCACAGTAATTGCATAAATACGTAATTCCATTTAATTTGTTTATTGCATTCAGTAACGTAAGTATAACTTTTCATAAACCATTTTCATAAATTTGGGGCAAAGCAAGGAATATTCTATTATCGCCCCCTTTCAGTTGGTATAGTTTTTGTACCGTTCCAAGAACGATACATAATAAACAAATGAACAATAATACAAATTATGGAATGTTGTTTTCAGCACCGTTGACCTTATTTATATTTTGTTCTTTAAAAAAGTTAGTGTAGTTAATTTGCGAACACATTTCCAATATCCCTAACTTCTAGGCGTGTATTTAATTCAGTTTGAAATTTGGGTAATTCAATTTCGTGATTTGATTTCATGTTTCTTGTGTGATTATACAAAAACAGCTGTTGAATCTCAATATCGTTTATGGAAAACTTTCTAAAAATAAGACGAAGAACGAACTCCATTTAATTTAAATCCATAATACCATTATAAAATTCACCTTATTTTAAAACTTGTCAACCCCTTTTCTCCCTTTACTGGAGTTGAGGTGACAAAAGGGGGGGTTTTCCTGAAAAATATATAACGATTGCCGGTTTCTCAACGGAGAGGGGACGAGGTAAAATAAAAGACAATTATTTAACGGTTTCACCAAATTATTTTACGTTTACTGAATATTTGATAGTCACTCAGTTTTATGTCCCACAGTTTTCTAGGTGTAGAGTAGGTCTAATAGGAGGTGGCTCACGACGTTGACCTACTTTCAGCTGTCGCTATCAAGTGACAATCGAAAGCACGTTGTTAAATATTAAACTAACCTAATACAAAAATAAAATATAAAATGATTATGTTTAAAAGTAATATGTACAAGTGGGCACAGCTAATGGTTAAAATGTACCGTATAAATGACAATGTACTAATATACTAGATGGTAGAATGGCTTCCAAGAGTATACTTTTGGATTACACTGAGGGGTTAGTATTTCAATTATTAACTAGGAAATATCTATGAGTAGTTGTCACGATAGGTTACATTTATGTAGGTTCAACTTCCTAACGGATTGAGCAATGAAGTATAACAGTAAACCCTGATAGAGTTGTTGACAAACTATCTGAGACACCTACAAGCAGCACGCATAGCATAGCATAGCATAAACGATCTTACTTGAATGTATCAGGTGGTGTGTTTCCAATATGTAGCCGGAGCTGGACGAAGGGGGCTGATCCTCTACTGGTAAGTTTTCTGCCCCTCGTATTCCTTTTGCGTAACTTACACGGCTTTGTTACAGACTAGGAAGAGGTCTATGAAGAAAACTCTCACGCAGTCAGTGAAAAAGACTGAAGATGTTGTTGAAGACTGTAAAGGAGAGGGTGGATAAGATGATGTACCAGATGCCTAGGTCAATAAGAGAGAAGAGTGGGTACTTACCATGGATGGAAGGTGACCTCAAAGTAATATAATTTTCCCTGTTAGGAGGAAATCCGCTACATGCGTTTTAATAACCACTTAAGGTATCACTAAATTTTCCTAACAGATTACGATTGTAGCTGGGCTAAATCCGAAATAACTTCGAAAGAGCACAATTCATGTGACCTCTTGAAAAGCACCAGCACAAGAATGGAGGATTATGGACCAGTCCAAGCCTCACAAGGTCAAGGTCGGTCTTCTTCTATTTATTTACCCTTAGCAACAGGTGAGCAGGTCAAAGGTTAATGTAACAAGTTGCTGTATAGTTCATTGAACTTGACTTAATAGGTCGAAGGCCTCTTGAGAATTTATCAAAGATTAATACATTGTCAGAAAATGTAAACAAAACCAAATAAAGTTTGGGCAATTTGAACTATTGATTATTAACTATTAATTATTTTAGTAAATGGTATTAGAGCAATATATACAAGGTGAGTGGTGGATTTCCTTTACATTAATAAGTACTATTTATCTCAATAAAATTGTATTGTCAAAGTTAAAAGATCTCTCCTATACCCAATGTTGAATTGAAACCGTTACAAACTAAATGTTGAAAACAGATTATACATTCAAAGTAATTAGCACAACGCCATTTCACGATGCTGCTTATCGTGTGTTCTCATCCAACATTGGAAAATGATTCATTGTAATAAATTTGAAGTATTGGAAAGAGCAAAAAGTGTGCTCTGTTCGCGAGTTATCCGTTCCAATACTACACTTCTCCTAATGAGATTTTGAGTTTAAAAAAAGTCTCAATGGGTGGCATGAATGAAAATGAGCATTAAGTTTATCTATTATACAGCTCGGTCCAAATTAAAGGAATGAATTCATTATTTAGTTACCGGTGATTTCAGGGAAAATCGCCCTTCTAATTTTGACGTAATTTATTTGAGTACGATAACGTCATAAATAAAATTTTCAAATAAAAAAGTGGGTCTTGCCATACTACAATTGCAAGGTCTTTTCAATATCTATTCAATCACATCAATAAGTCTTAGTTTTGATTTATTTATATCTGTTGTCAAAATTTGTATTAATGACATTCGAACAGATTTCTCAATTTAATTAGTATTGTTATGATGCATTTATTGATACCCAACAATAAATCTGGTTAGTTACTTTATCAAAACTGATGTTCAACATAAAGCTGACTGAAACGGAAATAATCTAAATTCTAATATTAATTGGTTGTTGAGATGAAACACGTCCGGAGGTAGAAGTATGAACGTTATTTAATGATAAATATCCCAAATGGGAGCCAATTATACAGTCCACAAAAAGCAAACTTGAAAAAAATATATAGAAACGGGTCATGTGTAAGATCTTCATGTAGTGGAAAAGCATTATTTGGAAACAAGAGACTAGGTCTTCTGCTAGCCTTCGAAGATAATCCTCACGGAAAGTAGAGTAAGACAATGAGAATGGACATCGAACAGTTCTTTGAACGCTAAAAAAGGAGTTGCTTCTCTATGAAGTGAATTTAGTGCAAGAACTGATGGAAGAAAAAGACTAATTGAATTTTGTGAAATTCTAATGGACAAAAATAACAGAGACCCGACGTTTTTGAAAAATAGTACATTGTTTACCGAGTGGGAAAAGCCTAGCGACTGTGAAGACCGCTAAGTCGAGGCGCAAGCCGAGTCTTAGCAACACAGAGTCCAGGAATGTGGCTTTTCCTACGAGGTTAACATACTATTTTTCCACAAATCGTTTGAAATTCGACAGATATTAATTAATTTTGAAAAAATCGCGATTAATTAAAGTAAATTATAAGTGATGATGAATTTTCCATTTATGGGACTCCCCCAGAGGTGGTAGAGGCAGGGAATACTGCTTCATTGGAATTATTGCCAAAGAAATCAAGAGAAAAGTACAAATATGCATATATGGACTATCGCAAGAGTAAAAACACGAATTATCTCTCAGAAAATGTTGTAATGGCATACCTACTTCCTAGACCTTTGGTTGAACATGAAATCTTCAACATTATGGGCCAATTTTATCAATGTTGAAGTCAACCCTTGCAATTGAACACAATGTAGATATATCTACATATTCAAAACTTTGTTCTTTATTGAAACGGCAAGCTCAAGGTAATAGGGCAAAGAAATCTAATATTTCAACGAAGGAAGAAATTGAAAAATTTATCCAGGAAGCTCCAGATAAAGAAAATTCAATAAATGGTAATTTAAAAGGTTTTAATTTCGAAAGTATGTTTCGTTAAGACCAGAAAATATGAACAGTGCCCGATTTTTCTTTGAATATCAGAGCGGAAAGGGTTGTAGACAAGTGGTAGGAATTCATCAATTTAGAAAAATGCCTAAAATAGTTGGTACTTATTTGAACTTGATAAATCCGTCAGAATATTCTTTCGTCGGTCTGCTGCAAAAATATTGGTTGATTCTGGTGCCGGCATAACTAGTTTAAAGAGGTATGGCGGATGGAAGTCATCGAACGTTGCTGAAGGATAGATCGAAGAATCTCTTAACAATAAGGTTGAGGTGGCAAATGAAATTTTCACAGTACAAAATATTCACTAGTTATATCACAAGAGGTGAATATTTTTTGACATTTTTGTGTAAGGTTTCTGTGAAAATTGCGCGAAACAAAAATTCTTTAAAAATATTTTTTTAAAGAATTTTTGTCGAGGGCTATTTTTACAGAAATTTTGCGTAAAAATGTTGAAAAATATTCAAAACAAAATATATACCTATGGTATATGGTCAGATTATATACCGAAAAAGACGAAAACATACAACGAAATGGAAGATTTTCAAAATAATTTATGTAGCTACATAATAATTTATATTTTTATTAGGAAAAACGGGCAAAACGAAACCTAAATCGATTAAAATCCATGTTAATTAACAAAAATGTGACGTTAATGTGACGGCATTAAAAATTGGCTGTGGCAGGTGGGCCGGGGTATATTCACTTATGTTAAAAAATATCCAGTATAATTTGCTTCTGATTGGTCGCAAAATGGCATTTGATTGGTTAGAAACGGATGGAGGTATATAATCAGTTATAATATCACAAGAGCATAGACAATATTCGATTATTCACCGAGTCACGAGACGTATTTGGCGAAACATCACGAGAGCGCAGCTCGAGTGGTGTTTCGCGAAATACGTCGAGTGAAGAGGTAAATAATCGAAAAATATTGTCTATGCTCGAGTTGGTATTCGTTACGATTATATAACGAATAATATTTTAATTTTTCTTATTGATTAATATTAATATTGAAGGTACAATTATTATAATACATATTTGATGTATTGTTGTTTCCGGAATTTGTAGTAGAATTAACTGACATTTCATTGAGCTTGCCCGTTACTATGGAAATGATCACAATATGGCAGGAGGCGAAACACCAAAACGATTATAACACGTCGTCAAGGGGTATATTCACTTATCAATACGTCGTAACTAAGGGAAATTCAAGGATTGTATTGTTTCATTAGAACATGAGTTATATAATCAACAAAATAACTCTACCACCCCACATGTTGTCCAAAATATTTCTCATAGTTCTAATAATATTCCTCGAATGTACTAACTGTAAATATAACAAATTAATTTTAAAATGTATTCTACAATGTATTGATGTTTTCAAAATATAAATCAATTCCTTATAATGTTTTCAATTATCTATGTAGAACACTAACAAATGTGAGGAAATATCATTTCCTTACAATAAGGAAGTGAATAGGAAATCTTGCCAGAAATATTGTATGGAATGTCAAAATTTCCTAGCGATTTGCGGAATAGTAATTTACGTTACACGTCCGGGAAATGGCTTATTAAAGTACAAGTCTAGATGTTTACGGACGAGGCGACGAAGGAGCCGAGTCTGGAATTTCTAGACGAGTACTTTAATAACATTTCACGGTCGTGTATCGTACAATATTTTATTTCATACTGTGTTGTAATAAAAATGAAATTTCAATATTTTATTTTAGGTTACCTCCATGTATGTAGATGTTAGCAGTCCGGGAAGTAAAAATTTCCCGGACTCGAGTCTGTTTCCCGGGTCGGGTAATGTAATGAGTTATTTCCCGGACTTAAATGAGTCCGGTAAATAGCTTATTACATCGTAGTATGAAATAATATTATATTACGTAACAAGTCCGGAAAATACTGTTTTTTTGGACGAGTAGACAAGATTCCATGACGAACCGTAGACGAGTCCTGGAAGTCTGCGAGTCCGAAAAAGCAGTTTCTGGGCGTGTTGCGTACATTTTCTTTCGGCAACCGTGTGGTAGGTATAACAAATCAATAAAACACGTTTCTTTGTAATATCTAAATGGACTAAAAATGGCGTCGATTTGAATGTTTATGTTTGTCTTGCTGACAAAACGCTAAAAAAACTAATTTTTAGAACAACATCAGGAACATTCTAATTGAATTTACTGTCTGGACCCCTACTTTGTGGAATCTACTGATATTACTAACATTCTAATTCTTGTTTTTATTAATATTTATATTGAAATTCGAACAATTGCTAATATTAAAGAGATTCAGTTGGTTTGAATGACAGCAATGATTTAATTCTTCCCGGCCTAGTCCGTGAAATACGTACTTTCCGGACTAGGCCGGAAAAGTGCTACTTTCTCACAGAAAAAGCGTCCGGGAAGTAAGTACTTTCCGTTGCCGAAAAAAGTTTTTTTCCTGATGAAGCTAAATTTCTTCTCAACAGTCATGTGAATCGTCAGACTTTCCGGTGTTGAGCTACAGGAAATCCACACTGGATGCAGGAGTACCGTACTCAGTACCCGGAGAAAGTTTGGGCGGGAATAATAGATTATAGGAACATATTTTTCCAAAGCAACCTTCACAGGTCCTAGATATTTAGAATTTCTGCAAAACTTTTTGCTTCCCGAATTAAACCGGTCATTCCCAAACCAAAATGACTTGCGGCACCACCGCATTATGATGTGTTGGTGAGAAACGACTTGGACAACCCCTTCCTAAATCGGCAGATAGATCGAAGAGGAGCAATTGAGTGGCCACCGAGGTCCCGATTCGACTCCTCTTAATTTCTTTTTATGGGGATACTTGATAAGTAAAATGAAATATACAAAAATAACAGACCACCAACTATTAATGAACACAAAGAACTGATACGCATTGAACTTGCCAAAATAACTCCGGGAGTTATAGCAAACGCTCGAGAAAATTTTGCTGCTCGTCTTTGGCATCGTATTTAAGCACTTGCTTTAAATTTGGTTGAACTTTATCGTAACATTATAAATTTAATAAATAATTTTTTTGTTAACATTGGAAGATAAAGTACACGCAAATGTTTCTCAGTAATTTATTATAAACAATTAAAACGAAAAAAAAACACCCTTTTTGGTTTTTTTCATATAACGTAAAAAGTACTAAAGCAATCTCAATGGTATGTATGGATAAATCGTAGGTAATTAAAATACGAACAAAATGAGGGGTCGAGCAGGTGAATCGGATAATTTGCAACGTGTCTGGATGCGTTGTAGATTGTCCGATTTTAAATTTTAAACCGGTTTTGAAAAGTGTAGATGTAGAGCAACAAAACGTATAATTTCGATTTGTAATAAAATAATGCGAAGTTGGCCCAAGATCACCGTCGAAAATGACTGGTTGCGCCGCTCGCCAGTGTGATCGTATATCTATATAGTATGCCTCTCCTCGATCCCCGCTACCCTTCTACTTTCTACCAAGTTTCAGCTCTTACATTTGAAAAAAAATGAAAATATGAATTTTCAAAAAAATTACTAATTTTCCGTTTTTTTCCAATTTTCTCGTTTCCTAATTATTCGATTAACTCCCATTGAGATTGCTTCAGTACTTTTTACGTTATATGAAAAAAACTAAAAAAGGAAGGTTTTTTTCGTCTTAAATATATATAACAAATTACTGAGAAACATTTGCGTCTCCAAAACATAGCAAAATTATACTACGTAATGTCTTTTATATGATGGTACCATTCTTTTTCTACTAGGATTTTTGTCAAAAATATTTACTTATTGCTTGGCAGTAGTTATAACTAGAGGGGTTTCTGTTTGTTTTGTTTGTTGTTGTTCGTGTTTTTATACGAGCTGCTGACACTCACAGCGTGTAGCTTTGGGTATTCGTTGAGTTTGGATACTGTTTGTGATCCAGCAACATGTCGTCTTCGATAAGAAGAATGTGGATCGAGATTTGTTTGTTAAACTGGAAAAATCTCGCGTTCCAGCAGTCGTCCAACAGAAAAGGAATGCGTGGAAAACAGTTTGTAAAGAGTATTCGCAAGCAACAGGAGCTGACGTTAATGCATCACAACTAAATAAAATGTTGCAGAAGATGAAATCAGGAATTACAAAGAAAACAGATGCTAATGCTACAGGTAACAAGAAAATAAAATTGAAAGAGTGGGAGAAACAATTTTTGGCGTTATTAGGTACCGAAGACCATAATCCTGTCTGGTTCTATGACGTGTAGGAACAGTATCATCAAAAAAAGATACCAGTAGTGAAGGTACCCATACTTCTGCATCCCTAACTGAAGGGAGTACTGAAATGAAGGCATATAAACTACCTGGCTATAAACGACATAAAGTAAACCTTCTGACTCCTTATGAAACCGACGAAACACGAGATTGATCCACACCTCAGCTACAGAGACTCGTCCTCTTACAGCAGTTACAGTTGCAGAAAATTGAAATGAAAAAAGAACAAGAAAAACTTGATCTACTTGAAAAGGAGAACACCAAGGACACTAAAGTACAGACAGATGCCGTTCTGATTTTAGATATCACATAAACTTGTTATTTTGTACATGTACAAATAATGTATCGTCTGGCTTTTGCCTAATAAATATTACATAATTTTTACCGTTTTTAGGAAGCTTTGGTCCGCTTGTAAAATAAGTATGTAGAGGTGTTTGATTTAATTTTAAATAGAAATTACCTATTAATGTTTTCATGGAAAGGAAGTTTGATATCGCACTAAATTTGATACTGAAAGGTGAAATTCAATCTTCTTAACTTCCCGCTAAAAAAATCAATGATTCTTCCCAATTATTTTCGAGAAATCGGGAAGTGTGTGTGTGGTGTGTGTGTGTGTGTGTGTGTGTGTGTGTGTGTGTGTGTGTGTGTGTGTGTGTGTGTGTGATAAACCTCTTATAACTTCTGAACGGCTTGACCGATTTGATCGCAGTTGGTGACATTCGAAAGGGCTTCACCAAACTTAGATTTCTTGTGAGTTGGAACCAATTCGAACCAGTAGATTTCCAGAAATTGCAAGAAAAGTGGAAAAGTATTTTTTTTCATTTTTTCAAAATATCTCCGAGTTGACAGCACAGATCGACCTCAAAAACCAATCAGCTCTTAACCTTGCAAACCCGCATCGATCGCCACCAAGTGCGTCAGAATCGGTTGATGCGTTCGTGAGATATCGTTGTCGAGAAAAATCGAAAAAATTGTTTTTTTGTAATAACTCCGAAATGTTTCATCAGATCAATTTTTTTGTTGCAACTTTTTCATTGAGCTCAAAAAACTACATCGATCCCTGCCAACCGCGTGAAAATCGGTTATTTCATTCAAAAGTTATAGCAGTTTGAAAATTAAAAAAATCGCTTTTCATCGAACTTTGATAAGACTTTTGAGCTCGAAGAGCTCAAAAGCATCAAATAGCTTTATCTTTGAGCTCTGAGAGCTCAAAATACAACAAAAATTGAATTTTTGCTCAAAAATATCGCAACTACCGACAAAATCGCATGTGTTTGACAATTGAATTTAGCGGGAAGTTGCAGAGATGGCCTTTAGGGTCAACCGATTTCCAGATTTTTTTATTTTAAACTTAAATATTTATTAACATATCCTCTCGTTTTTGTTCACCACTGCACTTTGTTGCATTATTTTCGTGTACAACATCACCACCTTCCGCGTCAAAGTCGTTGTCATCTGCTTTTTCTAGTTGTTCAAAATGAAATTGGTCATTAAATGTTTGACGACATTGTGGAGCACTGTACAGCTTATCAGCTTAGGTATTCTTGCTAGGGACATGCGCCTTCAGTTCTGTAAACAAGGGAACCTGCCCTGAGGCGTGTTTGTGGTTAAATGTACGTTCTCTCCTGTTTCCAGGTACCTTAAAAGGCGTAATTAGCCAAGGAGCAATACCGTATATTTCAATTTACCCTTAAGTCATTATTTGGAATACGCTGCGAACACTATTGATGATACATAAAATAATCTACTACATGTTTATACTACTCAACTTTAACAACAAAAAAGTCCCATAGATTATATGTCCCACTAACTATTATCGTTAACACGTTCGCAACGATAACAAATTATAAACTCCATTAGGCCGAAATTTTTTTTCACTATTTTATTAGTAAGTCGTGTTAATATTGTAAAATACAGTGAGTTTATACTTTATATTGAAGTTTTTTTTTGGCGTTTTACCCATTTTTTGTGGCGCTACACGTCGGCCACGAATAAATTTAGTTGTTGGAGCCGTCGTGTGTCACCGGTGGCCACCGGATAAACTTTTTAAAATGATTTGTAAATTGATTACATTGTTTCAGATAGTAGCTAAGAGTTAATGAAATGGCATCAAGAGCAAAAAAAAATCTTTCTTTGGTCTCTCAAGAGAAACCCTGTTCCCAAACTCATCCAAATTTCATCCAACAACTATCCAGCCGTGGCCTCTTCTAACAGATATCAGGATCAACAATATTCCGCAATTTGTTTAAATATCGATCAACCATCTACGTCCAATGAACAAAATACGAGCTCTGATGTAGATTTTGAAAGCGAGAGAGACGAGGACTGCGATTCTGGAGAAGAAAAGCAAGAGAGGAATGACTCTGAAAAAAATGAAGTCACACAAGAGGATCTGCAGGAACACGAATCACAAGAAGTCGAAAGATGGGAAACATGAACTGACATACCTGTAGATTTTAATTTTTCTGAACAGGAAGGCTTAAAAGAGCACACTATAGACTTAACAAATCCATAATTATGCTATATACAGACAATTTGTTACTGACGAAGTTTTAGACATTATAGTTATAGAAACTAATCGCTATGCGATATATTCAATATATCACAACTTCGACCCCGATCTATTTTTCGACAATGGCAAGATACTGACAGAAATGAAATAAAACATTTTTTGGCAATTCTATTTATAATGGGCATCAACCATCTACCAAAAATGCGACACCAGATATAATGAAACGTGACAGATTTGACTGTATTCTAAAATTTTTCCATTTAGCGAACAATGAAAGTCCTGTTGCTGGTGAAGATAGACTCTTCAAACTAAGAAAAGTAACAGAGATGATATGCTAGCAGTTCAAAGATACTGTTTCTCCTGGTGAAAGTATTGTGATCGACGAAAGTATGGTGCCTTGAGATTATTGTTTCGACAATATCTCCCAGCTGAAACTCATGAATATGAAGTGAAGAATTACAAAGTTTGCACGCCGGAGGGATATACTTTCGACCTTCGAATATATGGAGGAAAATATACAAATTTTCCCAATAGCCGAGGTCATACTTATAACATTTGTATGGTACTTTTAAGTGAGTTGCTAGGCGAAGGCAGAACGTTATACAGATACATTCAAACACAAACGGAACATGGGGATTTTAAGCATTGTATCAGAACTGCTTTTGAACTAGTCGACCAACATCCAGCTTCAACAGATTGAAAACACGATTATTACAATCGTTTATTTGGACACCTATAACATATCATACAATTCCCACCACTCCGTATTCTCAACTGTGGGCGGTCCTTAATTAGCGTTAGACAGTCAGTAAACAGCAGTCGGTAGATAGAGTACAATTTAAAGTATCTTATTTTGTTTTATTTACGAATTTATTTTTATTTTGGAAGCCGTTATTGCCAAAAGAAATCAAAACATATTATCTCAACGCGGAACGTTAATTGTTAAAGAGAAAGTAACAATTAATTTTCGATTTTAACAACATAAAACGTAAGCATATTGTTTCAATATGTAGCGACGTTTACTACCCCCATCAAATAATTATTCGATACTTAATCGCAGTTCGCACCAGAGGGTCGCACATAACTAATAAATTTTGGAAGGAGAATGGGCGGGGTTTCATACTTTGGTTCTGAATCCAGCTGTCCAGATCAATACATGATATTCATTGAAGTGAACTTATATAAATGTTTTGTTGGTGGACTATTAAGATCGGACAATACATTAGATCCCTATGTTCCGTTTGTGTTTGAATGTATCTGTATATTGACATTACTATAGTAGTGTGCAGTTGTCCAGAGATCTGCTATCATCTAAAACTCATGTCTACGGTACTTTGAGGTCAAACAGAAAGGGAAACCCGAAGAGTGTCTGCCAAAAAAAAAACTAAAAAGAGGTGAAGTATATGGTCAACAAAATCAGCACGGAGTGAGAGTATTGAAGTGGGTTGACAAACGTCCTGTGCTAATGATTAGTACCGTTCCCAGCCATACACCTGAACTGAAAGAAACAGGGCGGAAAACTCGAAATTGAGAAAATGTCTTAAAATCTCCATCTGTTATAGCCTATAACAAGGCGAAAAAGGGAGTAGACCAAATGTCAGCTTACTTCACATACGTTCGGAAAACTCTAAAATGGTACAAAAAAGTTATATTTGAAGTGCTTCTTCGTACGTGTGTAGTAAATACTTGGGCTGTATATAACAATTTTGGCAGAAATACTAAAAAGGACATTCTAGATATTCGGGAGAAGATAATACGAGGCTTAGTACAGTCAGAAACTAATAACGAAAACATAATTCTGGAGGCGTAGAAAGATCAAGATGGACCAACTCCAAAGAAAAAAACCTAAGAATATAGGATTTATAGGACACAAACTACTAACATATGACGGATCAGCCAGAAGCAGCAGAAAACGGTGCACAAATTGCTATAAAAAATACAAAAAGAAAGGGGTCTAAAAGAAGCAAGATTGCATTTCTATCATTTTGTCACTAGTTATGTTAGATGTCAGTGTTAATGGTTTTTGTTGATATTCGTTTAATCGTTCATGTTTATTTTCTATACTTTTGTAGTAGTTCTAGTTAGTTGTATCACTTTATTCTTCTAATTGATTTTTCCACTGACATCTGACATAACTAGTGACATAATGATAGAAGAGAATTGGTGATTTGCCGAAAGTTCCAAGAATTACTGGCCAGCGATGCATTTAGAATTCAGCTAAAACGTCATTTTAAATTTTAAGATTTACGCTGCAAAAATCTTATGTTTTGAATGGTAGACATTGACTGTCATTCTTGTCATAAAAACCACTTTTCGTTGGTCACACTGACCTTAAACTGAACTCTATTATAACTAAATTTTAATTCTGATGGACTTGTACATTTTTTTTGACACTGAAGGTTAAAGGTACTTTTATACATGTAGTTATGTCAAGATGACAACTAAAATTAATATGTCAGACTTGGTGGTAATGGTGGCTGCATAAATTATAGAGAATAATTCTTAACAAAGTATCATGTAGAATACCATTACTGTAGCCGTATACTCAATATAATAAACTCTGCGGTTATCGTTACATATAACTTGTTCTAGTCAGTATCCCACCGGTGGCCACCGATGGATAGAAATAAATTGTGCCATGGGCCACCGGTGGGACACGTGGGTGCGAACGTGTTAAGTCTCAAAAACCATATTCACGCTGCTTTTATCATCTCCAGTGATATTGTAATGTAACGGAATCTTCTGAGGTAATTCCTGAGTAATTGGCAGAGATAACAATTCCGGACAGCATAGAAAACATTTTTAGTTTTGGAAGGAATCAATACCACTGAGTATTCATAAGGGGTTAATTGTGGAAATGTCCTATCATGAGCGTACGAAAATGGCTTTATAAGGGATTAATTTGTTACATGTCTATCGACCTGTTTCGATTTTACAGAATCAATCCTTTTAATTAGCGCTCGTCGTAACTAGCCACTTCCAATTATAGTTCTGTGATCCCAAACTCTTCAACCCTGGCCGTTAGACAATTGACGTCTGCCAACGGACGCTTCCATTTTTTGCACAACGCCACGTGAAACACCCCTTTTTGTTATCGACCGCCTAAGGAGAGAGATCATCTTTCGCTATCTTTCATATCTTAAGTACCGATCTTATGAATTTTGCTGTGGTAAGTTCAAAATCATAATTTATAATTAATAAGCTTCTTCTAAAGTACTGTCTGATATAATTTTCGTATGCATTCTTTATTTTTTTACAGAGATAGACGAAATTAAATTCAACACGTGGTCATAAACTGTTCTTTCATACTAATAAGGTAGTTTTAAGCCAAATATTCTTTTATAATTCACTGTTTTACTTTTATACAAACATTTTCAAGCTTTTTCAGTTGCTAAATAACTCTTTTAATTATAAAATACCATTTTTATAAATTACTGTTAACCTATAAAATATTCTTTCGTAACGCCAGTGCCGGTTCCATATATTTCCTAAGCACGATATTTTTTCATATAACTAAATAAATAACTTTTTGCTATGATTAGTTTCTTTCGGATCATTAGTATATTTTTTTAATTTAGCCGATAATTGCTATTTTTACTGTTTTAACATGGAACATATAATGTTGAAAAGCTTTCAGTAAATTAAATAAATTTTTTGACTTTCAAATAACTGCCTTCCTTTTCTTTAACCTGAAAAGCTGACCAACATAATGTGCCATTACATTCAAGTTCCTACATATCCCTGATCCACCTGTCCTTCTAGGTAAGCACAGCCCCTAGGCTAGAATATAACGCCGATGATATAAACCCAAGATTATAACCCTAGGCTAGGATATAACCCAAGAATACAACCCTAGGCTAGGATATAACCCAAGAATATAGCCTAGAATACAACCCGAGGATATGAAGCCAAGGATAGAACCCCAAAATATCGCCCTAGAACAGAACACATCAGTTCAGATCAAGACCTGACTTCTTCTCCAGGAAACCACTTCATCTAAGCTAAGTACCTAGAAAAGTACAAATTCCTCTATTAAATTCCGTTGTTCATTTCCTGTGGCAGAATAAATTTGTTTTAACTCGTATCTTTCATTTTTTTTAAATCCCCAACTATAAAAGTTGAGGGAGATATCGCCCGGGGTGATTTTTAGTAACTTTTTTATTATTAACTTATTTAAATTTTGCAAGGCGTTTCTACCTTTTCCGCCTCAGTTTTTTGTAGTTTTTATCGTTAAAAAGGTAGTGGTGCCCTCAACTTTTACAACCCTTCTGTTATCCTTGTGTGACATAAACTTGGGGTCGAATCACCCTTGAGAGGAGTCTCTAGCCGGAGCCCTTCGAGCTGGTGCCCTGTGGGGTACAGACATTTACCGTTACAAATTGGCGCCCAACTAAAAGCAACATTCACCGTTACAAATTAATTTGTTAAAATGTCCATATTCTATAACATTTCCATCTACCATGAGTGTGGGATGAAATTTTCAGGGTTCAATTTTGTTTATCATTGGCGTACGATAAAATTTTTATGAAAGATTGATTCATTTGTAAGAATGGCTCTGTAGCAGAATAGGGTCAGTCAAAATAGCGCCGCACAAAAATAACAAAGAACAAAAACAGCGGCGGAGAAAATAACGCAGAACAAAAACAGCGGCAGACAAAATAGCTTATTCCCTTCCCCTTCTTGAAAATATATCAAATAATTTGTATTCCACATGAAGTTTTCCAGAAAGGGAAAGGGAATAAGCTATTTTGTCTGCAGCAGGTTTTTGTTCTGTATTATTTATGTACTGCGCTATTTTGACTGACTCTATTCTGCTACATACTCGTGAGAATGTCTATGTCATTTCCATCCACCAGTAAAATTTTTATAAGGTTTCAACTCTTTTGATAAAATGTTCTTCTATCATGGGTATACGGAAAAAGTTTTATAAGGGATTAGCTCATTTGCTAAAATGACTATATCATTTCCATCTACCATGAGTGTAGGATAAAATTTTAATCCCCTCTTTTTTTGTATGGACCGTAACATGTCTCAATCAAATTTAATATTTATATTTTCCACTCAAGTTATGCTGGCGTGTCAACTATATTGGAGGAATTTTGCTTCAGATTATGACTATTGTTTGTGTCATGGCCGACACAAATAACATCGTTCCTAGAATATTTATTACATTCAAAAACATTTTCGCAAAATTTTGGGATATACCTTTTCCTAGTAATATCCACACCTCATTCAGGAACAATAAAGTATTCAACTAAAAATAGATTCTTGTTAATGATTAGCAGCTCGTTAATTCTAAGTGAACAAATTACGTAGCACCGTATTCTATCATATTTAATAGTGTTGTTTTGTTTTCATCCATTTAATCAATTCTTAAAATCCACCTTTTAGGCACATATTCTGACATGGAACAAAATAATCAGAAGAGAGTATAGTCACCCAAATGGAAAAAGAAAAGAAGAAGTTTAGGTTAGAGTGATGATGAGTTGTTTCGATGTTTGCATTCGCATGTGGTTTCATCTTGTTTTAAGTTTTTGATTAGTCCGTGTTTAAGCTTTATACCTTTTAATAATAAAATTGCAGTGTACGTTGAAGAAAATTCCAATAATTTGCAATAATTGCAAGCAGTGGCAGGAATTACGCGAAAGTAAACTCGTTGTTTGCTATGAACAGTTATTCTCTGATTGTTTCTGATTGTGGTTGGAACAGACCTATTATGGTTTGAAATTACGGACGGAAGGATTACAGCTTCAAAAATTTATGAAGTTTCAAGGTGTAAAACCACTGATGACTCTCTGATATCTTCGTGTATAGGTGACCATGAGACAAAACCTTCCAACGCAATGGCAAGAGGATCCAGATTAGAAAAAAGTGTTTTAAAAGCTGCCGACGAAAAGTTGGGGGTAAAATTTAATGAGAGTGGACTACATTTATTATGTGAACAGTGTCCACCCTATATTTGGAGCTCCTGATTCCATTACCAATGAATATGTTGTGGAAGTTAAATGTCCATGAACATCTAAGAGTTTTGCCCAAATACATCTGCAGATGATGGCAACCAAGAGAAGTGAAGTTTGTACAAAAGACCTTCTTATAGCTTTAGACCAACTCTTTCTTCTCTCATCTGTTTTCGGTACAGTAATAAATTTTTCACCCGATGTTCTTGATGTATTAGTACAAGATGGTACAAAACACGATTTAAATACTGAATACATGATAATTCTAAAAAATCAGACACACAATAAAACAAATAATAAAAACGGAAAATAACGCTTCAAATTCAAATTAAACAAGGTAAACAACAGAGTGATAGATGTCAGATATCAACATTTTTGTAATGAACAAGATTAAACATCCTGTAACGAGTTATTTTTTTTGCAAGTTTAATTTTTTATTTTGTTCCGTAATATATTTTATTTTACCACTAGGGTGTATATAACTCGTTACTTTACAACCCTTTCTACTACCGCATTGATTTATTTTTTTTGTTATTACCGTTGTATATTTTAGTATAAGTCCGAGTTACGCAAATCCAAATTCTACCATACACAATTTATTCATTTCCGATATTTAAATTTTTCAACTGAATGGACGCCCGGTATATACATATAATTAAAACCAAAGCCGTCTAGTATAGGTACAAGTTTTTGTCGAGACTAGATAAATTTCACGTTTAATTCCCTCACCTCAACGACGGCCGAAAAATGTAACTAAAAATTTTGGATATAAATTCTCAAGCAATTCATTTTTCGGGGAAATTCATTCGCGCTCTGATTTATTCCGGCTCTAAATTAGTCTTTCGTGATTCTCCGTTCAACTTTCTTCCGAAAACCGAAAAACCGTAGTGTGAAAAATTTAGTGTATTCTGTATTCCGATTGTGTGTAAGCTGTATTTAATAAGGTAAATCATTTTTACAAATTAACTGTGTATTCGAAACTTTCCGTATCGCCGCTTATTATTAAATTGTTAAATGTATGGTTTTGAAAATTTCCCGACCGGCTATTTTTTTTCTTATGCTGTTGAATTGAAATTGGTTTTTTATTTGTTTCTTTTATATGGAAATAAAGATTTGTCAACTGTAATTTGATTTCGAATTTTATTTACAGCGTTTATTATATATTAATTAACTGATATGAATAATTAGTGGATTCTCGAATTATTTTATGCTTTTGGTTAGCAGTAGTTTTATATTAAATTGATATCCAAGTGGATTATGATATTTTAATTTTATGATAGTACAAATATTTTTACTCTGTGTGTCGATAGTTGGGTACCGTTTAACTCGTGGGAAAATATTTTTTTTGGAATAATTGTTACCGGCTTTAGTTAGATTCAAGGGTTAATCAGACTTGGAAGAGGCTTAGCCACAATTTGTTTGATTTCCCGGCAGATCTAAATCGTTCTTTTCCCGTTTCGTAGAATCATTATTTATATTTTGTTTTTTTTTTCTTATTGTCGGAATAATAGTTGCCGGTTTCATTTGGATTCGAGGGTTAATCAGACTTGGAAGAGGCTTGGCCACAATTTGTCTGATCACCCGGCAGATCTAAATCGTGCATTAGGGACCCCGTTAAACCCGGTAGATTTGAACCGTATTTGATAACCTGACCGTTAAGTCCGTTAAAATCCCAGATATAGGTAATACATACCTCATTTTCTTTTCCCTGTTAATTTGTTTGTCACTAAAGAATTATTCGTAAAATAGACCACAGAGTATTAATAGATTGAATTCCTATTATTTTCATTATTAACCGCAATTTATTGATTGGAGAACCAAGATTTGGCTTTTCCGGATTTTCACCAGTTAGTTAAATTTAATTCAACAGGCCCCTGGAATTTTCCGTAACCTCCATCTGAGGCCATCTGGAACTTTTGACGCTAATGGTCAA